>JANRMT010062857.1:42652471-42707765 GCA_026402145.1 Polypterus bichir lapradei
CTTATTAGGGTACAAAGAAAAAAAAAAAGGCACACAGTGGGGAAAAAAGCAGGAAATGTCAACTTTAATCCTGCAATTTCCACTTTAATCATGTAGTTTATTTTGTCATTAAAGCAGAACATCATAAACTTCATCTTAAAATCGTTTACTAGTTTCTCAAATCCCATCGTAACTAAAGTAGCACGTTAAATGCTTTGTTTTGTATTCAATCTTCTATATGCTCTATGTGTGTGAATCACTGTGTGCTTCTTAAACGGGCTTTCTCTTCCTCCGACAGGACACAGAATCCATTACATTCATGATATTACAGCTCTCTGAACAATTAAAATACTGAGATGTAAACGTGATATCTTTTTCATGATAGGAGTTAAAGCATGTTATTAAACATGGGAACACGGTGGTGGTACTGTCGCTTTCAAACATACTAACCTCCAATTCCTGTCCTTACTTTTCTTTCTCCAAATACCCAATCGCCACACAATCAGCTCTGTAATGGACGTTAAGCCATCTGTAAGCTTAGAACGCCGATTCTTCAAAACTTTTAAGGAACATTGAAATATCTTTGTAGTACATGTTTAATTATTCTATCCTTCCAGTGTCACGCCAGTCCTAGTGAAGCATACAGTGCAAGGCAGGAACAATCTGTGAACTAGCGCAGTGACACCGTGTCCTCACATGTTTAATTATTAACATTATAGATTATTTAAATGAAGCTGCCTTGCACCCTGTGTTGGCTGGGATTGGCTCCAGCAGATCCCTGTGACCCTGTAGTTAGGATATAGCGGGTTGGATAATGGATGGATGGAAGTTAAAGTTTTATCTGTATAATATAACATATTTTGCTGCATTTCATCTTAAAATATCTTCATCTTATGTAAATATGCACTTTATAAAGTGGGTCAGGTTGTGCAATATTATAACTGCAGCGCAAGTTCACGGTGAGGTGATTGTACTAATAAGTCTAAACAGTTCTACAAGGTGCTCTTGGACTGATTGAGTGCCTTTAGAGTTCTTGGGATGAAACTGTTTCTGAACCACGAGATCCTACAGGAAAGGTTTTGAAGCATTTGCCGCGTGAGAGAAGTTCAAATAGGCAGCGTGTGCTTGATGCTGTATACCGATAATTCTCTTTCCGATCAGCTCTTCTGAGTGGTGCAGTGAGAGTAATATGGAAAAAAATTATCCGATGTGGCAACCCCTAACAGGAGCAGCTGAAAGAAGAAAAAGAAGGTGCAGTGAGAGTAACAACACTAAAGCAGTTATGGTGTTTGGAATAGTTTGGCCATTCCATGGACCATTATATTGTTACTGGTTAATTACAATCAGATACATTAAACTAATAAACAATATACGGTTCATTTCAATGTATTTATAAAGCCACGTCATGGATGCGGATATATAAAATAAAGGGAAACCATACAGGCACAATAGCACTGCTTTGACGCTGGGCTCCGCCAGTCTGCAAAACCGAGTGCAGAACTTGCGCACGACAGGGTATGAGCTACCGTGGAAATGTGTGTGGCTTTACGCCAAGTTAAGGTTTTATACATCGCGATTTGAACGTGGAAACGTTCTTATGCAACATTTTTGTTAGTACGCACCGTTTATACATGAGGCCCCAGATAACCAAGATGAGAACAGGTACACATCTACGAGTGCCAGTAAGTCAACAGCCGAAAGCAGCGCTTGCTAGCCATTCAAGATTTGCTTCTTTCTTGAGCGTTGCCAAGGTTTCTGTTTCCACTTTACAATGTGATCAGGTTTCTTTGGTACCTTGTCTTGAGTAATCTGACCAACTTTACTGGTTACTGGTGCTACCCGTGTGACCCCTTTCAATCACTTTTGCTGCATCCTTCATTTGCATAAAGCACTGAAAACATGTAAATGAAAAAAAAATATTAATAAACTTCAACAAATAAAACACAAGTTGGTTATCTTTCTTAATTTCAGTCATGTCGACATGTCGTTTCTTATCTATTGACCTAGATGTCCATTCTACCAAATGTCAGCTTTTAAATTAAATGGGAAATAGTTTTTTTTTTGTTGATGAGTGAGTGAATAAATGAGCAAGTCAGCTTTGCCTTTTATATACTGATCACGTCAAGCGTACGCGTCAGAGAGTTACCCTCCCAGGTATGTTGTTCCACCCAGGACTCAGAGCAGGGACGTGCGGTCAGGGGAGGCAGGTGAGGCAGGTGAGGCAAAAGTAAGAAAAAAAAAAAAAACTAATAATGATAACATAAAATAAATATGTCCACTGGTCTGTGCTATAAATTTGTTTTCTGTATGATTCCAATCATTTTTATAGTCATAATCGCTGAATAGGCACATATCATGTTCAAGAATAAGAGAAACGCGAGGTGCAGTAGCGACGAGCCAAACCTCACCTCAGACTGCGCTCTCCCTCACACACTGGAGCGATGCATGCAATTGGCACATGCCTGTTGCTGTCTCTCTGTATGTCGCCAATATAATGTGTGCAGACACATTTATTATACACCCTGACTTTCCACAGTCTGGCTAATATCTTTAATGAATGTGTGTGACATATTTAGTCTAGGTGATCGGACACAAAACCGCAGTGAAAAGGCTCAAGGTGAGGCAGACAGTACCGTGTCACCCTGAAGGGGGAACATGTGAGCCCAACAGGTGCTCATTGCTGCTGTTCTATGCAGAGGCACCAATAAGATAGCGATATCAGAAAGTCAAGTGCACTGCGGCGATCCATTTATTTTTATTTTTTTGTTCCAACTGACTGCCAAAATAGAAGATTAAGATTTTTAAAACTAAAGTAAAATAAGGAGAACGTTTAAAAGAAAGTGACGGAGATTTTTTGTAGAGAAGGATAGGCGCACGAACTTCATTTACAAATAAAGGTAAGACCATAAACGGTTTTCAATTTTATAAAAAAAAAAAAAAAATGGGATCAGACTAAGAAGAAAAAAAACCAATCCAATATTTACAAAAAAAATTTTGACCTTAAATAAAATTTAGTTTTTCTTGTTATCCTTTTGTTGAACCGTCTTAAAATTGATTAAAGCATCATAATCAAAAGCTTTTAAAAACAAAATATTTCAAAAATGAAATCTGTTTTTTTGTACACCACTCTATACTTTCATTTGTATTGAATGAGTATGAATTGTGGAACTGCAATGGCAAATTTAGAACCCATGGAGGGTGAGGCGCAAATGCACTCTCTCCACTAGAAATGTAATGTTCTTTCTTAGCCAAATATGCGCCTCACCTGTGTGTGTGTGTGTACAGAATGCTGATGAGATATGAAACATAACCAGTAGTCAATGCATGCTAACTACTAGTGAATAAGCTACTCTTCTGGGTTCACTCTGAGGGAGTCAGTGACGCTGTGTTGTTTTCCTTTTCCTCCCCAATACTGAGAAACGGCTCAGGGAGGGCAAAAGACTTTGCCCCTCTCAGTCCCTGGTCCATAGAAGCACAATTGCCCAGCAGGAGGCATCACTTCCACGACTGGGCCACCAGACAGACAAGAACACCTCTATACCTTGATGAAAGCTGCATATTATTTTGCCTCACATTACCAGAAAGGTATTGCTTTTGTTCCATTGTGACATCATCAAGCGTTTGGATTCCCGTTTTCCAGTTGAAGTAAACAGGGATGGTCAGGTTGGCGCCTCCACATTTCTTTTGTCGAGACTCATTCCGTTGGATGATACCAATAGACAGATTGATTTGAGAAATTAAAACATTACGCACAGTCTGTAGCAGTGTGGGAATTTTTCTAACAAATGTATTTGTTTACTCGGCCTCATTTAAGAATTGTGGAAAAACAAGAGATTATAAACATTAAATATATATACAATTTACAAATTACCTCAAAGCTGTTGAGTAGACAGTGATGTGCTGACATTTCATCTGTTTCACACCTCTTGTGTTTTCTCTTGGCGATCAGATGGCCGAAACTTTTCATAACTTTATGCCAAGTTTGTGTTTTATACATCCTGACTTTTGCACAAGAAACGGCTTACACACATTTCCAGGCGTAAGCAAGTTTTACACGTTAGGACCCTGGTCACCAGACTACGAAAAAGTCTGAGTAGCACTTAAAACTGTTTATAGGAGAGCGGCCAAAGGCATCCTGGGACAAAAGGACATGTTATATTATAACAGGCTCAGAGAGTTAAACCTGTTTAGTGTCAAAAGAGGAGACTGTATGGGGGTCTAATCCAGGTCTTTAACATTCTCAAAGTAGACCTAGCCAAGTCTTTCAACTAAATGGCGACTCACATACACAATCACACCAGTGGAAATTAAGGGAAATTGCATTTAATACTGAAAGACAAATAGCACTTAGTTACTCAAAAAGTTGTGGGAATGTGGAATAAAAATAATACCTGAGACATGTAATTGAACCAGAAACTTCAACAAGCTTTAAGACGTATCTGGATGAGATATCAGAACTACTTAGCTTTTATATAAATGAGTACTCTTTGTCAAATGTATTTTCTTTAGCCAACTTGTTAAATCAATTTCAGGTGCCCGGAAAGAACCAATCCATCACTCATTTTTGAAACAATAAGTTATAAATAAGATGTAGGAACTATAAAATGAGTAGGTTAAAGAAAAAAAAAGGCTGTCAGCTGAGTGCAAGAAGAGCTTATGGTTCTTATTCAGGACCGTTGATCATTAGGCCTACCCAAGAGTTGAGAGAAAAAGACAAATAATTAGGGTGGAAAATGTAAAGAGTAATTGAATTTTAATCAAGAAAAATCCAAACATGGCATTTGTAGAAAACCTTTATTTTTTTTTTTTTAAGTTTGTTTTAAATTACAACTTGAAATGGTAAAGTTTAATCCCTGTATGTGCCATTCTTATACATATATGACCATTTACACTATAATACAAGGGTGAGAAATGATATGAACCAGATACTCCTCATGCCAGTGACACTGCACATCAACACTGACTGAAAGAACTTTTACAAATGAAAAACGACGTAAGGCAACACTCAAGAAGCTTGACCCTTTAATAGGCCCTCGGACCCAGGCACATGGCGGAGTGAGAGTAGATTGGGTGTTTGATAATTGAGTAAAAGGAGAGCCTGCGAAAGCAGCCTAGACTATTAGTACAAAAAGCACTCTGCTTCCATAATACAGGTTAACGTCAACACAAAATCAGTATTCACGGCTGCAAGCTGCTATACATTAAATATAGTAACAAAAGTCTGCCTTGTCAAATCCGCCCAGTGTGTTAACCTTTGTTCAATCGAGGGCCACATTTTTTCCTAAAAGGGGTGGGAATCATTTATGGCCCATGCAAGCTGTTTTAAATCAACTATGTACCACCACTTATTGGCAACACTGCCAGACCTTGCATGGCTGTCTAAATAATTGGGAAACCACTGGAGCAATGTCACACTAGTGAGCGAGTGGGCAGCAAGGACATCAGACAGAGTTGGATTTCATGGTACAGACACAGGCAGGCATAGATAAGCACTGCATATGCTCCAGGCTCTCGTTCTGATGTTAATGGACAGGGGAGCAACACTCTCAAAATTAGAAATGTGTTGGCACAAATGGAAATTTTGCTTATTAAAAAAAGTGAGAAAGGCTGCAAGGTTGAGTTGACATCAACATAAAAAAATCCTGACCTCTGTTGAAAATCATGCAAGTTTTGAAATCTGAGGACTTTTGCTGTATATTATTAGTGTATACTGCAGGTATGTACACATACACTTGTATGTCGATTTACATTAACTTACGATGGCAGGTATAAAAATGCATGCTAACAGAGGTGTGTCTGCATATGTATATGTACAGTATGTGGTGCTCCAGACATAATTATTTCTATATTCATTTTCTAACAATATTTGCAATTCATCAGTATCAAGTAAACTGCTTTTCCAAAGGCATTACACCCTCGGATTAGTTTGCCCCTAAATTTCCAAACACAAGGTGACACTCTTGTTTTAGAGTCACCCAAAAAGTTCAGCACAGGACCCTGAGTAAATCTGCAAAGAAAAGAATTTAATGAATACAAGATAAAAAAAAACAAAAAACTGTAGGGTATGATGTTTGCATGTAGGGTCTGTGGTCTTCGGGGTCCTGCTTAGCAAAGTATGACAACAGGCTATGTAAAGCATCTACAATGCTCCTTACTATCACACAGTGACATTCTAAGATTTCAGCTTCCTGCCAACAAGGATGAGAATCCAACAAATGACTGGGGACCATCAGCAGGTTCCATAACACTGTCAGCATCAGTCAGTGATGCCCTGAAGTTCCCTTCTCCACTCCTCCCTTATTTTCCAGTACAGTATCTGCACTACGTAGGGGGCCTGAACCCTTTTTCTGGAATGCAATACAATGAGAGATGCAGAAAAAGGACAAGAGGGAGCAAATAACTGCCTTGGCACCATTTTTAGTTACTTTAAAGCTGTATCACAATACAAAATAATACCTGCTTGTCACAGGTTACAGACTTTTCCCAACTTTAAAGCATTGTCTTATTTCGATAATACTCACAGAGAAAGAAAGAAAGAAAAAAAAAAACCATTATTGAACATGTCCGCAAAGGAATAAGCAATCATTAGGAAAACGCTAGACACTCCAGTATACCCGATCGAAAGGAGCTTCACCCCACCCTGCTTCTGCTTCATATAACAAAAGAACCCACAAACTTTTACTCTCCCTAATCTAAAGACAAGCCGAAGAAACATCTAAAAAAAAAATAAATAAAAATGATTACAGCCCTGCACAGGAAAATATGATCTGAAGAAGAAGTAGGTCTTTAAAAAGAATTGAAACCATTTAATCCTCAAATGGATCCCTTCTTGCATCTATTGTGCACAGTGGTGTCAAACTAAGATGGGCACGGTAACATTTTATTTTGGTGAAACATTAAGTACAATGTCACAGCTTGAAGAGCCAAGTAGAATATGTAAAACCACTTCACCTTTTGAAAGATGAAGGCTGTTCTGGCTGTAAGCTCTCCTAGTCCACCCCGACAGGGTACATGACCATTTTCTTTGGTTTTGTTTCAATTATTCACTTCATCCCTGATGACAAAATTTCACTGTTACAGAAAGCCAAAAACATTTTCTGCTCCTGTAGTCAAAGGTGCAGCCCATTAAAATAAATGTCCCATGCCTTAATTTCCACTGCATACTCATTCTTAGCATAATCAAGAAAGGCCTCTAAAGGAACAAGATTACAAAACCTTGGTATAAAACTGAGACACAGTATATCTGGGGGAGAAAATTACTGATGCCAAGTAACATACACAAAGATCCTTCTTCATTGTGTTATGCACCAGCACTGCTTCTTGAGAACAGCGGCCACCTAGTTATTGCATACAATAATATCCTGAGAGGGCCACACCAGTCCAGCTTTCTAATACTGGTGTGCAAAGAAAAAAAAAAATGTTAACCCAGAAAGCACACACTTTGACAAGACAAAATGACTATGGGTGCAGAATGAGCTCTGTGCCAGCAAAGCAACTAAGACACACCCAACAATAGACAGTAGCGAGCAGTGTGTCTAAATAGCACCATTTGAGGTGATCCAAAAAACGAAGCAGTGAGCTGCAGTACAGCAATCAAAGCAGGGCAACGCATTTGGATAAACCTATCCATCACAGCTTTGAATGAACTCATTGTAAATATTACATTTGATTCATCTCTACCACGTTAGTTTGTAAAAACAATGGAGTAGACGCCCAATAAAGCTGTGTCTTAGACCATAATGTGATCTCTCCAAGCAAGACACAAAAACTTGGGTTTTTAGACATGGAAATAGCCAAGTATATTAACATTAAATTAACAAGTAGTATGGCAGTGATTTTTTTTTATGCTTTGTTAAATTTTGCTCTGCATTTTGTTAAAGCTATGATGTGTGACATTAAAACAAAAGACCATCTTGGCCCTATACCCCCAGATACAAAGGTAGCAGCAGAACTGAAAATAGTGTTTCTGGATCTCAGAATTTGAGGATACAATCCATGCAGTTCATCTGTCAGATTTTGGTTTCAGCAGGTTGTTGATTTTTTTTGTTTTTGAAGACAATTGTCAGGAGAGCTTCAGAGAAAAGGGAAAAAGAAAAGCATAACATGGTGGTGCTTTTCTGTGTTGCAGGCAACCTCTAAAGGAATTACCACTTGTCTCATTTTCAATTTGAAGTTTTCTCAGAAGCAGAACGATGTTTAATCGTGATTTTACCTCCGCTTACCCCCAACATGAAAACTTCTTCAAGCATTAATAGTTTTAAAAAAAAAAAAAAAGTACAACAAAAAGGCTTTGTTAAATACAGTGAGAGAGACTATCGGTATTTACACAACACAATGGAACACATTCGCCGTCACACCTCTGGGAATTAGTGTGGTCGACTGCTTGACTCTGATGGCTGTCGTTTTCGGGGTGTGCTGTAGCCATTTAGGCAGCCATTCTGTCTTTTTGTCAGTCCTCCATTTAAAATGTCCTGGATGTGCTGCACAATCAAGTTGATGGCAACTGGTTGAGGGAAAATTAAAAAAAAAAGGGAACACACATTCAATTTTATTTATTCTCATATAACATGCAATATATGTAAAATTAATTTACTTCATTTACTATGTAACAGGCTTATTGTAGGGATAAATTAACTGGACCTAGAGCATATCCTAGCAGCACTGGATCCAAACCAGAAACAATTTCTTGACTGGGTGCAAGTCCGTTGCGTGGCCCATTCATATGTCCAATGTAGATTAATCTATTGCACTCAATTTTTGGAATGTGGGGCAACAAACCCACACAAACCTTGGGAGAAGTTTCAAACTCCACACCTTGACAATGATGGGACAGCAGCAGTATTAATCATTGTGTTACTCTATCGCATCATTAATACTGTAAAGCAATGACACAAGGAGTAATCAATATGTCAAGCATATATGTGGAGACAGCTGTGATGCCCTATGCTCTTTCTTACTTATTCAGGTATGCTGATGCCATCACTCCATGGCATCAAAACTATATCCAGAGTGTTTTCATGTGTAGCTCCTAAAATGAAGAATGACCTTCCCACCTCAACTGGAAATTATAACTTCCCAAACTAAACCTTTAGCTGTTTCCAGCACTGCTGGTACCTTTTTGTGTGAAATTTTGGGGCATTTTTCAAATGCTGAATCTGATAATGTTTCACTTTGTTAATCAGTCCCCATATTGATCAGTAAGTATATCATACAATTGAAAGCAGGTATACCAAACTCACAGGGCGTTGTTATAGACAACAAATTCACACATTACACCTTTCAGTGACACATGACTGACAGCTAGTGATCCTTCTCTATGGTTTCATGAGCAATTTGTAATTTTAAACTGGCCAGAATTGTTTCATGGATGTATTTAAAGAAGTTTCCATTCCATTTTACTTAAAATTTTGCTCATGATCAATATTTGATTTCTAAAAAGATTTGATTCAGGAATAATAGAAATTACAAGAAAGGAGACATATTTAACCATAATCTACCAATTTCTGGAAAATGTTATGAACCAATAAACTATTTCAGGATGTCAGCTATTAATAATAATAATACACAAAGATGTTAGAATGGTGTCTGCCAAAAAACACCATCCAGTGATAATTGTTAAAATTGTATTTGGCATGAATTTGCTTTGAACACAATATGCACACATATTCTACCAATCTAAGAATGATGCCAGATAATGGAGTTTTTTTTACCATTAATTTGAAAGCAATTATTCTCAATTATCAATGCATATTGTTGAATTAATATGCACACAAATATAATGACAGTGGGCTTGTCCACAAACTTTATAAAATAGTCTTCTTTGTCACCTGCATTCCTAAACTTATCACTGAAGGCAGCATCAAAATCAAGGATCCTTGAGCAAATAAACATGTAATTTTGCTTAGATAAATAAATCCTATAAGAATACGCCTCTTCCATACTAAAGAGTAAAGCACTGTAGGAGCTTGAATTTAAATTTAATTTTATAATGCACAGATGCCTACAATCTCAATAACACACTGCCTCTCCAACTGAAAGTCTTTGGCAGAGCAATCTATGTACTGTAAATCAAGCAAATTAATTTCACTTATAATAAACGCCTACTCTAGACTAGCAATGGATCTTCACAGACTCCAGCATTATATAATTTAAACGCAATGCACATTTCTTGTTTCCACAAACATGTTCTCATATGAGATAATATTGTTTGTTGTAATCCACACAAAAGCAATGGCAAAACAAATCAGACAATAAGCACTGAATTTCAAATGTCTTACAGTAACAATACTGCTCTGCCAACTTGTAACTTTTTCAGGATTCAGATCTAAATTATGGGCATGAAGAAGATTTGATTTTATACAAGAAATCCATTAGTTAAATTCAGTATTTAATGACATAGAACCAAAAATTAATATTACTAAATTGTGTAAGACTATATCAATAAACATAATCAAAAAGAGTATATGAGGTGAGACACAAAAATAACCGGACTGGTAAAAAAAATATATACATATTTATTAATGAATTACAGCATTCTAAACATTGTCACCTTCTATATACTCCCCCTCCCAATCTCTACACCGCTCCAGACGTATCTTCTATTAATTGAAACAATGCTGGAAGTCATCTTGCTTGAGGCTCTTCAACAGGCTTGCAGGTTTCTGTCTTCACTTCATCCATGGAAGAAAAATATGTTCCCTTCAGGTCACTTTTGATTTTCGGGAACAAGTAAAAAACAACAGAGAGCTTAATCGGGCTAATAGGGAGGATGACTGAAGACAGGAATATTTTTGTCAGTCAAAAACTGCTTTACGGAAAAAGCATTATGTGCGGAAGTGTTGTCTTGGTGAAGCAACCCCACATCCCCAACCGACCTGGGCATTGAACATGTTTCACATTTTCTTGTCCTTCCTTGAAACGTTTATGCCACTCAAAAACTTGTGTGCAAGACAAACTGCTATCACCGTACACTGTTTTTATCATTTCATAAGTTTCTATTGCCGTTTTTTTCTCCAGTTTCGTGAGAAATTTGATGTTGATTCGCTGTTCGATTTTTTCACCCAACATTATAGCAGCAACTTGTGTAGTGATTGTTGTGCAAATACTGACTGGGCTATTCACAGGATTTATTCAGCCTGTCAGCAGTTTGAGGGGGAATATAGGAGGGAATATACTTCTATGATTCGGCTGACCTCCAGACGGTTTTCCAGGAAAGCCCCAAGCAAGCCCAGTCCGGTTATATTTGTGACTCACCTCCTATGCACATACAGATGAGCCCATTAAACCCACCTCCACCTCCCCAACTTGTCAATACTGAAAAGGAGCACAGCGGTTATCCTATAACTGAATTCTTACCAAGGTTATCTGCTCCACGAGGGATGATCACATCAGCGTACTTCTTTGTCTGGAATGAGAAGAGCGAGGTACTAGAATGAATAAATTAAAACATCTACTACTAGCACGTATTCAGCAGCAGTAACAGCAGTCTGTATTTTTGTTCTCATCCACCAAATTTGTTGATTTAAAGTTTTTTACTGGATGAAAAGATAGGTTTGTTAGTATCCTACATTTTAATTAAAACTGTGAAATAAGTTTCACTCTATTAAATACTTGTGAACTTACCACAATTTTCAAACAATTATTTCTATGAGGTCCACTATGGCAATATATGTTAACATTACATTAACAAAAAAAAACAAAAAAAACATTCAGAGTGGGTGGAAATCTTGAAACACAGGAAGGCAAGAAAAAGCTCATGACAAATATGCTGTGTATGGCACATAGAGAGCAAATACATAAAGTTGCCTACATTTGATAAATGGTAAAAGAAACACAAATCACAAAACTAGCAATGCTTGTAATGGACATAAGCAAGGCAAAACTCCATTCTGGTTAGACACTAAACTCTTAAAAAATATACATTGGCTTATAAATAACAGTATATACTTCTTCAGGAGCATGCAGCAGAAGGGAGAGAAACCCAAAAACTTTATACAATTATTGTCAAGCCCTCAGGTCCTTAACAGGTAAATCTGGCAGACCCCAGGTCCTTGACAGAGGGACCAAGGCCAGTGAAACAGTAAGGGAAGGCAGACACAGAGGTGCAATTGAAAAAAAAGGTGAAATTCATTGTGCAATAAATAGATAAAAACAGTCCCAAAAAGTAAACTTTCTGAAAATGTGAAAAAAGCTGTTAAAAATGGTTAAATTCACAATATCTCAAAATAAATAAATAAAATTAACAATCGTGAAAATTGCGTCCTATCTGGTCATACCACCTGTCAGCACATTTAATCAAGAACAATCTTTCTTTTAATCCCGGTTTAGGTTGTGTTTTGCCATCCTTCACAGTAAGGCTCTGTGGTTAGCGAAGCTTTCTGTCACAACAGAATTCCAGCCCTTCTGCCCCAGCAAAAACCCGCTCACATTCATAGGTAATCCTTGACATCCAATTAGCTCAGCTTTTTACTCTCTCCCCCACATCTTCATTCTGACTGGCTTTTATAAAGTTCTCCCACCATCAGCTATTCACCTACAACACAAGTGAGCCAACTGCACGCACATGCTCACCTGCTCTCGAGATGGCGCTGGTTCGTGCTCACATACATTGCCCGACTCCTGTTCATTGCTTCCTATGCCCGATGAAATGCACTTCTTCAGCTGCCAACAAAGCCGCAAAAAAAGTGCAGGTCTTCAAACTTTACAACACCTCCCTGTCTTATTGCTTGCAAACCAGCAACAAGTAAACAACTCTGAAAGTAATGGACAGGCGGTGGCCAAAACAACTCCCCTGGGGCCCTTCAAGAAGAGGCACTCACAACACCGTCCAAAATCCTCCAAAGATGCATTATCCTGTGGCTGCTGACGTCCTAAACCGATTCATGTGCACCTGAAAGAATGTAGGTACATGCCATTTCTCTAATCTTTATTTCTAAAACTGAGGACTAACAGGGCACATTTAATTATATTTAGCAGGACATCTCTGGGAGAAACTATACTGTCCAACAGAAAGCTGGTAAGGGTACATATGAAACCAAACTGTTGTGAAGGGAGATGCATCTTCACATTTATTCACTCCTGACTTCTTTTGAAACAATCAAAGGCTTTTGCAAAGACTGCCTCCAACCATCATAGATATGTTCAGTTTGGGATTCAAATGTGGCTTCAAAAGAAGCAGTGTTAAGTAGGCTAATTAAACACTAGCATGTTTGTGAATGTTAAGCATTACTGGTGAAAAACTGTCACTATAAATAGAGGAATTAAAAAACAACAAATATGACCTTCAGAGACATAAAGCAATAACAACACTAAGTGAAGGTAATCTGAAGGCACCAATGGCGCATGGCAGACTCAAAGTCACATTCATAACACTTCCAGATGAGTAGAATAAATTTTATAAAATTTTGTTTTCCCACTCACCAAGATTATAACCCACAGCATTCCCTAAATGTATGAATCTAAGTTTAAGTTGCAACATTGAACACAACTTGACCAGGACCATTAAATAAGAAACTACAAGCAAGTGGACATGGATTGTGTTTCACTCTGCATCCTGATATATCCGTATAGGACATGGCCCCCATTTTCACAAATATTGTCAGCCTTTCACTGTTGCTGTCTGTCATATCTGCTAGGGCTGGAATCTTTCAATTCAATTTCATTTTTGTGGTCTCAAAAAGATTTAATATTGATTCCAATAGATATATTACGCTAACCAGACAAAAAGTTAGTGATCCCAGCTAAATCTTATCTAATAGGTTGTAACTCATATGGGAGACCGAACAACAGCAGCAAGTATTATTTTTCCACTTGTGTTGGACAACCTTGTTCCTTGAATAAAGGTTATGATTTAAAAACTATTGTGTGTTCTCTCAGGTTCGATTTCTCAAATGACGCATTTTGTCAAAAGGTCAGTGGCCAGCGATTGTGGAAAATTTGCAAAAAGAGCATATTAAAAAGGGGTAAATACTTTTTCACAGCACTATGAAATTGTAGATAATCATAAATAGCTCAATGCACAAAAACAATCTGTCTTTTTTCTTACAAAAAAAAAAAAAAGTCATTTTAAATAATTTGTGTTTATTTTAAAAAATATAAAGTGCCAACATCAAACAACAAATTAATCCATCCAAAATAATAAACTACACTACTAAAATTGAGTGATTTTAAATAAACATCTAAAGTAGATAACCTTAACAGCCCTATATTAAAAGTACAATGACAGGTGCAAAGTAAATTGATGCAAATATTATAGTAATACTAAAGTTTGATTCAAATTCTAGAGCAACAGAATATTCTTTTTACTTCATTCATGGTAATTTGTGTTGATTCCAAAAAAAACCCATTAATAACAATGTGGAGTGAGCATGTTTTCTTCTTGTGTTGTTGCATGAAGACAAAAGATGAGCAAGGCAGCCGCTGACAAATTGCAGCCAAGGCTTTACTGGTTGTCTGAAAATGTGTGGTGGATCTACAACATAATGATGAGGAAGGGTCTATCTGTAGCTACTAACAAAAATGCCCCGCCTGATTACCTATTGAAATTTTAGGGGTAAAGATCACCTCCTCACATAACTATCATGGGCCGTCAAGATGTTTTTTTTTTTTTTTTGAAACAATGTTACAATGTTTGGGGCTTTACACGTTCTGCGAAACATCTTTTTTGATTTTCAAATAGACTGTTCAAAGTTCATTCAAAGATATTTGAAGTATGTATCCTTTTAATGGCATTCAGCATCAACCTCAGTAATAAGCAACATCATTATTAGACACAAATCATTGCGTCAGTTTAGCAAATTTAGTCTTTTCACATGAGACCACGTAAAGGCTCACAACTCATATAAAAGTGAACTTGCCAGTGGGCCTTCAAGTGTTTTGGATACTGAGAGCAATAAAGGAAAAAACCTGGAAGAACAAAAAAGATTAACAAAACTGTTGACAATGTCTGAGGGGGTCCTCTAAACTAACAATTGTTTAATCAATTCAGTTACGACATCTATCTAGCTTTTAGTTAAGAACATTATCTTTGTAGCCTCAATGTGCACCAGAGAAGTAGGACCTTCTCCACATTACCTTTGAGGTCACTTTGTATGTATAAGTCAGCTCAAGATCACATGCATATAAACAAATTAATTCAGCATTAAAATGAACCAGTGGCAACACTGACGTGGACATATTCTGCAGGGGCTTGAATAAAAGAAGTAAGAAATTGTCCACAGGGCATAACATTCATGTGTGCTCAGGGACTTGTTTGAAAGCTATTTTTTTTCTAGTTACTTCGCCAAAGAGTTTGTTATCACAGTTTAATTACATATTTTTCCAAAGTGACCCAGTTTCTTAATATTCCACATTTAAATGTGACTATGCACCTATGGAGTTCTCCCTTGGTAAAATGTGCCAATGTCATTAAACTGAGATTAAAAAAAC
The DNA here is from genome assembly GCA_026402145.1 of Polypterus bichir lapradei. Taxonomy (NCBI): domain Eukaryota; kingdom Metazoa; phylum Chordata; class Cladistia; order Polypteriformes; family Polypteridae; genus Polypterus; species Polypterus bichir. The sequence goes on from JANRMT010062857.1 coordinate 42,667,877, forward strand.
AGATAAACATCCTCACTGCGAGTATGGATACTGGCCACTGCGTCACCCAATTATACTGTTTCCACATATTTATAGCAAATGAAACTAAACTGACAGTTTACTAAAATGTTTGTTACTGGACTATATGCAGCACACTCTTCTGCTTGGCTATGCAAACGAGCCCATCAAAGGTCTGGTTTACCGGTACGTTTGCTTCTTGCTTTACGCCCAGTGCTGTTGGGATAACAACACAGCCAAAAGTATTTTTGCTTCAGTAGGATAAGTACTGTATTAGGTTACTTATTACTTGAACAATAATCAGATTACTTAACTTATGGTACTTTTAACATATAACCCTACTGCTCTAGAGGTTGTGCTGCAGAGTTTAGCACTGTATGTTTAGCTCATCAACACAAATTTACTGATTTATGTTTACTGAGACAAATGATTTCAGCTAGGAAAAATAATAATGCAATCGACCAAGTATTTGCCTCAGGAGATTGATCTCTGTGGATGTAGTCATTGTTTTCTACCTGTGGCTGCTTGGAAGCATGTGTGAAGCTGACATGCAAAGGACAGGCACAGACTACAAGATCCTTAACTATAACCTGGTTAAGGTTTTATGTGGCCAAATAACCAGGTTATTCACAAAGAAATCTGTGTGTGTTAACCTGGGCTCTCAGAGACCAATATCTCAGTTTCTCTAACCAGCATAAGGATTTACATGTTATTTTAGAAACTGGCTTTCTGTGAATAACTGGGTTATTAAACTGAACATAAATGCATTTAGTGAGCCAATTTAAAAACTAACACTGATATTTGAATCATACCATACAGTATACTAGTAATGTATTTTTTTAAATACCATTTTACATCATGTGGCTTAAATTGATTTCATAGAGAGCTATTTCTAATTCGAATAGTGCAAAGATTTCTGTGCTGCTATAGAGATGTGGGAGGCCTATGACTAATTATAGTTCAAATTTCTCAAACATAAAAGTCATACCCAAAGGAGACTGAAAATCTGTGCTGAAGACTCTCCGATGTTATCTTTAATTAGTTGTGTTAGTGAATTAAAGGAGTGGATGGATGAGAACTACTTGTCTTTAAACACTGATAAAACAGAGATGTTACTTATTGAAGGGAATGATGCTGATTGTAACAATATTTTGTTATCATTTAAATCAGTTACTGAATTGGTCCACAATCCAGGAGTTTTCTTTGACTCTAGCATATCATTTAAGTGCACATTACAAAATTGTCTAAAGTATGTTTCTTCTATCTTAAAAATTTGGGGAAATTAAGGTGTTTTCCAAATAAACGAGATTCTCAGAAATTAATTAATGCATTTCTTTCTAGTAGGATTGATTACTGCGATGCGGTGTTCACGGAATGTTCAAACAGTTCTTTATACAGCTTCCAATTAATGCTGCTGCAAAAATAATTGTAAGAACAAGAAAATATGAACAAATAACTCCAGTTCTTAAATCCTTACACTGGCTCCTGGTTAAGTTTAGGGCAGATTTAAAAATCCTCCTTTTAACATATCAGGCCTTAAATGGCCAAGGTCTGGCTTACTTATCTGAACTTATCATGACTTACAAACCAGAACACACATTAAGATTTCAAGATGCCGGTCTGTTTATGATTCCAAGGATTAATAAAACAACAGTGGGAGGTTGTACTTTTATTTCCTGACTAAAGCTGCTGATTAACTGTACATACTACATCTCTGTTAGCCATTAGCACTAAAGCATAAGTAATATAATGGGTATAATTTGTTTTTAACCCTCACCTATTCTGTTTCTCTTCCTAGTACTCAAATGTTTTGCTTGCCTAAGGAAAAGTCACCTCTGATGGAGGATACCAGGAATCATTGGGTAGAGGTGGCCTTTCATCGGATTGGCTGACCCAGCCGTGGCATGGCCCCCGGGGGGGGGGGGGCAGTTTGATGGCCGAGGTCTCCAGGACCTTCTATTATGTGATATCATCTATTATTGAATTCTACTCTGTACTTGTAATATTTCTATTGCACTATTGTCATGTATTGAGAATTACTAGTGTTCTGTGTATTGTATTTATCCCCTTTTTTTGACACCTGTCCCAAGGTTTCTTCCATTGTTTTTCCCTACAAGGGTTTTTTTAGAGAGTCGATGATGGGGGGCTATCAAAAGCCAGGGCCTGTTAAAGCCCATTGCGGCACTCCTTGTGTGACTTTGGGTTATACAAAAATAAACTGTATTGTAATAATCTTTAGATAATTTAGATATGAGATTGTTTTTAATATAACAGAAACCTTGAGTACATGTTTGGTGACTGCAGCCTAAAGTGTCATCAAGCCATCTTGAATATTTTTCTAAATAAGTTGCTTTAAATTTTTTTTTTCCCTATTTACAAACATAAATATCATTTCATCTTCTTCGATTTTAAAGAGGAGGAAAAGTGAGCTGCACTGACTGTGTGTCATGCAAAATGTCACAAAGCCACAAAGATGAACACAGGATGAGGCGGGGGCAAAAACTGGGCTGGTAGCATACAACAAGATCTGGTGCTACATTCTGGAAAAGTAAGGGATGGTGATGAATAAGCAATATCATTACTACAGTACTGAATAAATAAAGACTATCAATATTAGCAAATTGAATAAACAAACACATCTAATGTGTACCTTCCTTGCTTGCTTCAGCATGCACAACTGCAAGTGTTTCATTGTTTTGCCATCAGGGCCGGGTATACAATGAGTAAAAAAAAGAAAAAAAAACTAAAAACCACACAAGCTGAATAACTACACTCAAGGTAATATTGAAACCGTAAATTAATGTGTAGTTTAAGTCACACAGAATATTTTGCAGTTTTATGATGGTTGAGTTCACAAATTCACCAGTGCTCTTGAATGGGAGATTTTGAAATGTCAAAAATGTGCACAACATGCTATATTCTAGATATCTCAGTGAGAACGAAGTATCGTGACAAATTCCATTGAAGAATAAGATATATTTTAGTATAACTTCTTTACTGGGACCAAGCTGTTTCATGCAGACAGAGAAACAGAAATAAAAAGATACTTCAGTAGATCTTTACTTATTATATAGAAACACACCTAGAAAAAGACCTAAAGTAACAGTGGATTCAGAAAATATTCAGACACCTTCACTTTCTGCACACTTTAAAAATAAATTTACTACACAATATATTTTCCACATTTGTCCATCAATCTACACTCAATAACCCTTAATGACAAAGTGAAAAAACGTTTTCAGGAATGTTTACAAATTTATTATAAATCAAAAATGCACTGGGATAGTTTTTACAAACATTTAAACTGAAAACTCTTTTCATATCATACTTTTATCTACTAACTATGATGTCAACACTGCTTTAATAGGATAAGAAAAGAGTTTGGGTCTCAATCCAAGCTACTAAACAAAATTATAAATGAATGCCCCACTGGATAATACAGGGATTACAGTAATTCAGCACCAGTACTATCACAGACATATTAAACAAAACTGTTTTACTTCTTATATTAAAAAAATCCTCAAAATCCACTTATATAAAGCCACTTTCATACAAATGACCCAAACTACAAAACCAATGTAACAAAGGCAATTTTTAACTAATGAATTTAACCATGGTGCATTTTGCTATTCTTAAATGCAGCATTTTATTGTATATTTTACTGCAGTGCAGATCTCTCTCTCTCTCTGAGCTGTTACTGGCATTTTTCTGCCAAGTAATTGCCAGCCAGGCAAAATAAAAACAGCTCAGATCCAACAAAAGATGGCAGCAGTTCAATACATGTCGAATATTACTCTGCAGTACTTTGCATTTAAATGCAAAAGAATAATGCACATTGGACATTCACTAAAAAACACAAAACAATGTGACATAACTAATCTTTTTAAGGACCCTACGTCCACAAAAATCAAATGTTCCGACTCTCGCATTACATCAAGCTCTACAACAGAACAAAACTCATCTTAAATATTTCTAATTTGACTATAAAGTATCTAAAAACCTTTCACATAAAATGGAAAGCACCTATTGTCCGCAAAATAGCCATTTCTTTATCTGCATGAAATTACTCTGCTTCTAGTGGACCGATTTCTTTCTTAAAACAGCCAGTAAATCTCTTGTTTACACAAAATGCCAAGCACCGGTAGTTGTTCTTATTATAAAAGCTCTTAGCAAATCTTCTAAATTGTCTGCATTAGAGCAATCAGTAGAGGTCAGCAGCGTACAAGAAATACTAGACTTTGTTTTTTTTTTTTTTTTTTTAGTTGTGGTCACATAAAATGCCAAGCACCTAATTGTCACTGTCATTTAAAAAAATTGTTTACTTTGAAGTAGAGAAGTATTCTATGCAATTTCAACTACCATTTATTGTATCACAATTAACTTGTCATCAGTTACTTCAACTTGTACATTTTCCCTCCATGAGGGCCAAACAGATAATCTGTAGAAGATACAAAAACTGCAGCACAGTGTCATGCACAGGTGGGAACTCAACATCATGACAACATCTTGTGCTGATCCAACTCCTCTTGCTGCCTTAGTTGTGTTAGGTAAGGCAAATGACCTTTATAACAGTAGATGAAAAAAAATAGTAAGCAAGGAGAACACTTAATTTAAATAAAAATAAGTAGAACAGGAAGCTCCCCAAGCATGACTTTGTTCACTACAAACATCGACTTTGTATTTAGATTATATCAAAAACAACCTCAAGGACAGGAAAACAGTAGTTGTCTGACAGTAGTTCTTCACAAAATTCAAGGTTCCTTGAATGTTATACCACGTGTAGATGTTGTAACATTTTTTTTATCCATTCATCAATTTCTTAGAACTACTAACATATTTTGCTGATCGGTTGTGATTGGCTATTATCTTAAGTGCTTTTAGAATATAACATTTATGCAAAAGTGCAAGCATTTTATTCAGAGATGAAGTAGTTTTGTTGCTTGCACAATGCTCTCCTTCGTAACAATAGTATAAGTATGCTCCAAAATTACATTTGCCAAAAAAAAAAAGTACATAGCAACAAGTCTTATTAACATAAGGATCTACCATAACAGTTTCAAAGCTGCTGTTGACAAAAGTAATCAGTGTGTTAAGTGTTACATTTTGGGCCAGCCTCTTTACAGAAGCTCAATGTTTGTCCTTTTGTTTCTGAATTTTTTTATAGTTACTTGTCTTGATTAAGATTAGAACTGGTTTGTCACTGATAGTAGTCAGATGAAATCGGATAAATGGATTTTAAATTTACTGACGATCTGCACTCAACGCAAACCTTCAGGAGGAGGTTCATCTTGACTGCCTTTCAAATGGGCTGCTAACTTGGGAGGGAAAAAAGGACTGGGAGGCTACCCAAAGTGTGCAACACCTGTAAATGTAAGGGAAATGTAAGAGAAATGCAAGAAAATAAAAGCAGGGTGTGCTGCAAACACCTATGCAGCTCAGTTTCACTGTACCACAAGAGCTGTTTGTGTGAAAACATCCCCCTAAAAATGGGGATTCGGCAACAGAGATGATTTTCTCTGTCACTTAATGATGATTCATTCTGACCCTGTAGTTATAATGTGGTGACTTCAACCATGTGACTTTGGATAAAACAATGGCAACTTCCTTCAGTTTGTGTCATGTTCCATACAAGGATAAAATAAGCTATAACTGCTCTATTCAAATGTTAAAGATACCTTTAAGTGCAAACTACTGGCACCTTTGGGCATAACATAACCACAAGCTAATTCATTTTATTCTCAGCTACAAGCCTGTTAGATGGCAACCTGTTACCACCAGAATGGTAAAAAAGTGGAGCCTGGAGCTGAAATGGCTCTGAATGACTGCTTCCAAATGAAACTCTGGGAAATGATGTGCTACTTACATGGGGATGATACCAAGGGACTCTCAGTCACTGTATCAACAGACCATAGGGATACAGGCTTTTTAAACTTTTATTGAATTTATTCAAAGCATGTAGCATTCAATACAATCAGGGAATCCATTCCCGGGAATTCGGGAATTCCGAGGATGACACAGTGCATGGGCATCTCACATGTGAACGGTTTTAGAACGACCGACACTTATTTTTAATAAAACTACTGCAATATGTTGACACCAATAAAAGACTAACCATATCTACAAGCAGTTCATGCGGTCATATAAGTACATGCATCTAGTTCAGGGGTGCCCAATGCGTCGATCACGATCGACCGGTAGATCACAAAGATAGTGCAGGTAGATCGCGTTGCATTCAAAGAAATTTTTTTTTAATGTTAGTCTATCATATATCCTCCCTATGGCATTTGCCACTTGATTGACATACAGGGCGGCCAGTCTGAGATCTCTTCTCTTCTAACACACTGGTTATCCCGCACGCACGATTAAACACGCGAGCTACTGCAAAACTCCGGCTGTGATCTAGTTAGCTTTCCAATTTATATCGACTAAAGAAGGGTTTTTTAAAAAAATGTGTTTGTGGAGGGTATGGGCTAGATGTGGAATTGGAAGAGGATTTTTTTTCTCACAATGTCACAAACGAAGTGCATTTGTCTGATCTGTCAATCTATCATTGCTATTCCAAAGAAGGAAAATGTGGAAAGGCTGTTCGAACTGTTCATAAAAACTATGAAACTGACGTCCTTAAAAAAAGCGATCTGAGAAAGAGAAAGGAGAGGGAACTAAAATCGCAGTTAACTGGACAGCCATCATTTTTCACTTGGCTGAATTCAAAAGCTCCTGTACTGCATTACTCGGCTCTACTTATTTATACGAGTCAGCCTTTTCCCACATGACGATTATTAAATTCAAATACTGTAGTGACCATAAATGTATTGAACTGTTATTGTGCCATAAAGGTTATTCAGTTATGCAAGGTATATATATAATTTTTAATGTAGGTGGATCATTTCGACCTCGTCATTTTAAAAGTAGCTTGCAAGCCAAAAAACTGTGGGCACCCCTGATCTAGTTAGTTGCGGTAACAAGAGCGTAGAAAGCACAACGTTTCCATCGTGAGGTCGTCCAGGCAAGAGCGTACTTTGTGCAGAGTACGCCAGCCGCTGAGAAAGCACGCTCTGCCTCCACTGAAGTAGGCAGCACAGTCATCAGATACAGATACACTTGTTCTAAACAACGCCCGCGCTTGCCGTTGCTCTGAAACAGTGCCATTTCAGCTTTTACTGATGCATCCAGTTTCTTGTCATCATTCTGTGATGGCAAGTTTCTTGGCACAAATAATGCGGATGCAACAGACCGACACATTGCAATTTCAAGTTGCTGTTCAAAGCTGTTGTCTGACAGACGTCAATGAAGTCTTCAGTTTTCAACTATAACTCTGTTATTTCTTGATCGATTTTTACACTTTTACACGCAATATATGCGAGCTTGGCCGTTTCCTGTTTCCCAGGAATTACAGCAGAATCAATGGATTCCCTAAATACAATCAAGTCAAACTTAACAAAACTAAATTTAATTCAACTCCCACCCATGAGAAAGAGAGGAAGGCCAACAACCAGAGTAAAACTTCTGAGAGTAGTATAAAAGAAAAGGAGTCTTTCTCCACAGTACAAGTGCTTATTCTAAAATGTTATTGATTAGATCCTACCAGGTTAAAAAAAAAAAAAAAAATTTTTTTATAACCACCAAGAAGGGATTAGTTTTTTTTTTTTAATTTCAAATAGTATATAACATTAGTTGCCCACTGACTTAACAGAGGTGGGTTAGAATTCTTCGAGTTGAGCAAGATAAGTGTGTGAGCTAATAGTAGAAATAAAGGCAAATACAGCTTGTTTATCCTTCACCACTTTATTTCCACCTGGGAGTACACCAAACACAGCTATTAATGGATTAGGAGTGATTGTGACACCAAGGTTGTCTGATAGGCATTTCAAGATTTTTGTCCAAAATGATGTTAATGTGGCCAAATTAACTTTTGTATAGACACTACTCACCAAACAACATGCCCTGGATTACTAAAGAGCTAAAAAGTCTCCTAAAAGAGAGCATTCAAATCTGGTGACAAAAAGGCTCTAAAACACGCACAACGAGTGCAAAAGAAAAAGCCGAGTGAAGGTTATAAAGCTAAAATAGTAAACAAATCTACACAGATTAACATTAAAGATGTTTGGAATGGACGAGGCATAATTACTGGACTCAAGCAATCCAGAGTACAGGTGCTAGAAGGTTAAAGGGGACAGAGCTCACTCTCGTTTTGCAGCAGCTTCACTGGCTTCCAGTTAACTTCCGCATTCAATTCAAAGTTCTTCTAACTTTTAAGGCTATCCACAACCTTAACCCTCCATATCTGTCTAACCTCCTTCATGTTGCCATTCCCTCCCGTACCCTTACATCCTCTTCCTCCATCCACTTGACTATCCCCTTTGTCTGTCTTACCACTATGGGGAGCAGAGCATTCAGTTGCTCTGCTCCTCAGTTCTGGAACTCACTACCATCTGAGCTTAGAAATATTGAATCATTTTCACTTTTCAAATCTAAACTTAAAACTCATTTGTTTAAGACTGTTTTTTCTCTTTGATTACAATTGCTCTGTCTGATTTTAATTTTTGTATTTTAGTTTTGTTTATAATCTGTGTTTTATCTATTGTTCGGTGTCCTTGGGTGTTTAGAAAGACACCTACAAAAAATAAAATGTATTATTATTAGACCTAACACCCTGAACCAATTTTTTAATAGATTTTCCTTCCCACTGTCACTTTCTTCCAATGACCAGTTTATCCACTCTCCAGTACATCAACAACTCCTACCACTTCAACTACAATGCCCAATGACAAGCCCACCTCTGATCATCACTATGGGCTGTCCACCATAAAAGACCAAGTGAAGAGACAACAGAGGAAGCTACATAGAGTAAAAGCCACCGGACCAAATAAGAGTCAGTCCTGGAGTTCTTAAGGCCTTTGCTGAAAATCTTTCTGGTATCCCTGGTCACTTACTGAGTATGTCCCTGATGATCCAGAAAGTGGAAAAGATCCTGCATTGTTCCTGTTCCAAAGAAGGGAGGTGTCTCTTCAGCTAATGACTACAGACCAGTGTCACATCTCAAATCATGAAGACCTTTAAGAGACTGGTCCTGCACTATATACGTCTTCTTGTGGTAGACCACCTAGACCCACTGTAGTTTGCCTATGAAGTAATAACTACAAATCTTTTGGTGAAAAACTCTTTGACTGAAATGCGGTATGTGTTGGTGAGTTGTCATGGTGTAAAATTCAGTTTTGGGTGTACTACATCTCTCAACATTTTTTTCTGATGATATCTCAGCAGTTCAATGCAGTGTTACAGATTAACAGTTTGTCCACAGACAGCAAACTCTTTATGAACACTCCATCAATGTCGAAAAACATGATCATCATTGCATCTTGAAAGTTTATCATAGTGTCTTGAAGAAAAAAAGGAAAAAAATGCCCAAGTCACATGCACGACTACTATAAAATAAACGGCACACAAATGCACACAATCAACACAGGACAATGCCATTCATTCGGTGGATTAATTAACCAGACTGTAGGCATATGATACCTAGTGACATATTCAATAACTTCACCCTACTCCTGTGCTATTGGCCCAATTTTTGGGTCCCCCTTGTATATAAAAATAAAATCTATTTCAAGGAAAGCAAAGGCAATAAGCACAATAATGGGTTTTCCCCAGTAGCAGGTTGGGGCAGCTATACTCACTGGCAAGCAGAACTCTTCAAAAGCTGGCTTGACAAAGGTAATATACTGAGCCAAGACTTGTTCCAGATCCCTGCCTCGTTCAGTGATGTCTCTCAGAACTTGAAAGAAGGGGAAACACAGATTCAAAAGAATATCAACACCAAAGATATAAGAATAAAATATAATAAATCAAGAACAACTTTATTAAAAACACAAACTCACTGTAAATTAAACTGTGCTTATTTAAACCTTTTTGGTTTCTTCAGTTTGTTTTGCTTCTGTGATAAACCTTATGTTCCAATTTTTGATTTATTGCTAAAGCATCAGGCCATGAGTTAAAGGTATTGGAGTAATAAGATTATATATTTCTATGGCTACAAGAGTGTTTTGTGATTCTTTTGGTTTATGTACTCCTATTTAACTACTGTGAGCTTAAATAAATTAACTTTCTGTGAGCAATAACAGTTGAGACATCAGAACAAAAACCTAAATACTGCTAAAAAAACTGTGTCACATTTGTAATTTGTGCTTTAGGCCTTTACTGCTTTGTCAGAATAATTTATCATGTTGTTCTCATTTCAGCTGAGTAATATAAAATTAACTTCATGAGCCAACATTTTTCTTTAGACACTTTTAAAGAGTTTAAAGAGTTCATCTATATCTGAAAGTGAAAAAGTGTCTGTTAATTTAAAGATCCTTGCTCAATCTCCAGCTTTAATAATTGACAAAATCAAAATCTCAGTTTTCCATTAGTTGAACCAGGCATAAATAACTGCATAATACAATCTTAAAAAATGTTATATAGCACTTTTCATCCTGAATGTCTTGATCTTTAGTTGGTGAAGGCAAGGTAGAATTTTGTTGAAAATTCTACTTAAAGGGACAATCTTTAACCATATCTCTACCTCCCAATAAATCTGTGCCATGATTTCCAAGTACCTCTTCTTGAAAGTCGGGTGTCTGCATCAGTGTCAACAAAGAGTTTCATCTGGAAGAGATCGCGAATTTCCTGTGAGTAGAACATCAAGATGCCCTCAAACAAAACTACGTCTGCAGGATACACAGTCACAGACTCTTCTTTCCTGCAGGGTGGCAGAGGAGAGAACAGTATCAGTTGGTGAATTCTAGTTGCTGAGAACATCAACTCAAGACTCTTATATGCCATACCTAATATGCCCTCAAAATATAACTGTATATGCCACATTGGGGACTTAGCTTTAATGGAGTTAATGTTCTAGTTCCATGACATTTTTTCTCTGAAAAACCAACGAGTGCCTTTTGTACGTAAATGGAACAAACTGCACGCAGTATGGCCACAGTGATTAAAAACTGAAACCCACAACACTATAGTGTGTCATTTTCACATCTCAATCAACACATAACATAGCAACCTTAAAGATTTTCACTTACTACAGCATCCACCATTTACAAAAAATGAGCAAATCTAAGTAGTTGCTTCTCCAAGTACAGCATATCAAATAGTGGAGCTTCTTAAATTGTTCTTCACCTCCTAACAATTTCCTTGTCGAGGTCAATGATTCCCCACCTCTGCTCCTAAAAACATGGGTTTTGCTCTGGATAATAACACACTGACTGACTATTATTATCAATAGTCTTCCAAACACAGGCTTTTAAAATTAATCGCTGACCACATTCATGGCATGCTTAGACCCAACCCAAAAGAGTGAATCTCTTGATAGTTCCTCGTAAAATACGGTTTGGCACAAAAAAATGATGAAGATGATAGAAGGAAAACAAAACCATTATATGAATCCATAAGAGTACATGAATACATGAATCAATTGTTCTTTGGGGAGAAATTTTAAAAAATAAGCGTTGTGTTTTAAGCAAACAAATCGAAGTAAACTGGATAGACTATAAAAAAAGAGCTACCCTTCAAACAAGCCAAACAAGAAATTGATTTGTAATTTTAAGAAACAGTAGATAATTCTGTGATAGAATGCCAAGGCACTGAAAAAGAATGTATTGTGAAAACTGAAAAGTGTAGCAGCCATTTAAAACAAAGTAAAAACATTTTAGATGTCACAGGTTGGGGATCTTTAACACAACCTCCAGCATACAAACACAAACACCCGAAAATATCCCAACCACAGTTTGCTATATTCGAACATGCTATTAAATTGTCCTTAAATATGAATGAGTGAATCCTGCTTAGCTCCTCGAATATTTGACCTGTTCTCGTTTCTATGTCAGAAGGTTTTTTTTTCCTTTCTTATTTAAACAAATGAAGCTTGTCATTATGGAAAGGGAACAAACTTAAATACAGAACCTACACCAGCTCATCTCACACAGGAGAACACAATCATGAACAAATCTAACTCTTCACGATAACTCTGGCATATAAAAATTTAATAAAAACCCACAGATGATGAGCAGTCTGTTTCAAAGAAGCAGTATCATTGCCAAAAATAAGTCTGTGATAAACAGAACATTCAAAGATGCACAGTCAATACATAGTCTAATCTTAAAGATAGGGTAGGATGCAAGTAACCACTTATATTAAAGCCATAATCACCCGAAAGGAACTTAATGGATGGGCCATTTAAGAAAATACATAAACGTTTAGGCCATAAAAGGAATCAAAATTAAAACACTTCCCCCAAATGACAAAACATAATACAGAATAATGTTGGGCATGTAGTGTACCACTAAAATTCATGCTAACTTGATACACCAGCAGACTGCTGCATTAGGAATAAGTTGCCGACTCACCAAGATTTCACACTTGACTATGCAGCAAAATATCGATAACAAACATATTGTCTGATCTGATGAGGACATCACAGTACTGACAAGACAGCATAAAAACTGTGAAACATCTAAAATGGTAATGTTGCAATAACCATGAAGCAATGAATGTCACCAATACCAAAGTAGTCACTATAGACTTTACATATGCAACTTCAGATTCTGTGTTACAGATCTATGGCAAACCACGTTAAATCAAAAACCCAGAGGTCAAACCACAAAGAGCAGATGCAGGATGAGTAAGCAGATACCTGTGGATTTTATTGCTGCAATACAAAAACAGTGTACTGATGACATCATGGGGTGTTGGTAAAAAAAATACTCCAAGGAAAAAAGTGAAAGGATATCTGCTTAAACTAAATTGATTTATCAAATGTACAGACACGACTATAGCAAAACCTGCAGGATTACAGGGTTCTAAAAATGACACAAACATCCTATTTTCATCTTAAGAGTCTGGCATACGATACTGTAGCATCAAAGTAGGCTACCAAAATTCAGAAGTTATTTGTTTGTGTTTTATTTATTTATTTTTTTTACATTTTAACAGTACATGGCATGATTAACTACACATTAACAACAAATCTGGTAAATGTCACACTTTTGCACTGTGTTCTGTACAATGCAATGCATTGCTGTGCATCGGAAATTGCTCTTAAGGGCTGTTTTAGTAATTCAGGATTGCATTATTAAGTAGAATACAGGCAATAATAATTTTAATGTGGTGGTTACTAATTGGTTATATTACAAATAGCATAAATCAACAGTACAGTAAGCTTACATAGAAAGAGAAAAGTAAATCAGATTTGAACCTGGAATGAGTGACAAAGTCATAGACGGGTATCTGTACCGTCTTCCCCTCCATTATTTCCCGAAGCGTCTTCAGGATTAGTTCATTATCAAATGCACCTACGTAAAGAAACAAAAAAAAAAAGTCACATTAATGAAATCTGATAATAACAATAACAGCAAACATGCTTAAGAGGAAGAAAACAATTGAAAAGAAGATAATGACATTACTTGCCAGGCAACCTTAAAAATGTAAACCTTTTCATTAGTAAAGCTTTAATGCAATGATCAAGTCAATAATCTCTGCACTAACTTTCCAAAATACACTGATTAGTACAATCCTTTAAAAAAACTAAAAATGAACAGGTTGCAGCTTTGACAATTTCCCTGTTAGACATCTGTAACCAACAAATTAAGAAGTGGTGGTAGTAGTCTATGATAATTGGATTTTTTGGTGATAGTACATGCCGGTATGATGGTGACTGACAGAGGAGATTACACAGAATCCTATGGACTATGATGTTTGCAGATGGCATTGTGATCTGTAACAAGGGTAGAAAGCAGGTTGAGGAGACCCTGGAGAGGTGGAGATATGCTCTAGAGAGTAGAGGGATGAAGGTCAGTAGGAACAAGACAGAATACATGTGTGTAAATAACAGGGAAGTCAGTGGAATGGTGAGGATGCAGGGAGTAGAGTTGGCAAAGGAGTTTAAATGCTTGGAATCAACAGTACAGAGTAATGGGGAATGTGGAAGAAAGGTGAAGAAGAAAGTGCAGGCAGGGTGGACTGGGTGGAGCAGTGTGTTGGGAGTGATTTGTGACAGATGGCTACCAGCAACAGTGAAAGGGAAGGTCTGTAAGATGGTAGTGAGACCAGTTAGGTTATATAGGTTGGAGTTGGTGGCACTGACAAAAAGACAGGAGACAGAGCTGGAGGTGGTAGAGTTAAAGATGTTGATTTGTAGTGGGTTTTACAAGATTAGAAGCAAGTACATTAGGGAGTCATCTTAGGCTGGATAGTTTGGAGACGAAGCCAGAGACATGAGATTGCATTGGTCTAGACATGTTCAAAGGAGAGATGCTGGGTATATTGGGAGAAGGATGCTAAGGATGGAGATGCCAGGGATGAAGGAAAGAGGAAGGCCTAAGAGAAGGTTTACGGATGTGTTGAGAGAGGACTTGAAGGTGGTGGGTGTGACTGAGCAAGATGCAAAGAACAGGTAGATATGGAAACAGATGATCCAATGTGGCGACCCCTAATGTCAGCAGCCGAAAAAGAGAAGAACAAGGTGAATACATGCAGTCCTGGGACATCTTGTAATTTACTCTGTTGTTTCTGCTTTTCCCAAGGAATTATACTATGTCAAAACGCAGGCCATTACAGGATTCTGGACTTGAGTTTGTCCAAAAATGCACTAGACCCAGTAATTTACCAGCAGGTCTACGCATCTGCAAGGAACTCAGATTTTCATAGCAGAAAACCCCATTTAAGGTCACACTGGGATTCTATTGTGTTGACCGAATTACCAGCCTGAGAATGCAGTCACCTGCCCATGTAGACTTTTCTTTTGTGGACAGCAGGGGCTGCCACAGCTCCCCAAACCCAACACAAACAGACACAGGTTAACATTAGAATCCCTGAAGCCTACGAAAAAAGTAGTAATGTCGGGCCACCTTCAATTCCTTCGCAACTCTTCATCAGCATCTTTGTTTTGCAAATGTGTCAATCAGCACAAGCAGCCTGCTATCCCATCTCCCACCAACTCAGCTGAAGTCAGTCACAAAGTTCTCCCAGCTCAAGTCTGTTTATCTGGGTATGAGTTGTCTTGAATTGTATAGAGTAAAAAATATATTGATATTTGGAATACATACATTTCATTTGTGTTCCATGTCTATAACAATCTGGGTAAATGTGGGATGACAGGAAATGCGAGGCAAGAAATGTTGAACACATAACTAAAACAGAAACTTTTAATTTTCTACTAATAATTGGCAAAATGCTGACCGGATGTGTATAATGTGTAAACACTTTCAAAAAGGGTGTAACAAAACAAGTGCGCTTTTATTCAAGAATATAAGTGAAGAAAAAAAAATTATAAAATTTACAAGTTGCTGTCAATGAGTCAATGAACACCACGATAAAGACTTGAGATGGGAGACATTTCTGACTTCAGCTACATCAATGGGAGATGGGATAGCAGGCTGCTTGTGCTGATTGACACATTTGCAAAACAAAGACACTGATGAAGAGGTGAGAAGGAATTTAAGGTGGCCCAGCATTGTGACTTTTTTTGTAGACTTTGGGGATTCTAGTGTTAATATGCAGAGTCTTTTTTTTTTTATTATTTTGGGAAAACTCAAACACAATACAGCACACTCTTTGTCTTTGCCTCTCTCTGTCTCTCACTGCCTCCTCTGCTCCTCTTGCAAGCTTCGTTCTTCTCCTCCTCCCGATTCAGGCTCCCAGTCTTTCGTACACATGGTCTGTCAGCACTTCCGGGTAAGGCAGAAACCCCATGATGTAGGGACTCCCCAATCCTGCAGGGCTGTCCTCTGTGACTACAACACCTGTCAAGCCCTGCGGGCACCCATGTGGGAATCTGAGCCTGGACTCACTGCCATCTAGAGTCCTGGGGGAGATAAAGCCCTGTATTTAGCGTAACCCCCGTCCTTCTATCGTGAGGGCATCCCGGGAAGATAAGGACACCAGCCATCCTACACACTTTCTTTTTACATTTCCTGTCTGTTTCATAAACTATTAACTGTACAGTATTAAAGCTACACTGAGAGGCAAACATATTGGGAAAATTAAGTGACATGGAATATTTTTATTATTTGGTAGATTAATACATTTTCTAGGTAAAAAGATTAATACAAGACTAATGCACAGAATGTCAGCTTTAAATTCTGGGCAATGTTTTACCTATAACAAACAATATTGCAAAACATGGGAAGGTGATGTCTCTTTAATGATTTGTATAAGGATACAACTTAAATGACTAGAACACGCATAACTGACAACATATAACAACCACAGGTTTTCAGATGGACTGAAGCTTTTGTGAGATTTTTTCTTCAAAAGGTAATTTTGAAAGGAAAAAAATAATTTTTGTATATAAAACACCTGTCTTAGCTTGTAAGCAGAGGGTTTACAGCCACCTTTGTTGCATTTGTTAGATGTGTGTGATGGTAGCCAATCTCCAATGTAAATACGTAAAGATCTACTGTTTTATATCAAAACATTTTTTTCATTAAGTAAATTTTGAGTAAGAGATTTAGGAACTTTTATTCCTAGGACTATATGCATTTTGGATTCTAGTAGTTTTAGGGATCCTGCTGGATTCTAAATTAATATTGTGTACTGTTAAAGGTAATTATTCTTACTTATTTGTAGAATGCTTGTATCCAGTTACTGACATATGGAGTTATCTTGGCTTATTTTCTTGTATCTTTGTTAACACTGACCTATGTTTTTATACTTTATTGCTGAAAAATAATAATACAGTCTACATAACCTAATTTTAAAGAAGGTACATGCACAGTAACAATGCCAAAAAAGTATATATTTATTACAATATAGGATGCAATGAGTTTATGGGGGCCCTACTAATGCCCAAAACAGACAAAGCAGAGGTTCAAACATGGTTCTGAACAGCTGCAGTATGTCGTTGCTGAACTGTCAATGCCAATTTTGCTCTGGCGAATAGCCATGTGTCCTTTTTGGTGACAAAAACTACAGAGTCACACCTATTCCCACAGCTCTATGCCTGTCTGTCTTTCCTGACTGAAGCAGCTTTTGCCATTAAAGAGATGGCTTCAGTATATCAAAAGATCAGAATTCCTTCCCCAACCCGCTTCTTAACTGATGACTAAAGCAAAAAGACACAGGAGAACACATGTTGGCTGAAAGCAAATTAGTGTATTTAGGAAAGCCATCAGGGTTTAAAAATTAACACAGCACATGAAAGCTCACAAATATGACTTCAAATAAAATTAGGCTCAAATCTTCACACCAGTATCAATGACTAATTGTTTTATGCAAATTTATTCACCTGCTTTTGACTTTCTACATTTAGGGCTGTCCATAAATATCCATACAACTATTAAAAAAAACATCAAAGTAGAGCCAATATATCATCAGGGTTTGTAAATTACACCCACCATCACCATGAATTAAAATACAGAAATGAAAACCTTTCACTTATCTCTAGTCCACTCAGTCACAGATGTTGATCCTTATTCATTCTTACTTTAAATTTTAAAAACTTAACTTTAGATTTTATTTTAAAATTAAATATACATTTTATGTAAAGACAGACTTTTTATGTAAAAACACATTTCTTTAGAAATATACAGACAGTCCCCAGTTTACGGACATCAGACCTACGACTTATGAACGGGGCCACAGCTGCGACGCATGCGCCTCAGTAACTGCAGCTCCGTCATCTTCGGCCTGGGGACGGCTGCCCCGTTCATTCAAGGGGTGGCTGGACGGAGACTTTAGGGGGGCGATTTCGCTGCTTGCGCAGTGTAGTGTCCCTCGGGCGGCTCCCAGCGGCAAGCGGTTCCACTGCCCGCCCACCACACACAGCTGCCCCATTCGTTCTAAGTGTGCGCCTGGTAATGCTGCAAGCAGTGGCTGGATGGAGGCTGGAGGGGGGCAATTTTGCTGCTTGCGCAGTGTAGTGTCCCTCTGGTGGCTCCTGGCAGCAAGCGGTTGCACTGCCCGCCCACCACACACGGCTGCCCCATTCGTTCTCGGTGGGTGGCTGGTAATGCTGCAAGCAATGACCCTGTTGTGGCTGAATGGAGGCCACTGAGGGTGAACAGGGCGGCGAAGGGTAGCATTGTAGTGTGCATCGGATGGCTGCCTATTGAATGGGGGTGATTCACTACCAGCCTTTGGCCGCACCGTGTTTGTTCTCGGTGGGAGGACACTGCAGGCAGCATACTGTAGTGGAGGTGACTGTGAGGTGGGCTGGTAATGAACTGCCCTTCGATGCCCCCACTCATTCTCAATAGCAAGCCTGCTTGTACTGTTACGTACATAGCAGGAAGTTGTCTCTTGTCAGTACATCAGACGTACTGACGACAGGTGCCTTCCTACTGTGATAGCGTGGACAGTGCTGTGCAGAAAAGCTCATCTTAATCTTTTGTCTTCACTCTTTAAACAATGTCTCTGAAACACAAATCTGATGGAAGTGCTGGTGATACAGTAAAGAAGAGAAAAACCATCACCATTGAAAATAAAGTAGAAATAAAAAGGTCAGAGAGAGGTGAAACTCCATCATTCATTGGCAGAGCACTTGGTTACAGTCGGTCAACAATAGCATTTATTAAATTTATGTACCTGTTCCGACTTACATACAAATTCAACTTAAGTACAAACCTACAGTCCCTATCTCGTACGTAACCCGGGGACAACCTGTATAGCTAAGAACATGAAAGTAAATAATTAGAAATGTGTAACAGATTTGTGTGTTAAATTAAAATTACACACTGATTTTTAACTCCATTTTTATAGAAACAGGCTTGGACTTCAGATTTTATTTTTTATTATAAATCCCCCATCACAGAAATAATCATGCATTCACTACTTTTATGCCAAAATGGTTTCTAATGCATTATAAATCTGGAGAGAAGTTGGGGAGACTGAACATCAGAATTGTAATGCAGAACTGAAAGGCATTGGCAATGGAACTGAAATACTGAAAAAATGTCCATGTGAATTGAAGTTTTCCAATAAAGCTTATTTTTGTCTAGCACAGTGTGACAAGTTGACATGTAAGATTAAAACACAAACTTTACAAATTACTAATTACAAATGAGTACACAAAGGCACGTATTAGTTTAAACAGACAGGAAACAAAGTGGTTCAAAAAAGATTAATATAAATGGACACTGGGAATATCTGTCTGTTAATTAATTATTGAATCATGGCTACCTGACAAAAGAGGAAAGAAAGCCTCCCACTTGCGCACCACCCTGGATATACAGCTGAACAAATCAGCAAGCAACTAAACATTTGCTTACTGTGGCAAATAAACTGACTGGATGATAAATGCCAGCCAGCACTTGGACACAATACAATCATTTACAGAAAAGAATAGCACTATAGCCCCTTTACATAAAGGGAATCACAAATCAATCTCTCACTTTATCTGAAAGTAACAGGTCTGCCCAAACAAACATAACAGACGAGCTGCATTACCATCAACAAGCTTGGATAACTTAGGGAAAGACTTGAACAGTCCTGCTACAAACAATAAATGATAAGTCTCAAGGGTGTATTTCTAATCACAAGGGCAGATAAAAACCTGAAAACAAGGACAGCGGACATACTGCCGACAGGCCAAAAACTTTTCTGTGCCAGTGACGGCCTTCTGAGCCTAGCAAAAACGTCTTTACTTCCTGCATGCCAAAACATAAAAATAAAGATCACATGCCAGACATCTGAAGAAAAACAAGCGTCATTTAGAATACAAGTCTGAGGTAATGTTGCTTGAAATGCCACAAGTTTGTGCCCAGCTACAAGTCAGAACTGGTGTCTAGTGGTGCACACATAATACCACAAGAAATTGAATAAATTCTGTCATTAAAACAGGAAAACCACACTTAATCCACTTTCACAAGATAATCTACCAAGAAAGCTACAAGCTTTTAGCACTAGGTGTTGCTTGCCCTTATGTCTGCTCTGCTCGTTGTTATTTATCATAATTAGGATACAATTAATTGAGCAGAAAAAGTGAATTAATAGAAAAATGACAAAAGAGAGGTAAGGGCTATGGGAAAAAATACCTTTAATTATAAAATTAAATCTCACACTATTGTGATATTTGCAATGCAATATATGAGAGAAGAAATAAAATGCTTGATAATTAAATGACGAGATCAATTAGAGGGAAAATGACTTATTGCATATGAAACAAGAACAAAAATCTGCAGCCTCAGGGATCTACTAGGACTAAATTTGGGGAACACTGTTCTAGAGCCATTCCGATGTTTTCTTGACTTTGCTCTCCTCCTGAATGGGAACTAAACCAAAAACAACTAGGCCAAAACATCATTTATTGTAGAATCTGCCTATACTTGACTATGCTCATTTTTCTTTCTTCACTTTTGACAAATTTTACTATCCATGCTGAAAAGAAGCGCACCTCTGTGAACACAATTTAAAGCAAATGTCATATTAAGTTTCCATCTTAGGCTTTGTACTTAAGCCACAGAGCTCGGTTTTAGTTGTTCATTAATGTGCTGACTAGCAAACTCCAGGGGAGTTTATAGTTGAAACATTACCTTTTAATTCAACAAACCCCAAAACCCACCTTTTTCTCCCCCAAAATCTCAAAAATGTATGCAATTTAACCAGTATTGTTGAAGTAGCTCTCTTCCAGTGCCCCCACCCTGTGTTATCTGTAAGGCCAGGTTTATACTTCACATGACACGATGCGTGTTCCAGCGGACGCTACTGTTATGCAAGCATTGTACTGTTTATCCTTGTGAGCGTACTTTACATAAATCTGGAAAATTCCACCTGGTGACAGTGCAAGATATCATCACGGTCAGAACAAGTTCAGCTTCATTGTGTTGTGAATTGCCTGAAATGCCCATTAAATTCCGAGGACACCTTGCCACAATATCTCTGAAAAAGATGGATGTTTATTGATTAAATCCATGAATCCAGGAATGCACCCATTAGCATATGGCATGAGGCAGAAACAATCCCTGGACAGGGCATCAGCTCATCGCAAGGCGAACACAGGTACTCACATACACTAGCGCCATTTTAGCATCACCAAATCTGCGCATCTTTGGAAGGAAACTGGAGCACACTGTGGAAACCCGCCAGGGTAACATGCAAACTCCAGGCAAGGAATACCAGCGCACGTGACTATCTGCGAGACAAAAGCACTACCGCTCTGCCACCGTGCCGTCCCCCTTTTTGTATAATTATTGTGTATTCATTATTTAAACGAAGTTAATGATTTACCTGTAAAATGTAGTATACATACTTTAATGCATTTCACCACGAAAGTGATATCAAGTATAAATCTAAGGATTCTAAATGTGCAGAGAGTTGGACTACCATAAATTAAATGTGTACTGTGTGGTGATCTATTACTGCTTGTTGCTGCTGTCAGGTCAGGAGGAAACCCCAGAAGCACGTAGCGATTAACAACTTGGTCGGTTTTAACATGACGTTTACGACAGTCTACTTTAATGATAAAGTAAATTAAGAGATTAAAGTGGACATATCGAGATTAAAGCCAAAATCTCCACTTTAATCACAAAATACACCTTTTCGCTACGTTCTTAATTTTTTTCTCAATGGCTCAAATACACTGCTATACATTCTGATGCGGGCGGCAAGGTGACACAGTGGTGCATGCGTGTATGTGTTCTGAGCACCCTAAGGGTGAATTTGTTAATTTAAGAAAACAGCAAGCACAAATCTTATTTAAGAAAGAATGTACTCAACCTACTTAACCAATAAATATTTCTGCTAAATTTTAGAACAGTAGGATTGATTAAAGAAATTAATTGTGAAATGAAAAAGAGAAAAGACCAGCAGGATATCCCTCAGAACCCCATTGCCTCCTGCTGTCATGTTAACACTATATTCTAGTTTCAATGAGTATTTAATTGTTTAAAAGTTACTCAACCACTACATTTTCTCTGATACTGCAATAAAATTGTGTTTAACCTCAATAAAATTAACTTTACTAAATTAAAAAAAAAAAAGTTTGAATGTCTTTTATAAAATTCTGTCAATTAAAATAGTACATTTAAAGGTTATGCATCATCTCTTACCTGGGTGGTCAAAATTGTACTGGCCCTTGATTGCTTTGGCCTTCTGCTCAGCAGTCAGAACACGGTAAAAGCTGTCCTGGCTTAGGATGGCTACTTGCCGTTGGTGATGGTCAATCTCATTCTGCCCAAGCAGTTCCATGATCTTTCCACAAACAGATGACTGGAGAATTGGAGAGAAGAAAAAAATAAATAAATAAATTTGAAGTACTAAACTATTTCAGTCAGAATTATTGAAAATAATGTTTTTTTTTATTTATAAGTATACAGTGCTATGAAAAATATTTGCCATTTCTCCTCTCCTACTGCAATATTTTCACGTCTCAACAATATTCTGAAATTACAATGACATTTTTTAATCTTAATTTATCTAATTATAAATCCATTTATCTAATAAGCTCCAAGGATGAAGGTTTTAATTAACTAGTCAATCTACATACTCATCTTTATCTGTGAACAAGTGGTCAACAATGACTAAATGAATGAGCAAATTTAAGCAGCCAACATGATGTTTGTGCATCAGATGCTCAGGCTACTCTCTGGGATAGCACAAGAAACTCGCAGTTGGACTGCTACTTTTCCAGATTAAGAGAAGCCAGTTGGGATAGTTTGGGCATGACGTAAGGATGACCTCATGCAAGGTCTACAAGGCATGGCCTACTGCAAGAAAACCAGGGAGTCACCTGCGAGTGTCTAGGAATTTCCCAGGAGGACTTCAAAAAAGTTAGAGGACAACGTGGCATAGCGTGCACAACCATGGTAAGCAGTATGAAGGTGAATAATTCTGATGTGAAGGAAATGTATACAGTGCATCCGGAAAGTATTCACAGCGCATCACTTTTTCCATATTTTGTTATGTTACAGCCTTATTCCAAAATGAATTAAATTCATTTTTTTCCTCAGAATTCTACACACAAAACCCCATAATGACAACGTGAAAAAAGTTTACTTGAGATTTTTGCAAATTTATTAAAAGTAAAAAAATTGAGAAAGCACATGTACATAAGTATTCACAGCCTTTGCCAAGAAGCTCAAAATTGAGCTCAGGTGCATCCTGTTTCCCTGATCATCCTTGAGATGTTTCTGCAGTTTATTTGGAGTCCACCTGTAGTAAATTCAGTTGATTGGACAAGATTTGGAAAGGCACACACCTGTCTATATAAGGTCCCACAGTTGGCAGTTCATGTCAGAGCACAAACCAAGCATGAAGTCAAAGGAATTGTCTGTAGACCAAAAGGCACTTGAAGTTTGCCAAAAGGCACTTTAAGGACTCTCAGATCATGAGAAACAAAATTCTCTGGTCTGATGAAACAAAGATTGAACTCTTTGGTGTGAATGCCAGGTGTCATGTTTGGAGGAAACCAGGCACCGCTCATCACCAAGCCAATACCATCCCTACAGTGAAGCATGGTGGTGGCAGCATCATGCTGTGGGGATGTTTTTCAGCGGCAGGAACTGCGAGACTAGTCAGGATAAAGGGAAAGATGACTGCAGCAATGTACAGAGACATCCTGGATGAAAACCTGCTCCAGAGTGTTCTTGACCTCAGACTGGGGCGACAGTTCATCTTTCAGCAGAACAACGACCCTAAGCACACAGCCAAGATATCAAAAGAGTGGCTTCAGGACAACTCTGTGAATGTCCTTGAGTGGCCCAGCCAGAGCCCAGACTTGAATCCGATTGAAAATCTCTGGAGAGATCTTAAAATGACTGTGCACCGACGATTCCCATCCAACCTGATGGAGCTTGAGAGGTGCTGCAAAGAGGAATGGGCGAAACAGGCCAAGGATAGGTGTGCCAAGCTTGTGGCATCATATTCGAAAAGACTTGAGGCTGTAATTGCTGCCAAAAGTGCATCGACAAAGTATTGAGCAAAGGCTGTGAATACTTATGTACATGTGATTTCTCAGTTTTTTTTATTTATAATAAATTTGCAAAAACTTTTTTCACGTTGTCATTATGGGGTGTTGTGTGTAGAATTCTGAGGAAAAAAATGAATTTAATTCATTTTGGAATAAGGCTGTAACATAACAAAATGTGGAAAAAGTGATGCGCTGTGAATACTTTCTGGATGCACTGTATATGATCCCTGTGGGGCAGAACACATACTTAGATTTCTGAGACATGTTAATATTTCACTTCTTCATTTAAATTATAATGTACCATATACAACTTTTGCTTGAGCTAACTTGTAAATTATGGAGCCTAGAGATATTAAGGATTTGATTTTTCTCAATAAAGGGTTCACTCTTAAAGAAATATCTTCAAAAGTCATCACTGAAGAGAAAAGGCTATTATTAATCAATTTGTTACAATCAACAAGCAAAACGAATAACTTGCACAGCACTAGTTCCCATCAACCAGAAACAAACAATGCTTATGTGATCACAACAAAGGAATACAGAGAGAGAGAGAGAGAGAGAGAGAGGAATTTAAATCAAAATTGCAATCTCCTAGCAGAAAGAGGTCAGACAACCACTCTGTCTAGGGGAGGTGACAACAAATAAATACCGTTTAAGTACAGCATATCAAATAAGCCGGATGTGTCAGTTTGAAGGAATAAAAGTTTTCTGGTTAAATAATGAGTCAGACAAGTGAACAATGTACTTTCACTAACAAGAAGAATACAAAACTCATTCAGTTGATATTAATTTATGCAGTCTGTTACAAGAAACAAATTAGGTCACATTAGCTGTTTTTCGGGAAGTGCTGTCTGGAGTAAAGTGACGAACAGAGACAGAGCTTAATGAGCAAGCTAGCTATTTGACCTGTTTTTCTTTCTGGCAGTGTCCTAATCTGCTTACTGGAGCAGGAAGCATAATATTTCATAGGGTAGCAATCGCCCAGCACTTAAGTCAGAGAAAATAAAGAAAAAATACATTACTAGAGTCAACAAATCATAAAGTCATTTTCTCAAAGATGAAAATATCCTAGTAAGTAAGGGTAGCATGGATTTTAAGAGAAGCAAGAATATGCCCTGTGGTTTAAAATCTTTAATGTGCAAAATAACTAGAAATCCCTTAGCATACAGCAGTCATCTCTGAATGGGCTTTTCCCTCAAAAGAACTATTTTTTGCAAAATTTATGAAGGCATGTATTCTACAAAAGACGATCAGTAAGCAAAGTACAAAGTTCTGCCTTACCGGAATACTAAGCATAATCTGTTCAGGCAACTAAGACTTTCTAATGCATCGTGTGCCATTTCCAATAACTAACTGAATCAAAGAAAAACCCATTAGCAGAAATCAAACTATGGTCCCAAGGTTTGTAAGGTAGTAATTCTAGAAGAACTGTACCACCAGGATACCCTCAATATAAATGACCAATACAAGATGAATTAAATTGACCTTCTGAATTGTAAAATGATAGCCAAGTAGAGAACTGCAAAAGGTCACCTGTCCACTTAAATGCAAAACCTGCTTTACCAGTTAGAATATGGCAAGGAGGCAGAAAGCCTTTTATTAAAAAATACTGACTGATAGACATATTTTATTGAAGATCTGCATACAGATGTTTGGCTGCCTTAGACTGCAGTCAAGTTTATGCCACTTTTAGTGAGTGTGTTTTTTTTTTTCTTTTTAATAAGCTACAGCTGTCTGATTATTTAAATTAGCTCCATATACACAGTTTCAGTTTCCATGTCCACTGGTACAAAAGCACTTGCGTAGAACACAGCATGCACAAACCAAGTCATTACGTTGCTCATGTATTTTATAACTTGAACACTTTAAATTATCAATACATCCACACACCCATCCATTTTCCAAACCCACTTTATCCTAAATGGGTCACAGGAAACTTGGGGCCTATCCTAAACGAACAAAACTTTAGGCAGGCAGGCAGAGTTTGAAGGCACACAATTAACTTTTTTTCAGTGGGCACTAATACAACCCTTGATGCAGTTATCTAACTTTCTCTCATATTCAGTTTTCCAGCCCCCTAAACAAAATGTTTCATAAATGTCACCAGTTATCTTTTGTATCCCATAACCACAACACATTAGTATTTACTTTTGCATAATCTCATATACATCTATATATTAACATGTAGCTTGGTAAATTGCTTCCACTAGATGTGAAAACAGCACTTCTTACAAAATCCCAGCAGGCATCTTGCTTTATAGGGCCATTACTGTCACACATAAAGAGCACTGTGAGATTCTTACTTGCATGTACTTATTAACAAGCAACACATTTCAATTCTCTGGAACCATGGTTACTGAATATAACTATGAAAGAATATTTTGAACAAAATTAAATACATGTGCAAATAAATGAATGATCAAATAAATCAAAATATGTGAGCTGCAGTAGATGCACACATGATGCCATCACATTGATCCTATGCATGCAGTACTGGCCGTCCTAGACAACAGGCAAGGTAATTATGTGCAAATGCGGTATATATATATATATATATATATATATATATATGACTCCTTCATCCTCAACACAGTAACTCCATGGGGCTGTGCTCGGAGCCCTCTATACTGCATGGCTGCACAGGAACCCTATCATCACTGTCAAGTTTGTTGATGACACAGCTGCAGTGGGACTGATCTCAATGAACATTTTAACCTGGATGAAGTGGAGAGCCAGTCACACTGGTTTCATGACAAAAGATGTCACCTGACAGCAAGACAAAGGAACTTGATTGTGGATTTACGGAAATAACAAGGGCACTACCTACTGCTCCCTCCAAATTAACAGCATTCAGGTGGAGAGGGTGGACAGTTTCAGGTAGAAGAAGGTTATGCAACATCTTTACCACTTCAGATGCTTTAGGAACTTTAGGCTGTCCCCCAGATACTAAAGAACTTAAACACATCCACCATTCAAACTATCTTAACATGAAGTTCTACTGACGGATTTGGAAACGGCAAACAGCAAAACCAGAAGGGTGAACTCTTCACCGGGTGTGCACACTCTATAACTTTCAGGACATTTATTGAAAGTGAAGCTGTATTAGAGCAAAGAAAATCATTAGCAATACCAGCCAATAATGGCCTCTTCTCTGTACTGCAGTCAGGTAAATCCTACCAGTGTCTGAATACAAGTCCATAAAGAATGAAGAGCACCTTCTTTCAACAGTCTATTTGCATCCCAAGTTAGAACAGTGCCTAGAACTACATGATGCCCTATTTCACACTACTGCTACTACTGTATCCTATTAATGTTTATTAAGTTGTGTATTTATTGTTTATTGCCTTTATAGTCTTCTTCTTAAGCATTTCACTACAAACAAAATTTGAATGAAATAATTAAATGTGTCAATGAAATATGTTTTGTTGTTCATTTCTTTGTATGTTTATTTAATTATTTCTTCATTACCGTATATATTTGCGTTTAAGTTCTCCCACGTAAAAGTCGGGGCTTGATTTTACCTTATAATTTCTGGTATTTTATGATGGTAGCCATATAAGCTGAATGCAGAAAACTCATGCTATTGGTCCAAGAGATTATGATATGCTCACGTCCACCAGAGAGAGTAACCACGGAGCACACAGACTTTTTTTTTATGTATTGTGCCTACGTGACCACACGGTAAATACCCAAACTATTCTGAAGCAAAGTCTGTACTGTTTTGTGTTTTTGTATCTCACACCCTCATACACCTTTATTGTAAGAGCATCCCTTATCTACAATGGAGCATCCAATCAGAAGAAAATATGAGGCTGGTTTTAAATTAAAAGTAGTTGAAGTGGCAAAAGTAATTGGTAACTGCGCTGCTGCAACAAAATTCAAAGTGTCTGAGAAACTGATGAGAGATTGGAGGAGGCAAGAAGATGTATAAAAAAATGTATAAATAAATAAAAGTAAATTAAGTGTCGTATTTTTCAACAGGCGTATAAGTCGGGGTCTGGTTTTATGATAGATTTTTTGGGTTTCCAGACCCAACATACTCGAGTATATACAGTCATTTTTTTTCAGTGACACCACACACAACATGAGATGCACCTTTAAATAAAAACTGTTATTTTCATCTGTAAAAGTTAACAGGGCATGGTCTAGTAAGTAATTGTTGTTTGACTGGTGAATCAGGGGTAAAGGGACATGCTCAGTCACAACTTTGCATGTGGCTATGAACCACGGGATTCCAAAGGTAAGCAAAGGGAATGGTCAAAGTGCATTGTGCACATCTTTGATGAATGGGAGTGCAAAAAAAAGTTAGCCAGGATTATTTTGAGAAGCAGCTGCTTTATTTCAAGAACCTCTGAATTCAAAAATCTCCCTGGAGTCTGCATCTAAAGTGGCTGCCTATAAGTGTAGCACTTGATGGTCAAAGACTTATGAACACACTACCGATCATTCACTAATCAAAAAGCAGAACTTGCTACATCCCACCCTCTTAACAATGACGAGTGAAATTGACAGTATTTCTTGTGTGGTGTCATTAAAATTTTACTTAATGACACAAAGAAAAACAAATATTACATTTCCTGACACATTTAATTATTTATGATCACACAGTATTGTGGGTTTATTTATATATTGTCACATTTCATAGTTTGCTCCCAACCGGTCTCTCTCTCACATTCATTTATTTACATATATCCTTATATATAATTTGATACTATCCGTATGTATGGTGTTTGCGTCAATACCTCCACTCAATACAAGTTAGAACCAAGCAATGGGACTCTGCCTCGGTAGTTAGAACATCACGTGGCAAACGCGGACGCAGTATTGCATGATTGGCTAAGAATGTTTAAATGCTTCAGTGACGCCGCTGGACGGCCGAGTATAGTAAGTCAGTGTTGGTTCGAGCAGATAACAGTAAGTTCGGTTGCTTTTTGGAACGTTGGTTTGGTGGGGCGTACTTTCCAGGGCTAACATCATCGACTGACTTAAACCCTTCGACAGCTTCGGAACCATACGTAATTTAGAACGTATCGCCATTTGCTTGGTACGTCGAAATCTATCTTTGGGCAGTTTGGTTTTGGCATCCGTCCTTCTGACATCTATTGGCAAACTGAGTAATGACAGCTGGGTATTAACAACGGTCATCGTTTAAATTTTAGACGATCTCAAACCTAAAATGACCACGCCAAAATAATTATTACTCCGACTCTGATTAGAGTCGTAAAATACGGTTTGTTTTGAAAATTTGTTTGCCGGAAAAAATCAAATGAGGTGCGCCAAAGAGCTAAGTTCATGTCTCGCAGCCCCGTTTAAACAGGAATCTTTTCATTACATCGGCCGAAAAGGTCTATTTTAAGCACAAATCAGTGCCATGATAACAAAATCATTTGAAGGACTTAAAAAAACAAAATTCTTTGCAGAGAAAGTATGGATTTCACAAACGTAGAATTTGTAGCCAGATCCGATTGGGGTTCCCAGTCGCTAGTATTGTATTATTTTTTGTCCAGAATATTCCTCCATATATATTACCTCAAAACAACTACTCTCTTTACCTGAAATAACTACTTTGTACTTTAAAACTGCTGTATTCATTAACAGAAAAATCTCAGAACATATTATATTCAAGTAATTGACATGATTATTGATAACATTTAGCAGATTTTCATATATGAAGATAGCTCAAAGTAATTTAAAACAATAATGGCTACACAGAGTTACAAAAGGAAGTAAAAACTAAAGAACAGTTATTTATAACAGGAACACGACTACTCCAAAATCGGCAGATGTACAAGTTCATGAACCCTTTAGACTGTGTTGTAAAAAGACACTTAAATTGGCTCAATCTTTGAAGTGTATGATGATGCTTAAAACCTAAAGAAGTTTTTACCACTACAGCCACACAGATTAGCCTGGTCTATCAGCCAGAAGGATGGAACAAACGAAAAAAATACCTATTTCACCTACTTCCAACATTGCTTAAACACTAAAAAAAATTACCTTGCCCCAAATAGACTTTGTGATGAAACACGACTTTGAAATGCACATAAAATTAGGAACTTTAGTTTGTTAAAAAAAGATAGATACCCAAAATGTCATTTCAGGCTTTAACATTCATTTATGGCCACACCCAAAATAGATTTAGGAGGACAATGTGTAGAGAAAAAAACAAAAAAAAACAATAAAGGAGCACCTTTCAAAGCACACTGACGGTTTATGGCTGTTGATTTCACTTATGCCTTTATTGATATGATGCAACGGTGTTTTGTGAAATTGTTGGGTTTTACCTATTACTTCTTGCCAAGAGCCCATTAGAAAAAGGCATATGACTGTACAGTTAATAATCAGGCCCAGAAAACAGATAGATAATAGTTGACCAAAGAAAGGTTGTGCTTCATCTTTGTTGTCATACAACTGATGCCCAAACAAGCTATGAATAAGAAGACATAAGTACATTTGTTTCTATAAACAAACAATTGCAGACATGAATACTGCAGGACTGCTAGATTTCCCATTTGCTTGCAAAAGGCAGGTGTATAATTTACTATTTCACTCATGTATATCTGTAGTAGTTATTATATGGGGAGGGCGACTCTTTTCTCCTATATGTGCATCACATAGTTGTACTGATTTACTGAACTTGTAGGACCCCGTTTGAAAGTCTTTTATAAGACTATGGATTCCTCTCATGTTTTGCTTCTAACCACCACTGCCCCTACCACAGCAGGTGGACCTCTAAGATTAAAATCTAGATTTAATCTGTAATTTTTAGGTTTCTCTGTCATGCATTTGATACTGGTAGCCTGCTGCTGCTACTCTTGCCAACAAAACTGTATTCTTTTGGCTATAAAATTCACATCCAAATACTTTTGTAATTAAACCATAGTACACAGCCCACATCCCTCTTGGCTGTGAAATGCTGATGGGAAATCTCATCAGTTTTTTGTAACTGCAGCTGTGATCAAGGACAGAACCAATTACCCATGCTGCAGACCGGATTTCTGCAGGAAACACTGCATCTACACAGACGTCATGCTGCGCAAGCAGACTTAAACCTGATATTGGAAAATAAATACACATTTATCAGTTTCCTATACCCAAATGAGGCAGCTCACCAGATGGTATGGTGACACAGTGATGCTCGCAACAAGGAGACCAGGGTTTACATCCCTGCATGAAGTCTGAAAGTTCTCACCATGCCCATCCACATGTGTTTCCTCCCATAGTCCAAAGACATGCAGGTTAGGTGGGCTGGCAATGCTAAACTGACCTGTGTGTGTGTGTTCACCCTTGGATTGTTCCTGCTGGGATAGGTTACAGCTTCTCCACAACCCTGCTCAGGATAAAGCTGGTTTAGAAAATGGATGGAGCTTGCTTGATGGCAAACAGGAGTTGCTCACATCATGGCTATATGGTAAATCTCTGCAGTAAAAATAATAATGAGGTTTTAAAGTCGTATCTTTTCCTGGCAATTTTGATTAATGAAATTTCCAAAAAAGGCACCACAATGGCACAAGTAGTTACAATGAAAGCTGCAACTCAAGAGTTTGAATGCTAGCTGTGTTCCCAGCCAGGAAGCCATCTACTTGAAGTTTACATATTCATATTTATGTGGATTTCATCCCAGTCTAAAGAAATGCTGTTAGATTAATTAGCATGTTCTAAAGTGACTGAGGAGTATTGTCCAGTTGATTCCTGCCTTGCGTCTGGAGGAAGACATCCTAGCTCTGAAAAAGCAAGTTCAGAAACCGGGTTAATAACACCTCACCAAAGAAGACTTCTGCTCAATTTTACTTTTCAAACAAATAGGTGACATTTACTGGTTAACTTGTTACACAAAAAAGGTTAAAAAAGTAAGAACAGGTTAACTTTTTTTAACATGGTACAAAGCTCTTTGAGACAAGCGTGGCAACACAACAATAAAAAAGTATTATATTCCATGATGCGACAATCCTGAATGTGAAAATTAGGTCGCAGATGTTCAACAAAAATGATAGAACAGGAAACCAAGATCAAAAAGAAATACTAAAAAAAAGTTGTTGAGCACTGGTACATCTTCCTTTCATGGCCATTTCTTCTATTTCCACCACTGCTGCACCAAGAGGCCTGCACTTCCTGAACAGGGGCTTGTTCAAATGTTGGCAACTACTGTAAACCAAGTGCTTAAACAAATGATAACCAAAGTGCAATTAAGGCTAACCAAGAAAGAGGGAATGTACCTTGTTGCCATGTGTCATTGACCTCCTGACACAGCATACTGAATAATAAGGTATCATATGTCAAGCACAAACACAACTAATGAAAGCTGTAATTTTATCAGCATACCAAACATAGCATTTTCAAACATCATTAATCTGGTATTGATTATGGGCATGAAGCCCATCCCAGAAGGATCAGGAACCAACCCCAGACAAGCATTATTTTATCTCAGGGAATTCACACACACACACACACACATAAACCCACCCACCCAAACAGGGGCCAATTCAGAGTGCCCAATTAACACAACCTGCATGATTTTGGGAATGCAGTATCAAGTACCCAAGAAAATTTTGTATCATGCAGACAACATGAACAGAACTTGAAAAATTTCACATGGACAATGTTTGTTAATCGTCTTCGGACTTAAGATTCTAAAACTATGAGGCAGCAGCTATGACCACTGGGTCATCAACTTTTTTTTTTTATTATTCCTTTATTGTTTTACTTCATCTTGTAATCTCAAATCTTTTTTCAAATAATGCTTCATCTTAAGTTCTTAGGTACTGATAACACTGGGCCCACTGCCGTCACCTTCCTGTACCTTTGTTTTTAAAATGGGATTAAATCATATCAGAATCTTGGAAAGTACTGATGTCACATTAAACAAAATTTACAGAGTGTCGCCAGACTAACATGGGTACACCTGGTAATTTTTCCAGAATTTTTTGAGTCCAAAGTGCATGGGCAACTGGTTGATTTGACATGGAATGATCCATATATAGTTTTTGTCTTTTGCAAATCTTTCATTCTTCGTTTCCATCCTAAACATAGGCTGAATACACTATAATGGTAATCATTGAGTTTTCAATCAAAAATGTCAAATGACGATGTCCTGCCTCATGTTGCTGAATGTGATTGTCCATTGCCAAAAGAGCACCTGGTTCTTAAGAATAACACTATTACTTCTCTACAGAAGACAGAAAACTCAAATGTCTGGTGAAGACAGTCGACTTTCCGAATATTCACCAGTGAAGATCCTGCACTCTCATGATCACACACCTGATGGATAAGATGCATCCCTCACATTAGACCAGTGTCCTATTGGAGGCTATGCTGGGTGCATGACTGATGAAAAATGGATTTGTGTGATTTCTGAGAAGAATGAAGTAGAATCAGACATCCTGATATGCTTTGTGCATCCAAACAATCCTGCATAGTCTTTGCATTGTCCACTTAGAGACAATATTTGTTGGGTACCATTACAGTGTGTCATTGCACTGCTTAGTGCATCTACAATGGTCAGTGGGAAGCAGTACCATCGTGATCTCAAAGACAATGATGCCCTACACTCTGCACAAACCCCAGGCACACACATACACCCACACATCAAGCACACACTAGGGACAATTTAGAATCGCCAATGCACCTAACCTGCATGTCTCTGGATTGTGGGAGGAAACCGGAGTACCCGGAGGAAACCCACACAGACACAGGGAGAACATGCAAACTCCACACAGGGAGGACCCAGGAAGCGAACCCAAGTCTCCTTACTGCGAGGCAGCAGCGCTAAGAAAAATATAAGAATCACATAAATAAAGTAAGATTTGTTTTTTTGAGAAAGATGGGACCAAGTAGGATACAAGAAAATAATTTTTAAAATGCCTGGACATTCCCACAGTGCATTATGATAGTCTGAAAATTAGACCCAAAATTATTTATTCACATTTGAAAGGTCTGCTGGTCAAACCCTGACACAGTTTCTTGTTTGTTTATAACATTTTAAAAAGCCCTGTGTAGGTATCTAAACATGGTAAAAACTTTAGCAGACTGTATCAGTTAGACGTATGCTTTCTGAAAGAACTAAACATAGCAAAGCCAAAGACACACAATACTTTTTTCCCTCTTTTTTTGAAGGTCTACTCTTACCAAGTGGTGTCATCTGAACCAAACGTTTCATTATGTACTATATCTATAAAGGTACTAAAATGCAAAATGTGAGCCTGTTAGGTGGTTTAGTTCTTGAGATATGGTCTTGTGAAACTGATGAAAAAATAAAGCTGTATCAAATTTGACACTGTTCTCCCCTGACAAAATTGGCTGTATTTGGAAAGTATTGATTTTACATCAATATAATTTTACGGGGTGTCTCCTGGATAACATGAGTACTCCAGTATTTTTAATTTCAGAATTTTGTGAGAACAAAGAGAGTGGGGTTTCCGGAAAATCGGTTGATTTGATATGGAATGATCCATATCCAAAGGTGGTCCTGAAGAAGAAAATTGACAGCTAACTAAATGAGCCCTGGGAGGCAAGGACTCAAGAATTGTATTATGGTACTAATTAAAAACCATATGTATGTCTAAATAAATTTCTAAATACAACATACAATAAACCAGGAAAATGGTATTCAGCGCTCCTTGGCTCTGGTCTGTTTAAGTATTTTGTAAATAATGTTAAGGGGAGTAAACCAAAAAAAATTGACCTAAAATCATGCCTTAGAGGACATGGAAGAAAAGGAGGACACTAGCAGATGTGAAATGAATATATGGTTTAATAACTGATAATTTCATACATTAACAATGATGAACTCAGTGATGTAGATTTCTTAAAACCTGGACCAGCACTGTTGAATAAAGTTTATCAGAAGACAAATGTCACTGCAACTGACTGGCAACAACTCCCTCCAAAAACTTTAGACAGGAAATATTTTAGAAGAATAGGATAGTAATTTACTAATTGTAAAACATTCTAAAACATTCACGTTAAGTAGTTGAGCAATGGGGAAAACACTGGACGTTTAACAGAATCAGGGACTCTGCCCAATGTAAAGGCAAAATCTATAACTTGCAATTTATTAAATAATATATATAATAATAGCATTTCCTCCCACAGTCCAAAGACAAGGAGGTTAGGTGAACTGGTGATACTAAATTGGACTTAAGCGTGTGCTTGAGTGAGTGAGTGTATATGTGTATTCACCCTGTGATGAACTAGTGCCCTGGCCAGGCATTGCTCCAGCCTTACACCCAGTGCTTGCTGGGATAGGCCCTGGCTTCTCTGCAACCCTGCATGGGTAAGTCGGTTTGAAGATGGATGGATGGATGAATAATAGCAGCATTTCATTGTTGAGTGTATGCATTTCAGTATATGGTATATATGCTTCAAAACAATATCAATTGTTTCTATAACACATTTGCTAACGTACACTATACACTGTACACATAAAAAATATATATTATATATATATTATATATATAATATATATATATATATATATATTTGTTTTTTTCTCAACAGCAATTCATATCAAAGTACTGCATCACACTCCCTTCCATACTATTCAAATATGTACATGTACTTTTGCTCTCATCATATAATAATAGCCTTTTATTTCAATTTCTTCCCTTGAAAAAGATTAATAATTTTCCTTATTTTTAAACTTAATATAAGTGTGATTTTTAAAATAAAACTGCACTGTTCTCCTTACCCCACAATGAACTTCAAGCCCTTATTTACTTGACAGTATGCATGTAGGTTTCTGAAATGCAGAATGGCAACAATTGTTTAAAAAGAGAAACCACTATGCAGTCTCATGTATACTGTATGTGTGTTAACATAAATACAAAAACCTATATATTATATATATGTGTATGTGTGTGTGTGTGAGTGTAAAAAAACTAAAACGCTAGCAAGGCACTGCTTAGACTTTCAGCCAGCACAGATATTTCTAGGACTGTAGCTGACAGTAACAAACAGCAAACTGCTTAGTGTTTTTTTTTTGTAAAGAATGTTAATCTTCTTGCAAAAATATGGGTGCATGTTAAATATGAGCTAGACTATTATTAAAGATATACCCTTCACTCCTAACCCTCCACCACTGCAAAACTGTCCCCAAAAGACCATTGAAATCTAAAACATTTTGGAACCAATCCAACATCAGTTCTTTCAGCAGCAGCAGGAGGAAGTAGTTATTTTATTTATTTTGTGACAAATGCATTTGTTCACCCCACCCAGCCAGATTTAAAAAAACCCACTTGTTAAAGAGGAAATGATCCTTCATCTTGTGTAACCTACACATGAAAAAGCCCCTGCCATAGTCCATCAGCTAAACAGACACAACTAATAACTAGCCTAAGAAAAGTTGCTAGGCACCAACAGTGTGCATCAGTTCTCAAGAACAGTAAAGCAGGAGCATTCTCTTTGTTTTTATTCACAAGTTTAACAGGGACACTATGGTACACATGCATAATATACATAGAATGATTAATTTCACAATGAGAAACATCATTAAACATAACCTATCTTAGAAACAGATATATAAACAATTTCAAATGTTCATTACTACTTAGGAAAATCAAAAATTTTCCCAGAACAATTCTTACCTGTTATATCCAAATGAAAAATAACAAAAAATGCATTTAGAACTGTGAATTGTTATACTTGTCTACAATTTGAAATTATACCATCTGCACAAAGTGATTAACATAAAAAAGGTTTTACAATGCAAGTATCAAGTTACTAATTAGGTCTTGACATAACCTAGTGCATTTTTTTATTATTGAAAAAGCTGATGCTTGCAGGAAATCTAAGCTCACAAAACTTAGCAAAGGCTTGGATTTGAAAGGAAAAAAACAAAAAACAACAAAAAAGCCCAAGACTATAAATCACAAATGGAAACAAGGGGAACTGTAACACCCTAGTTGAAAGAAACAAAACAAATAATATTATATTACATTAAATAAGATACAGTACAAAAAGTTACAAAACTTCAAATAATTAAAAAGGTAGAAAAAAAAATATTCAAATTAAAAAAAAACCCAAAACAACAAAAGAAATGCCAACCTAATTTTGAAATCCAAGGATCAAACCTCAGAAAGCCAAACTAAGAGGTTAAAATGACCAACAAAGACATCCAGGAGCTGAACAAAATAAGCAGGTAAGTGAATGCCTCATCACTACCAGTCTGAAGGCATTTAAAAAGTCCTACTGGTACTCAGACGGCCCACACAGCATAAGCATCAAGAGGACTTTTTTCCTTTGAGATCCACATACAAAACACAAGAAATATACCCAGACTTGAAATTCAGCACAGGACTGGAGATATCTCTCACAAATTTAGTAATTCCTGCAAATTCTAATTTTTCATTTGCAAATCTACAACACATTTATTTGCTAACCAATCTTTCTTATTAAATTTTATTTTATATTACATAAATGTGCCTTATTTATTACTTGGATTTTTATTATATTGTATTATATTCAGGAGCGGACATATTGTAAATTCATATTTTAGTCTCCTGGGCTACCAGCTTTGGAAACTTCATAGCCCAGGTATACTTTCTGGTAGCCCAGCTTTATATAAAGGGTGCAAAGTTACCTGCAATGTTTTACAGCAACATGTGAAAGTTTTTTGTACCCAAATGATGGTAATATACATTTAACTATTGGCATTCTTGCCCTCACTACCCCAGTTGCTTTACAGCTAACTTTACTGTTTCTCTTGCTAATTGTAGACTTGCTGCACAATTTCTCTATTTTGCTTATTAGTCTGTGTGTGTGAGTGTATACTCATTAACCAAGAGTGACGAAGGGAGGACAATTATGTTCTCGTGAGTGACAAACTTGAGATGCACTTCAAATATGTTTTCACTGAGATGACCTGTTGCATCATATTCAGCCCTTCGTCCATCATTCCAGCACCCATGTAAGCAGCCTCACATCGAAATTACGCATTTAGGGTCAAATGCAGGCCCACGGGCCACATGTGGCCCAGAAGCAACCTTTAAGTAGCCCAATGCCCAACTCCGTGGTCCCATCAGAAACAGACAAAAAGCAAGAAAAACACATTTTGCGAGCCATGCAAAAAGTTAGGAATTTTCTTTAAAACTTAGTCAAATTAAGCACTGATTGCTTTGCGGGGATTATGTAACTTTTCTGTAGAATGTACAGCTCGCTATTAGCCTGCAGTTATAATTCTTCAATTTCTGAGAATTTGTTTGTAATTATAAACTATCAAGCACAATATTATGCAGAACAATGCGATAACACAGGTGGTGTTAAGATAATGCCACTGCTTCACAATAAGGAGATTCCAGGTTAGCGTCCAGGATCCTCTCTGCATAAAGTTTGCAAAGCATTTTTAGTAGTGAGTAAAGTGCTATATAAATACAAAGAAGTATAATTATACTTGACGATTCATCAATTTGAAATTTCAAATGTTATGTTTTTTTATCAAATAAACAAAACATGTAGCGCTACAACTGTTGGCCTCTCCATACCTTCACAGTACCTCAAACTTGATCCAAACAATGTTTTTTGTGGTGATTTAAAACAAACCCTGGTACCTCAGCATGCAGTAGACGTTGTGTCCATGTGTGTTAGTCACTGTTATCACTTGGTTATGTGTATGTGCACTGACAGCTTTACAGTTTTTTTTATTTTGTTAAATGCATTTTGTGATATGCCTTGGTCATATGCAGTATGACCAAAATGTATATTTTATTTCAAAAGTGAAATAAACATTATTGCTAATAATGTGTATTATTTTGTTTATATGTACTTTGAGATGTGCCTAGTTCAGACCTAAATGTTACTTTTTTTCACTTTTGAAATAAAAAAAATAATCGCTACTACCTAAGTGTCTGTTCAGATATATCTTTTTTAGCATTACTTTATGGACTTTTTGATGTGCCGGTGTTAAATGTTACCAAATCTAAAAGAGAATCAATGAATAAACATCATTTGTTTTTCAATAATTTATTTGTGTTGGTTTAAAATTTTCTATTACCTGCTGCTTATTGGCCGCTGAAAATGTCTGGCCCAGCTAAATTTCTTGGTTTAAAAATCTGACCCAACTGAATTTGTAATTGAATAGCCCTGACTTAAGTTATATGATGCCTGGGTTATCGACACATAGCTAGAAAAAGTTCTATGTGCAGCGAAAACCCATCATATGTTGTTGTGCCTGTTATCATTTTTGCTGTGGTCCCCTCACAATCTGTGCTGACACATTAATTATAAAAACGCTTTACATGGTGGTTATGGTAGTTTGCCGTGCTATAAGCAGCTGTCTTTAAAAGTGACAACAAGGATGCAAAACATCTGCTAGTCTATCTGGCTGGAGCTTATAGCTTGGTTGTGCAAAATTAAAAACTGACAGTCCCAGGCATCCAGACTATTGATTTGTCCACCCCTTATTGCTTACATCCCCCTCGTGTTAATTTTAAGGGGTGGAGGATTTCCATCCACTTCAAAAATTAACAAAAAGCTAAAGCTGAACAAGCTAAAAGAAACATAAAAGACAAAAAGTTACAAAATGATAAATATGAACATAATAAAGTTAACAAAGAAAATCAAAAACATTTTGTAATAAAAAAAAAAAAAATCATTAAAACAGAGTAAACCAAAAGTAGGAAGAGAAACTAAAGCCAGGGAGAAGGCCGGGTAAAATTATATCAAGCAGAAGGAAATACAAGTGACTGTAACAGAAAACTGAACTTACAAAATTTTAAAATAAATTATTTCTAAGGGGATTCTCCATTCACAGACTTCACTAATATATACACTGTTCACCAGATACCTTCAATTTAGAAATGAAAATTTTTGCTACCAGACGTACTAAGAATTCCAAAACCTAAAATTCAGTTTTGCACTGTTTATGTCTCTGAGGAGAATAACATAGAAATTTTGTTGGCTTTAATAATAAGCAC
Source organism: Polypterus bichir lapradei (assembly GCA_026402145.1). Classification (NCBI taxonomy): domain Eukaryota; kingdom Metazoa; phylum Chordata; class Cladistia; order Polypteriformes; family Polypteridae; genus Polypterus; species Polypterus bichir. Next base: position 42,707,666 of record JANRMT010062857.1, read on the forward strand.
AAAGAGATATGTTTTCCCAAATTACTACCACCTTACCCTACAGCTTTTATCTAACATATGATAAAGCATATATATATATATATATATATATATATATATA
>JANRMT010062857.1:42708165-42741400 GCA_026402145.1 Polypterus bichir lapradei
ATATATGCACACACACACATATATACACATGCGCACAGTATAAGCCAGAAGTTTACCTACACTTAGGGTGAATTCTTTAAAACTCTCTTTATAAACCCTCATTGAAATGCAATTGAAAGGTAATGTTACCAAATTTTCACAAAGAGTATGTAAACTTGTGACCATCTGGAATTGTGATATAGCCAATAAAAAGTGAAATACTCTGTCTGTGAAAAATGTTGGAAAAAATTACTTTTGTCCTGCACAAAATAAAGGTCTTAAACAATATGCCTAAGTATAGTTTGTTAGTATAAAATCTGCTGAGGGGTTATTAAGTGAGTTTTAAAGAATTCACCCTAAGTGTAGGTAAACTTTTGACTTCAACTGTATGTGTGTATGTATACATACTAGTAATAATTAAGGCATCTTGTTTTTCTCATGGGAATGGGAACCAGTGGTACTGATGATATATAGGAACAGAGAAAGAGAAAGAATACTAATGACATACCTGCCTCCAGGAGTGGGTCCCAGTATCTTGTTCTGAGTCAAGTGGGCTTATGTATCTACTTAAGAACTATGATGAGAATGGGTTGTTTTAGCTTAGACTATCATAATGTAAAACTTTAGCTGAACCTTACTAGAGGAACAATGTAGATTTGGCCATTTTGATGAACCGTGGACCAGCTGTTTGGCCTTGCACAGTTATTTGAAGCCTCATGTGAATTTGACACCCCTGTACTATATACGTTTGGTCTGTGGATGTAACGTTTACAACCATGCACTCCATCGTATCTTATGGAAAGGGTTACAAGATTGTGCAGGATTTATTTTTGACTTACAAAATTAACAAATCGCCTTCATTCTTGAAGTTAATTTACTTGTAAAGTATATGCTACTGTTCTCAGGCTACTGGACCAGGGCATGTACACAGATTTACAACATTTTGATAATTATACAAGTATGCAGTTTTTTCCAGGATAACCACACATACCCTTTTATATGTAAATTTGTGCTGGAAAAAAAATATACAAGTACTTTTGCTCAATTTCTCCCAATGAGGCAAGGGCCAATTATATGAGGTACAATTTAAGAAAAATTTAAGAAATTAAGCTTTAAAAATATGTTGTCAACTCAACTTCTGCTTTTTTGATCTAAGTAAAAGTTTTTAATAAAAGACAACTATCAAGATTAAGTTTGTCATCTTTACATAGCGCAATGATAATTTTACTTGGATGTCTCCTCAAAATATTAACAGTGATACAACACCAACCAAAAAGTACACACAGAAAACAGTGCAACATTAACATTATAGACACACACACAAGATCACATAAGTATTTGAGATTATGGCTGTCTGTTCATTAATCTTATAAACAAGAACACATATGGCATTAGTAATTACAAGTAGCTATTCAGCAACCTTACACCCTGTGGTCAGAAACTGTTTCTTAAACTAGTGGTGAATGTATTAATTTTCCTGTATGGTGTGCCAGATGCAGGGTGGCAAAGGTCTTTAATAAAATTATTTCTATAACATGAAAATAAGTTTCCTTTCCAAATTTGTAAGCTCGCAACATTTGAAGGCAGCATAGAATATATCTGGCACCCAGCTGTCTTCTATTCATTAGATACAACATTCGCTTACTTAGAAAGACATAGGATTATTGAATACCTCAGTCATCCTGCACAGACACTTTTCTCACTAATTCCTTCTAGAAAATGGCACAGAAAGATTTGTAAGATTTCTGAACAGGCAAGTCATAAGAATTCATATATGGTAACATAAACTGTGTATATAAATTTATATACTAGTAATACTGTATATCCATATTGTATATACCACATATAACTGAGTATGCATGTTACATAAAATATATACAGTTTATTTGCTTCCTGTTTGCATTTCTGTCAGCTGCTCTGAGGAGAAATGTAAGTGTGAATTTCATTGTACTTTGTACTCATGACAATAAATAAAAACTTACATGGAACTTTCTGAAGTTTTGAGCTGCAAAAATCAACTTGCGGAGATGAAAAAAAATCTCAAGAGCTCGAAATGAGTCTGCAATAACGATTTTAGGACACAACCAGCAGCTATACATAGTTCAGGAAGTAGCACCAACTGAAACAGAATAATATTATTTAATATCATGCACAGACAACTCACTTTATGATTACCAGTTCTGTAAGGTATAATAACTGAACCTGCTCAAACATTGAATTCTTTGTAACTATGCAAATCAAACTTATTTATTTTTCAAAACACTTACTGCATAACCTTCATTTATCACTTCCACGTGATTCTTCAGCTCATTTCAAATTCAACAGCTTTACAAATGAGCACCCCCTTAAACATCAAGAGCTAAAGCTAAATAGTACATAAAAAGTAAATTAACTATTAGCTTCTTAGAAAATTTCAAAAAGTCATTAGGTCATCTTGAAACAGAGCAGAGGTTACAGTCATTTTCAAGAAAGAAGCATCTCTAAGTTCTCAATCAAAAAAAAAAAAAAAAACAGGAGACTCTGAGATCAAAGCTTCAAACAATGAAGGTAACTGCAAGAATTGCTGTTCTAAAAATAATAATGCTTTACATTTATATAGAGCTTTTCTCTCTACTCAAAGTACTTCAGTGAGTCGAGAGCCACTTCAACCACCACTAATATGAAGCATCCGCCTGAGATAATGCGATGGTAGCAATTTTTGCACCAGTGCGTTCACCACATATTAGTTGTTAGGTGGTGAAGGGGGTAAAAAAGATGAGGCCGGGGATGATTAGGTGGCCAGAATGACTAGGCTGTGGTAGGTAATTTAGCTTGGACATCAGGAAAAACCCTATTCTTTATGAAGGATGCCCTGGGATTTTTTATGACCAGAAAGAGTCAGGACCTCAGCTTTACATCTCATCTGAAGGACAATGCCATTTATATAGCACAGTGTTCCCATTGCTGCCCTGGGGCTTTGGGATAGACATTAAGACCACGGGGCAAGCACCCACTGCTGGAGTCATCAACACCTCTTCCAGCAACATCCCAAACTTTTTCCTAAAGGGTCTTCCATCCAAGTACTAGCCGGGCCCGAATATGCTTAGCTTCAGGTGGATGACCTGTTCTGAAGTACATGTGGTTTGGCTGTAACTGAGCCTACAATAACAGAAGAGCACCAAAACAATCTTGATTCACTAAGAGTATGCAGTGCAGCTAAAGAAGCACATCTACACTAAAACTGCATAATAAAACTAAATAGGATGGTAGCTGAAATGGGGAGCAGTGATGCAAACTTCTCAAAACACAAAGTAACCTTTCAACAGATACGTATGGTAATGAGTTGGCTGAATTTAAAATTACAGGAAGATTCAGGGCTCTCTATTTGATCACTATTTGATCAAAAAATTAGGTTTAACTTTTCTTTTACTTTATTGTTTCAATAAAATAGGACCCAATAAGACCCAGGCTCATTTAAAGGATACACATACTACAGGGGTTAGAAAGCAGCTTTACAAATGAAAACAAATCAGAAATTTAGAGGCTAGGACTTCATTACACATCACATTACCTACCATCTTTTGCATAAAGTAAAACTGGGAACTTTTAAAAACACACTAGCGACACACATCCATCCGGATATTTATGGTTCTCAAAACCCACAACTTCATTACATGAACTGGCAAGGCAGCGATGAAGCTACCATTCAATATCCTATTGTGAAATGATGTGATCGGTCACAAGCACAGGGTCATCTCCTTTGAAAATACACCTGCAGTGGAAAGCCAGAATGTCCATATGACAGATAAAACTATCCTTTTTCAGCAAAATAACAGGTTCCCAGAGACAAGTTCATTGTAAACTCATTTAAGTAGACAAACTACAGTAGGAAAAGTATAAAGACAATGCATACTACATGCGGACAGTTTGTTTTTTTTTTAATCTAGAATTCAAAGTGAATGTCACTCATGCAAGTAATACACTTGCCAATAATGTAAACTTTTTCATGGTGATAATGAGCATGGGTGTGCCCAAGAATTAAATGTCGGCCTCACCCACTGCTAACAAGATTGGATCAAATTGATGCACCTATAGAAAAGAGATGGATAGACTGACAGGTCAGACCAGAATAAAAGGGCCTAATCTATATGAGATCATCCATTCTTTATCTACAAAGGGTTCTTGCCTCACTTCGATAATAACTGGCATTAGATGGTATGGAAACACTGTACATTAAAAATATGATAAATGGTTTTCTTCTTAAATATTAGAGTACTTGTTGAGTAGTCCCTTAAAAACAGATTTTTAGCTTTCTGGAAACCCTCTGTTCATTAAAAAAAGCAAAATAAGAAAATTAAGCATTCAGGACAGATTAAATTAATTATTCCTTAAAACAAAAAGCCTAACTGATCAGTCCTAACAAAATGTGGATTGAAAAAGAAAAACAGTTTGAATTGCACAGTAACTTTTACAAAAAGCCCAGCACTGTAGAGACGTCCTTCATCCTAAGTGACAGTGTCGATTTTCAACTTTCTCGAATGGTAAACTTCAAAATAAAGTTCAGGGAAAAATAAAGGGTATCACAGTAAGCATGAAAATACACACAAGACAGAACTTGCTTTACTGCAAGTTCATAGTTCTCACCTGATTTCCCCAATTAAAGTATTCTGAGATAAAGGACACCTTGCTAAACAGACAAGTTTGATCTAAGCAGAAAAAAATCCAAGCCATTTGCCAGACAATAGTCATGTTTAGAGCAAAATGCTGATGCATTTCTAGGCACAGTATGGGATTGCAAGCATAATTATTACTTTGACAGCATGACCTTTTCAATTCTCTAAACCTTTAATCCATCTTCCACTTGTTTTCACATCTTTAAATCCCATAATTATTCCATGTTCTTTTTTCAGATAAGCACAAACACCCTAAATGTTAAATATTAACCCAACTTTCAGGTATGAGAGTTATTCTAGTACATTTGTTTATATTAGATAACCGCAGATAAACGTTAGGTGTAACGACTCACATTCCACTTAATCCTATCCTTGTTCCATTTGGAAGAAGTTAGAAGTCCAATGAACATAAACTACAAGAAATAGACCGATTAACAGACAAATCATACACTTAGCCTAAAGGAACCGCTTATCCACACTATCTAGATAAGTGATGTTTCACCCTTGACCACACTGTCTGCAACATAAGAACTCTGGGAAAAGTGAAAACACCACTCAGTCTATCAAGCTTGTCATGTTTAGCTAATAGCCAAGATGTCAACATCTCATTCAGTTACTTCCTAAAAGTGTTAAAACTCAGCACTTCAACTACATGTCTCCATAGATTCTTCCAGATTCCCATAACACGACTTCAGTCTTCATGCACATCCCCTTAATTTCCACTGGTGTCGAGAACAAGATTTGCTGTTTAGTTAAAAGAATTCTGCTGGATCCACTATCAATGCCTTTGAGGATTTTGCAGACCTGGAATAGGTCTCCACATAGATTCTCAAAGCTTAAGGGGTTTAGTTCTCTGTGTCCGTTACAGTACAGCATAGCCCTTTCTGCACTCACGGCACAAACAGAGTCGCTTGTTGTATGCCAATGCTCATTTAGACAAGCCAGATTCATTTTGGAATAAAGTGCTTTGGACTGATGAGACAAAAATTGAGTTATTTGGTCAGAACAAAAAGCGCTTTGCATGCTGGAAGAACACTGCATTCCGAGAAAAACACCTGCTACCTACTGTCAAATTTGGTGGAGGCTCCATAATGCTTTAGGGCTTTGTGGCTAGTTCAGGGACTGAGGCCCTTGTTAAAGTCGAGGGTCAGATGAATTCAACCCAATATCAACAAATTCTTCAGGATAATGTTCAAGCATCATTCTCAAAGTTGAAGTTATGCAGGGGTTGGGTATTCTAACAAGACAATGACCCAAAACACAGTTCGAAATCTACAAAGGCATTCATGCAGAGGGAGAAGTACAATGTTCTGGAATGGCCATTACCGTCCACTGACTTGAAGATCATCGAAATCTATGGGATGATTTGAAGTAGGCTGTCCATGCTCGGCAGCCATCAAATTTAAGGAGAGATTTTGTATGGAGGAATGGTCAAAAATACCTCCATCCAGAATCCAGACACTCATCAAAGGCTATAGGAGGCATCTAGAGGCGGTTATATTTGCAAAAGGAGGCTCAACTAAGTGCTGATGTAATATCTCTGTTGGGGTGCCCTAATTTATGCACCTGTCTAATTTTGTTATGGTGCATATTGCATATTTTCTTTTAATACAATAAACTTAATGTCACTGCTGAAATACTACTGTTTCCATAAGGCATGTCATATATTAAAAGGAAGTTGCTACTTTGAAAGATCAGCCAATGATAAACAAAAATCCAAAGAATTAAGAGGGATTCCCAAACCTTTTCATATGACTGTATACAGGGTGGCAATCCTCAAACCTTTTTGTGACTCCATTCATCTGTATTAGAAATATCAGTCTTTTACTTCCCTGTGGAGGAAATTTAGCCTTATAGAATAGCTTTGATTCAGGAATGCTGGTAGGTTTTTATGGTGTGGACTTTGACCGGGCCAGTCCAAAACTTTAATTTTGCTTCTTTTCACCCATTCACAAGTCAACTTGCTTTTGTGTTTTGGAGTACTGTTTCAATTAGGTTTCAGCTTACAGCAAGGTAGGGTAGAAATCAAGGTTCCTTTCATTATAGCAAGTTGCCCAGATGATAATAGAGGAAAGCAACCTCACAACATCACACTATCTCCATCATGTTTAAATTCTGGTATAATGTCTGTAACTGCACAATACCACGTTTCCTTTATACCATGCATAATGGTAATACGGTTTCCTCCCACGGTTTACATATATGCAGTTTAGGTGGAATGGCGATACTAAATTGGCTGCTGACGTATGTACTTTATGTGTGTTTGTGTGATCACTCTGCAATGGGTTTGTGCCCTGTCCATGGATTGTTCCTGCCTACCTCCCAATGCTTTCTGGGGTAATGTCCAGCTTCTCCGAGACCTTGTTTTGGATAAGCAGGTTTAGAGAATGGATGGATGGAAAATGGGATCAATGTTGTGGAACTTTTTTTTACTTGTTTCTCCTCTGTCCATAGACCATTGTCCCAAACTATGCAGCCAATGATGCTGGAGTATCCTTGCAACTGAAAGACTAACACTTATGATTTTTAGTGAATAGCAGGGGTCCCCACCATCCACCTGCTCTCCAAATTAAACCCATTCTGCACAGTGCCTTTCTAATTGTGGAGTAATGAACACTGACCTTTGCTGAGGTAAAACAAGCCTGTAGTTCTTTGGATTAAAAAAAAACTTTGATACTTCCTGGATGACTATATGCTGCAATGTTGGAAGAACTCTGGCACTCCAGCCATTCCTTTTAAAACTCACTACTGTTTCAAACATTTTTCATTTGGAAAGGACAGTTCTCAGTTATTCAAGTCCCATAGCCTTAGAAATGTCCTTGCATACCTTTTCAGAATAACAGATACACAACTTGTTTTATTCTCTTGAAATTTTTTAGGAATTTACTTTGACTGATGAGTTATGTGCTTGCTAAATCTTACCATCAGAGCCAGAGATTAAAAGGTTGAAAAAAGTGAGTGCTGGCTGTAACCAATCAGGTGACTATCCCTTTGATTGCAATGATTTAATTAGTGAAAAACTACTTTTCCCCCCAACTTGGTTCATTCAAAAAATTAAATTAGTAAAAGGTGTTAGTTGTTCTCTTAGGAGTCCTTTATCTAATATTAGATTTTGTTTGAAGATCTGAAAATATTCTGGCTCAAAAACTTGCAATAACAGAAGAATATCAGGAAAGGGATAAATACTTTAATGGTACTGTACCATTCATCTTATCAGAGAGTGCTAACTTAATAGAATTTCTCAAAATAGTCTAAAGTGGTGTCACAAATGAGTGCTTGGGAGAAGCTTGGAAGGCTCAAATAATGGTATTTCTCAGCCAAACCGGGGGTTGGCGCTGTTATCTAACATCTAAAATCTCTCCTATTGTCCCTCTGCAGACTAGCAGAACCACCACCCAAATAGTGATGTCACCATCAACTATCCCTCTGACGACAGATCTTCCGTCCATGCCTGATGACCACTTCCCACACACACTTCCCACCTTCCGAATATGTCACTTCCTCCTTCCGGCCTCTCTGGATCATCCCCCTCCTGTCTCCGCCATATATAAGTCTCTATTTACCCCCTATTTTTGAACTTTATTTTAACCACGTGTTTTCTTTTTGCTGCGACTTCAGTATACGGGGTGGCCATCCCCAAACCTTTTTGTGTCTCCAGCTCTCCTTTTTACATTGGTCATGTTCAAATAATTTTAAACAAGTGGGTGCAAAAACCGTTTGGTCTTGTTGGAACGCCAAGATGAAATGAGTAAACGAAAAAGCAAAAGCCAGCTCTTTTAACTCCACCATCAGCATTTTAGTTTTTGCACTACCAAAAAAAAACATCCCAAAGTGAATGACATTTTCTGATTCACTGCCACTGCTCAACCTAATTTTGTCTAGTCAAATCCTAAGCAAACCCACTGCTGTCGGCTTCGCAAAGACAGACGTTTACTACAGATAACAGCCATCCCATATCAGCTGCTTTTAACAATTCATCATCTTTTATTTGAGTGGAACATTTTTGCTACAATTACTGGATATTGGTAGACAGTAATATATAAAAAATAAGACTGATCTATTTGTTATTGAGTAGAATACTCTATTTTGGAGTTTGTGTAGTTCCCTTGCAGAAATGCAGGGCTTCTTCTGAACGTTTTTCTAGAAATTGTAAACTGGCATGGTGCAAAAAAAAAAAATATGCGTATGTTTCAATGTCTTTTGTGATAGACTGGTGCCTCCCTCCATATTTCATCCTACTTTGTAACGGATGCTGACAGTACAGGTGCTAGCAGTTTCTAAAAATGAAATTATGTTTTATATATGTAGAACTTAATTTATTGATATTAAGATACATACTCACACTGAGCAAACTATTAGAAACCTATAGTAATACCAAGTGGGGCCACTTTTATGCTCAAATCAGTCTCAATTCTTCATGACACAGATTCGCAGATGGCTCACAGTCTCTGCTCTAATTCATCCCAAAGGTGTTCTATCGGGTTGAGGTCATTGGTCTGTGCAGGCTAGTCAAGTTCCTCCACACCAAGCTCACTCATCCATTTCTTTATAGACTTTGTTTTGTGTACTGGTGCACAGTCATGTTGGAACAGGAAGGGGTCATCCCCAAACTGTTCCCACAAAGCTGGGAGCATGAAGTTGTTCAAAATGGCTTTGTATGCTGAAGCATTAAGAGCTCTTTTGACTGGAACTAAGGGGCCAAGCCCAACCCCTGAAAACAACCCCACAACATAATCCCCCCGCCACCAAACTTTACACTTGGTACAATGCAATCAGGAAAGTACCATTCTCCTGGCAACCGCCAAACCCAGACTAGTCCATGAGATTGCCAGACAGAGAAGCGTGATTAGTCACTCCAGAGGACACATCTCCACTGCTCTAGAGTCCAGCAGCGGTGTGCTTTACACCACTGTATCCAACGCTTTGCATTGCACTTGGTGAGGTAAGGCTTGGATGCAGCTGCTCGGCAATGGAGAACCATTCCATGAAGCTCTCTCTCTATGCTGCACTGTTCTTGAGCTTTTGGAGGTCTGTAGCTATTGACTCTGCAGAAAGTTGGCGACTTCTGCACACCTCAGCATGCGTGGTCTCCACTCAGTGATTTTATGTAGCCTACCACTTTGTGGCTGAGCTGCTATTGTGCCCAATTGCTTCCACTTTGTTACAATATCACTAATAGTTGACCATGGAATATTTAGTAGCAAGGAAATTTCACAAATGGACTTATTGCACAGGTGGCATCCTATTACGGTACCACGCTTGAATTCACTGAGCTCCTGAGAGTGACCTATTCTTTCACAAACATTTGCAGAAGCAGTCTACATGCCTAAGTGCTTGACTTTATATACCTGTGGCCATGGAAGTGATTGAAACAGCTGAATTGAATGATTCGGAGGGGTGTCACAGTGCTTCTGGCAATATAGTGATGTACTATACTAAACATTATATAACAGACCAGCTCACTAGTTAATGAGCCTGCTTGACTCAGTTTTAGGGTTGTAGAGATGTGGAGCCAACTATCACCGATGACCAAATCCATTCGGACATAATGATTTAAGTTTGCAATTTAGGAAGCACAAAACATTTAAAAAAAATTACTCCAAGCATTGTTAACAGAAACAGATAACTGACTCATAACTCTAACCGGAAACAGTAGCTCCTTACTTCCTTGTGACATGTAGTTGCTCAAAAACTGTTCTATTTATAACTACTTGAATCACTGGATGTTTCTTAAAGATGCACAGACAAACTGAATCACAATATAGGAAAACAAAACATGATTAAAACAAAACACAGCACTGTGGCTCAGAAAGATCATCTCTACTCTCAGGTGCCAATACTAAAAAATAAAGCTTTGCTCCATCCTTTTGTTGACAATAAGGAGAAAATACTTCCAAAGACAATCTTTCTTTTTGTTAAGTAGATAAAAAACACTTTTCAAACCTTATATCAAAGTACAGAAACACAATCACCCATGAAATACAAGCTGCTTTTCTTTATAACAAAAGAAACTCTGTAAAACATTGGGCATTAAGTATGCCTGCAGAAACTAAGTGAGATTTCTTCAGACAAATCATCCAGTATCTGGTGTCAGGCAATGCTCTTTAACAATTTACAAAACAGGTTATCTGTTTCAGAAGGTTGTTTAAAAATCTCAAGCAACACTGCTTTATCCCGACCCAAACACTATAACTTTAAAGCCTGCTGTAATTGTTTCACTATCCACATTCTTTGTCACCCTTAAAATCAACAGCTATTCTTTTTAATATTACTAGTGGCCACTTTTAATTGCTGTTTCTTCTGCATGTCCCTGTGGCTAATCCTACTCAGCACACTGGAAAACTAAAAAATAAATTTTCCTTTTGAGATAGATAGTAAAGGTTAGAGTGTGAGGTCTAAAAGAGATGTTGGTCATTCAACAAAAGAATGACAATACAGAATGTATTACAATGAAGAAAAACAAATACTTCAATCATACCAACATGGCCTTTCATCTCATTATACACCTTGCTGTACTACTTCTGAAAAAATTAAATTACATAAGTTGCTACAAACTTTAAAAAAAAAAAAAAAAAAAAAGTGAATCTAGCTCTGAGTAGAGGTCAAACAGAGTTTACTATTTACTATACTAAACTGTTTAAAACCATTGATGAAAACTGACAAGATGAATTGTGCAATACATACAAATATTTTGACATTTCAAAGCTGTTATCCGTATCATACAAAATAAGGTTATGATTCATTGCCAAATGTGCTACACAGCTTCAGGCTTAGAATATAATATTAGAGTAACAGAGTGACATGTTCAGAACAGTTCCCTGAATTGTTAAATATATCTTCCAGGTCAAGGCTTAATAAAATAATTTCTAGTTATTACCTTGTACGGGCGCAGCATACCTTGTTTTCCAGGGCCTGAATTTGAGCTGAGAGGTGGAATTCTCCCCCAGTTAAATAACAAACTGCATGGTGTACTGGCTTATAAATAATGTAATCATCATGGACTACTTTTATCTTACCATGTGAATGTACTAAATTTATTTACTGACTTTTTTAGTGCTTTAACTCAAAAAATGCTGCTTAAAATATGTAAACTAAAAATAACATTCTTTGTGAATGTTACATGAATTAGTGAATATTAACATTTAAAATTAACCTCACTCTTGTAAAAATTATTTAAAGCTGTTTTAACACTTCTTAAATCCAGATTGTCATAAAAGCACTTTTGACAAATTTATTGTGAGATTTATGTTTGCAAAATTAACTGGTTAACATGACTTACAAAAAAAGTAAAATTATTTTTTAAATATTACAAACTCCTGATTCTTTAATTCTCCAAATTTCTCCTTCTGTTTATCCTACCATTAAGGCTTTCTTTGTGAAATCAAAGTTGTCAAAAGAAGATGAATTCGTTATGGCAGACTTCCTGTAAGACTTTGTTTTGAACATTATTTCTAAAAGCTGATCAGACTCGTTTAACACTTCTATCTTTATATCATTTACTACCACTACAATTTCTTTGTGTTATATGTACTTTCACAACATTCACCAAATTGTCGTTGTTGTTACAGAAGTTGTTATACTAATGAACATTACTATAGCTTCAAATTGCGCGTTTGTGGAAGCATTTTTAACAATAATATATGCTGCTGTTGAAGAATTAAGTAAAATTATGCACTTTTGTTAACAATGTATGGCATACTGTATGTAAAGACATTCTGTACACATTTTTCTAAATATTATATATGCTGCACAATTTAAATTTTAAAAAAAGAATGGTATTCATCCATTCATAAAAGGTCAAAACATTCTAGGCATGTCAAATGATTTAAAAATTTTTCACCAATCACACAGATTTTCCCTAAGATTGTCACTTTTTTCGCATATTGTTGCAGACTTACACTGAAATAATTAAAATTCATTTTTCCCCTACATCATGCAACAAAGCAAAGACAGAATCGTATACATTTTTGCAGATTTATTCAAAATTAAAAAATGAAATATCACATTGACACCAATATTCAGACCCTTTACTCATTAGTTTGGAAGTGATTGCAGCCTGGAGTCTTCTTGGATTTGATGTGACAAGCTTCACACACCTAGATTTGGAGATTGCCATTCTTCTCTGCAAATCCTCTCTAGCTCTAAGATTGTCTGCCATTCTTCTCTGCAAATCCTCTCTAGCTCTGTCAGGTTGGAAGGAAACCGTTAGTGGACAGCTATTTTCAGGTCTCTCCAGAGCTCTGCGATTAGGTTCAAGCCCGGGTTCTGGATGGGCCACAGAAGAACATTCCCAAAGTTATCACTAAGCTATTCTACTGTTGTCTTTGCTTCGTGCTTAGAGTCTCGGTCCTGTTGAAAGGCAAACATTTTCGCCCAGTCCGAGATCCAGCACACTCTAGTGCAGGTTTCATTAAGGATATTTCTGTACTTTCATCTGTTAAGCGTTCCTTCAACCCTGTCCAGTCTCCCTGCCACTGAAAAAAACGTAACAGCTCAATGCTGCCACAACAACATATTACTGTTGGAATGGTACTGCACAGGCGATGAGCCGTGCCTGGTTTCCTCTAGACATGATGTTAATCTTGGTTTCATCAGAGCAGAGAATGTTGTTTATCACAGTCCGAATGTCCTTTAGGTGCCTTTTTGCAAACTCTAAACAGGCTTCTATGTGTGTTTGACTGAGGAGAGCCTTCTGCTTGGTCACTCTGTCACAATGCCTAGATCGGTAAATGTTGTAGTGATGGTTGTCTTTGTTCAAGTTTCTCCAGTCTCCAAACAAATTTCTCTGCAGCTCAGACAAAGTGGCCATAGATTTTTTTGAAAACATCTGTAATCATGGACATTTCTTCCATGATTGCTCAGTTTGGCCAGGAGCAAGCTCTAGAAAGAGACATGGTTGTTCCAAACTTCTTCCATTTAAGAATTATGAATGCAACTGTGGGACTTGGGAATTTTCAATGCTGCAGGCATTTTATGCAGCCTTCCACAGATCTATGCTTGGACACAATCCTGAATTTAAGCAGGCAATTACCTTGACCACATATTTTGGATTGAGCGCAACCATGGGTTCCTCTATAATCAGGTATGTGCCTTTACAAATGATGAGCAACAAATTGAATTGACCACAGGTGAACTCCAAACAAGGTGTAGAAACATCTCCACAATAATCAAAAGAATGAAATGCACCCAAACTAAATTTCAAATATCATAGCAAAGGGTCTGAATACTTGTGTCAGCGATATTTCAGCTTTTGTTTATTTTTAATAAATACGCAAAAAGTCCCAAAACCATGTTTTTGCATTAGGCTGCCACAAATACAAATACAAGACATCTCTTAGCATAAGTCTGCAATATAACAAAGTCCAAAAAAGTGAAAGCATTTGAATACACTCTGAATCCATTGTGTATATGTGTGTGTGCGCGCGCGCGCGTGTGTGTCGCATTCAAATGCAAGACACTACAAATTTAAAAAAAGATTGCAACTCATAGCTGATTGGTCATATCAATGCATTCTCAAAGAAAGCAAGAATCATGTATTTTATGTCTGCACAAATTCCAAAATGGGTTAAACGTTACAAAAAAAAAAAAAAAAACAGCTTTCGGATTTCCCCCACTTTATCTAATTAAATCATGGCATGCACAATTTTAAAATAATGTGCACAGTACCATACTGAAATTCAAACCTTGTTTTCTTTTTACAACTTCTGAATTTGAGCTGACAACAAATTGCAATGATGTGGTTGACTTGACAGACTGCACATTATTTGGGCAAATCTTTTATAGAAGCTCAAATCTATATATATATATATTGTCACACATGCGCGATTAGGAGGCAGTCAAAGAGTCTAAAGGTGAGTGAAACATCGCGGGATAAGGGATTGTCACGTGGTGCTTACCTGAACTCTCTTTTATCAACAGAAACCAAGAAGAAAAATAATCCTGCAACTTCCAGGTTCCAAAATGGCTGTGATGACGTCACTTCCGGCCATCCTTGATGACGTCACTTCCGGCAGCCACAAATCACCTCACTTCCTGCTGCAGCGTCACAACATGCCAACCATTTCCTGTCACGTTTTTCCTCTGCTATATAACCGTCATTTTGTCCCAGTAAAATATTCATTGTAATTCCAAACTTTGAATCGCTTCTTTTTCTTATTGTGTGGCCGACAATATACGGGGACGGTCCACAAAACTTTGTTTTTGTCTTTGTGAAGGATTTATTCTACCACTATATATATGTGTGTGTGTGTGTTTATTTATGTATGTTCCAGCATCATTTCCAAACGGCTGGACCGATTTTCATGAAACATGTTTCTCATCGGTTGACTAAAAATACTGTAGGATGAAATCAACCCTAACCCAACCCCCTTCTGGGTAGAATGGGGGGTGATCTTGCGGTCTTCTATGCATGTTATTATCCAGCTGACACTCAGAACGACCCCCAGAGAGTGAACTGGAGTTGACTGCCAGCACTCTATATGTTTGAGCACCACTGATGCTTTTGAAATTAAATAGAGTTGGCCGGTTCCGAGCGTCAACTAGATGATAACATACATACAAGACCGTAAGACAATCACATTAGTGAGTCTTCATTGTTTGTTAATTTATTTTTAAAGTTGTGGGGGTTTTTTTAATTATATTTTTCTCAAACAATTAAAAAAAAAATATATTATATATATATATATATATATTTTATTTTTTTTTAATATATATTTCTCCCGGGCAATGCTGGGTATTTCAGCTAGTCATCTGTAAAAATGAAAAAAAAAAAAAAAATTGCACTAAAACAATATACAGGGTGGTCCAGATCGTGACTTTGAATGACTTTGATTTATGCAGGGATGATTCCAGTTCAGTGCGAAGATGATTCTTCATGTTGTCAGTTCGCACACTTCTCGATGGTCTGGGATTTTTCAGGTGATTTTCTATGTAATAAACTTAAGTTATAGCGTAATGAAAATTGCATAATTAGATCTGGACCACCCTATATTTGGTATTTTTGAAGTTTTCACAAATTCATGGTGTGCTGCTCTTTGACCACTTCTACGTAGTTGCAATGCCTTCTGCTTTTAGAAACAAACATATATTAGTCTTGCAGCAGTGCATTACGCCATGCATAAACAAGGATTCAAAAGCACAAAAGCCAACCATCTCAACAAATGAGGCTGCCAAAACTGTTTAATTACATTTTTTCTAAGGAATTTTCTTAGTATCACAGCTGCATAATTCAATATGCCAATACACAGTTTGTCAATGCATCACAGAGCTTTACATATCCTTGTTGTAGTGAATGCCTACCCGGACACAAGTCTGCAGTTTTTTTTTTTTAAACCAGTGATAGCAGCTACCCTTATGAATATACAAAGAAGCAGGAAATTAAAACCCTAAATGGAAAAAAGTATTTTTCACAAATAATTCAAAAACGTATGTTAACCACACACACATTCTTCAAACCTAAGCATTATTATCAATGATCATCACAATGACTCATCTCTTCCACAAAAAAACATCCTGAAGAATAATATGGAATGGCTATTCTAGGTTTAAAAATGAACATCAAGCAAGTTAAATCATTTACTGGACTGCAAGCATGTATGCTCTCTCTCTCTATTACACTTTGAACAAGTGACACTGCACAGCAATTCCTGCTTTGCCTTGGCCTATAGATGTTTTAATAGCAAATGTTACTCCATGACAGGTATATAACAAACAGTAAACACTTTACACTATCATTAGATAATTACACATAGATTACAATGTCAACATGTGACACTCATAGCAAGCTCATGTCCTTAATTCAACTTAAGATATGCCATAATTGCCCGTTAACTGCCAAACTTGAAGGCCAAACTTCGAAAAGATTAGGTAATGTAAAACAGAAGCAGAAAAATAAAAGTAAAAAGCGAAAACTACCAAGGCCTACATGTATAGCTCACTGTCTGTTTCATTTTGTGAAAAATCTTACTACGTACAAAAAAAATGTTTCAATTTTAGTGGCCAGTATTTTTCAAATGTAAACACAAAAGTAAAACATTACTGAACATTCTGGAAAACTATGCAGGTGGAAATTGACGGAAATTTCTCTAAGAACACTTGTGTAACAATGAGGTGCCAAGCTGAGCATCTGGTAGGCTGCTGGCTTTTGATCCTGCCAAGCTTGTAGCCAAGGGATAATTCTGTATTCTAAACAAATTATTTCTTCATTCTGGCTCTCAGTTCCTATGTCTCTGAAGGAAGGCAACAGGGTGTTACAGTTTCCCTGGACTCAACAGGTGGGTTTGAAAAGAATAATACAAATTCTTGCAAAAATCAAGCCTTCTCACTATATTCTAGATATCATTTTAACAAAGATTTTTAAAAATATTTTTAACATATTTGACTTGACCACTTAATTTAGACTTTTGTTTCAATACATGCAGCTTTATGAAATTTGATTGAAATGCAAAGAAATGCCCTGGTATCTTTACCCTTAAAGCTCCTATGTATAGACAGATCTTTCCTTATTATTCCAAAACTATTCTAGAAATTAAACCAGTTCATCAAGTACAGGGAATGCATGGATTTCTGGACAGATACATACTGTATTTTATTTGTCCCAAGATGGAAATTTAGCCTTTTACAGAGGCTCAATAAATATTATAAAAAAACACAAAAATGAAGAAAACTTGGCCAAAGGTAACTTACATAACATTTAATTTGCCAAAAGATAACACATTCCACACAAATACTCAATACTCAAAATAGCCCATTTTAAAAAGGTCACAAGAGACAGAAGACAAAAAAAAAACCTTTGGAAGGAAATTTCTTTTTCTTTACCACATGCATAAATTAGAAATATAGAAGGAACTAGCACAATTAAGAAGAGACTTTGATTTAATCCAATTCACTTTATGTACAGCACTTATCACTGATATTGGGCAATGGTACAAAATTTTTAAATGTAGTTTTTAATCTAAATGAAGTACACAATAATTTAAATCACACTGGAAACATGCATTTACAACCACTGTGATGCAAAAAAGGATAGTTGTCCCACTTTCTTTTAACAGACTTCATTAATACATTACCTTAAACACAAGGAGGTAAATACTGCAATAAGTAAGTTTAAAAAATTAAAGAGACCATAAACGTTTAAATAAATAGAAAATCAGCTTAATGTTAAATGTCAGCTAACTAGACCCTGTTTTTCCAAAAAAATAACTACAATATTTCTGTACTCTGATTCATTGGTGAAACTGTATATATTAACTGATTCTGGGTATCCCTGCTGGTTAGGTTACTCAGCAATTCCAGATTGCTCCAGTATAAGTGTGCATATGAGTCGATCTTACTACCATCAGATTTCTGTTGTCTCTGGCAACATCAAAGTTGTTGTTCCAGGTCATTCACCTTTAACTAATCGGCTATAAAGTTACAGATCGGCCCTTGTGCTTGCAGGTTTTACAATTGGCAGATCCACATATTCGGGGGTTTGTCATCAATAATTAGGTTTTATAGCCTAGTGCGGAAAACCGCAGACAATGCTGATACAGCGCTACTCAAATAGACTGCAAATCCAAATAACTCGGGAAGTACTGCATCATTGTGCAGCTTCAGCAGTTGCAGGGCTGTTGAATGAAAGAAGATGAGGGTGCTAATTTTAAAAGTGAGCCAAAGAATCCAACAGGATCACAATCAATGAGTGGTGTCTTTTTGTTTCAACGCTTCTCTGCACAATAGGATTACAATTACATCCAGAGAAAACTGTAATCCAATGGATATATGTTCTTGTACTGAGCCTGCTTATTTGTGTGATTTTTTTGTCTGAGTTAGAAAACATCTTCATCTAGGGAGTGCAACCAACCTCTACAAATCTTCACCTACACCAGCATCACAGCACAACAAAACTTTACATACCTTTCAGGAGGCTGTTCACAGGGGATTTCATTTTATAACTACACCACCATGTTCTGCACCTGTAAAACTGGACTGTGTTGTGTTTTTTGTTTTGTGCTTAGTGCATTGTTAGATTTCTTGTGTATCTGTAATATTAATCATTTTTGTCATTTACTGCCATAAATATAATAAACTTCTGTGCAAGTTAAATTTTGTAAAAAGTTACAGTTCACTAAAGAACTACTGAACTGCACACTTGACTTTGATACTCCACGAATCTTTGTCTCGGCAGTCAGTCTCACACTTGTGATTTGCTAGCGCCGTGATAATTCTAGCCTGCATTTCTTGCAACGTTTTGCATCTTATTTACTTAGAAAATACAGTAATTATTGGCCCAAAAAGTATTCATGGATTTTCACATTCGCAAAGGCTCACTGTGGTATCATAAAGCAGGTATTTGGTGTTTGAAAGCTCAAAATGTAACATTTCATTATATACCAAATTACAAAAAAAAGATCTCCTTTTTATCATCCAACAATAATAGCAAACAAATCTATTCATGACTGTACCTTTGCATGAGGAAAGAATGATTGGTCCTTTCTCAATTGCAAGGAAAACAATTTGAAAATTCTAAGGCATTTCAACTATGTGCAGCTAATAGGGAAAAGTGTAACTTTACACTTTCTCAAAGTGCGGAGTGAGACTTCAAATTAGTTAGCATGCAGTGTAGCTTTGTTTGGTACACCACTGGGAAATACTTCCCTCATTCATCATGAACAAGTAATTAAGGACCATACACAGGTTTAGTCATTCAACTGGCAAAAAAGTATTGCAGCCCAACCTTAAAAATGCAGTACACTTAACAAAAGCCTAAAGTGTGTAAAGTTCAGAATGACCAAAGCCTAAAAACATCTATTCCACTGACTCTCACCAACCGTGATACATCAGTTCTACTCCACCCAGCACAGCTGCCAGAAAGCAACCAAGGGACTTTTTCTGAATTTAGAACACTACTGTAAATGCTGTGAAACCTCCCCATTTTCTAAGCCCGTTGTGGGGTCATGGCATGAGCAAATATGAAACAAACCTGAAGAATCAATAACACTATAGTAAACACTGAACAACATGAACAATTTAGAAATAAACCTGAAAAACAGATATACATACAGTACATTATACAGACACAATCAAAGCAATTTACACATGAAACCCCTGGGAAACAAAGTGCCATTTTAATGTATAACAATTAAATATTTAATTAACTTACAACACACAATTAAATACGGATAAGCCTAGTTCTTGCATCTACAAATTTATTATATTTATTCAAGAAAAAAAATGTTTGTCTTGTCTGTCAGTAAAATCCTAAATACCTATCAAGGACTGATGGGTCTTTAACTTTTCAATAAAGAGCTTAAATGGTTAGAAAAGTAGATTTATAGGCCTTCAGCTGAAATCTGTGCCTAGGCTTGGCAATGTCTAAATTCTTTTTCAGTACAAGAAGCCAAAAGACTTCAAACACTGAAATGCAGCCCCAATACCACTTTTTAACTGTTGCACACTAAAATCTTTTCTGCGTTTTCTAATTTTCTTTTGCTTAATTTTATCAGGAATAGCTTTCCCACTGTCTATCTATTCCTATATTATACCATTCCTTAACCAAAAAGAATATGTCAAAAAGAACAATTTGCTTTTACAGAGGTAAATGTTTCAAAGTTGTGTTGGACTTTACTAGCATCGCAAGGCATAGATCAAAGCATCTGGTGTTTGTTTATACTATACAGTGGACCCTTGACTTACGAACTCAATTCATTCACGAGGGCAGGTTGTAACTCAAGTTGGTTGTAAGTCAAGACTATTTATCCCCATAAGAAATAATGGAAATACCCATAATGCTTTCCGAACCATCCACAGCAACACTTACTTAACCTTTTTACAATAAAAAAGGGTTGTATAATGTGCACAATTTACCAAAAACACCAATAATGTTTCTAATGTACTAACCAAAAAGTTATAAAAAGTGCCTAGCCTGCCAGAAACAACAATTTCATACTGTACTCACCATTTAAGTTGACATCTTTGGCTTGCAGGAAGAGAGGAGGAGGAGAATGAAATGGAAAGTGGTTATTGTTTGGAAGGTGCTTCCTTATACAAATCTTTTCTTTGTAAAATTGTCGAGATGGTGGATTTCGACATGCTGTACATATTCGCGAGATCGGTCACACGAACACCACTCTCATATTTCCGCACAATTTCCTTCTTCGTTTCGATTGTGATCGCTTTTTTTACCTTCGTTACCTTCTCTTCCTTCCTTAGCAATTATCGAAATTATATAAATCACTGCACTAACCGAAATTACGTCCACAAACACATGTATCTGGACTCCAACTGATGCTTACGAACGGCTGTTTGTTACAATCGCACAAGTGGATACATGTGACCACAATTCGGTTCGTAACGCAAGACATTCATCGTAATTCAAAACAAAAATTCTGGTCGTAAACCAAGTTGTTTGCATGTCAGGCCGGTCGTATATCGAGGGTCGACTGTACCAGTAACGGCGCAGTGAAATCACTTGACTTGAGCATTCATAGTTTTCCTCCTCTTTCTCTGTACGTTTAGCATTAGTTTGCTCAGAGGTTGATACGCTTGCTGCTTCCTGAGCAGCTCCTCTTTTCTCCACCCTAGCGACCCGCTTCTTCTCTTCTTTTGTCTGCATCTTTTCGTGTTAAAATTGAATAAGTCAGTGTTTGTATTGTAATTACTTAGTATGTTTAATTTTTCATTTAAGCTGGCACTTCTGCCTAAAGAATGACTTAAGATATGAAGAGGTAGGGGAAGTGACGGCAAAGGTGGTAAGGATGAGAAAGGCGTTAATATGCATGTGCTGCTGCCGAGAGTTGATTCAACAATAAAATAAAATAAAAATAAAAAGAGGAACGACCTTGGAGATCAATCATCACCCCAAAAGCGGATAGTAGACATCACGTAGTATATGTGTAAGTCAAACAGTTTGCGAGCTACAGATGATTTAAAATCCTGGACAGACAAACGAACAGCCACAGTAGCGCATTACATATAATGATTGAAATTACAGATCGAGAAATGTTCATGTCGCTGAGGTATGCTATATCTACAGCTCTGTGTGCGGAAGTGTACCCGGTGTTAATGCTTCTCAAATTATTTTCACCATTTCCACTTTTTTTTCCCCCCTGATTTTCAGTAATATTGCATAAGATAAGATATGCTTCACCCCTCCCCATTTTTTTTACCATTCCCTACAGTACCTGCTCATAAAATTGTTTAGCCTATTAAAGAATTATATATTAAAACTTTTCTACTTCTTAACAGATATAGTAGCAGTTGAATATTTAATAAGTGTTCTGATACAAGAATAATTGTTAAAGGGAAAAGCTGCACAAGTGGTCCCTAAAAATGTGTGTCTGAAAATATGGGGATACGTTTGTCTGAATAAAAACCAAAAAGATTAAAAAAAAAATGTTCATTTGCATCCAGATCGGCCTGCTTTTTTGGCATAACACCAAAACAGGGTGGACAAAAAAAAAAAAAAAAAAAAAAATCATAAGATGCTGCTTTCATCTCTTCTACTTACTCTGTGTGACTCAGAGTGAGTCACCAAACCTGTCACCATTCATGTCATAGAAGAAAGCAGAATGCTGCAATATTATGATTGTGACTGCCAAGTAGTTTAGGAGACATCTCCAGAGTGTCAAAAGGACAGAAAACAATCAAGGTAATACAATATTCAAGTTCATGTGCAAAAATAATCCACTACATTATGCTGCAATATTTGATTACTTTTTAACATTTTATAGATTTTTACATGCTATAGTTATTCATCATTTTAAAAGCACATTTGTGGGCAAATTAGTGTTAACCATGTCAATAAAAAAAAAAATCCATACTTATCATGCTTAGCATTACTGCCTAGAGCAGCAGCTGGTTAAAGTATATATATATATATATATATATATATATATATATATATATATATGCGCTAAGGATTTCCTCTCTGATGCAAAAACCCACAAACTAGTGGGCCATGAAACTTGGACTTTGTCTCATTCAGTACCTTGTACAGTGATAGTGATACATGTAATATGACCCTTGAAATCAGTCACAGAATTGGGCTTCAGGTCCTTCACATGGCAAACATCTTTGTGACAATGTGCCATATGTGACAGGGAAAAGAAACAGCCGTGCATGTATGCACCATGACTCACAGGAAAATGACATCAGTGACATCTGCTGACAGTTAGACTCATTGCACAGGTCAATCAGACACATGTCAACTATACACAGTGACACCATGAAAAACAACACAATCCTCAAATTCAGCTGGGCAACAATCCAAAAGCAGGAACCATTTCACTGATGACATCCATGAAATGATGAGACAGCAGAACACAGGATATACTAAAGAGAGAAGTATACAGAGCTATTGAGTCACAGTACAGACTGCAGAACAAGACAAACAGCAGTACCATATACTCAGCAACAAGTGTGACATACACAATACAAGCAGTGATGAAGAACAACAAAAAACCTTTTATTGCTTCCTTTTGACTTGCTAGAACAAACTATTTACGTGTACGCAATAACAGCAGCAAGCGTCACTAGCATAATAGAAGGTACAGGATGTAGAATGGGAGAACAATAGCAACAGGAAGATGCATAACAACAAACAAGCAGTACTTCAGACATTTCATGAGCACTACTTAGCAGCATACAAACAAAAGTCATACACAACTAAAAAGCTGGAGGTACGGGCTACCTCTATCACATAAAAAGGCCTCAGTCCTTGGAAATCACACACTATGAGTAGAAAACACAGACATACACACTGTAAGGGAATCAAAAAAGTGACAGTTCCCTCATTGGAGTGACCTGGGGTGCTGTGTTTCATAAGAGGCACATGAACCCCCTTTCTTTATGGACTGGAGGTCTGAGTGTTTCCTAGTAATACTTAATTTAGGTTATTAGCTGATCCTGAAACAAAAAGCACATACTCTCAAAGGAAGGGCCACACCAAAATTCAAGCTTTATTCCTCTTTAAAAATGCATATGCCTTCAGTAACTGTACTCCTGTTTAGTTCTCTGCCACTTCTCAGCACACCTTATTTCAGTGCAACCAGGGAATCACATGAGTGTGGAAATGCAGATTTCCCTTGCACTTGGACTTAACTAACTAAAGTTGAAAGGCAAATATGCAGTTAAAAGACCATATGACACAATTGCAGAAAGCATTCCAACATTTATTCCCTGAAACAATTTTATTCAGTTGCTGGTATGCAGATCCCTTCCTAGTAGCAAACAGGTAGGTGTAAGTTAGGAGCAAGCCAGAGACAAGAGACATACTGAACACTGATCCCAAAAACATGCTGAAGCTAGAAAAAGGCTGAACCAGCACACATCTGCAAAATGAAGGAAAAAAATATATAACGTAAACGTATATTCTTAAATGACAAGAAAAAAGCTAAAAATGTGTCATTTTGGCTGATAAACCTTCATTATATATATTTACTCAACAAACTAATTGCCATGTTCCTAAATTTAACATTTTTTTCCAACCAAAGTGGAATTAAAATTTAAAATTTTTAAAAATCACTCAGCATGCTTGTAGTTAGAATATGAAAAGGCACCACAGGTCAAACAGAAAAGGAAATGGGAAACCAGAAACACCAACAGTAGCACCTCAACCCTGAACAGCCCCAAAAATGGCTGGATTTTTTTTTTTTTTTGACTATAAATGGAATAAAAAAAAAATGTTTTACCCTTTAACAAAGTGAACATTTTGTGAAGTAGCTATCTTGATCTACTGCCAAGATATTCTACATCAAACACTGAATGTCTACAAAACACAAATTTATTTAGCAGATGACAACTGCCTCAGAACATTGTCTTCTCCTTAAAAAAAAAAATCAGCACATTACCACTGTTAAAGAATATTGCACACCAAATTGTTAGTTGTTGAGATAGATTAAATATTCCAAATTTAACTGTTTAAGAGAAGGGAAATACCACTAAATTTACAAGAACTATAAATTTTTATTTTCTCGTCATACACATTTCATTGTATGTTGACCCTGTGTTAACCTATATATGACAAATAAACCTAAACCAAACCAAAATACAACAAGAGCCGTAATTCAATTTCAAGATATACTAGAAGCTAATACACAAATGAATCCTATTACAAATGGCTATAATTGAACAAATTATCTGATGCATGCAAGTCTATGTCATATGCAAACTGTGCTGCTTAAATGTACACCAAGCTCCCACAACAGGGACTTCGTGACACACAATACAAATGAGATTTTCAACTTCCTAACTAGTAGACACTAGCATATGCAGACTGGCAACATCAGTAACTCCACAATGCACTCCCATATGGTGGTGTGTAGATCCCCCTGATATGATCATGTGGGCAGAGGCCGCAGTACCATCTGCATCAATACATTTGATAACGACATCATAGACCTGATAACAAATATTCAAAAAACAGCACATCATATAACAACATAATAGGCCTGATTAAAAATAATCACCAATCAGCACAACCATATTTCAGTGTAACTAAAGAACATGAGTGTACAAATGTAGATTCCTCTAGCTTACAGAGAACAGAATTGCTTTCTGACACACCCACACAACAACAACAACCTGTCCCTTAAAGTTGGAAAAATGAAAAAGCAGGTCACACGCTTAAGGAATGAGTAGGAAGGCAACACTCGTATTGGAACATATGCTCTAGAGTGGGTCAGCAGCTTTAAGATCCTTGAAGGCTTCATAAATGACTAACTTAACATGGACACAACACATCAGCTACAGTCAAGAAGTGTCACAAACTAAGTGAAATCTCATTCTATGCACAACAACTGTTAAGGGTGCACGGTGGAGTAGATTGGAATATTCACGGCCCAGAGCCACAAAGCATTATAAAGGAATCAGCTTTGAACATTACGGTCGGACAATTCCATTCTGTCCAAGACATACTGTACAGTATAACAGATGCTGCTTTAGAAAGTCATACAATATTACTGCAAACCTCAACCTCCCTATACGGTCACTTTTCAGAAATAATATTTGCATTACACTGGATTTGGGAACACTTTTAAGCCTCAGGTCAAAAGGCCACACAGCAGTTGCTCATACAGACAATTGCTTCAATGTTTCTGGTTTTTATACAGTATATTTATTTATAAGGTCTAGTGTTACACTTAATACAGTACATAGAGCTATAGTTATTGTCTATTGGATTTACAGTAATGTTACTATTGGAAACGCAAGAATCTCATTTGCAAAGTACAGCAAAACAGGATACACAAGTTTTTTAGACAATAGGTTCACAGATGTAACCATATTTGTTTTTCGATTATTAAATTTCATCCCTGTTAAAGCAATCTAAAACACACACACTCCTACAAGCTACATCGGTCACTACTTTTTGTTCAGTACAGACAATATTTTCTAAGAAAAACAATGGCACAAAAATAAAACCATACCCATCTTCTGATGTAATGCCCTGTTGCCCACAACATGCTAGTCACCTACTTGAAGAGTAGACAGAAATAGTAGCAATTTGATTTAGACTCAAACATTTTGAACAATTTAGCTGTCAAAATCTTCAAAACGTTTTATCCATTACACAAAATGCTTCCCCCAAAAGTAGAAACCAAAAACGGAAACGAGTCAACTCATAGACAACCACAATGTCAATTTACTCTGAATCTCCCACACTCGTCTGAGTATTTAAATCTAGACCACAGAATCATTACTTTAATCTACTATACCCCCATTTTGGCTGCTGCTAAGTCATTTGCTCAAAAATGAAAGTATGCTAATCAATATAGCATGTACTGTTAACTGACCCCACTGCATTCTGCTTTTCCTTGTGGTATCCTTTCGTGAAACCTGGAACTAGTGCTAAAGCACTAAACTACTAGCCCTATTCACGATCAGTGACAAGACATTAGGAACCATGGATTGCAACAATTGGTGGATTAAATCTGCTTCAGCACATTCATGAACACAGTATAGTTGAATGAGTGTGGTTGGTTCTGTTATAACCTACTGTTAACTCAAGTGCATTAAGCTTGAAAAATGAGCTATACTGTATACATAAAATGTATTATTATGTTTATTTTCTCTGTTGTCAACTGGCCATATCTCAGTTACAAAGTTTTGTTGATATTAATCATTGAGATTCATTCTGTTTTACTGTGTATTCAATATAATCTGTGTTTTTATGAAAATGGTGAATGGTTTAACAATTGACTATGAGTGCAAAATAGTTGTAGATATGTAAGTGCTGTGGGCCTATAATCAGTTAAACAGTACAATGCAAAAATTAACCACATTTACAAAAAGAAACACTTTGCCGAGGCTGTTAACACCTTTGCACTTTTTATTTTTACCCCTTGTCACATTCACAGATCAAATCTGTTGCATAGCACATGTTTCACAAAGAACAGAATAAAAGGCTCTGCCAAACACAATATGACTCTTTCCAAATGCTTATACCACACTGTGGTCAGGACTTGTTTGGAATATGCTATGCAAATTTCCACATAATGCTGTGGTTCAAATGTGAATCTCAAAAACAATAATAAGCCTATTTCAGCACTTAAAAAAGAAACATTGTAATATTTAGTACATGGCACCACACTTTCCTTGATAATCGTTTCAAAAATGGACAATTCAATAGGCTGATGCAACCAGAAGACACTGCAGTCTGAGGGAAAATAAATCTGCTGAGACTGCTAAAGATTTACAAATGAAAATGCCCAAATTTGCTATTTTGGAAACCTACCTGAAATTCATACACTGGACATCTGATCATGTAACAGTTTCTCTTTTACAAGAAGGAATATACCATCAATTGTGAAAACATGAAAAACAATTGTAAATGTGACAGAATCTATGGATGAACAATCATTTTATAAAAGCATTGTGTGAATGGGGCCTTGGAACCCTTCAAAGGTGAGCAATAAATAAATTGAATAATTTATATTATGTCTTGCACAGTTTACACACTGGTGCTATACAGCTTGTTGCAGATCATTTTTTTCTTCTTTTGTTAAACACCACTACATGCACTTGTTGCCCTTATGGCAAATGCCACAAGATAAAAACCCAAGGCAAACTTAAAAGAAAACAAAGTCTGTCTAGCCTTCAGAGACAAAGCAATCTGTACAAAATAATATTCTGTTATGCAAACAAAGAACTATGGCACTGCTCATAACTACTTTCAAGTACACACTACAGAGGAAAACAAATTGTTAAATCACTCAACTAAAGCTCTCACAACCAAAGTTTACTCAAGAATTTTACTGTGGTAAGGTTACATCGTTGTTCGGATATGTTTTTTAAAAATAGGTACTGTCTGAAAATATATAAATACATACACACGGACAAATTTGTTTCTACCCATACAGCTTCATTGAAAAACATGTTTTGGATGCCAATGAAAAGCAATAGTACCCTGTATACCTGTATGTTATCGAGCAAAGCAGGTGTGAAAAAAAAAATCTAAAATTGTGGGGATAAATTAGTTGTCACCTCTAGAAAAGTTCCTAAATAATTCAATTTTTCCAACTAGCCGTTTTCTTTAATTAGTATCACAAATGTCTCCAATCGTGCAGTCAACTTAAATGGATACAAGTTGTCACTCTGCTTCTTGGTACCATCATGTGTCACACACTGAACATTGACCAGAGAAAGCCAAGGAGAGAGTTGTCTGAGGAGATCAGAAAGAAAATAATTGTCTTCTAGCCTTTGCCTTTAACATGCTTGTCTATCTCTAAGCAACATGATGTTCCTGTGACAACAGTTGCAAATATTAAGAAGTTTAAGGTCCATTGGACTGTAGTCAACCAATCTGGACATGGCTGCAAAAGGAAAATTGACTCCAGAATGTGTAGAAGGACAGTGAGAATGGTAGACAAAAAGCCAAAGATAACTTCCTAAGAGATACATGCTGAACTCCAAAGTCAAGGTCTATCAGTGTCTGATTGCACCATCTATCAGTGTCTGATTGCACCATATATCATTTTTTGAGTGACATTATGCTCAATGGAAGAGGACCCAGTAGGACTCCACTGTTGAAAATAAACCATTAAAAAAAAGCTAGACTTGGAACTTGCTAAAAATGCATACTGACAAGCCACAATGCTTCTGGAGGCATATCAGCTCTCTATCCATAGACGAAAAAAATGAAGCCCTCAAAGAAAAGAACACCATACCTAATGTGAAACATGCAGAAAGCTCAGTTGTGTTTTGGGGCTGCTTTGCTGTTTCTGCGCCGTGAAGAATAAAATCTTAAGAATGGCAAGACATTCTGGATCAAACTGCCTGGTGTCAGAAAACTCTGTCTCAATCGCAGGCCATGGATCCTCCAACAGGATTATGACCCAAAACACATGGCTAAAAGCACTCAAGAATGGCTAACAACAAAAACTGTAGTAGACTAGCACTTCTGTATTAATGCCAACCCACATATGACATGTTCACTCTCTGCTTTGCGTGGGCAGCAACACACTCACTCTATTTTCCAAAATCACCCAAGGCAGTCTTATGTACAGATGAGTAATCCATGCCCTCAACTACAGCTATGCATTCCTGTTCAACTTGGCATGGTATTTGTATAAAATTCTACAATAAAAATGACTGGTCATAATGGACTCCATTTATATATGAGAATCAAGTGGATGTATGAGCTAGCTAGATAGAGAGGAAGTTATTTGTTAATGTCCCAAGAAGGAACTTGACTTTTGAAAGTTACAGGACAACTTATACTTTAAATGAAATAAACATGTCCAGGTATAAAATTTGTTGACGTCATTTAACACACAAAGTAAACAATTTCAAATTTTGCTTTTTAAAGCGCAAGAGACTTCTACAGCAAAGTCAATTTAACTGTAGGGAAGTTTTTAAGAGAATATACACGTATAAAATATGTCATTTCCAATATTAATTTTTTTGAAGCTTTTTGTGGATTTCCAGAGCTTGTGATTCTAGCTGAGGCAGCCTGTGTGGCATAGTGGTTAACTTCCTTCACATTAACTCCAGTGTGACCCAGGTTATGAATTCTATGTAAATATGATTAAACCCAAGTCAGATGGGGTGACATGTAATCATCCACTTTACAGCATTAAGCCCAAATAACTTTCAGGACAGTATTCATTATGCCAACTACTGAACGAAATAGAAATATTCATGATTTTGTGCAAAATGCTATGTGTTCTACCACTTTATGGGAACTCCATGGGAACTCATCATAAGTGGGGCCAAAAACACAATGGTCAACAAAAAGCCATAAAGGGAGTTTTAGAACAAACTGAAACTGAACCATTGCTCAAAATCGAGCAATAGTGATGACAATGTGAATAGGTCACTAGATGTTGACACCAAACCGCGGTGATATGCCTGGTAAATTTTAGTTGTGTGAAGATTCAAAGTGGTGCAACAGTAGCTGCATGACAAACAAGGCAAAACGATTGTGATCAAGTGTATTGACAAGAAAAATGTTTGTACCCTAAGCACTGCTCACAGTGCAGCAACTGTCAATGTTCATGTTAGGAAACATCTCTCATGTGCAAGCAACACAAAAAATGTTTTTTTTAAAATGTGCAAATACACTTCTACTGTCCCGACTGAAACACTGGGCTGTGTGTTTCAAAACATGCCACACAAAGGATATATCTGCATCCGCACAGCACTGGAAATTAGGCATACCTTTCCTACTGTAATTATGTTGATGTTTTGGTTACTGCAAGTTTCTATTACACATAACATTTTTTTCTCATCGGAAAAATCCAATGTTTTTGGCTTGTTTTTCCAGTGGTAAACCCAATACTAAGGGGGCCATAGCATGTGATATCAAACTCTGAGGTTAGTAGTTCAGATCCCACTACTGACACTGTAGGACCAGGAGCAAGTCACTTCACCTGCATGTGATCCAACAGGGGAAAAAAAAAACAACAACAAAAGAAATGTAACCAATTGCATCTCTTAAATACTGTATATTGTCACCTTATATAAAAGACATCAGTCTAATAATAACAATATCAACAATAATACTGCATTCAGATGAGTTAATGCACTCAGCTTTCTTCTTTAATGACAACTTAAAAAAAAAAAAAGGCTGCATAAGTACTTGAACCATGCTTAACTTTCAATGGTCACCCAAAATTGCCAACCATGCCACACAGCAGGTGGAGTCTTCCAATGTAGTCTAACCAGTAGCACACAGTGCTGCTCACTCCCAGATCATAAAACATAAGCCTTATCTCTGCATAAGTCAGCAGCAAGCCCATCCTGATCTTAGGCAGCCCAGGTTCACAGCCTATGCCCAACCCTATACAAATGCACTGACAACAAGTAGTTCCTAAAGTAATGATGGGAATTTCTGATTAAGGTTGTATTTGGAATAGGTATATATTGTTTAAAAAAAAAAAAAAAAAAAATCAACTTGTGATTCCAATCCTTTTAACACCATGCCCCCAGATCTGCTCTAAAGTCCCCATAAAGTACTGAAACTATGATTGACATATAAATGGTCAACTAAT
Organism: Polypterus bichir lapradei; assembly: GCA_026402145.1. Taxonomy (NCBI): domain Eukaryota; kingdom Metazoa; phylum Chordata; class Cladistia; order Polypteriformes; family Polypteridae; genus Polypterus; species Polypterus bichir. Next base: position 42,739,265 of record JANRMT010062857.1, read on the forward strand.
CACATTCTGGAATCAAGAACTCCATCTACATCATAAATCTACCAAAAACTAAAATGGACTGTTTTATTCGCTTTTGTATCTTTTCATTAGATTTAATAACAACAAACTGTCTCTACTTAATTTGTTGCTATGTACACATGCCAAATCAAATGTACATATATAGTGTATATACATTTACCTTTATATACATGTAAATTATATCTGGTTGTTCTCCTGCCATCTTTATGTTGTCACACACATTCGCATGGGAAGCAGCTAAGGGGCTCAGAAGAAGGTAATTCCTGGCCAGACCAGGGGGTGGCAGAGTGTACTAATCCTTTCTCTTACCGCCCCACAGACCAAATGCGTGAAATTCCATCTGGCTCTCAGGACGGCGTCACTTCTGGTTCCAACCCAGAAGATGTCACTTCCAGGTTCTGCCCCAGAAGAAGCCACTTCCAGTCCAACAGAAGAGTCAAGTCAAATTGGGGAGCATGCACTGGTACAGTGCGTTGCCGCACCCACTACACAGCGAAACAACTCGGGATCCCGATTTCCAACCCCCCAGGCAGACAAGCGGTCCAGTCCCACCTTCCAGAAATGACCCTATATCTGCCACAGCCAGGTGTTACGTGGGTGGCCCCTTGGCCTGGTCCAGTCACTCGGGTCCTCAACAGTGAGGATCTTACGAGCCGGATCATCCTCTGGGAAACGAGCCACATGGCTGTAGTGCTGTAACTGACGTTTCCTCACAATGCAGGTAATGTGCCTCATTCGAGACTCCTTGAGCAACCGCTCATTCGACACAAAGTCAAACCAGCGATACCCAAGGATTTTCCGGAGAGACATAGTACCAAAGGAGTCCAGTCTTCGTCTCAGGTCACTGGATAGCATCCATGTCTCGCAACCATATAGCAAGACTGAAAGCACCAGGACTCTAAAGACTTCTTCCTTTTGCATAGATATTGGGAGCTCCACAAACCCCTTTCCAGTGACCTCATGACCCCCCACGCTCTCCCAATCTGTCTACTGACTTCAAAGGAAGTGTCACCAAAGACATGAATGTCACTGCCAAGGTAAATAAAACTCTCAACAAGGTCAACACTCTCTCCGCAAAAAGACACACTGCTGATGGCTGTGCCCAAGAGGTCATTAAAGGCCTGAATCTTGGTTTTTATCCAGGACACTTGCAAACCCAGACACTCAGACTCCTCACTCAGTCTCTCGAGCGCCCCCATCACAGCACCCATTGACTCCGCGAAGATCACAGCAAAAGTCAAGATCCGTGAATCTTTCTTCACCAACAGATGCCCCACAGCCACTGGACCCCACAACCTTGCCCAACACCTAGTCCATACAAGCATTGAACAGAGTAGGAGCAGAACACACCGCGAACCCTCAGGATGTCCCAAATGGCAGCTCGATCAACTGAGTCGAATGCTTTGTGAAAATCAACAAAGGCTGCAAAGAAACTCTGCAGATACAGTATTTGCGTTTGAGCTCCATGAGAACCCTCAGTGCCAGGATGTGGTCGATGGTAGACTTCTTAGGCGTAAAACCAGACTGTTCCAGCCGCTGGTAGGTGAGCAAGTGATCACGGATCCTATTGAGGACAACCCTAGCAAGGATCTTACTTGGCACCGAGAGCAGTGTTATCTCCCTGTAGTTGCTGATATCCAGGTGACCACCCTTCCCTTTCCAGATAGGGATGACAGGTCCCGTTTTCCAGTCAGTTGGGAAGATGCCAGTCTCCCAAATGGAAACAAAGATTGCTTGCAATGCCAGGAGGACAGCCTTACCACCAGCCTGGAGAAGTTCACCCCAGATACCACAGATCCCTGCAGCCTTTCCCCCCCTCAGCTGTACAATCTCAGTGAGATTGGGTGGTTCACAGCTAATTGGAGGATCAGCCTCAAGAACCGTGGACCCAGAGATATCCAACGCCATAGTCGGAATATCAGCTTTGAATAACTACTCAAAGTAGCCAGCCCAGCAGGTCACAACTGCAGTGTCATCCTTAAGGACCGTTCCATCAGCCACCCTGACTGTGACTCTCCGAGGAACAGATTCAGATGTACATAATGCTGCGATTCCTCTGTAAGCACGACAAGGGTCGCTAGACCACAAATGGTGTGTCACTTGCTTAAAGATTCCTCT
>JANRMT010062857.1:42748998-42766987 GCA_026402145.1 Polypterus bichir lapradei
CTATCTATCTATCTATCTATCTATCTATCTATCTATCTATCTATCTAATAATAGAAGCCCCATTTAAAACATACATTTACTAAGGCTCTTCTTGCATGGTTGCTCAGTTTGGTTGGATGGCCAAGAGTCCTGGTGGTTCCAAACTTCTTACATTTCTCAATTATTCTCCTGATCTGTGCTTCACCACAATTTCATCATGGAGGTTTAAAGAGAGCTTCTTAAACTTCATAACTCGATGTTTGTGTTGACAGACAGTGTGAATTGTGTTACCTTTTGCACACAGGTACACATGTGCCTTTCTAGATGAAGTTTAATGAATTCCATTTGCCACAAGAGGACCCCAATCAAGTTGTAGACACCTCTAAAGGAGAATTAAAGCAAACACGAGGCAACTGAGCACAATTTTGAGTGTCACAGCAAAGGGTCTGAAGATTTCTAGATGTTAGATGTTATATAGAACTTAATTTGTCCCCAGGGGGAATTTGTTTTTTTGCAGAAGTTCTTCAAATAAATAAACACATAAATAGGCTTATAACTAAGAAAATAAATCAATATGCAAACACATTGGTCTGGACACACTCTGGAATGACTACAAAGCAAGAAAAGGCAGAAGAAAGAAAAGAAAACTTGGCTTGACTTGGCTGTCACAGTCCCAGTGAGGCATTATGCAGACATATTGCTGTTGGTATAAAGGAGCCCCCGTCACGTTTCTTGATACACGTCTGCTGAATAATTTGTTGCCTGAAAGTCCTCAGTGTTGGTGTGTCACAGAGAAGATGTGCAGCGTTCAGTTTTATTTGAATTCTCTCCTTCGTTACGACCTCTAGGGGTGCAGTGTGTGTCCTATTACTGAGCTTGCCCTTTTAATTCGTTTGTTGATTCTGTTCCAAGACCAGTCCAACTTATCATTAATGTGGACCCCCAAAGTGTTTGTAGGAGTGGACCATCTCTGCATCCACTTCTTGAATAGTGACCAAACATAGATGCTCTTTGGTGTGGTGAAAGTCAATAAGCAGTTCCTTGGTTTAGCTGATGTTAAGTTGCAGACAATTCTTAAAGTCCTCTGACCTCTCCTCTGTCTCATCCCCTTTATCAATACACCCCATAAGTGCAGAATCATCTGAGAATTTCTGTAAGTGACATGAGCTGCTGTTATATTTGTAGCCTGAGGTGTGCAAAGTGGAGAATGAAGGAGATACACCTGGTCCTTGTACTGCTCCAATGTTGCTCACACCCATATCAGAAGCATAGTCCTTGAGTCTTACAAAGTGTGGTCAGACCTGACAGATAGTCCATTATTCAAGACACCACAGGCTCATCCACCTATAAACTTCTGAGTTTACTTCTCAACAGGGATGGCAGGATGGTATTGAAGATGCTGGAGAAATCAAAAAACATAATCCTTACAGTGCTGCCAGCTTTTTCCAGGTGAGAATAAGCCCATTTGACCAGCGAGATAATTGAATCCTCCACTCCAATCTTTGTCCAATAGTCAAACTGAAGTGGGTGGTGGTGGTGGTCTACCACAAGAAGACCTACATAGTCCTGGACCAGTCTCTCAAAGGTCTTCATGATGTGAGATGTACGTGCCACTGGTTTGTAGTCATTAGGTGAAGATGCCCCTACCTTCTTTGGAACAGGAACAATGCCAAATGTTTTTTCCACAGTAGTTGCACTTTCTGAAGCCTTAGGGACAAACTGAACAGGTGATAGAGAACACCACAAATTTGGTCAGCACAGGCTTTAAGAACTCAAGGATTGACTCCACCTGGCTCCGCAGTTTATGTTGTCTGTAGCTTCTTTAGTTGTCTCCTTACTTGGTCTTCAGATATGGACAGTCTACACTGATGATCAGAGGTGGACTTGTCATTAGCAATTCCAGTTGACGTGGTAGGAGTTGTTGATGGTAAGGGGATAAAGGTGGAAGTGGGAGGGAAAAATCTATTAAAAATGAGCTCAGGACATTAGCTTTGCCCACATCTCCTTCTAACACATAGCAACATAGCACTGGATTTCTCGAGTCAAGTAATGATGCCCAGTCCATTCCAGCCATCCTTCATGTTATTCTGAGTGACTTTATTTTCTGTTTCAGCTTTGTAAGCTTCCGTTCCTTCACTCAGCTTTGTCTTTAACACTCACTGTGTGTCTTTCAGAGCCTCTTTGTCAGCTGATTTGAATGCTCTCTTTTTCTCATTCAGGAGACCTTTTAGCTCCTTAGTAATCCTGGGCTTGTTGTTTGGAAAGCAACGCAATGTCTTTGTGGGCACCACTGTGTTCATACAGACACATTTGAGTCACATATCATTTCCCAGTTCTCCCCGTGTCTGCGTGGGTTTCCTCTGGGTACTCCGGTTTCCTCCCACAGTCCAAAGACATGCAGGTTAGGTGCATTGGCGATTCTAAATTGTCCCTAGTGTGTGCTTGGTGTGTGGGGTGTGTGTGTGTGTGTGAGTGTGTGTGTGTGTGTGCGCGCGCCCTGCGGTGGGCTGGCGTCCTGCCCGAGGTTTATTTCCTGCCTGGCGCTCTGTGTTGACTGGGATTTGCTCCAGCAGACCCCCGTGACCCTGTAGTTAGGATATAGCGGGTTGGATAATGGATGGATGGATGGATCATTTCCCAGTGTTTCATTTGCAAGCAGTCACTCAGAGCCATTTCAGCCCCCAGGCTCCACTGTCTTGCTATTCTGGTGGTAACCAGTTGTCATCTAATAACAGGCTTGTAGATGGGAATAGGATGAATCAGGTTGTGGTCAAATTTGCCTAAAAGAGAGCACTTAAAGGCAACTTTTACATTTGAATACAGAAGGTCTAGTTTGTTATTTCCTCAAATAGAACAAGTTACAAACTGACAGAATTTTGTCATCATTTGTTCCAAAATCACATGGTTGAAGTCATCACATTTTTATATATAACTGCAGGTTCAGAATGAGTTATCATTAAAGTCTTAGTGACAGAATTAATTATTTCCATCGCTAGGTCCCCATTTGTGGAGGGAGGAATATAAACATTAACAAGGATGATGTAATTTATCTCCCTGGGCAAATAATTTGGATGAATTTCAATAGCCAGAATTTCAATGAATCAAAAGATGTATTTTTAACTGTAATATGCTCCCTTTAACACCATTTCTCATTCACGTAGATGACCAGTCCCACACCTGTCTTTTTTCTACACGCATTGGCAGGACTGGATTAAGACTTTTAGAGGCCCTAAGCACTTAAAAAATTTTGTTTCTCCCCCCACCCAATCTCTATTACTACTATTTTATTATTATGTTTAGTATTGTATATATACAGCTTAAAGATGCTAAGATTTGTACTGGGCATGACGAGGATGAATAGGATTAGAAATGAATACATTAGAGCAGTTCTCCGCAATCGGTGTGCCACAAAATACTGGTGTGCCTTGAGCCGATACAGGTGTGACACGGTCAAATAAGACAATTTTCTAACTAAATAATATTTCAACGGTCCTCCTTAGAAACACAATAACGAGAATACGTGCAATGAAATATTCGCGTAAATAGCCTTTTAAAGGTTTCATAATTTTATGTGTCATTTCTCTGAAATAATAAATCCCATCGCCTGTCGCCTACGACGTAGGCCATACGTAGTCGCCAGACAACTGTGTAGTATGCTTTGATAGGCAGAGCGCTCCGTGCCCTCACCTAGATTCAATTCAAGCCGCCGTATTAGTCGTGCTACGTTGCATTCACTCGTCTTGCGACAGTAGTTATCATTCACTAGGCTGACCCACCTTTTAAGGCGACCGACTTTTAAGTTGACCACTTCTTAAGGCTATTCAATATGTAGATCAATTTGATATTTTATACAAACTCATTAATTTGGTTATATTGCATTTGAGCGGTATTACTTTAATACTCGTAGTTTCTGTTATTTTTGTGATGAAATTTAAACTTTTTTTCTATATTGAGGTCACCCTTTTGAACCCCCCTGATATTTACTACGCGGTGAGGCATTTGTACTCCATCAACATTAATTATTTCCAGAGACATAATTTTGTCTATTTTTCCATAGCATCGCGCACAAAAGCAAGGGAACGATGGGAGCACCAGAACTCTGCTCACATCATGTCGCTTCGTACCGCAAGCTGCAAGTAGTAAGTCTGTGATAAGCGGAATACCACTACGCTTTCCACTCACGGGACGGAAGAACAATCCCGACCGCTTTTATATAGTAAGAAGGAAGAAGAAGATATCACACAGTCTGGAGTAGAAAATCATCTTTTACCTGGAAAAACAAAACTACAAATACCATCGTGCCTTGCAAAATGGACGGGGCGTGTGTGAAACTCCGCGCCTGCGTAGCACTCACGGGACAGAAGGACAATCCCGACCGCTTTTATATAGAAGGATTACTATTAGTTGTGTTGCTGAATTGTGTATGGTTAACGTTCTTCATGTGATTCATATTTAGTTTTATACCCCTTTAAATATGGATACATTTTTACGTGGAAAAGATACGTCTTCACGTACAGATGATGAAGAACCCAGCACAAGTGTTGCAAAAAAAAACCAAAGAAGATTGTGAAAAGGAAGTAGAACGAAGACTACATTTGATATGGATTCTCGTGGTGTGGTGACGAAACGGCTCCAAAGCCACAATGCATCATTTGCAGCGATCAGCTATCAAACGAGGCAATGGCACCCAGTAAACTAAATCGCCATCTAAATTCAAACCATCCCAGTTACGCCAAAAAAGACAAACAATATTTTCAGAGGCGCTTAGAACAAAATCAAAAACAGAAGCAATTTATGAAATCGGCCGTTACGGTTTCTGAAACGGTCTTAGAAGCTAGCTACCATGTTGCAAAATTAATTGCACGTCAGAAAAGACCACATACTATCGGCGAAACACTTATTAAGCCAACATGCATGGAAATTGTTCGACTTATGCTTGGGCCCAATGAAGTTAAGGAAGTGAATAAAGTTTTGTTGTCTGCCGATACTGTTAAAAGACGTATTCACGACATGTCAAGCGATATTTAGGAACACTGATTAGAAAACTGATATTGGCTGAAAAATTTGCGCTTCAAATCGACGAATCAACTGATATTAAAAATAAAGCACAACTGATAGCTATTGTACATTTCGTTGACGAGGACTTTATTAAAGAACATTATTTATTTTGTAAGGAGGTTCCAGAATGAACTACCGGTGAAGAAATTTTCCGAGTAACCGATGATTTCTTCAAAATATATAATATTCAATGGAGCAATTGCATTGCTATTTGCACGGATGGCGCTGAGGCAATGAAGGGTAGTAAAAAAAGGTTTTGTCTCTTGTGTAAAACAAAAAAATACAAATTACACACTGCTGCATACATCGAGAAGCATTGATGGTCAAGAATTTGCCAGAGGAACTTTTGAACACGATGAATGAATGCATTAAAATCATAAACATAATTAAATCGAGAGCCCTAAATTCGCGAATCTTTGGAATACTCTGTGCAGAAAGGGGAGCCGAATATGAATCCTTATTGTTTTATACTAAATTTCGTTGGCTATCCCGAGGCAAAGTTTTGGCTAGATTGTTTGAGCTTCGCTACGAGGTGCGTGAATTTCTTTTAGATCAAAATATGCCCGAACTATACCAGCACCTCGATGATGATTACTGGATAGCCAAACTTGCATACATGGCTGATATATTCGAGCACCTGAATGAACTTAATAAAAAAATCCAAGGACGGAATGAGAATATATTGACGTGCTCCGATAAATTACTGGGGTTCAAAAAAAAACTCGAACTTTGGCAGGAAGAGCTGCAAAAAGGATGTTTAGAAATGTACCAAAGGACCAACAATAGTACTATTGAAAACAAGCAATTAATTGTGGATTTGGCCCAAAAACATTTAAGTATGCTTCAGAAGAAATTTGATCACTATCTTTATTCTATTAATACAGAACAATACGATTGGATTCAAAATCCTTTTGCAACCAATGCAATAAATTCTACGGAAGCACTGCCACTGCAAATTCGAGAGGAATTTATAGAATTAAGTAATGACGGGACATTAAAACTTCATTTCGCCGAAGTTCCATTAGATGTTTTCTGGATTTCCGTTAAGAAAGAATATCCTCGCATTTCCGACAAGGCCATTCTAACACTATTTCCATTTTTGACGACATATTCATGTGAGCAAAGTTTTTTAACTCTTGTGTTAATTAAAAATGATAAGCGGTCATGCTTAAAAGGTCTTGACCAAAAACTTCGGGTTGCCCTGTCAAATATTGTGCCGAATATAAAACTTTTGTGTTCATTGAAACAAGCGCAGGTACCACATTAATCTGTCATTATGTTATAATAATTATTAAGATTGAATAAAAGTAAATATAGTATAGTTTTTATGTATGTATACTTATAATAAATGTATACTTATAATAAAAAATGAAAATTTATTGCAAGATTTGTGTATTAAATTAATATCTATATATCAGTGGTGTAGCTGGAGATCATGTTGCCCGGGGCGGTGAAAAATTTGACGCCCTAAAGCTGAAAAATAAATTGGAGTTCATGTTGTCCGGGGCGGTGAAAAATTTGACGCCGCAATGCTGAAAGAAATTTTTTCTTACGCCTCCTCAAGGAACAAAAAAAAAGGGAACTACCGTAGATTGGACGCCCCTAAATAGCTGGCGCTCGGAGCGGAACGCCCACCCCCCCCCCCGCCCTAGCTATGCCACTGCTATATATTCTAGCTTTTGACGTGCCGCGGAATTCTGTAAAGAACTTTGGTGTGTCGTAGGTGAGAAAAGGTTGCGGAGCACTGCATTAGAGGGTTGGTTCAAGTTGGACGGTTGGAAGACAAAGTCAGAGAGGCAAGATGCGTTGGTTTGGACATGTGTAGAGAAGAGATGAGGGACATACTGAGAGAAGGGTGATAAGGATAGAGCTGCCAGGTAAGAGGAGAAGAGGAAGGCCTAAGAGAAGGTTAATGGATGTGGTGAGAGAGGACATGCAGGTGATGGGGGTGACAGAACAAGACGACGAGGACAGGAAGATAATGAAAAGGATGGTCTGCTGTGGCAACCCATAATGGGAGTAGCTGAAAGAAGGTAATAATATTGTATACTAGCAAAATACCCTTGCTTCACAGCGGAGAAGTAGTGTGTTAAAGAAGTTATGAAAAAGAAAAGGAAACATTTTAAAAATAACGTAACATTATTGTCAATGTAATTGTTTTGTCACTGTTATGAGTGCTGCTGTCATCAAGGATTTGATTATCATTATTTCTTTCAATCAGGTTCGTATTTGGAGGACGTGTTGTGTTCAAGTTACAATCCGTGTTTGTCAACCGTTGTAAAGATAACAGGTTTCATTCATCGAAGTGTTCACTACCCAAATCGCTACTCGTGAATCTAAGATGTTTAACAGGCATTCCCGGTATTAACTTGTGGATTTGCCTGCTAATATTTAGCGGCAGCGTGTCTATGAACTTGTGGAATTGCCTGCGAGTATTTATCGGCAGCGTCTCTATTAAGTTGTGGATTTGCCTGCTAATATTTAGCGGCAGTGTGTCTATGAACTTGTGGAATTGCCTGCGAGTATTTAGCGACAGCGTCTCTATGAACTTGTGGATTTGCCTGCAAGTATTTAGCGACAGCGTATCTATTAACTTGTGGATTTTTCTGCTAGTATTTGGCAGCAGCGTCACAAAGTTGTTTTCGTCTAGCTACAGCCTGGCCAAAATCACAAATTTTATTTAATAAAAAATGAAACCACAATTTATTCCACTTTTGTTGCAAAATTGCAATCTATACAAAGAATGTGAAAACAAATCAGAAATTGCTTAATGACAAAAAAAAGTCATACAAAACCTGGTTGCATTAGTGTGCAGACTCTGTAAAGCAATACTTACAGTAGTTGAAGAACCTTTTGATTTTATTCCAACACCTAGTCTTTTTGTATAAGACTCCCAATCTACTCGTCCTCTATCAATTTGGTAGATCTGGATTTGGAGATTTTTGCTCACTTCTCCTTGGAAAAAATGTCCAGATCTGTCAAATTATGAGGGCATCTCCTGTGCACAGCTCTCTTCAGGTCACCCCACAGGTCGGGACTTCTGTCTGGGCCATTCCAGAACATTGATCCTCCTTTGATGAAGACATTGCTTTGTTGATTTTGATATATGCTTTGGGTCATTGTCATGCTGAAAGGTGAAGTTCCTCTTCATCTTCAGATTCCTTGAAGGTTTTATGCCAAAAATAGACTTAGTCTTGGAGCTGTTCATGATTGCATCCACCTTGCCTAAAGCCCCTGTTCTAGCTGAAAAAAAGCAGCCCCAAAGCACATTGCAGCCTCCACCATTTTTCACTGTAGTTATGGTGTTCTTTTGATGATGTACTGATGTGCTGTTTTATTTTTGTGCCAAACATACCTTTTGGAATTATGGTCAAGTAGTTCAACATTGGTCTCATCAGACCATAATACATTTTTCTGTATGACTGTGGGAGACAGGGTATACCTATTTGCAAAGTTTAGCTGGGCTTGGATGTCTTTATTTTGTGAGAAAAACCTTTTGTCTTGCTACCCTACCCCACAACCCAAACATAAGAAGAATAAAACTGATTGTTGTCACATGTAGGGGGCCACCAGCACTTGCCAGGAAATCCTGCAGCTCCTTTAATGTTGCTGTAGGCCTCTTGGTGGCCCCCCTGACCAGTATTCTCCTTGTCTTCTCATCAATCTTGGAGGGAGGTCCTGATCTCGGTAGAGTCACTGTTGAACCATATTTTCGCCACTTGTTGATGACTGTCTTCACTGGGCTCCATGGGATGTTAAATGCTTTGGATACTTTTTTGTAATGGGTGGCACGGTGGTGCAGTGGTAGCGCTGCTGCCTTGCAGTAAGGAGACTTGGGTTCACTTCCTGGGTCCTCCCTGAGTGGAGTTTGCATGATCTCCACATGTCTGCGTGGGTTTCCTCCGGGTGCTCCGGTTTCCTCCCACAGTCTAAAGACATGCAGGCTAGGTGCATTAGCAATCCTAAATTGTCCCTGTGTGTGCTTGGTATGTGTGTGTGTGCCCTGCGGTGGGCTGGCACCCTGCCCAGGGTTTTGTTTCCTGCCTTGTGCCCAGTGCTGGCTGGGATTGGCTCCAGCAGACCCCCATGACCCTGTAGTTAGAATATAGCAGGTTGGACAATGACTGACTGACTGACTTTTTTGTAACCCTCTTCTGACTGATACCTTTCAATGATGGGATTGCATTCATATTTTAAAAGCTCTTTACAGACCATGGCTTCTGCAGTATGTTGCAACCAAGAGGATATCTGAATAATTCTACAGGAACAGCCAAGTTTTATCTGAGTTCAATCAGAGACACTTTAATTCATGTTAGGTGCATACTAACTACTGTTTGAAATGAGACTTATTATGATTGACTGATTCTGAACACAGCCACATTCTTGATTATTAAATTGTTTGCACACTAACGACACCAGCTTTTTGTAGGATTTTTTTCCTTCTTTTCACTAAACAGTGTCACAATAAGACACAGGAAACATCAAAGGTTTGGGGCAGCCACCCGTATAATATCCCTGGCTGCAAAATGGATATTATTTCCATGAGCTGTGCATCTGTCCAAAACAGAACTGATTTGACTTTAGTAAAATGGCGGCTTTAATGGCCGTGACCGGATGTGACGTCATCTGGACCAGAACCGGAAGTGATGTTGCTGAGACCAGAAATGGCATCAGCCAGTGCGCCGGTACTGGAAGTGACATCATCAGTGGCTCCGGCACCTAGTGGGATTTCCCGAGGATAGTCTGCAGAGGACGGAGAGAGAGAGTTAGTGTACCTCGCCACCCCCTGGTCTGGCATGGTAATACTCTTATTTAAACCTTCTACTTGCCTCCCATGCTCACGTGTGTGACAACAATTTCTGATTTGTTTTAGCCTTCTTTATAGATTCCACTTTTGCAAAAAAATGTGGAAAAAGTTGTGACAAGGTTTGGATTGGCTTAATATTTTTATTATATAAAATCTGTGATTTTGGCAGGGGTGTGTAGAATTTTTATATCCACTGTATGTCATTTTTTCATTTAATGTGGGAGCCCCTTTTTTGTGGAACTTGGTTCAGCTGCACCATTTGCAGTTTTGCACCATATGATCCATGGTAAATCCAGCAATGGAAAATTTCTGCTTATTTTGCTTAATGGTTAATGCCACCCTGCGCTCTGGGTCTCTGTCTGCTTGAATAAAATGAGATCTGTCCAGCATTAAAACAGTGTCAGGTGTATCAGGTTTAAGCCAACTTTCTGTAAAGTACAAAATGCCACTGTACTTATATGCTCCACGGTCCGCTATAAGCACAAACAGTTCATCCTTCTTATTTGATACGGATCAAACATGGCCCAATAGACGGTAGACCAGTTCTCAAACCTTTTTGCTTTGCTTTTACTCTTGTGCCAGCACATCACCCTCTCCATCTGTGGACAAACATCTCCTGCAGTGAAGTGTAGCAGAGTAGCTTAGTCGCTCACGATCGCAGTGCAAGTAGCCAGTTACAGGAGTATTTAATAGCCCCTGCTTTCATTTTCTCAGTGTCTCTTACTGTTTCAGGTGCTGCAGACATAAGGAATCTTTGGGTCTTCTTTGCAACTCTATCCAAGTTCACAGCCCATTTGTAGTGCAGACTTGACAAGCCTGGCACCTAAGTTGGTGTGCATTGCAGTTCATCTGCACATTGAAAATCCATTTATCTGATTTCTAGTGGCTACTACCGGTGACAAGACTGAAGCCAGACTAATTCTAATTCTAAATAAGGCTAGTAACTATTAAATAAAATCTGAAAAAAAGAACAGTGAGAAAAAATCTGTAAAAATCCTGATGCTTGCACTGAGCCCAAGCTGTTGCTCTGGGAATAGAGAGATTTTCATTTTTGATTTTTAATAAATTTGCAAATTCTTAAAACATATTTTCACTTTGTCAATATTGGTTATTAAGTGTACTATATATTGATGGGCGAAAACGTCAAATGTATCCATTAAAAGTGCGGACCCTCCATAATGCTTGGGACACTGACACATTTTTTTCTTTGAATTAGCCCCCTGCTCCACAGTTTAAAATTACAAATCAAACAACTGAGGCCTGATTAAAGTGCACATTGCAGACTTTCATTTAGGGTTTTTGCATACATTTCAGGCATACCATGTAGAAATGAAAACACTTTTTCTACACAGTCCCCCCATTTTAGGGCACCATAGTATTTGGGACAATTGGCGTCACAGGTGTTTGTGATTTCTCAGATGGGTTTCATCTCTAAATATATTAAATCCAATGTCTGTCTGTCTGTCCGCTTCTCATGAGAGAACTACTTAACGTATTTAGATCGGGTTTTTTTTCTATAATTTGCCAGAACATTCCGGCTGATTTTGCGACTTTTTTCATTGCTCTATGTATCATAGTTCACTTGCGGTACTGATTTATTTGTGCAAATCCGAGAGACGCAGAGGGCTGAGGGAAGGGGGGTGGGGCCCTCCTCATTTACACGCCAGCCTTGTGGGCGTTCCTTACCGCCACTTAGGGCACCATAGTATTTGGGACAATTGGCGTCACAGGTGTTTATGATTTCTCAGATGGGTTTCATCTCTAAATATATAAAATCCAATGTCTGTCTGTCTGTCCGTTTCTCATGAGAGAACTATTTAACTGATTTAGATCAGGTTTTTTTTCCATAATTTGCTTGAACATTGCAGTTGATTTGGCAACTTCACTCATCGCAATAAGAATCATAGTTCGCTTGCAGGAGAAATATATTCGCACTAATCTGAAAGAGAGTCTGCAGGCTGACGGGAGGGGGAAGTGTGACGTCAGGAGTAGGGAGCCGGGCAGGGTCCTCCTCACTGTCCTGTTTCACTAATACACGGGGGAAGCTGCAGGGGACGGCTAGTACTCCATAAGATACCTCAGCTTGCTTTGACCTTTTGGGGTCTGTTATTGCCATTGTTCAACATGAGGGCAAGAGCTGTGCCAATGAAAGTAAAAGATCCCATTAAAAGGCTGAAAAGCAAGAATAAAACCATTTGAGATATCAGTAAAACCTTAGAATGACTGAAATCAGCTGTCTGGAATACTAGTAAATGAAAGAATGCACTGGTGTGCTCAGTAATCACAAAGGGACTGGTAGGCCAAGGAAGACCTTGACTGCTGATGACAGGAGAATCCTCACTATGGTAAAGAAAAAGCCCCCAAACGTCTGTCTGACAGATCAAAAACAGTCTTCAGGAGGCAGATGTGGATGTGTTAGAGACAACTATCTGTAGAGGACTTTGTGAACAGTAATAGAGAGGCCACACTGCAAGATGCAGACCACTAGTTAGCCACAGACACAAGATGGCCAAATTATAGCTTCCGAAAAAGGACTTGAAAGGGCCTCCAAAATTCTGCAAAAAGGTCTTGTGGACAGACAAAGCAAAGATGAACCTGTATCTGAGTGATGGTGAGAGGAAGTGCCCAAAATTCAAAGCAGACCACCTCATCTGTTAAACATGGTTGGGGGAGTGTTATGGCTTGGGCACGTATGGCTGCCACTTGTCTCGGCACATTGCTCTTCATTGATGATGGAACTGCTGACTGCAGCAGCACAATGAATTTTTGCCTTCAAACTCAGTGGATGGCACTTTATCCTACAACAAGATAATGATCAAAACATACTGCTGAGGTGACACAGGAGTTTATCTAAGCTAAAAAATGGAAAATTTTTAAATGACTAAGCCTTTTACCTGATTTAGCAGAACTTATTCACTCTTAAATAAAAAAGAAACATAATTAAGAGAAGTAGAGTCCTTAAATGTAGAACTGTTTTTCTAGGTTTTTAAATGACAGTCTGATGATAAGGTCAGTTGGTCTGGCTGAACATAATTTTTTTTTTAAACATCAGTTAAACTGAAAAAAAAAATCTGCAGGGGTTCCAGATCTTAAGACCACCTGCCTAACATAAATGTGCTTGAGTGTTTTTTTATTTTTGTATTTTGTTTACGCTTCATCTTAGAGGATTCAACACAGTGGATCTTACAGTAATTTGGGTTAGCTGCTTTCATTCAGACATCACAGGCAGCCACAAAGAACTTTGATGAAGTGGTGGTGGTGTGGAATGCCACCACGGAAGAACCAGAGAAGAAAACATAGAAAAGTTAACAAAATAATAAAGATTCACTGAATAGATGGATAATTCTATGCATATCTAGGTTATTAAGAGTAGAACTTAAACTGAAGATATGAATAAGCAAAATTAAAAAAGTGTCATTTTAAGAGTTTCTTAAAATGTTTAGTACTGTTAGTCTGGCATATCTCAGCTGGTAAAGTATTGCAGATTTTTGGTGCATAACAGCAAAAGACCACCTCATAGCTTCTTTTAAGCTTGGTTCTTGGAATTATAAGTGGGCTGTTATTAAGGCATCTAAGGTTTTAACTTAGAATGTAAGGGGACAGGGCCCAGTGGCATAGCTCACTTGCTGAAGGCCCCTGTGCAGTGCTCTGAGGTGGGCCCCTCCTGTCTAGCATAACTGTTAGTAATTTATTCACAACTAGATCCCAGGGGCTGTCTGGGCAGTGGTGTCTGCGACCGCGACATTATCAGATCACACGCTGGTGACAAACAAAATGGAATTTGTAATAACTTTTTTAATAGCTTTATTACAGCAGTTGTAAGTTAGCAAAAAAATAAAGTAAATTGTGGGAAAGGAATGTGGGAGGTGTGGGTAGTAGTAGTCTATGTAAGATGTGGACCCGCTTAATTTTTCTAAAACAACTTTGTGAAGGAAGATGATTAAAATGTAATGTAAGCTAGAAAGCAGAAATTGTTCTGTGCTATAAAATGAAGCAATTTCAATTTGTAACAGATTAAAACGACAACACCGGCTGACAGGATACTACTACACGATCGACCTGTTTTACACAAGTTTGAGAAAACAGACATCATAAAATGAGGTGTCAATGGTTCCAAGAAAATTGCCTTGTTGGTGGGAAATCAGTTTGTCATATATATTGCTTGCTTGTCTTTAGTAGTTTCTCTAATTTTAACAGTTATCACACATGTACGAATAGGCGGCAACTAAAGGGCCTGAGTAATTGTAATACCACAACAGACCAGGGGGTGGCGAGGTGCACTGACTGTCTTTCTCAGTTCCATTGCAGACCATTCTTGGGAAATCCAGCCAGGTTCAAGCACCTTCGAAGACATCACTTCCGGGCCAGATAACATCACTTCCTTTTTTTTCCACCCCCCCCAATGATGATGTCACTTCTGGTCCTGATGACATCACTTCTGGTTCTGGCCCCAATAATGACATCATTTCCGATACGGGCCTTTAAAGCTGCCCTCTTGCTTACATCTAGTCAATTCTGTCTTGGACTCAAACCAATGAACATCTCTGTTCAATCTACAACCTATTTTCTAGTTGTGGAATAATATAAGGGTGGCTGTCCCAAATCTTTATGATGTCTGTGTCTCATCATTATCACACAGTTTTAGCAGGCAGCACCTGATCTGAAGCTGTTGTATCGCTACTTCCAGACTCCATAGTTGCAACCATTTTATTCACTACACTGTCTGTGTAACCTGCTTGCGACTGCTGCGATGATTCACCAGCATCAGCATTCTCAGTTACTACCGCTGGTCATTGCTCAGTTTTGAGAAAGGTAGAAATCCTGGTAAGCTTAACGTTTTTCAGTTCCTGTTGCAGGAGTGCCTTACGTTTAGAAGCACCAGTTTTATAATGTTTGCCGGATCCGCTGCTACTGGCCAACATGGCATCGTATGGAGAGAGCATAAAAAGTATCAAATTCTTCAAATATTCAGCGTTTGCCGACTATCGGAGAACATAACTTAGCAACAGAATTGCTATGATTTACCGTTTACAAGTTTGAACTTCGAAAACTGTTGTCATCAAATCAAAGTACAAATGTAACAATTAATTACAATAATAATGTATATTTACAGTAGTCATAGATAGATAGATAGATAGATAGATAGATAGATAGATAGATAGATAGATAGATAGATAGATAGATAGATAGATAGATACTTTATTAATCCCAAGGGGAAATTCGCATACTCCAGCAGTAGCATACCGATAAAAAACAATATTAAAGAGTGATAACAATGCAGGTATAACAGACAATAACTTTGTATAATGTTAACGTTTACCCCCCCCGGTGGAATTGAAGAGTCGCATAGTGTGGGGTCTCCTCAGTCTGTCAGTGGAGCAGGATGGTGACAGCAGTCTGTCGCTGAAGCTGCTCCTCTGTCTGGAGATGATCCTGTTCAGTGGATGCAGTGGATTCTCCATGAATGACAGGAGTCTGCTCAGTGCCCGTCGCTCTGCCACGGATGGTATACTGCCCAGCTTCATTCCTACAATAGAGCCTGCCTTCCTAACAAGTTTGTTCAGGTGTGAGGCGTCCTTCATCTTTATGCTGCTTCCCCAGCACACCACCGCGTAGAAGAGGGCGCTCACCACAACCGTCTGATAGAACATCTGCAGCATCTTATTGCAGATGCTGAAAGACGCCAACCTTCTAAGGAAGTATAGTCAACTCTGACCTTTCTTACACAGAGCATCAGTATTGGCAGTCCAGTCCAGTTTATCATCCAGCTGCACTCCCAGGTATTTATAGGTCTGCACCCTCTGCACAGTCACCTCTAATGATCACGGGGTCCATGAGGGGCCTGGGCCTCCTAAAATCCACTACCAGTTCCTTGGTCTTGCTGGTGTTCAGGTGTAGGTGGTTTGAGTAACACCATTTAACAAAGTCCTTGATTAGGTTCCTATACTCCTCCTCCTGCCCACTCCTGATGCAGCCCATGATCAGCGAATTTTTGCACGTGGCAGGACTCCAAGTTGTATTGGAGGTCTGATGTATGTTGGCTGAACAGGACCAGAGAAAGTCCAGTCCCCTGCGGTGCTCCTGTGCTGCTGACCACAATGTCAGACCTGCAGTTCCCGAGACACACATACTGAGGTGTGCCTGTAAGATAGTCCACGATCCATGCCACCAGGTGTGAATCTACTCCCATCTCTGTCAGCTTGTCCCTAAGGAGCAGAGGTTGGATGGTGTTGAAGGAACTAGGGAAGTCCAAAAACATAATTCTAACAGCACCACTGCCTCTGTCCAAGTGGGAGAGGGATTGGTGCAGCATGTAGATGATGGCATCCTCCACTCCCACCTTCTCCTGGTATGCGAACTGCAGAGGATTGAGGGCGTGGCGGACCTGTGACGTCCTTCAAAACTCCTTCCATTCATGTCCGCTATGGCACGCCAAAGGTCGCCAAATTTGGGAAGAAAGGTGGAGTAGGACACGTTGTGCCTCTGATTAGGCTCTGAACTCCCAAAGTCTAAATTCGTGTAAACTGTAGACCTGAAGAATATGTAATATCATCATGGATTGGATAGGACTTGCCTGGTGATGGTGCAAGCATGTCACTGAAACTGTGATTTAATAATGCAATGAACTGTGGAAGTGATTTAAGTTATTAAAAATTAAAAAAAAAAAATTTATACAGCCCCCAAGTGGCCCCCCGAGGCTTGTAGGCCCTTGTGCTTTGCACAATCTGCACAATCTATTGCGATGCCATAGGGAAAGGCACTCCAAGATATAGGAATGAACAAGATCATTTAAGGCTTTATACACCAGTAGTTGTGTTTCAACATGAAATCTAAAATACATGGGTAACCAATGCAACAATGCTAAGAGTGATGTGCCCAGATTTTCTGTTTCTGGTTAAGATTCTTGCTGCTACTGCTGCTTTCTGAACTAACTGTAACTGATTGATGTCTTTCTTAGGCAGACCGGTTAGGAGTGCATTACAGTGATCTAGCCCAGGGGTTGCCAAGTCCGGTTCTGGAGGCCCACCATGGCTGCAGGTTTTCATTCTAACCCTTTTTTTAATGAATGCCCTGTTTGTGCTGCTAATTAACTTCTTCTGAATTCATTTTCATGGAATTACTTTTTTAAGATTTGCTCCCCTGAATTTTTTTCCTTAAATGGCACCCAAAGAGAAATGAAATGTGAAGCGAGGGAGCACAGGAGACCAACTAAGTGAGGGCCTCAAACTCCAACCAATTTCACTCCAACCAGCTGCTTAATGAGGTGCCAATTCTTGTCGTTAATTAAACCAATTCTTTAATTTCATGGCTTGTTGATGCTCTTGTGGTGCATTAGCAGACATTTCCGAAATTGTTGATTTTCTCTTGTCTAAGAGCTCTGTTAAAATGTTTTGTGGACCTGAGAAAATCGACCTTCCTGAGACCTTCATCTTCCTTTATTTACAGATATTGTTGGATGGACACCAGGGCCTTGTGCATAACGCGGTGCATAGAACTCA
This sequence comes from Polypterus bichir lapradei, assembly GCA_026402145.1. NCBI lineage: Eukaryota > Metazoa > Chordata > Cladistia > Polypteriformes > Polypteridae > Polypterus > Polypterus bichir. The sequence goes on from JANRMT010062857.1 coordinate 42,766,342, forward strand.
CACTATAGCATGCCGTAAACACAACAAAATCCAGATGCATAAATCTGTGCTTTTACCATCTTCCACGTTCTTCTGTTACATAAATCCCTATCAGTGTGAAAAGTAATGCATGTGCATGCGCCTGCAATCCCACCTGTCTCCTCCCAGAATTACGCCTCTTTGAATATGTAAATCAATATAAACAGCCCTTAAGATCAGCCTTCTATGAAAAGACAATGGCAAAAGTACGAGGGAAAATAGAAGAATTTCAGCAAATACCAAGTGGAGGCAAAGAAAACTATTTGTTGGCCTAAACAGTGGTATAAACAACAAAAGGTAGTTGATCGAGTGACATAGCGTGTCGGAGAAACTCTATAGCTCAAGTTCACAAAGTAGCACAGTGCCTGAAATAAAAAAGAAGTTGTCACATATCAAAGTCGCTGTGAAAAGGCGAGTCGTAGCCCACCATCTGATTGTCATATGAAAGCTTATTAGGGTACAGCCAAAAAAAAAAATAGGCACACAGTGGGGAATAAGCACGAAATGTCAACTTTAATTTTGAAATTTCCACATTAATCATGTAGTTTATTTTGTCATTAAAGCAGAACATCATAAACTTCATCTTAAAATCATTTAATTTACTGCTTTCTCAAATCCCATCGTAACT
>JANRMT010062857.1:42767087-42777342 GCA_026402145.1 Polypterus bichir lapradei
AAAAAAAATAGGCACACAGTGGGGAATAACCACGAAATGTCAACTTTAATTTCGAAATTTCCACTTTAATCATGTAGTTTATTTTGTCATTAAAGCAGAACATCATAAACTTCATCTTAAAATTGTTTAATTTACTAGTTTCTCAAATCCCATCGTAACTAAAGTAACACGTTAAATGCTTTGTTTTGTATTTGATCTTCTATGTGTGTGAATCACGACTTGCTTCCGGGCTTTCTCTTCCTCTGACAGGACACAGAATCCATTACATTTGTAATATTGCAGCTCTCTGAATTATTAAAATACTGAGTATACGTTGTGGAAAGCATACCCCCGGACACAGACAGACCGACACCAGAATGTCCAAAACACAATTCTTTATTAATTCTTTCAGCACCATAATGCCTTCTCTCACCAACTCTCTTCCTTTCTCTTTTTTATTCTTCTTCTTTCTCTCTCTTGACCTCCTGTCCCCTCCTCACAAGCTTCGTCTCCTTCCTCCCAACTCTGGCTCGTCTACTTTTATTATGACCCGGATGAGCCCCAGGTGCTCCCCCTGACGTCACTTCCTGGTGTGGTGGAAGTGTCAGAAGAACACCTGGGAGCACTCCGGGTGGCCTTTGGATTACTGGCAACACTTCCTGGTGTGGCGGAAGTGTTGCCATTCAGCATTCCCTGATTGTCCGAGCGCCCCCTGGCGGTGGCCACGTCCTCTCATAATGATGAGTGTCCCAGCTCCGTTCCTGTGGCCCTCAAATAGGCCCGGGCGGCTGCCCTCTCTTGGCCGAAGAGACTGGGCAGTGTCCCCGCTCATCTGTGACAATGTGATATCATTTTCATGATGATAGGAGTTAAAGCATGTTATTAAACATGGGAGCACGGTGTCGCAGTGATTGTTCATGTCTCACGCAAGATGCTTGCTGTGCTATGCGCGATCATCAATGAAACAATTTATTACAGAAGTACTGTCTCTTTCAAACATACTAACCCCCAGTTCCTGTCCTTACTTTTCTTTCTCCAAATACTCAATCACCACACAATCAGCGCTGTAATAGACGTTAAGCCAGCTGTAAGCTTAGAATGCCGTTTCTTCAAAACCTTTAAGGAACATTGAAATATCTTCGTAATGTTTAATTATTCTATCCATCTATCCTTCCAGTGTTGCGACAGCCACAACAAGAATACAGCGTGAGACAGGAACAATCTGCCAGCTCTTTGCTAGTGCTGCGACACCGTGTAGTTAAAGTTAAAGTTTTATCTGTATAATATAATAAACATATTTTCATCATATGTAAATACGCGCTTTATAAAGTGGCTCAGGTTGTGTAATATTATAACTGTATCACACGTTTCCAGTGAGGTGATTGTACTTATAAGTACAGACAGTTCTACAAGGAGCACTTGATGGACTGATTGAGTGCCTTTAGAGTTCTTGGGATGAAACTGTTTCTGAACCGCAAAGTCAGTACAGGAAAGTCTCTGAAGCGTTTGTCATATGAGAGTAGTTCAAATAGTGAATGGCTGTGACAGCGTGTGCTTGATGCTGTATACCGATAATTCTCTTTCTGATCAGCTTCTGTACAGCTGTAATTCACACTCAGATACAGTGATATAAATACTCCAAGTGGTGCAGTGAGAGTAATATGGAAAAAGATGATCCGATGTGGGATCCGAGGTGCAGTGAGAATAATAACGCTAAAGCAGTTATGGTATTTGGAATAGTTTGGCCATTCCGTGGACCATTATATTGTTACAGGTTAATTACAATCAGATGCATTAAACTAATAAGCAATATGCGGTTAATTTCAGTGTATTTATAAAGCCGCGTCAGGGATGTGAATCTGATAAAGAAAGATAAACCACACAGGAACAGTAGCACCACTTTGACGCAGTCTGCAAAACCAAGCAGAAAACTTGCGTACAACAGGGTATGAGCTACCATGGAAATGTGCGTGGCTTTACGCCAAGTTTAGGTTTTATACATCGCGATTTGAACGTGGAAATGTTCTTATGCAACATTTTTGTGCGTACGCACCGTTTATACATGAGGCCCCAGTTTGTTTTGTATCTCGTTATTGTTGGACTACTAATTAAGGAAAAAGAGACAATTAAGAGGTCTGAGTCTTCAAGAACAAGTCAAATAAATTTAGTTCAAAAGAAGTTAATTAGCAGCAGAAACGGGTCACTCATTAAAAAAAAGGGTTAGAATGAAAACCTGCAGCCACGGTGGTCCTCCAGGACTGGAGTTGGCGATCCCTGATCTAGCCAACTAAAAAACAAAGCGTGAATTCATTTCTCAGCATCTTGTAGTGTTATAAGAGGTCTGACTTTTGCAATATTCCTTAAATGTAAAAATGCAGTCATAGTAACATGGTTAATATGTGATTTGAAGGTTGGGTTTGAGTCCATGATTATACCTATATTCTTTACTTCTGCCTTGACTTTGAATGCTAAGGGTCAAGTTTATTTCTAATGCCTTCACTATCTCCATTTCTATTAACAGCTAAGATTTCAGTTTTTTCCTCATTTAGCTTGAGGAAATTAATACTCATTCATTCCAACACACAAGGCAGACATTGGATCAGAGAGTTGAGAGTGTCAGGCTCATCTGCTGCTATACATAAGTAAAGCTGCGTGTCATTTGCGTAACTGTGGTAGTTCACCTTGTGTTTTAAACTGGATTCAAAGCCAGCTCGGAATGTAGCTTGATATCCTAATTTCCTCCCACATCCTGAAGGCATGCAGGTTACGGAAACTGTGTGTGTTTGTGTGAGTGACTATGTATACTATGGTCAATGACTTCACTCTGAGTTTCTCTCAGGCTCAGTTAGGAGTGTTCAGTGCGTACAGACTCATAATGCCTACTTAGATTTTCATATATAATAGAGCAACAGGAAAGTACCAATTCGTGCAGAATTTATGGTGCATACCTAAGCAAAGGCATAAATGATAAATATCAAATGATAACATCTTAGTTTACAGTGTAAAGAAAGTCATACTAACACAAGTTCTGGCTAGTGAAGGGAATGAGTCTTGTGCCCAGTGCTGCCTTGGAGGGCTTTGTCCCCTGACAAAGCCTAAATTGTAATATTCACATCTGTAGAATAAATAAAAGAACAAGGTTTTATTCCCCCTATGCCTCCATCACTCTCCAAACTTCTTTTTCTCCTGTTCTATTTTCAACAAAACATGTTGCAAAATGTTTAGGCATGGCATCGAAAAGCCTTTCAAGTCTATTTTGTATATTCTGGTTTAATTAGATCAATAACTAGCCTGAATGTCCTTGGGGGCTTTCCATAGCAGGCATACCAGGCAAATTCTGCTGGGAGGAGAGTCTGAGACAAAGCGGAACATGCAGGAGAGATTATGTCTGCACTGGCCTAAGAGCACCTAAGAATTTCTCAGGAAGATCTGGAGATAGGAACATCTGGTTTGACCCGCTCAACTTGTTAACGCTGTCACCTTCACCTGGACAAGTACCTGGAAAGTGATTTATTAACCAGGAAAAGAAGAAAGTCTAATACAATTCCACCTCATTTTTGTAGCAATATTTGTATTGTGTAAACAAGAAAGGTATTCTCTGCGGTGGGTTGGCACCCTGCCCGGGATTGGTTCCTGCCTTGTGCCCTGTGTTGGCTGGGATTGGCTTCAGCAGACGCCCGTGACCCTGTGTTCGGATTCAGCGTGTTGGAAAATGGATGGATGGATGGTATTCTTGAAGGGTCTCATCTACACAGTAATAATTCAAAGGAATGCTGACGTATACAAACAAAGTGCAGGTACTAATCAACAGCAATCTAGAAAAAATGTAAAGAATCTATATATATATAATTCACTAAGGGCACGCAAGACACTGAGTACAAACGAGACAGAGCCCCGCCCGCCAACTCTAAGACCATGGGATACGCTTGACAGAGCCCCGCCCGCCAACTCTAACCCTCCTACTGCATCATGGGATACGCACGACAGAGCCACGCATGCCAACTGTAACCATCCTCCCGAGTCCAGCGTCGCTCTCGAGGCACGCAACAACTCACCAAACGCAGCCTCAGTCGCTTTCATCTGTGCAAAAGTCCTCATGCACCTCTGAGCCACGTTGACTTTACACCACACGCAAGACAGAGAGCCACGATCGCCAACTCACAGAACCCCGCCCACCAACTCTAAGACCATGGGATATGCACGCATTTAGTGCATAAATGGATATAAATAATTGCATGTAAACGAATCGCCAAAATCTGTTGTATGTAAACGATACTGTTTAAAACGTTATTGTTTTTTCATCAGAAAACCCGGTTTCCACGTCTACCTGTATTAGTTTAAATGGCACTTTTACCACTCGCAATAGGGCAGACACGCTGACTTATCGTGTCGACTGGGCAACACAATGAATGCGGCGTCTATCTATATATGTCTATGTTTTCCGTAGCCTGCTACAGGAAGGTACTCTCTCGACCATTGCCATTGGTTTGGCTCCTTGCTATTTTCGTTATACTGCGACAGTGGCTTCCTAAGTCTTTGTTATACTGAATTCCTTTCTCACCGTTTTCCGTTCCTATTCTTACACCGCTGTATGCTATGGCGGGCTTCGGCTAGTTACATATGAATGCCTATGAAAAATATTCACCCCCTTGTTCATGTTCTACAACATTTCCTTAGGCCAGGGGTGGCAAACTCCAGGCCTGGAGGGCCGCAGTGGCTGCAGGTTTTCATTCTAACCCTTTTCCAAATCAGTGACCAGTTTTCACTGCTAATTAACTTTTTCCCCCATCACTTTAATAGCCCTGCTAGAGTTCAGCCCTCTGAATTGTTTTCTTTCTTCATTAAATGACAGCCAAGCAGAAATGAGATGAGAAATGAGCTAAAAGATGACCAGCTAAACTTGGGCTTCAAACTCCAACCAGTTTCACTCCAATCGCTTTCTTAATAAGAAGTCGATTCTTGCTGTTAATTAAACCCGTTATTTAATTCCATGGCTTGGTGCTGCTCTCATTCAGCCACAGCACACATTTTGAAAACTGTTGCTTTTCTGTTCTTCCTTAGAGCACCGTCAAAATGTTTTGGTGACCTGAGAGATCAACCATAACAAGACCATCACCTCTCTTTAATTTCAGATATTGTGTGATGGGCAGAGGGGAGTCGGTCATGTGGTGGCTTGTTTTGTGTCTCATTATTGTTTGGCTGCTAATGAAAGAAAAAGAAACAACTATGGGGCCTGAGGGGTGGCGCAGTGGGTAGCGCTGCTGCCTTGCAGTTAGGAGACCCGGGTTCGCTTCCCGGGTCCTCCCTGTGGGGAGTTTGCATGTTCTCCCCGTGTCTGCGTGGGTTTCCTCCCACAGTCTAAAGACATGCAGGTTAGGGGCATTGCCGATTCTAAATTGTCCCTAGTGTGTGCTTGGTGGGTGGGTGTGTGTGCCATGCCCTGCCCAGGGTTTGTTTCCTGCCCTGGGATTGGCTCCAGCAGACCCCTGTGACTCTGTAGTTAGGATATAACAGGTTGGATAATGGATGGATGGATGGATGGATATTGGGCCTGAGTCAAGTTAATTAAAAGAAGTAATCAGCAGCAAAAACTGGTCACTAATTAAGAAGATGGTAAGAATGAAAACCTGCAGCCACTGCGGCACTCGAGGCCTGGAGTTCACCACCCCTGCCTTAGGCTCTTTTTCCTTAGGTGACTGCATTCCTTTAACATGAGAAATGAAACCCTTTACATTTTCTATAACTTTGTGATGGCCAGTGCAGTTTTCTACACAGTGATGTGCTGCTCAGAAATACAACAGCATGTCAGATCACTGGCAGAAATTCGCAGATGATTCTGCTCTAATGGGGAGTATTGATAAGTGGGCTGAGACAGCAGAGAGGAGTCAGGGGAGAACTTTGACAATTGTCTGCATCTTACCCTCAGCAAAAACCAAGGAACTGCTTATCAACTTTCGCCACACCAAAGATCATCTATGTATTCCCAGTCATCATTCAGGGAGTATATAAAGAGGTGGTGTACTCCTACAAGTACTTGGGGGTCCACATCAATGACAGGTTGGACTGGTCTTGGAACACAGTCAAACTGTATAAGAAAGAGCAGAGCAAGCTCTTTTTCCTTAGGAGACTGTGTTCCTTCAAAGTGGGTAGTGACATACTTCCCATCTTCTACAACTCTATGATGGTCAGTGTGGTGCGCTGAGCTGGTAACATCACTTCAAGACTGGCCAATCGAATCAACAAGCTGATTAAAATGGCAGGCTCAGTTATGGGATGCATTCTGGATACCTTGAAGGTGGTTGTAGTGAAGGAGAGAATTAAAACAAAACTGAGTGCCATTATGAGTAATGCTGCACATCCTTTCTCTGGCACACCAACAATGAGTACTTTCAAACAATGAATCATTCAGCACAAGTGTGTCAAGAAACGCAATGGGGGCTCCTTTATACCAACAGAAGTATGCCTATATAACGCCTCATTGGGACTGGGACCGCCAAGTCAGAGGTTTTCTTTTCTTTTTTTTGAATTTTCTTGCTTTATAATCATTCCAGTGTGTGTTCAGACCAAAGTGTGTATGTATGTTTAATTTATTTATTTACTTACTTACTTACCTACCTATTTATGTGTTCATTTATTTAAAGAGCTTCTGTAAATAGCCACATTTCCCCTCTTTTATTTACAGTATGTTGATTATGTGCATCATTCTTTATTTTAGATTTTGTCTGAATACGTAGGTTGTCTTTGTTATGTTTCACTTGTCAGGGCCGTTCTTAGCAGTTTGGGGGCCCTATGCGGTTCAGAAATGTGCAGGCCCCGGATTGGGGGGGGGGGGTCAGAGTGGGTGCGGATCCCCCCCGCAGCTCAGGATGGTGTTCTAATAAAATGCCCGGAAAAGGCCTTAGATGACCACAACAACAACAACAACAACATTTATTTATATAGCACATTTTCATACCAAAAGTAGCTCAAAGTGCTTTACATAATGAAGAAAAATAAAAGACATAATAAGAAATTAAAATAAGACAACATTAGTTAACATAGAAAAGGAGTAAGGTCCTATGGCCAGGGTGGTCAGAAAAAACAAAAAAAAAAACTCCAGACGGCTGGAGAAAAAAAAAATAAAATCTGCAGGGGCTCCAGGCCACAGGACCGCCCAGTCCCCTCTGGGCATTCTACCTAACATAAATGAAACAGTCCTCTTTGTAGTTAGGGTTCTCATGGATGTTGATGGTCATACAGACTTCTGGCTTTTAATCCATCCATCATTATTGGAACATCACAGTGCTTTGAGTAAATGCGCCACCACCAAAAGGACACCGGAAAAGGAAACAGAAGAGAGAGTAGGGGTTAGTACAGATTTTAGAGCCACCATGAATAGTTATTATAATGAGTTGGATATACAGAGTATCAGGATTTTAATTACAGTGAAGTTATGAGAAGGCCATGTTAAAGTAATGTGTTTTCAGCAGTGTTTTAAAGTGCTCCACCGTATTAGCCTGGCGAATTCCTATTGGCAGGCTATTCCAGATTTTAGGTGCCTAACAGCAGAAGGCCGCCTAACCAGTTCTTTTAAGTTTAGTTCTTGGAATTCTAAGGAGATACTCATTTGAGGATCTGAGGTAACGATTTGGAATATAAGATGTCAGACATTCCGATATATAAGATGGGGTGAGATTATTTAAGGCTTTATAAACCATAAGCAGAATTTTAAAGTCAATCCTGAATGACACAGGTAGCCAGTGTAGTGACATCAAAACTGAAGAGATGTGCTCAGACCAGTAGGCCTACATGTACGCTTGTGTGTATGCAGAGTGGTAAAATATTGATTTTGTTCCGGATCTGGTAAAGGCCGGTAATATAGGGATATTTCATGATTTTATGGGGATCTCTCTGAATGAATCCGAAATGAATCTCTAAAATGAATGTTTGCTATAGTGCATTTGGCAAAGTTACGACGGTGTGACAATATTATTAGGGATTTAGGTGAAGATTGCAATTTGGATAATAAATTACCATTGTTAATAAGACTAAGAGATGCACATTCCAGACTGAGCGATCACTATTTATACATTCCCAGTCCCAAGGCCACGCCCCCGATTCCCTGCCTGCTGCCCCCTGCTCCTACCCTTCCCCTCCGAATTCGACTCAGAACGATAAAATTTAGGATGAGGAGGGTATCGTGACACACAACGTGAGGGACTGGCACAGATGGCTGCAGTGCCGGGGCATGACAGGGGCCCCAAGCCAACAGCCCGACAGCAAAAAAAAAAATTTGTAAGTCGGGGCCGGGCCGGGGGACCCCCTCACGGTCGGGGCCCTACGCGGATGCATAGTTTGCGTATGCCTAAGAACGTCCCTGCGCTTGTATTATGTGTGGTCCCCCAAGAATCAGGGCCACTCGCCATTCTCTGCCAGGACCTGCCCTCGGCCCTATTGTCAGGCTTGGGTCACAAAGTTTCACAGATTCATTCAGGGTTTTCAAGAAACATAAACTTTATTCATATACAGCATAATAAAGCAAAGGATGTCTGGGGGAGAAGAGAGACAAAGCAAAAAGACAAAAGGACAGCTGCTGTACAGGCTTTTAAATGTTCGAAGCGCCATGCGAGATGCAGATCACGTGGCACAGCAGGAGCATCAAGCCTGCAGCTAATCAAGCAAAGAGGAGGTTAAAAACTGTATTTGTTTCCCATTGTATCACCGTTTAAGAGGGGGTTTCAGAGGAGAGACTGAATCTTCTAGGAGTGCGTTCAGCCCCCCTCTTCATACCCCCTCCCTCACCTTTATTCACATCTTCGTAAATTAAGCGACTCTCCAAACCCGGTTCAGACAGGTGCAACAGGACATCTGCATTAATGTACGCAGAGCTAGGTCGATGACTGACAGTAAAACTATAAGGTTGCAAGATCAAGAACCATCTCATGAGACGAGAGTTTGTATCTTTCTGATGGTATAGCCATTGAAGAGGAGCGTGATGAGTCACCAATGTAAAATTACAACCCCATTGTGGCGGACGGCCGGGTTCCATGACCGGCTGGGCACACATAAATTCTGTGTGGCCTACCTACTCTTTTTGGCATTTTTAACTTTTTTGGTATTGATAAGTTAAGTAATATTTCAGCGCCCACATGCTCCCAACTTCCACCTCCTCCCTCTTTCCTAGAAAATAGAATATCGACCTCCACATGTTTGGTATGAGAAATTGTTGTTCCTAGAACCAAATATATCTTTCTTCAGAACCTGACATTGTCTCAGAAGTTTTTCGTCATATATAGTGTAGGTGCCAGGAATGAAGGACTTGCATCCTGGCCCAGATAAAGGAGGGATTCCTTCCATTATGGAGGCTAAAGTGGAAGGACCGGACAAAAAGGCTTACCAGGAGCTGTTCATTCCCCCTTAAGGCAGGTGGCACTGTTCCTCAAGGCTGGACCAGTTTAATACACCCGCAGGGAGGCATGGGAATTGGATCCAGAGATGCAGTCTCCTTGGGGTCTTTGGGGACCACCAGAGGGCACTACCAGGACAGGACTGTCCTGATATGCACACGACCCAAAAGTGCTTCGGAAGCAATATCTAGGAGAACATGAGCAGTTTCTGGGTCGAGTTTAAAAGAGAGCCAGCTGCCTCATTTTTGTTGAGTCAGAGTTGGGAGGCAGCAGGCAGTATTCTTGAAGGTGGAAGGAAACATTAGTGAATTGATTTATTTGGCTGGCATTCTTGCAAAGAAAGATGTAGAAGGTAAATAAAAAACTTTTATTTGAGCCAGAATTGTGTCTGGGCATTATTGTGACTCTGGTTTTGGACTCAGTGGCACCCCCTTGTGGTTACAACAGTCATATTGATCGATTAAGCTCATGCCTAAAGCAAACTGCCACAGAACTAAGCACCTTGATCACACGCTTGCAGTTCCCTGTTAGTAATTTTTGCTTTATACAGTAAATTCAGAATGTCTGATTGGTCTGATGTTACCTGTTTTGAACAGAGGTACCATTTTTTTCTGATTGCACATTTTTGCAAAACTCGACACACAAACCCTGAAACCACTAGAACAAAGTGAAAAAGACCACAAAACTCATAAGAAAGCAAACACTTCATTCAAAACCATATAAAACATTATAAAAAGGATATTGCTGCATGAAAATTCTACATACAAACTATCAAATGAGCACATCGCCCTAATAATAATTGTGAATTTCCCCTTGGGATTAATAAAGTATCTATCTATCTATCTATCTATCTATCTATCTATCTATCTATCTATCTATCTATCTATCTA
>JANRMT010062857.1:42793710-42867032 GCA_026402145.1 Polypterus bichir lapradei
ATCTATCTATCTGTTATATAGTGCCTTTCATGTCTATCTATCTATCTATCTATCGATCTATCTGTTATATAGTGCCTTTCATATCTATCTATCCATCTGTTATATAGTGGCTTTCATGTCTATCTATCTATCTATCTATCTATCTATCTATCTATCTATCTATCTATTTGTTATATAGTGCCTTTCACATCTATCTATCTATCTATCTATCTATCTATCTATCTATCTATCTATCTGTTATATAGTGCCTTTCATGTCTATCTATCTATCTGTTATATAGTGCCTTTCACATCTATCTATCTATCTATCTGCCGATTTCAACTGCAGATGTGGTACGACCAAAAATAATGACTTCTGTTTTATTTTCGTTTGATTGCAAGAAATGTTGTGCCATTCAATATGTAATAACCTCAAAGCATTTCAACAGCTTTTTTTACAGATGAGGTGATGTCAGAACTAACTTTGAGGTACAGTTGCGTATCATCAGCATAACAATGATACGCGACATCATTTTGTAATAGATGTCCCTCAAGGGGAGCAGATAAAGGTAAAATAGAAGTGGAGTTAAATACCATGTTTCATTATCGGCAATGACTGTTATCTAATTAGGAAACTAGTTGGAAAGAAAATCTTCAGCCACGACGGCAGTCCCAGGACCGTGACTGAGAACCCCAGACCTAGACACGTCATCTTAAGAATTTGCTGTCACTGATTAATTCTCCTTCCACACACTAGATGTCAGTATACCGTTCGGCTGGGATAAAGAAGGCTCAAGTCTTCTTGTTTCCCAGCATTCCCCGGGAACGCCACCACTGACCGTGCTGACTGGACTTTAGGATTTTTAGCGACCACATCGCTAAAGAAGTGGAGTTGGTGGAGGAAGTAACGACAACGGCAGCGACAAGATGAGTACCATGTTCGCGGACACGCTTCTTATTGTGTTTATATCGGTATGCACGGCGCTGCTGGCGGAAGGTGAGTGGTGAGGACGGCAGTCATTCAAGTCAGGGTGTTCGGAAGGAAAGGTTCCATTCGTTGGTTTTGTGTTAATGTTGAAGCTGTAATATTTTCGTGGTAAGCTACCGGGGTGTTTTTACACATCCTTTCCCCAACCCCCCTTTAGCTCCGCTGTTTTTCTTTCCGTGTTAAGTTGAGAAGCATTTGAGGTTAATGAAGGGTGAAGGATAATTTATATGGTAGAAAGACAGTCTCCAATTTTGAAAATAAATCCTTTGGAATCAATGGAGAGTTGAAATATAAGATGTAACCTTTCACCTTGGCTTGGATTTTCAATGGCACCTGCCACCAATCAGTCATGCTGTGCAAATCCCACATCTAAGAGGCCTGGCTGGCTAATGGTGACATTGACGATATCGTGCAAGAGGCAGTAGGATGGCTCAGTGCTTAGTGCTGTTGCCACACAACTCCCAAAAACGGGTTTGACCTCGTCGAAGATTCTGGATGCTGCACGTTCTATCCATCCATGCGTGCAATTTTTTTGTTGACTCGATAGAGAAATTTGGTTTGTCATTTAAGTTTTATAAAGCAGAATTAAAAAACAAAGTAATATTAAAAACACATCACAGCTATCAAATGTTAACTTTGTATATTAAAAATAGCAGAGAACAAACGTAAGGTGCACCATCAGATGCTGCATATTATCCACAAAAATTTAAACTAGCATTAATACTTGACTAATTAATGTAAACAATAAGTTTTTATCACCTGGTTTAAGTTTGTCCCTGTTTATTAAAGTTAAACAAATGGAATATTTAAACTGGTTAATTTTAATCCTTAGAACCTTGAACCTGTGACCTGTTGGCAACAACTAAATTTGAGAATGTAGTGGGTGAGTCCTTTCTGACAAAATAAATCCTGGTTTCTATAATACTTGATTATTTAAAGTACTGGGGTGTTGTACCGTGTTAGCCATTATGAATGTAGAAAAAAGCCAAGCTAAATGACACCTTTTATTGGCTAACTAAAAAGATTACAATTTGCAAACTTTCGAGGCAACTCGGGCCCCTTCTTCGGGTGAGATGTAACATCTTACATTACATCTCGCCTGAAGAAGGGGCCTGAGTTGCCTCGAAAGCTTGCATATTGTAATCTTTTTAGTTAGCCAATAAAATGTGTCATTTTGCATGGCTTTTCTCTACATTGATTATTTAAAGGAATACTCCAGCCAAAAGTATTTTTTGAATATTTAACTTACGCCATGTAATTACATCTTGTATATTCTTGGAGCATGGAGACTAAAATTTGATATAAACCCAAGCCAATACTGACCAATGCTGTAAAGTGGCAATATGAAGAGCAGAGCTGGTCAAAAAGTATGAAAAGAAAAGAGCTGGTGCTGTCTAACTGGCATGTAGGTGGCAGTAGTACCACAGGTTTACTTTTAAAGGCATCAGGTAGCACGTCCAGCTAGAGGAAAATGTTGTTAGGTCCAAAGTTGCCTAGTTGAAGACACCAGCGTTAAGAATGGACTCCTCTGCGTTCACAACAGAGTCAATCTTTTTCAGTTGCAGGATTTTAAAAATAGGCATCAACAAGATGGCTCAGCCCCCCTAGTTGGCAAAGTGGATGAATTCCAACTGCATTTCAAAGTTTGCATCACGCATTTAAGCTTTAATTGAAATGTGCTCACTTTTTAATATCTTAGTCACGCAAGCCTCCAGACTCTTTTTCCACTCCGTCTGATTGTATCAGATGTAATCCACCCGGCATTAAGTAGAATCAGAAATAGGAGGTTTAAGTTGGTTGCCCACAATACCTGAACGTTGCCATGAGATGCGATAATCTGTTAAATTTAAAAAGTGATCATGAACGTAACAGCCTTTGGATCCTTGGTGCTCACCATCTCACATCTCCAAGTTCACAGCTCATCCAAAAGACAATGGGGATGAGACGAAATTGAGCTCAATCATGACTGCAGCATATATTCTCAACCTAAAAATCTATCCGAATCTCCTTAAGTTTAAAAAAAAAAAAGTGGCTGCATTTCCTGTAGATAGTTAATCTGGCGTCCAGTACTGCCTCGTGCTCCTGTTTCGCAATAAAACCCGGGTACATTGCGCTGATCTAAAAAGCAACATCCATCCATCCATTATCCAACCCGCTATATTCTAACTACAGGGTTACGGGGGTCTGCTGGAGCCAATCCCAGCCAACACAAGGCGCGAGGCAGGTAACGAACCCCGGGCAGTGCGCCAGCCCACTGCAGCTAAAAAGCAACATTGAGCAAAAAAGTCTAGCGCAATGCTTGTAATGATAGAAAGAACTTCATGTTGAGCTCTGTTAAGACATGACATGCAGTAAATTGGCATATTTTGTATCATTCGTATAAATGTAATTTTATTCTGTGTTTAAAATTCCAGAATCATTTTTTTTACTATTTTTATGTGGATGTGCTTTACAACTTGAAAGTATATTGATTAAAAACATTTTTGTTTTTTTCTTTTGTGCATAGGTATAACCTGGGTGCTCGTCTATAGGACAGATAAATATAAGAGGCTCAAGGCTGAAGTGGAAAAGCAGAGTAAAAAACGTGAGCATTGCAACTTTCAGTGGAGGTTCAAGAATTTAGTGCTTGCTTTGTTTTTCTGATATCAATGTAATCATCTTTTTTTTTTTTTTCTTTTGCTGCAACCTCCTCTTCAGTGGAGAAGAAGAAAGAGACAATAACAGAATCAACTGGACGCCAGCAGAAGAAAAAAATTGGTAAAAATGTGTCTATTTTTGTGTATAAGTGTGTGTGTGTATATGTATGTATGTGTGTGTGTATATATATATATATATATATATATATATATATATATATATATATATAACCCCATTTTCCTTCAGAACTGCTCTAATTCTTCGTGGCACAGATTCAACAAGGTGCTTAAAACATTCCTCAGGGATTTTTGGTCCATATTGACATGATAGGATCATGCAGTTGCTGCAGATTTGTCACCTGTGAATCTCCCTTTCCACCGTGTCCCAAAGGTACTCTGTTGGATTGAGATCTGGTGACTGTAGAGGCCATTTGAGCACTGTGAACTCCATTGTCTTGTTAAGGAAACCGGTTTGAGATGATTTGAGCTTTGTGGCATGGTGCGTTATCCTGCTGGAAGTAGCCATCAGAAGATGGGTGCACTGCGGTCATAAAGGGATGGACATGGTCAGAAACAGTACTTGCATAGTCTGTGGAAGTTAAACAAAGTTCAATGGTACTAAGGAGCCCAAATTGTTCCAAGAAAATATCCCACACACCATTACATCACCAGGACCAGCCTGAACCATTAATAAAAGGCATAATGAATCCATGCTTTCATGTTGTTGCCGTCAAATGCTGATCCTACCATCTGAATGCTGCAGCAGAAATTGAGTCATCAGACCAGACAACAACATTTATACAACCTTCTATTGCCCAGTTTTGGTGAGCCTGTGCGAATTGTAGCCTCAGTTGCCTGCTCTTCGCTGACTTGACTGACACCCGCTGTGGTCTCCTACTGCTGTAGCCCATCTGCTTTAGGGTTTGATGTTTTGTTTGTTCAGTAATGTCCTTCTGCATACCTTGGTTGTAACAAGTGGTTATTTGGCTAAAATCAGTCTGGCCGTTCTGCCAACAGAACTGCCGCTTGCTGGATAATTATCCTGCTCTGTAAATGGTGCAGTGGTAGCGCTGCTGCTTTGCAGTAAAAAAGATTGTGGGTTTGCTTTCATTTTGAAGTCAAAGTCCCCAAGAACAATGGTGAAAGTGTTCACCCCTAAGTCAGGCAGATATTTTTATTTGTGTGAAGTGGTTTACTATATTGGTTTTGTTTAACTGTTATTAGGAGAATGTTGTTGCAGTTATCATTGACATGCAGGAGCTGAAACCTGGGAGCCCAGACCTGTATTTCGGTATTGCACCATTATTTTTGAACAGAAATTATCTCTGCGGATCTGCTGTTGCTAAGGAGATGGTTTTACTTTAAATATTTAAGACCCAGTTCTACTGATAGCCCATGGAAATGTTTTTGTTTTGTGTTCAGCTATTTGTTTCTAATGAATATCATCAAAAGAGTGCTATACAAGTATTGAGGCAAGCTTCAGATTTTGTAATAAATGTGAGCAAATGTCACCTTAGCGCTAAGATCTTATTTCTATGCGGGTATAACCTAGTATATAATACCACAGTATTTGGATGTGTAGTTCTGTGTGTGTTTAAGTATTATGTTATGTACAGTATGTATGTTTTATATACAGTACACACATACACAGTGAATTTAGAATATGTTCAGTTCCTGCACTACTACCACAGTTTTTTTTTTATGGTAAATTCTCCCTGGGGATAATAAAGTATGTGTGTCTGTCTATTTACACCCTTAATTTTTGCCATAGAGAGAAACTGGAAAGGTAAAAATTACAAGTGATCTATTACTGTAGTAGTAGGTTGTTGTACTGTGTTAGCCATAATGGATGCAAAGAGAAGTCAGGGAAAATGACCCTTTTATTGGCTAACTGAACAGATTACAATATGCAAGCTTTTGAGACAGTTTAGGCCCCTTCTTCAGGCCACTTGTAATCTCAAAATAGTATCAATTACAAGTTGCTTGAAGGAGGGTGTAAACTGTAAACTAGAAGTGCTGGGAGGTATGCCCAAAATTCTATATCACGGTATTTTTCAAAATTATACTGGTTTCACGGTATTCAATGGTTTTTGATTTTCCAATGCATGAGTGGATATTAACCACATTTTCCACTGCAATTTCTGCAGTAGACTGGCTAAGAATAACTTATTCCACTGTCATGAGAATTATACATTGTACAAAAAAACATTTTAATGTGCACACAAGTATTAATACAGGTTTGCAATGCCCCATAAAGTGATAGTTTTCAAGGGGGTGGCATTAATGAAGAGAAGGAATCGCATTGCATGACAGTTGCAGCCAAAATATAGAACCTTTTTAATGAACAAATTTTGCAAACAACTTAAACTATAATTTTGACAACATATTTTCAACCATCCAAAGAGGCATTTAGCCTTAGTGAAATATCCAGAGGTGCTTGTCAAAAGTTGTATTACACTGAACATGTCTTAGAAAAGGAATAAATAGTAAATATTTTTTTGTAAACCAACTACACTTTCTGTTAATGTTAACAATCTCTGTCCACTGACACGTTAGCTATATGGATTGTAATGGTGTTGGTTATCTCGATCCACCGCTTGCTTTTTTTGTCGTAGGCAGTACCTCTAGCAAACAGGTCTACAAGTGACGTCTGACTCGAGTGTCCTCTAACTTTTTCAGTTTTACCTGAGGACGTGGAGGGGGCCAATCTTAGTTCCATACATTCATGGTACTCCAAAGCATGTTTGCCACTAAGGTGGTGCAGCAAATTGCTCATGTTGCCACCTCTGGCAACAACTTTAGCTCGACAGCATTTGCAGTAAATAGTTGTTTGGTCCACATCCGACCTTTTAAAACCAAAGTAACTCCAGACAACAGACATGGCTCCTTTTTTTGGCAAAAGTTCTTCTGTGTCATCATGTTTAATTTTGTCTGCTACAGTTTCTGTCCATTTTCACAGCTCAATACCTCCAGTAACGCATGTACTCCGTTGCATGCTTGTTTAGCGGTGTATCAGTGAAAAAGGTCCCCCCCTTAAACAGTTTCCCGCGATGCCATATTCCGAACATTGTTTAGGCTATTTAAACCAGTGGTGCGGTATAAGAAAAATCCATATCATAACAAAAATAGAAAAACGGTTTTCGGTGTGAACTGGCATACCTCCCAGCACTAAATACTAGCAGGATTTATTACTTAACTAGGCTGACCCGCCTTTTAAGGCGACCGACTTTTAAGTTGACCACTTCTTAAGGCAATTCAATATGTAGATCAATTTGATATTTTATAGAAACTCATTAATTTGGTTATATTGCATTTGAGCAGTATTACTTTAATACTCGTAGTTTGTTATTTTTGTGATGAAATTTAAACTTTTTTTCTATATTGAGGTCGCCCTTTTGAACCCCCCTGATATTTACTATGCGGTGAGGCATTTGTACTCCATCAACATTAATTATTTCCAGAGACATAATTTTGTCTATTTTTCCAGCGCATCGCGCACAAAAGCAAGGGAACGATGGGAGCACCAGAACTCTGCTCACATCATGTCGCTTCGTACCGCAAGCTGCAAGTAGTAAGTCTGTGATAAGCGGAATACCGCTACGCTTTCCACTCACGGGACGGAAGGACAATCCCGACTGCTTTTATATAGTAAGAAAGAAGAAGATCATCGCACAGTCTGGAGTAGAAAATCATCTTTTACCTGGAAAAACGAAACTACAAATCCCATCGTGCATTGCACAATGGACGGGGCGTGTGTGAAACTCCGCACCTGCGTAGCACTCACGGGACGGAAGGACAATCCCGACCGCTTTTATATACAAGGATTTGTTACACTTTGAAGTAAAAACTAAGCCAGATGCAGTATGGCCCAACCCAGAATAGCTTCGGTCCATTGACAGTTTGGAAAATGCTTTATTTAAGAAGAAGTTAATCTATCAGACAAGAATTAGACTTGGATTTCCTGGTTGAAAGGCATGCATGCAGGTTATCACACTATTACAACCCGCATGTCGCAGTTTCTCTATTAATAAATTACCCTGGAGTCTTCAAAGTTCGTCCCAGAGGGCTGGAGTGGCAGCAGAGTTTTCTTCCAGCCCAATTGGTTAATTAGCCATCAGTCCTTGCCAATAGCAGATCTTATTTAATTTTATGGCTTGTGTTTTTCATTCTGCATTGTCCGCTCCTTCTTATTTTGTAGATCTTTTTCTTTCCAAGGATGATATCCAGATGATTTGCAGCCTACGCCAGCGAGTTATTCTCTTTCTTTTGAAAACTACTCTTTAGTTTCCTTCCAAAAATTGTATTAAACGAGAGAGTTCATGATGAATACATATAGCTGTAAATGGAAAAGAATTACAGGGAGAGTTGCTGATGCCTTTCTTTTGGTATCATATTGTTTATACAGAGCCATTAAAAACCGTGTATGCATCTGTTTAAGGCTAAAATAAGCAAGTAACAGTGGGTAGTCTCCACAAGTGAGACAATTGAAATAATGCAGGAAAATGTTACTTTAGTAATAGTGGCTTCAACAGTAATAACTGATTTCTCATTATGAAATTGGGTTGGAACGAAAATCTCCACTGGAGGACCAACTTTGCAGACCCCCGTTAACACTGTAGTATTTCATACCACTTTGCCATCTTGAAATTGTAGCTCTCTTCCCTGTTCTTTGACCGGGTATTACTGTATTTACAAAGCTTATTGTAAATTAGAGTTGGGATAGGGTGGACAGGTCTGTTGTGTTTAGAGTAAACACAAATGTTAATTCTAATGAATGAGATTTCAGACACATGTGATGTGTTAACCTGAGCAAAAGGGAAAATGTTGTGCCCAAACCATTGTCTTGAAGGGAATCACTATACATATTATTGCAGTTCACAGAGCGGATTCCCTTTTGGTGTTTTGTGCGGTTTGCACACAGATGTTGGATTGAATAGTGGGACGGGGCAGGGGTCCTATATGAAGATTCATGTGAATTATACCTGACTGTCCTATAGATAAACGGCAAGGTTTTGGGGTTTCTCTCTTGGTGATTCATGTGAGTCGTACCTAAATGTCATAACGACAAACGGGTTTAAGCTCCACTGAACAAATAAGAGCCCTACGTGGATATCCTATTGAAGAGCAGGAGGTCCCCATTGGACATTGTCGCATATCGCACAAACACCATGGTGGGGGCAAAATGAGGGAAAAACAGGGGCAGGCCGTCAATCAGTAAAATCCACCCACTCCTGATGTCAACGGCTATGTCTACTTAATATATCAAAATACTGCCCCTCAAAAACATTAACACCTAGGGGACCACATTGTTTGCCTGTATGGTAGAGCCGGCCCATCCCAGGGCAAAACCTTTATGTCATAAACCTTACTTGTGCTGCTTCAAAAAAACTTTGCATTGTATTGGTGGTGTAATAACGAGAGATGTTAATTGTGACCTCAAATTACACTAAATAACTCAGACTATCATGGGGGCTGGTGAATTGGACGATGAAAACAAAATAGAGAAATCCTTGATAAAATGAAAGATTAAATTAATGGGTAGGTATATATTCACAGATCATATTGTAATAATTATTCTTTACATTAATATAGCACTTTTCTCACTACTCAAAGCGGCCTCCACTCAGGAAGGGCCCGGGACGTGAACCCATGATCTCCTTACTGTGAAGCAACAGCGCTAGCACTGTATTTCTTGACACTTTCTGACTCAAAATGAAAATTATATGTCAAAAACAAGATTTGTGTGCCAAAGTACAATTTTTGCAGTTTTAAAAACAAAGCTGTTTTGTGATTTATAGATAGAGATTAACAAAATACATTTTCTTTTTTATTTGCCCTAATCACTTATAATAGAAGAGCAAGTAAAAAATTACAAAACTGAAAAATCCAGCTTTGGAAAGTATTCACGACTTATTTGCTATCGTTACACTACTGTTACAACTGCCATTATAGTTTATAGAGTCTTCATTGTCTTTTGTACATAGTACAGTGAATCTTTTATTGCATGTGGTAATCGACATGTCACCACATTAAAAAGCATAATAAGTTGTTAGCTGGTAGGCTGCACTAAATGAGTAAGGGTAAGGTAGAGTCAGGCTTTTACTTTTTGGTAATGTAAATGACAGGAATTCTACCGTTTTTGTTTTACAGTATATTATGAATTTTGTGGAAGTTCATAGGGTAACTTGTCTCTTTCCCCCCCACCCCTTTAGTAGTGTTGTCTTTAAATATTCTTACTGTTTGATGTATAAGGCCTGAGATTTTTTTAGAAATAGTACAGCAACAAAGGAGTGACTTTATCTTTAGATGACTGTTACAGGTTCCAACCCAGACTAATGCCAAGGATTTGAAATAATCTATCTGGGCTTTAGCAATAAAAGTATTGCATACCATGTGTTTTTAATGTGCATGTAAACCGGGTGAATCACATACTCTAGGACATCAATGGAAGTTAAAGGGAAGTGCGATTAAAACTGGAGCCGGGAAGTGCGATAAAAACTGGAGCCAGGAAGCACTTCTTTACACAAAGAGTTGCAGGGCTCTGGTACAAACTACCGAGACATGGAGTTGAAGCAGAAACTTCGACAACCTTTAGGAGGAATCCGAATAAGATATTCGAACAGCTTAGCTATTAGCTAAACAAAAAAGCAACAAGTGGAATGAATGGTCTCCCCTCGTTTGTCAAATTTCTTGTGTATATATTTCACTCTGGATGTATATACTCAAAGGGTATACATTAGTTATACATCAGTGGTTAAAAGTTGAAAAGTAGTAAAACTGATTGCTTGAGCAGCAATGTGTGTTTTTCTTCTTATATAGAAGATGATCTGATTGAGGAATGTATGACCTTAAATTAGGTTCATTGATTCATTTTCACTATGTATGAAATTTGACCTTTTGTTTCTCTTGTACATTTTCCCAGAGAGACAAGAAGAGAAACTGAAGAACAACAACCGGGATTTGTCAATGGTATGATTAATGTGTCTTTAGACCTTCTGGGTCTCCTTTGAAGTTATGAGTTATGTGTTTCACTTGACAACTGTGCAGGCCCTCCACTCTAGTATTTTCTAGCATTACTTTATCAAAGTCCCATATAAACACATAGTATAAAAGTTTTTAAACATTATCAGGTCCATAAGTGAATGTTGAAACGATCAAATACTGAATGTGGAGTTCTGAAACTCATCCTGTTTTGTTTTTTTTGTGCTGCTTTGTATAGATGAGGTTTGCTTGCTAACAGGCTGCCAAAGCTAGCCACATGCCCCTTTTCACGTCAAAAGTGTCCAGGTGATCATGGGGTGTTCCCAGGCATTGTCAGGACATCCAGCTTGTCCTGCTCTTCCATTCTCATTAGATTGGATGTCCAAGGGGCTTTCTCACCTTATCCTAGACCTTGTCAATTGGCTGTTCTTGTTTCCTAAACAGCCCTTTTGCAAAGGCTTAGCCTTGCAAAACTGCAGGAGAACCAATTTGTGTCCATTCTTACTTGCATTTCCATACTTGTCACTACACAAACTGTTATCCTAGGTGAAAAATGGGATGTCAGTTAACTGTTGCATCAGAAGAGTCATCACCAGTGCCAGTTTGTACAGTGCCACTAGTGCTGCCATACCCAAACCAATGGTCAGCCTTTTTGTTAAACGATAAGTTTGGTGTTTTTTCAAGTCAGTTATTTCTTCAGTCATAGTATATGTTAACTTTCCACATTCTGTTGTGTTCTAAAATGAAGTGTTTTTTTTAATACATTTTAAATAATACCTTGTCTGTTCTTGCATTTAACAGTGTGGCTACCCAGGGTCCAAACGTGAAAGCAAAAGCCTTAAGACTTGCCAAATACTTTCAGTCTGAAGCAGTAAAGGTTAATTAAAGAAAACATGACTACTGCATTAATGAAGGATCTTTGTAGAGTGAGCACATGCATAGTGTGCAGTCAAGTGACAAAAACTGAACAGGCACTATAGGCAAACATTTAGTTTTAATCAGGTAAAAGTTCAGCAGATCTGTCATTTCTGACTTGCAGAGCCAGGGTATGCATGGTGTTTGCATGTTCTACCTGTGTATTTACAGATACATTGGTATTAGTGTGTTTAACTGGATTTTAACACAGAATATGATGGTAGGAAAACCAAAAAGTTTAGTTGTTCATGTGCTGTGATATAAATTACACCCATCCCTTTTTTCACAGCATGTTGTGTATGGAAGCATAAAGACTGCAAGTGATTGTGTGACATTTTTGTTTGGTAATTATGATGTAGTTGGCTAAAGAACAGAGACAACAATTCCTATATGGATATCAACATTCAATAATGTCAATAACGGACAATTTTCTGAGGTGAAACTATATGCTGGAGGAAACTGCACCCCTGGGATTGAAAGTTTGACACACAGGATGATGGGTAGTGAGGTGAAGGGCAAAACCGGTCGTCTTTTACCTGAATCTCCCAAAATATTTAGCTTTTTTCCTTTTCTTCTAACTTTGATATGCTATTTTGCAAAATCTCATATATTGCACAGTAGCAATCTTGGCTTGGACATATTTAAAAAGTTTAAGACTTTTGTTCTCACATTTTGTAACCCGGGAACCTTTAGCCCCATTGCAAACTGCAGAAGCAGACAGGATTACAAAAGAAAATGATTCACTTTTTTGAACAAAATTTCATGTGGCAAATTAATATACAGTATACCATAATAGCGAAGTAATAACTTCTCCTTGAAAAGCTAGATAAACTTTAAATAGATAAACTTTATCTGCCTGTGGCATATTATCCCCCTTCTGTTATAAACCTCCCTTTAAATGGAAAATGTGGTAATTTATATCTGTGGCATTGTCACCAAATGGAAGATGCTGCAGGGCATATTGTTAAAATTTTAAACTCCTCCAGATGAATTACATCTTTTAAAAATGGCAGAAATGCAACACTGAAGACTGTAAACTGGATATATTTTGATGGTACCTTTTTTTCCCTGTGAATGAAAATAAAAAAACTGGGGCAGAACAAACCACACACTTAGGGCTCGTTTATACTTCGCTCTCAGAACACGTACGCGCCTGCATCATGGCTGTCACACGTTCCCAGTGTTCATTTGACGCGTCCTCTGAGCAGGTCCTCCGAAATTAACGCGACGCGTGCGCGAGTTGCAGTACCAGCAAAAAGTCGGGGGCGCAGTGTTATAAAAGTCGGAATGTGACGTCAGAGTCTCTGTTTACTATCTACATGTGACAGAAATCCTGTAAGCAGATCCTACGTGATCGATGTGCCTGCTTCGATGTTTGATGAATGGTTCGATGTGGTGAAGCAAAATGCTGACATACAGATGCATTCGTGGTGCTTTTATATTCAAGCGTCACATATTCCCGATCGTAATGACACGATACATTTTAAAAGTCTCACATACCATCTTTTGTGCCGTCTTTTTTTTTTTTTTGCAACTTAACAACAGCAACATAATGTATATCGCTGTATTTGAGCCACTGAGAAAAAAATAAAGGACACGGTGAAAACCTGTATTTTGTGATTAAAGTGGAAATTTCGGCTTTAATCTCGAAATGTCCACTTTAACCTCGTAGTTTACTTTATCATTAATGCAGACCATCGTAAACGTCATCCCAGTTTTTATTCGCTACGACCTGACAGAAGCGGCAAGCAGCAATAGATCACCACACAGAACAAATTAAATGTATGATATTCCAACTCTATGCACATTTAGAATCTTTAGATTTGTACTTGATACCACTTTCATGATGAAATGCATTAAAGTATGTATGTTACGTTTTACAGATAAATCATTAATTTCATTTAAATAATGAATACTGTTAATAATTACACACATGGGGGCGTGACATTGCTGTCTCGCAGGGAGTCACATCGCTGGTATTCCCTGCCTGGAGTTTGCATGTTTTCCTGCTGGGTTTCCACAGTGCTCCTGTTTCCTTCCAAGGATATGCAGATTTGGTTACACTAAAATGACGCCAGTGTACCTGAGAGTGCTTGTATTCACCTTGCGATGAGCTGATGCCACATCTAGAGATTGTTTCTGCCTCGTGCCCAATGCTTGCTGGGATGGACACATCCCTGAATTGATGTATTTAATCATTAAACATTCTTTTCAGAGATATTGCGGTCAGGTGTCATCGGAATTTAATAGGTGTTCCAGGCAATTCACAACACCGTGAAGCCGAACCTGTTCTCACCGTGGTAATATCTCGCACTGCCGCCTGCTGGATTCTTCCAGATTTACGTAAAGTACTTGCACAAGTATACAGTAAACCCTCGTTTATCGCAGTTAATCCGTTCCAGACTCTGCCGCGATAAATGAATTTCCGCGAAGTAGGATTCTTTATGTATAAATCGAATATTTTCGCAGTTAGAGCATAGAAAACCTGTTTACGACCTTCTAAATACGTTTTTTTAACATTAGAGCCCTCTAGACATGAATTAACACCCTTTAGTCAAAATTTTAAACTGTACTCCATGACAAGACAGAGATGACAGTTCCGTCTCACAATTAAAAGAATGCAAACATATCTTCCTCTTCAAAGGAGTGCACCTCAGGAGCAGAGAATGTCAGAGAGGGAGAGAGTGAGAAAAGCAAACAATCAAAAATCAATAGGGCTGTTCGGGCTTTTAAGCATGCGAAATATCGCCGGACAAAGCAGCTTCAAGGAAGGGAGCAATGTGAAGGTAGTCTTTCAGCATTTTTTAGAGGAGCGTTCATACCCTCTAGGCCAGTGTGCAAAAAGCCCCTCTGCTCGCACCCCCTCTGTCAGTAGCAGAGAATGTCAGAGAGAGTGAGACAGACAGAGAAAAGCAAACAATCAAAAATCAATACGTGGTGTTCGGGCTTTCAAGTATGCTAAGCACTGCGCGGGAAGCATATCGTATTTCATTGAGAAGTTTTATTTAATATGTAATACATGCTCTGATTGGGTTTGCTTCTCAGCCATCTGCCAGTAGCGCCTCTTGTATGAAATCAACTGGGCAAACCAACTGAGGAAGTATGTACCATAAATTAAAAGACCCATTGCCCGCAGAAATCCGCGAACCAGCGAAAAATTCATGATATATAATTAGATATGCTTACATTTAAAATCCGCGATGGAGTGAAACCACGAAAGTCGAAGCGCGATATAGCGAGGGATCACTGTAAACAGTAAAACGCTTGCTTAACAGGAGCGTCCGCAGGAGCATGCGTTGCGTCACGTGAAGTATAAACCTGGCCTTACTCCTCCTTCCAACATATCCCTGGATTACATAATGATAAGCCTTTCCTGGTTCCTTGAAATGTGTAGACATGATTCGAATCTGTGGATTCGCCAATATTCCAGCAAGAACACAGAGGTGTCCCATTGTTCTGTAACAAAAAAAAACAAAACGCATTACTTCTTCTGAATGCGAGTCTAGTTGTCTGTTTTCCAGCATTGACATTTTGCAGTACACCCAGACCTCTCCATCATTCCAGTCCAAAAGTACTAGCCTGTGGAACTCCCAAGAGCAAAGCTGTTAAATATCAATAGAGGATACAACCTTCATTTTTTAAAGTTTGCAGGGTTTTTTTTTTTTTTTTTTTTTTTTTTTTAAATTGAGTTCTGCTTTGGTAGTCACAACTCTTACTGAGCACCATGCATCTGCAATATAATAAATTTAGCAACTCGGATCGACACATTCTAGATTGCCAGGGGTAGGCTTAGCTTGTCATTTGATACCGAAAATGATCTGGCTGTGGACCACCTGTGACAGACCCCTCTGTGTCTGACCAAGCTACAGTGTCTTGTGTCGTCATTCATGGACTGGGGGTGTGCAGTGTAGAGTCTTGGCATAGTGTCTTGAAAATGAGTCGTTCAGTGGGTACCCAAGACTAAAACAATTGGTATGTGTGTATATAAAGGCAGTTATTGATACTGAGCATGCATAAACAAGTATGGCTGTATTTTGTTAATAAAGCCTAATATATCTTTACAAGTCCATGACTTCAGTAACAAAAGAAAGCTTATTATTTTTTGCAATTATACTCTAGTGCAGGGGTGTCAAACTCGGACCCTTGATGGCAGCAGTGGCTGCTGGTTTTGGTTCAAACCACTTTTCTTTAATTAGTAATCCAGTTACTGTTGTGATTTAACAGATTTTTTTTTTCATTTTTCCTTTATTATAATTGACTTGCCTACTTGTTTTTGTTTTTTCATCAACCATCAGCCAAACAAAGGTGTGAAAAGCAAGCAGATGACCAACTAAATCAAGGGTCTCAGACAGTCCTAGAGGACCAGCATTTTCACAGTGAACTGTAAATGTGCTGTTAATGAAACTTGTCATTTAATTCTGTTGCTTGTTGGCATTCACATTCTGCTCTGAAATCACCATTTAGATGCTTTGTGAAACACAACAGTTTAGTATTTCTCAGGCCTTCACTTTTACTTTTCTTTTTTTTTTTTTTTGATATATGTTACTGAGATAGCTATTGAATGAAAGACACATTTACAAATAGGATCTTGGTTCACCTGGTCTTTTTTTTTTTTTTTTTTTTTTTTTTTTTTTTATACTTGCTTTGCATGTCTTTATTATTGTTCGGCTGCTAGTTAAAGAAGAAATGAAAGCATTAAAATGCAAGTCAATGAAAATTAAGGCAACCTAGTGTGTTTGGTTAGCAAATGATTAATAATGTAGAAAGTGGTTGGATCCAAACCGAGTCACCACTGTAGCCGCCCTGCAGGAGTGCAGTTTGACCTCCTGCCATAGTGGAAACCTCCTTAAATGATTTACCTTGTGCCGTTACCTAGTTCATATCTAAAACTATTTTTGTGTTAAAATGTAACAAATACCGAGATGGAAAAAGTGAGGCACACACCGAATAGCAGTTAAGCGTAACAATGAGCTTGTTTATGTAATGGTGGCCAATTATCCATTCATCCCTCTGTATCTCAGGAAGCCTTAAGTCCTTAATCACACTTCTCTGCTGTCACTAGTGATGCGAAACGAATAACAAATGTGCACTTACCACTAGATATACTTACTGTTGTGCTGTTCTCTATGTAACACAGCAAGGATCTGTGATCATCCTTACCTGTTACACATTTTTTCCTGTGATCGATCAAAGATAATGCTCATCTTCTGCATGGGGCTACTATATATTCTCTCCTCTGAAAGTGTCTACTTGCATTCTTAAACTTTTCTGGGCTTGTGGGATGTAGCGCATGTCTTCCTGAAATATTAGGTATGCAGTGCTGTCATGTACGTGTGTGACAGAATTCTTTTAATCGGGCATCCAGCCCCACCTATCTTTATCCCAGTTGGCTTGCTCCTACAATACTACTAATTTTTCTCAAAATCTACAACTAGTAGAAATTATTAACTTTCTTCCATTACTGAAGTTGTACACACCTTAATTAATGACATTAGGCTTTATTAGTGAAATGCATTTGTGTATGCTTATAGTTCGTAGCTGCCTTTAATTGAACACATACCAGTTTTCAGGTCTTGGGTTTTTTTTAAAAAAAAAAACCTCTATACCAGGGGTCTCGCAACCCCTTTCCAAGTAGCTCGCCAAAGCGTTATGAATCCTACATAAATTAGAAAATTTGATTAGTCATATTAGGGGTGGGCGATCTTTCCAAAAAATCATATCACGATCCTTTTAACACAAAATCACAATCTGCAATCTGAATTGCAATCTGTCTTTTCAATGTGTCATACACTTAAGTGAATATCCAGACTCGCTCATCAAGACCTAAGTAACTTTTTATTTCAAATACAGTATCAAACAAAGTTGAATTCAATTGTTCTCTCGTTTACTAGCTAAGCAGAGTTAAGGAACACAAAGCTAGTGAGTGAGTGAGGAGAGCCTCTCCTTATCCCTGTGCCTTTTTCTTGGATTCGCACAAATAAATCAGTACTGCAAACAAACTCTGATACATAGCGAAATGAGAGAAGTTGCAAAAACAACTGGAATGTTCAAGCAAATTATAGAAAAAGCCCGATCTAAATCCGTTGAGTAGTTCTCTCGTGAAAAGCAGACAGACAGACATTGGATTTTATATATTAGCAAACTTTCAAAATAATCTGCAGTTAAAGTCTCAACAGCATTCTCAGCATTTTTGGAGCTCAGTAGAGCCAGATAACTATAAGAATCTTCACCAAGCAGCTCTGAAAATGTCTGCTTTGTTTGGGTCTCCATACCTCTGTGAGTCTGACATGAATGTCATGAAATCAAAGTTCAGAACAAAACCGACAGACAAACATTTAAATGACTCCATGAGAGTGAACCTAAGTGGCTCCTCTCTTGTTGACTCCATGCAGTGCCAGTCATCTCACTAACTAAAAAAACACATCACACATGCAACTGGATATCTGAATACTCTTGTGAAGTGAAAGAGTAACATGGAACAAAATGACAAATGAGTAAGTAATATCTGTGTATTTGTTTTGTTTTGACAGCATTCATGTTTTAATTCAATAGTGTGAGATACACTAGAAAAAGCATACAGACATACAAAATGCAGATGCAGGTGAACTAAATATTTTTTGAGACGTTTTAATGCAAAATGTGAATTGTGCGCACCAATTTTTTGTAAATGTTCAGGCAAAACAAGTTTACTCATTTTGTTTGGGTTGAAATAAGCTATGAGAATAAACATTACAAAACATGAGTAGCTCTCTGCCATTTTCAGTTTGTAAAAGTAGCTCTCATGGGAAAAAAGGTTGGAGACCCCTGCTCTATACAATAACTCTTGTACTTCACACCGCCAGCCTCAAGAAATGATTCCATAATCTCCAGTGGCATGAGCAGACATAGAGGGGTCTGCCATACTCGAATTATTAAGGATTTGTATTAGAAATATTTAGAGTTAAGAATGAAATGGAACTACTCAAATGAGTTGTTTGATTATGTTGCATTTTTACAGTGAGATTCAAATGAAAGCTATTGCTAGCTACTGGAGTGTAATATTTAAGAAGAATTGTTGCCTCTTTTTTTTTTTTATTTTTTAGGTGCGCATGAAGTCCATGTTTGCCATTGGTTTCTGTTTTACTGCACTGATGGGAATGTTTAATTCAATGTGAGTATACAGGTTCTTTTTCTGACCTACTGATACAGACCTAAGGCATTGTAACCATGCTTTTACGACTTATTAGAAAGTGTCACCTAAGTAAATACAAAATACTAGCCAACCCGCGGTGTACCATACGCCGCATAATCAGGCCGTGTTTTTTTTTTTTTATCATTTTTAAGCACAGGGAGAAAATAAACATTTGAAAAATCGGTAATGTAATAAATCAGCAAGAAAAGCAACATTGTAACAATGCACGGAACGAACCAACACACAATTGTCCGTGACTGAAAACTGGCCAACCGCCATCGCGCCCTGCCTGCTCATGTGCCCACCTCCAACTCGTCACTTGAGTCGTTTTCGTCTTTGCACAGTCCACATGCATCTGTGACCCACGTAGACTTTTCATTGCTCTGTGTGGTTTTGGCTGCTTTTCTATATATAATCCACCAAGACACCCGACCACGGTAGTAACGCGAATTGCTGTATGTAGCATGTAAAACAGTTTGCTATGGTGCACGTGGTCGTGCGTCGTAACCGAAAACTTGGTTTTTAAAGACTGCTTACTTCATTGTGTTTTAACCTCCGTTGTAAAGGATTGTTTTAAGGATCCCATGGGATACCCCTCGCAAACCGTTTTACACGCTGCATATGGCGATTCACCTCTGCGAGAAACATGCCTCTATGAACAGTCAACGTCGCTCGGAGGTGCATGTGGACTCTACGACAGACGAATATAACTGTCGCCGTTTTTCCTGTGTCGTCGCGTCCGAGGTGGTGGGCGTGGCTCTGCGAGTTGTCGTCGTATCCAATGGTCTTGGAGTTGGTGGATGTGGCTCCTTCCTGCGTGCGCCATAGGTGTCTGTCTTGTCGGCGGCTTAGTGAATCCACGCCCCTTCCGGCGTGCTTTCCATGGGTGTCTTGCCTTAGTGAATTATATATATATATATATAATAATATAATATTTTTTATATATATATATATATATATATATATATATATGAGATATTCAAATGATTGTCCTCGACTCAGTTCAGCTTTAACTTTATTATCCTAAATATGAAAGTCATTTGGTTGTGCATCAACAATAATCTTACATAGACATAGGCTTAAAATATAAAAAGGACACCTGCACAAGGAAAAAACAGCCTTTTCTGGGATTTAGCATCTATATCAAAATAACTTTAATTGAATTGCAACTGGTGATCAGTCTCCACCCTTAAGTATTTGTAGGATGTATAAAGGATAAATAATTATTCCTTTCAAAAATACTGCAATTTTGTCAAAATAATCAATACCTCTAACTTCTGGATGTGGTTAATTTAACAATATTATAGTTAAAATACTTGTAACCTGGACATTGTGAGCATACAGCTGGCTGACTTGACACACTGATTATGTGAGATCTCCTTTCATGTTGTCCAAATGTTTTATTTATTTTTTTTTTCTTTCTATTGGTGCTATGCTGACACTGATATACCTATTATTCACTCCAGAGGACCACGCAATATCTTTGCATGTCTCACTAATATTGTAAACTGGGCGAAGGAATAGCATCTCCAGCTCAACCGGCAAAGATGGACCACCATGTTATCCCATCTGTTTAGCTGCCCATCTCGGTCCAGCTTAGCTTACTGTGCTTGGCAAGCTGGTATGCAACTTTGCGGTGTTGATTGATGACCAGTTGTCCTTTAGGGGCTATGTTGGTGCAATCTCTCAATCTTGCAGAATTACTCTGTACAATATCCACAAGATCAGACCATATCTGACAGAATATGCAGCACAACTCCTGGTCCAAGCTTTTGTCTTGTCAAATTTAAGCTCTCTGTCAGCAAGAGCACCAGTATGTGTCACCAAGCTGCTGCCGGTGATTCAAAATCACATCTGGTGTTGAACCAATGAGACCACATGTCA
The DNA here is from genome assembly GCA_026402145.1 of Polypterus bichir lapradei. Classification (NCBI taxonomy): domain Eukaryota; kingdom Metazoa; phylum Chordata; class Cladistia; order Polypteriformes; family Polypteridae; genus Polypterus; species Polypterus bichir. The sequence goes on from JANRMT010062857.1 coordinate 42,814,264, forward strand.
CTCCTCACTGGCTTCCTATAGAAGCTTGTATTAAGTAGTAGGTAGCATTTAAATTACTAGGTTTATTGGCATTAAAATCTGAATATTGTCTGGATGGATGAAGTCTTGTTTGACTTTGGTATGAAAGTATGACTGGCTGTTTTAATTTCATATATTGCATTGTAAAGTTTCACTTTACAAATGCAAACTTTTGCAAAAATACCTTGAGCTCTATAGCTTGAGCTAGGCAATCTAACGTGTTAGTTCCTTTAAATACACTATCCTTCCTAGACTTGCTACCTTGTGTGGATCACAAATTGGCATTCAGCTTTTAAACAGACTTTTTAAATAGCTGGTGCACAATGCTGCTGCTCGATTTTTAACTGGCCCAAGAAAGCATGAGCATGTTACCCTGATTTTGGCTTCCCTTCACTGGCTTCCAATTCGTTTTCAAATCTTTTAATGGTTGTGCCCCACTTTATTTGTTGGAACTGCTGCACCCTTATGTCCTGTCTCGCTCTCTCGGGTCAGCAGACCAGACGCTTTTACGTGTTCCCAAGGCACGATGCAAATTCCGAGGTGATTGAGCTTTTTCAGTTACAACCCCAAAACTCTGGAACAATTTGCTGTTGCACGTTAGGCAGGCTACTTCACTATCCTATTTAAAAACACATTTTTACTCTCTGGCTTTTAACCCAATATGATATGTTGGCTATCTGTATACCTTTTATTAAGAATGTCTTCAGTTCTTATGTGTTTGTGTTTCATTTACCCTGTGGTTTTCTGTGTCTGATATTGGCAAGCTGGTATGCAACTTTGTTTTTTTTTTTTTGTTTTTTTGTGTTTTTTTTTTTTTTAAATTGTACAGCACTTTGGTCAGCCTTGATGTTTTTGAAGTGCTTTATAAATAAATAATAAACCACAGCTCACACATCCACAATATATTGTAAGATGCATTTCAATCATTTTTAAAACACACTTGTTTTAATTTGAAATATGGAAAGTGAAAATTAGAAAATATGAGCAGGAAAAAGATTAGAGGCATGGGTATTTGTTTTGTGTATATTTTACATTTGATGTAGACTCATTATTAGGCATAAGATAAAATTACTTTGTATTGAAATTAACAGTACATTATACTGCCAATCCAATGACATGACATGACCAAATAGCTAAATTGAAATACAAAGTCAAACAAATATTTCTGATTTAAAAACTAAAACTAGAACATGGACATCACTGCATGTGAAACTGGTCTTGGACTGCAGGTTAAGTGTTTTTCACACACAACTAATTTAGTGATATGTACAGTGCATCCAACAACAACATTTATTTATATATCACATTTTCATACAAAAAGTAGCTCAAAGTGCTTTACATAATGAAGAAAAGAAAAATAAAAGACAAAATGAGAAATTAAAATAAGACAAAATTAGTTAACATAGAAAAGGAGCAAGGTCCGATGGCCAGGGTGGACAGAAAAAACAGAAAAAAAAAAACTCCAGACGGCTGGAGAAAAAAAAAATAAAATCTGCAGGGGTTCCAGGCCACGGGACCGCCCAGTCCCCTCTGGTCATTCTACCTCACATAAATGAAATAGTCCTCTTTGTAATTAGGGTTCTCACGGAGTCACTTGATGTTGATGGTCATACAGACTTCTGGCTTTTAATCTGTCCATCATTGTTGGAACATCACGGTGCTTTGAGTAGATGGTGGTGGCACAAGCCACCACCAAAAGGACACCGGAAAAGGAAACAGAAGAGGGAGTAGAGGTTAGTACAGATTTTAGAGCCACCATGAATAGTTATTATAATGAGTTGGAGATATAGAGTATCAGGATTTTGATTACAGTGAAATTATGAGAAAGCCATGTTAACGTAAGGTGTTTTCAGCAGTTTTTTTAAAAGTGCTCCACCGTATCGGCCCGGCGAATTCCTATTGGCAGGCTATTCCAGATTTTAGGTGCATAACAGCAGAAGGCCACCTCACCACTTAAGTTTTGTTCTTGGAATTCTAAGGAGACACTCATTTGAGGATCTGAGGTTACGATTTGGAATATAAGGTGTCAGACATTCCAATATATAAGATGGAGTAAGATTATTTAAGGCTTTATAAACCATAAGCAGAATTTTAAAGTCAATCTTGAATGACACAGGTAATCAGTGAAGCGATATCAAAACTGGAGAAATCCAGAAAGTATTCACAGCACATCACTTTTTCCATATTTTGTTATGTTACAGCCTTATTCCAAAATGGATTAAGTTCATTTTTTTCCTCCGAATTCTACACACAACACCCCATAATGACAACGTGAAAAAAGTTTACTTGAGGTTTTTGCAAATTTATTAAAATTAAAAAAACTGAGAAATCACATGTACATAAGTATTCGCAGCCTTTGCTCAATACTTTGTCGATGCACCTTTGGCAGCAATTACAGCCTCAAATCTTTTTGAATATGATGCCATAAGCTTGGCACACCTATCCTTGGCCAGTTTCGCCCATTCCTCTTTGTAGCACCTCTCAAGCTCCATCAGGTTGGATGGGAAGCGTCGGTGCACAGCCATTTTAAGATCTCTCCAAAGTTGTTCAATCGGATCAAGTCTGGGCTCTGGCTGGGCCACTCAAGGACATTCACAGAGTTGTCCTGAAGCCACTCCTTTGATATCTTGGCTGTGTGCTTAGGGTCATTGTCCTGCTGAAAGATGAACCGTCATCCCAGTCTGAGGTCAAGAGTGCTCTGGAGCAGGTTTTCATCCAGGATGTCTCTGTACATTGCTGCAGTCATCTTTCCCTTTATCCTGACTAGTCTCCCAGTTCCTGCCGCTGAAAAACATCCCCACAGCATGATGCTGCCACCACTATGCTTCACTGTAAGGATGGTATTGGCCTGGTGAAGAGCGGTGCATGGTTTCCTCCAAACGTGACGCCTGGCATTCACACCAAAGAGTTCAATGTTTGTCTCATCAGACCAGAGAATTTTGTTTCTCATGGTCTGAGAGTCCTTCAGGTGCCTTTTGGCAAACTCCAGGCGGACTGCCATGTGCCTTTTACTAAGGAGTGGCTTCCGTCTGGCCACTCTACCATACAGGCCTGATTGGTGGATTGCTGCAGAGATGGTTGTCCTTCTGGAAGGTTCTCCTCTCTCCACAGAGGACCTCTGGAGCTCTGACAGAGTGACCATCGGGTTCTTGGTCACCTCCCTGACTAAGGCCCTTCTCCCCCGAACGCTCAGTTTAGATGGCCGGCCAGCTCTAGGAAGAGTCCTGGTGGTTTCGAACTTCTTCCACTTATGGATGATGGAGGCCACTGTGCTCATTGGGACCTTCAAAGCAGCAGAAATTTTTCTGTAACCTTCCTCAGATTTATGCCTCAAGACAATCCTGTCTCGGAGGTCTACAGACAATTCCTTTGATTTCATCCTTGGTTTGTGTTCTGACATGAACTGTCAACTGTGGGACCTTATATAGACAGGTGTGTGCTTTTCCAAATCACGTCCAATCAACTGAATTTACCACAGGTGGACTCCAATTAAGCTGCAGAAACATCTCAAGGATGATCAGGGGAAACAGGATGCTCCTGAGCTCAATTTTGAGCTTCATGGCAAAGGCTGTGAATACTGTGGACGAAGGTTCGAGGCAAATAGCCGGCAGACAGCAGATGTAAAGTAAAAAGCATTTTCTTTATTCTTGTTGAGCAGAGAGACTTTTTTCCAGTCCTGCCAGCTAGAGCTGTGACAATAACCAGCAAAAAAGCCCAAATTTGCGGGGGGTAAGTTCCTTTTTATAATAGACTTCAGAGTCAAGCTTAGCATGAGACAAGATTACACAATAGTTAGGGGGTGACAACATTAGTTCAAAAGCAGAAGGGAAAGTACCTATTTGCTGCTGATTACATAAAACATGCAGACATTTCCTAACAGATTAACAGTCTTCTTTTTGGAACAGACTAAAAGTTCAGCAGTTTTCTTAAAAATGTTGCAAGTTACTTTTTAGCTTACATGTATTTAGCAGAGGCAATTTAAACAATAGCTTATTGAATCTTTGTACATTAATACATATAATATTATAGCTTAATAACAATTTTTTCTTTCTCAATACTTATGTACATGTGCTTTCTCAATTTTTTTATTTTTAATAAATTTGCAAAAACCTCAAGTAAACTTTTTTCACTTTGTCATTATGGGGTGTTGTGTGTAGAATTCTGAGGAAAAAATGAATTTAATCCATTTTGGAATAAGGCTGTAACATAACAAAATGTGGAAAAAGTGATGCGCTGTGAATACTTTCTGGATGCACTGTATCCTCAGATGATTACAAAGATTCACAACAGTGTTTCACAAACGCACCACTGTATCCACAAGCTTATTTTTGAGTGTAACTCTGTTTGAACCAAGAAAGCACAAACGTGGTGTTTTGGAACAGTTCCCATGATATTCCTAAATATTACTGGGCACGGTAAGGTGAAGACTGCTTTGGATTAAGTTTATCTAACAAAAGAAAAAGTGTTTGCATATAGGAACATTGAAAGTGATGCATTCTAGCTGAACTCGTTAAGAATGCAAGACCCTGTTGTAAAACGTATTGTTAAATGAAAATGTTGTTGTAGCTTTGTTTACTTAATTCATAATTAAGTATTAATTTGCAAAACTAAAAGCCTGTATTTTGCTCTAGAGTTCCAGTTAGTTCATCCAGCCATAAAAATGAAGAATAAGTATGCATTCATAGATCTAAATGAAACACTTTTACAAGGCCGCTTAATAGCCTTTGAGTACGAGCCAGAAAGACTGGGACAACGTAAAAGTGGAGTTCTCACCAAAGAATTTGTGGGACAGGAAAAGCATAAACAAGCTTGTCAGTTTTGTTTTGTTGTCTGTTTAAAACATGTTGTTAGTAAGTTGGTGGTGTCCTAGGGTACAATAGCTGCTCAACCTTGTGTAGGGTTGACTTAAGAGGCAATGGGCCTAATTGGAATCTGAGTTTATTTTCCCAGGGAGGATGCTGGCACAGTGTTTATTTTATAATGAATAAGTAAATGAAGCGTTTTGCTTTCCTTTCCAGATTTGATGGACGGGTCGTCGCAAAGCTTCCATTTGTTCCTCTATCCTATATTCAAGGCCTGTCTCATCGAAATTTACTGGGAGAAGACTACACTGACTGTTCCTTCATTTTCCTCTACATCCTTTGCACCATGTCAATCAGACAGGTAAGAAAAACTCTGCATGCAGGTCTTCCCATTGTTGTCCTTGTATTGGAGGACAGGTCAAAGGGCAACAACTGAAATTCTGTCTGACACACAAAATCGGTCATCAGCTGCAAATCGGGTTTTAAATTGTGCCAGAAATCACATTTTGTACGCCCAACTTAAGAGTACAGAGTCTCACAAAAATTACATTTATCTTTTTGAAGACAATTTGCTTACATTTTAAATATTTGTTCAGACTTTAATCAGTCAGTCCATCAAACTTGAGTCATTTCCCCCCATAGTATTGGACATTTTCGGGAAGGTTTACAGATTTTTTTATTTCTTTAATAGTGCTCCATTGGTGGGCATTGACACATCTGCTTTTTTACAATTATTAAATATGACTTCCAGAACAAATATCAACATGCCACTCTTGTGGACCCTTAATTTCATCCATCCATCCATCCATTGTCCAATCCGCTATATCAGAGGTGCCCAATGCGTTGATCGCGATCGACCGGTAGATCGCAACGGTAGTGCAGGTAGATCGCGTTGCTTTCAAAAAAAAATTTTTTTAAATGTTAGTCTATCATATATCCTCCCTATGGCATTTGCCACTTGATTGACATACAGGGCTACCAGTCTGAGATTTCTTCTCTTCTAACACACTGGTCATCTCGCACGATCAAACGCGTGAGCTACTGCAAAACTCCGGCTGTGATCTAGTTAGCTTTCCAACTTATATCAACTAAAGAAGGGATTTAAAAAAAAAAAAAAAAAATTGTTTGGAGAGGGTATGGGCTGGATGTGGAATTGGAAGAGGATTTTTTTCTCACAATGTCACAATCGAAGTGCGTTTTGTCTGATCTGTCAATCTATTATTGCTATTCCAAAGAAGGAAAATGTGGAAAGGCATTTTCAAACTGTTCATAAAAACTACGAAACTGACGTCCTTCCAAAAAATGATCTGAGAAAGAGAAAAGAAAGGGAACTAAAATCGCAGTTAATCGGACAGCCGTCATTTTTCACTCGGCTGAATTCAAAAGCTCCTTGACTGCATTATTCGGCTCTACTTATTTATACGAGTCAGCCTTTTCCCACATGAAGATTATTAAATCCAAATACTGTAATTACCATAAATGTATTGAATTGTTATTGTGCCATAAAGGTTATTCAGTTATGCAAGGTACGACAAAATACATTTTATGTATAAAGTATACTCTGTGTGTGTGTGTATATGAGATATATATATAATTTTCCATTTTTAATGTAGGTAGATCATTTCAACCTTGTCATTTTAAAAGTACCTCGCAAGCCGAAAAAGTGTGGGCACCCCTGCGCTATATCCTAACTACAGGGTCACGGGGGAGTCTGCTGGAGCCAATCCCAGCCAACAAAGGGCGCAAGGCAGGAAACAAACCCCGGGCAGGGCGCCAGCCCACCGCAGACCTTAATTTAACAAATACAAAATTCAAACTTTAAGCAAAGGTTAAATGAGAGGTCATTTCATAATCGGAGTACTAAAATAAAAATGCTCTCTGTTTTTCCTAAAAAGAAGGTGAAAGCAGGTGCATATAGTGGGAATGGTTTGACCTGTTCTTTGATAGTTGGTTTTATTTAATTCAGCACCCTACATTAGATTGTTTGTGCAAAATTGATTCAATAATGAAAAAGATCCACCTCTTGTAGGAAGCACAGTCAGTTGACTAATGTTGTTAAGCAGTTTTGGTGCTTCAAATAAATCCTAATTTAAACCATCCCAGTGTGATTTGGTCTTTACACTGTTAGTGCACTGTACTTTTTCTCATTTTTTTGAGCTTGTTTCAACGTAATTGAAGAAACTGAGCTCTTTAGAGAATCGGAGAATGAAAACTAGTGGGATCTGAAGCATCTTGACATACCACCTCAAAACTAAATAACTATAGCTCAATAACAGGAATTATGCGAATATTCATCATGGATTTTTTTCCTTGTTTGACATTCATTTTCCAGTTTTGTATGCTCACATCATCTTCAAGATCAAAGTTTTTTTTTTCTTTTGTTGTCAATTCTATTGCCTTTTTAGCATCAGTCCCATTTTTAAAAACCCGATTCACCAGTTCAGGGTTTTTTCATGGATCTGGTGGTTTGATGAAGGAAGTCATGTTACCATTAACAGAAGACTGTTAATTTTGTGAGTACCTGTAAGGAACTAAACAAAAACTTGAGTGGAGAAACCTCTCCATGGGTTCAGCAGCTTTTTCATTTTTAAATGTCCAAAATTCGAGGCAGTTTTAGATAACCTAAAATAGGATTTAACACACTTTTAAAGTCTCAGGGTATTATCAGTTTGTGTTGGCACATATTGGAACTTAATGAAAAAACAAAACTTACACATTGCTGCACATACCTTTTTATATATGTAAAAGTTATCCAGAATTAGTCTAATTTCATTGTTTTCTAGATCAAAAAATGACCTAAGTTAGTTTAGATACATTTTCTGAATAAAATAATCTAATGACCTTCTAAGTCAAATTCTCACTCTTCCATTCCACTTTTTTGACTTAAAAGTAAAATAGCTGTCCAATCTACCCATTGTTCAAGCTAGATGGATCTTACCTTTTAAATGTCTAATTAGGCTAGATACGACTATTTAGTACTTAGTAGTTCAGTCCTTGTCACTATTTCTTTGAAGTGCGGTTAGAATAAAATTGTTATTCCACTTCCATATTTTTAAAGGAGAATAAAGGAGTTTGTCATCAGCTGTAATGATGTAATGTGCTGATAGTAATATTCAGAATTTGGGGGTTGGGGTGGGGGGTGCCAAGGAATGAGATTTATTAAATTATCACATATGCTATAAAAAGTATTAATTCCACCCTTGGAGGCTTTTCACATTTTATTTTTATATAACATTGAATCACAGTGATGTTAATTTAGCTCTTTAAAGATTGAGCAACCAGAAAAAAACCTCTTACTGTCAGAGTAAAAACAGATCTCTTAAAAATGGTCTGCATTAATTATTAATATAAAATACAACATAATTTGATCACATTAAGTATTTACCCTTTTTAATATGACACACCTAAATCATCAGTGGCGATTGGTTTTAGAGGTCACCAAATTAGTTCAGTGGCGATCATCTGACTGGGGTTTCAGTTGACTGTCTAAATGCACCTAAATGTGGAAGGTCTAACTTGTATGCAGGAATATTTTGGTCAAATACGTAACTACTGTACTTAAATGTCAGTCAGTCAGACATTGTCCAATGCGCTATATCCTGACAGTGGGTCATGGGGGGTCTGCTGGAGCCAATCCCAGCCAGCACAGGGCACAACGCAGGAAGAAATCCCGGGCAGGGCATTACTTAAATGTGCAAATAAATATTCTGAAATGTGACAATAAAGAAAAAGTGTGAAATAAAAGCATTAATAAATTAATGTATCATGGAATATGTTTTTTGCTGCATATTTATTTACTTTTGTCTGTAGTATTCCTCCAAACGCAACATGAATTTAAAACTGTCACTTTCACTTGTCAAAGCCGAGAGGGTGGGCTGTAACGAGTTCTGCGTTGTAATTGGTGAATCGTCGGTTCTCCGGACTTAAACCTTCAGTGATTCGAAATTCCATATTTGAAACTTGCATCTGAAATGCCTGCTGTAAATGATGAATTCTGAGTTTGTAGAATGAAATTGGCCACTTCACACAGCGAATCCGGGTAACTTTTTTTGCACTCGTGGTCGAAGTGCATAGTCACAAGTTTAAGCATGCACGTGAGCCACAGGATTCCCAAGTCAACTGAAGCACATACTCTGCAGATGATTCGTCAATCACAAGACAGTACTGACTACGGCCTACACTCTCAGCTCTGATGACTGAAAGTGACAGTTTTAAAATCGAACCCTAGTTCATGTTCTGCCAGTGTTTTGAATACCTACATTAAAAAATAAGTAAATATCTGAATGTAGGTTAAAGGTTGTAACTGCTACTGCATGTACGTTTTGTATTTAATATGCCTTTGAATGCTTTATTGTTTTTAACATTTTTGCTTTTTTGCTTGTGGTGCATCTGCAATGCCTGCAGTGCTTGTGATTCAAGCATGGAGGCGCTTTAACAAAAATGATTTGCTATGTTTGGAAAGTGAAATGATTAAAGAGTGGAAAGTGGCCTCTGCACATGCCCATAATGCACATATAAGACTCATTCAAAATCATTCTTGTATTACTTAAATACGTCCTTGGGCCCTCCTCTCTGGTATGCACTTTTCTTGTTCTTGGGTGCAGACGTGAAGTCCATGCCCATCTATGTTTATTTTATACAAGTTGAGGCCCAGTGAGTCCATTTGCTTTTCACATAAGGTGTTACTGAATGTGCTAAATGTTGCATTGCAATAATCTTTAAGTGTACCCTCCTCTTTTTATTTGACAAGCATCTTTCATTAACAGCTTCTACTAAATGGAAAAAAAATACACAGCAAAATCTTAAAACAAATCAGAAGAAACGTAGGTTATAGTGGAAGGAACATTAGATCACGTGTACAGGGCAGGCAAATTTGAGAAGTTTGAAAGAGTGGGGGCGCTGGTGGTAAAAGAATAACATATAGGATTAAACTTAATGGGTCCTTTTCCGCCTTTACATGTGTAGCAAAAACATTTTTTGCCTTTCTTTTAGGAATTATGTGTCAAGCCAGCAGCCTCCAAAAGATATGTGTTGGTTAAGGTAGCCAGGTATGCATTCTTGACATTGAAAGTGCTCTATAAAATGGCGATTTTAAAGCTATTATAATTATAAAAGCTAAACTGGAACTATGGCAGCTGTTTTCAACAACTATATATACTTGCGTTTAATTCTCCCGTGGATAAGTCGGGGCTTGATTTTTACAGTATAATTTCCGGTAATTTATAATGTCAGTCATATACGAGGTGTGGCAGAAAAGTAATGAGACTTTGAGATTTAATGAGATTTTTTATTTACCAAAGTTTTTATTTTTTTCAAACATCAATGTTATCCCCATCAAAGTAGTTCCCTTGGGCAGCTACACACCGATGGAGACGTTGTTCCCACTCTTGGTAGCAGCGCTGGAAGTCTTCAACCGGTATGGTCTTCAGCATGTCCGTTACACTCTTTTGGATGTTTTCTAAAGTCCCGAAATGACGTCCTTTGAGGACATTTTTCAGTTTAGGAAAAAGGAAAAAGTCACACGGACTGAGGTCAGGTGAATAAGGGGGCTGGGGAACCACAGGAATGCGTTTTTTCGATTGTCCTTCTGCTCAATTGTGAGGTTTTTCGGCACCATTTTGGCACAGACCTTTCGCATGTGCAAATGTTCAGTCAAAATTTGATGAACGGTAAATCTGTTCAAATTTAATTGTTCACTCAACATTCTTAATGTTAAACGACGGTCTGATCTCACAAGAGTGTTCACACGTTCGATGTTTTCATTGGTTTTCGAAGTTGAAGGCCTCCCTGAAAAACTTGAGCTCGGGATAAAGAATGTTCCCCATAGGCCTGTTTTAACTTTTCAAACGTCACACTTGCCGATTCTCCAAGCTTAACACAAAATTTAATGGCACAACGTTGCTCCAAATTCCGCTGTTCCATTTTGCGTGACGCACAACCAAAAACACAACTTCGCTAATAGCAGTCACAAAAATCACGTAGTTAACGGAAGGAGCTGAAACTCGCACTGAGCTATGGGAGGGTACTGATACACGTGCTCTATCAAGGACAACAGCGCAGCGTTGCCAGATCGCTTGCAGTGTTGCCAGTCTCATTACTTTTCTGCCACACCTTGTAACTCAAAAGAGGAAAACTCCCGCTATTGGTCCAAGAGAATTGATATGCTGATGCCCACCTGAGAGAGTAACCACAGAGCACAATGCCTTTTTTTTCCTATGTATTGTGCCTACGTGACCACACGGTAATACCCGAACTGTTCCGATGCGACGTTTGCACTGTTTGGTGTTTTTTGTATCTCACACATTCATCATAAGAGCATCCTTTATCTATGATGGACCGTTCAATCAGAAGAAAATATGAAACTGGAAGTCATTGAGGTGGTGAAAGAAATTGGTAACTGCGCTGCTGCAACAAAATTCAATGTGTCTGAGAAAATGGTGCGAGACTGGAGGAGGCAAGAAAAAAAAAATTAAGGGTCGCATTTTTGAAGGGGCAGTCAGAGTCTGATTTTAATGATTCTTTTTTTTTGGGGGGGTGGGTTAAGACCCGACTTATACGCAAGTATATCCGGTATGTTTTTAATGAGAAATGAAAACAGCTTTTGTTTAAGTTGAATTCTTAACAGTTTCAAAGTAAAATGACAGCAAATCAGGGATCTCGGCTTCATAAGTGAAACGGAGCAGGACACATTCAGGGCGGTGGAGACGGGTTTAAAATCTGTTTTTGCTATACCCGATTCCCAAAAAGCAGAGCAGTACAGTAGAAAAATCTGATACAAACAATTTAAAATTTTAAACTCTTCATGGAAATGATGTGCAATGTACATACAAAACAGATAAATATTAATATAAAGTTGAATTATTCTGGGGTAAAAGGACCATTCTCTTACAATTTATTGTTAGTTTACAGTCAAATAAGAATTTTTTTTCATATAGATGCACATTATATTCAAATACAGTAGTGGTTTTTGTCCCAAGTCACTAGTGTGGGACTGTACTAGAGGCTTTTTGAATTATCATCCTCTGCTTAGCTGTTTGTCATCCTATGATTGTCAGGCCGAAAGATAACACATACTTACTGAGTTTTATTGTATTTTTATTTTTGCACAGAATATTCAGAAGTTGCTGGGATTGGCACCCTCAAGAGCAGCCACTAAGCAAGCCGGTGGCTTTCTTGGACCTCCTCCACAAGCAGCCAAGTTCTCCTAAACCATAACCGGCTCCACGTTTATAGTAACGTGACAACAGAGGAAGGTCCTCTTCACAACATGGATATCACAAAGTTACTGCGGCTAGCCAACTGCACACTTAAGAAGGTGACAGCACAAAAAGACCGTAAGAGATAGCTATTAGAAGGGAAAGAAAAAGGAAATGGATTCTCTTCACAGAATCATAGTTTTCAGTTGGGATGTTAAAAGATAATACAGTGTGTTGATGGTTTTATATCTGGCACACGTGTGTGCTTCAGGACAACTAAAGTGCAGACAGACTATTGTGATCCAACAAATCTCCCTGCATATTGGAGGCTGTGTATCACTGCCATATAATCCTCAGCCATGAAACAATAGAAATTTGAAAAACTGTATTAATTTTAAAAATAGTATTATTTTATCTAACATTTTGGGACTTTATGCATAATTTATGGACACAAAGTTGTCAATCATTTTCCATCATCATGCTATTTTTTAAAAAGTTGGCAAATAAATCTCAGATTTGATTTATTTCTATCTGACTTTTATTCTAGTAATATCTTGCTCATGATATCCACACCACTATGTTTTGATTAAAAACTCAGACACGCTACTCTGCTGTTTTCGTCCGCACTACCCCAGTGTTTTTAACCACCGAAAACAGACTTGTGACCGTGTTCACCAGAGCCGTATACTTCAGAAAGCGGAGGCTCAGTGCTGCCGTGTGGACAGGTGAAATTGGAGTGAAAATTTCTAAAAATGCTTATCGTGGAAGTGATGTGCTCTAATCACTCTACTCACGTTCTGATTTTGTTTATGCTTTTTACCAGGCCTTTCCTTGATTGGATCCTGTTTGTTACAATATGTCACATCCTGATTGGTCACCCTTCATTTTGGGGGGGGGACTATTCCAACTTAGAACTCATTGCCTGTCTCATGTAGGCGTTTTGTTGAGTCATCAGGCATGTATTCTGCATGTACTGGTCAGAGGATGATGGTGCCAATATTACAATCATGTTGACAGTCTGGGCGATTGCAGTCTGAAAGAAATGAAACTTGAAGCTCCATGGTGCATGCGTTGTGCAAGCCCTCAACCTACAGGTATCAAACTAGTAAGGTGCTAGGAGTTGGGTGGTCCGGTCTGCTTTTAGTATCGTGAGATTTTGCCAGTGGCAAAAACCCAATGATCTGCATTTTGGAATATCATTGTGTGTAAAACCTCTGCAGTGATGTGAATAAAAGGCACAAATAGAACTAATTTGCCTATCGGACAAAGATTGGAGGAGAAGTTTCAATTCTCTTTGTGTCTCCACAAGGGTTATCCTCACCTGGGCAAAGCTGACAGCACTGTGAGGATTCAGTACCATCCAGGCATCCCTGTGAAGGGGTAAACTGAGATATGCAGGTGGATAAGTCTGTGGTGTCCTGGACAATGGACTACCGGTATCTGTCAGACAGACCCCAGTTTGTGAGACTGAAGGACTGAGTGAGCAACACTGGAGCACCACATGAACCGTCCTGTCTCCTGTTCACTCTGTACACCACCGACTATACAGTGGGTATAGAAAAGAATCCCCCCCCTTTTGAAATATTCCCATTTTTTTGTTTTACAACCTTAAATGAAAACACACACAAAAAATATTTCTTCCCAGCTTTACTTACTCAATGCAGCCTCTAACATATCCAAGTGAAAGATATCAAAGCTACAGTTCAGAAAAATTATAAAAAATCAAAAACAAGACCTACTAAGATTAATAACAATTAACAATTTTCTATACCCACTGTAAATATAACAATAGGTCACGTCACATGCAGATATTCTGAGATTATTCTGCACTTATGGGGTGTATTGGTAAAGGGAGATCAGAGAGACGGGAGGAGTCGGGGGAGAACTTTGAGAATTGTCAGCAACTTAACATCAGCAAAACCAAGAACCTGCTCATTGACTTTCACTGCCCCAAAGAACCTCGATGCCCAGTCCCTATTCAGGACGTGAATGTCGAGGTGGTCCACTTCAAGTGCCTGGGGATCCACATGAGTGACCGTTTGGACTGGTCTTGGGACATGGAGGAGCTATATGAGAAAGAGCAGAGCAGGCCACTTTAATGTGGGAATTGACATCCTTCACACTTTCTACAACTCTTTGGTGGCCACTGTGGTGTGCTGGGCTGGTTACATCACTCGCCAATTATGGAAAACCTCGTATGTCACATCTTTCAAGTTTTTCTGCAAATTGTTAATTTTACGGGTGACATAATTCTCTCACTCTCTAGATTTCATTTTTCTTGAGCTTCACTTACACAATATTGTTTTTTTCATTTGCCATTTAAATCTCACAGTCACTGCATTTGAATTACGTAATCATAATCCAATGTTTTCAATGGTAGGTGGTCTTTCCTCTTTGCTCAGTGGAGTTGCTAGGTTTTTGTCTTGCAACATGTAAAATACTGTGTACATACTAGCCTCTTCCATCATTGCTGTGACCAGAATGAAGACATATTTGGCCTCCACCAGTACCTTATAACACCAGGAGAGACCTAGTAACTCCAAAAACTCAAAAGAAAATGGCACTTACTAGGTTTTTCCATTGCACGTGAGATCATTTCAGGTGAGGCCCATCAGATCAACAAGTGAATTAAAAGGGCAGGCTTGGTTGTGCGATGCATCCTGGACCCTCTGGAGGTCATAGAGGACAAGGACAAGAGAATTCAAACAAAACTGAGTGCCATTATGAATACTGCTGGACATCCTCTACACTGAGGACTTTCAGACAGTAAATTATTCAGAAGTGGGTCAAGAAATGCGATGGGAGCTCCTTTATACCAACAGCAATAGGCATGTATAGTGCCTCACTGGGAATGGGACCGCAAAGTCCGAAGATTTGTCTTATTAATTTTGCTTTCTAGTCATTTTGTTGTGTTTTCAGACCAAAGTGTGTGTGGGTGTGAGTGAGTATGTATTTATTTATCTACCTGTCTTGTATGTAAACGTCTACACCTGGAAGTGTGTCTGTCTGTCTGTCCAGTCTGGAAGTGAGAGGTGGAGTTGGGGTAAGGCCTGCACCTCCAAGGATACACAAGCGAGGCCAGCACAGTGGCAAAACAAAACCTCAGAAGAAAGAAAAAGTTGCTTAGCCACTAATACAGAAGTGATGCGAGCAAATAGCCAAAATGAAACCTCCTAGGAGGGAGACACCCAGAGTAGTTCCTTTTAATTACCTGACATTACCTACATTTCAATCTTTTTTTCAATAGTTTCAAGGACCCCGGGATTTTTACAGTATGGGCTTACACAGCTAGTTTTATATATTTATTTATTTAAAGAGGTTCTGTAAAAAGCCCACTTCCCCCTGTGGACAAGTAACGATCTATCTGTCTATCAATCTATAATATAGTGCCTTTCATATCTATCTATCTAATTCTGGTTACTATCCTAAAATCTGTCTGTCAGTCTTTTATATACAGTAGTTCATTTTATATCTATCTCTTTCTATCTGTCGTTCTGTCTTTTATGTAGTATCTTTAATGTCTGTCTATCTATCTACAGTGCATCCAGAAAGCATTCACAGCGCATCACTTTTTCCACATTTTGTTATGTTACAGCCTTATTCCAAAATGGATTAAATTCATTTTTTGCCTCAGAATTCTACACACAACACCCCATAATGACAACGTGAAAAAAGTTTACTTGAGGTTTTTGCAAATTTATTAATAAAAAAATTGGCAAATGCCAATTGAGTTCAATGGGGCCCACTAGAGGACGTCAGGCCTTCAGGCCACCCTCATGAAGTCTGTTTCTGATGGTTTGGTCAGAGGCATTCACACCAGTGACCTGCTGGAGGTCATTCTGTAAGGCTCTGGCAGTGCTCATCCTGTTCCTCTTTGCCCAAAGGAGCAGATACCGGTGGGTCCTGCTGACGGGTTAAGGGCCTTCTACAATGGGCCCTGTCCAGCTCTCCTAGAGTAACTGAATGTCTCCTGGAATCTCCTCCATGCCCTTGAGACTGTGCTGGGAGACACAGCAAACTTTCTGGCACTGGCACGTATTGATGTGCCTGCCATCCTGGAGAAGTTGGATTACCTGTGCCAACTCTGTAGGGTCCAGGTATTGGCTCATACTGCCAGTAGTGATGCTGACTGTAGCCAAATGCAAAATGAGGGAACAAACATGAGGAGGGAAAGATGTCAATGGCCTCAACCTGTAAAACTATTCCTGTTCTGGGGGTCATCTCATTGTTGCCCCTCTAGTGCACCAAAGCAGCTGAAACTGATTAACAAGCCCCTCTGCTACTTAACTGACCAGAGAATAGCCCAGAAGTTTCATTGACTTGATGCTATACTCGGATTAAAAAGTTTTCCTTTAATTTTTTTGGGCAGTATATATAGAGAATAATGAATAACAAATACTAACATGCTTCCTAATAAAAAAGGTAATAGTAAAAGAAGACTTGTACACAGAGTCTGCTGAGATAACTGAAGCTGGATAAAACATGAAGGATAAGATGCACTCACTAAAGTCAGACTGAGGCCAAAGTAAACAAGGCAATGGGAAGAAGTCTGAGTCATGCAGTAGCCAAGTTGCACTCAGAGAGCTGACAGAGGAGGATAAGCAATCTTGGTAGGACATGACAAAATACTGTGTAACAATATGAGAACAAGCTAACTGTGTTTTAGAATGTAAGTGGGAGAATCCCAAAGGCTTGCTAAAAGACTCCCTGAGAATTCATGAATCAGTACGGCTTTGTTGTGTGTCATTAAATATGACCTGAATTCACAAGGGATCAAGAGTTTCTGTCCTCTGTCCTTTGCCACAACACATGTGCCCACCTTGGCTGGTTGATCACCAGGAGTGCTACTCCATTTTGAAACATCTGCAGTGGCTTGGTGACACATGCCGGTACTTCAGTCAGTAGAGAGATGCAGTAGGCCAGACATGACAGACCAAAGCCTGTCCCAGGAGTTGTGGTGCGTACTCTGTTGGAAAGGGTCTGATCTTATACAGACAGTGTGAAGAAGCAATTTAGAAGGCTAACAGAATGTTAGGTTATATAGTGCCCTGGTGTGTGGAGGTTATGCTCAAACTTTATGACGCACTGGTGAGGCCTCATCTGGAGTATTGTGTGCATTTTTGGTCTCCAGGCTAGAAAAAAGGACAAAGCAGTGCTAGAAAAGGTCCAGAGAAGAGCGAATAGGCTGATTCAGGGTCCAAGATGGGACAGTTAACTTTGTAAGCTGGAATGTTAAAGGCCTGAATCACAAATTAAAAAGAAAGTATTCTCTCACCTAACAGGTCTAAACGCTAAAATAGTATTTTTACAGGTGACCCACTTATTAAGCAAGGATCAGCTGTAAAAAGACTGGACTGGCCAAATGTTCCATTCCAGCTTTACAAAGAAAACTAGAGCTGTGGGAATTCTTTTCCATAGAACGGTCTCATTTGTAGCATCTGATGTTGTATTTGATCCTGAAGGGAGATACATGATTGTCACGGGTAATTTATTTAATTGTAAAGTGATTTTGATAAATGTTTATGCTCCCAATGTGGATGATAGGGACTTCATCCAAAATGTATTTGCATCCATTCCCAATGTGAACATTCATACAATTATAATGGCTGGGGACTTTAATTGTGTTTTAAATCCAGACCTAGATAGATCTCCTGTCACAGGGGTAATGACATCTAACACTGCAAAGACAATTACACAGTTTGTAACTGACCACAACTTATCAGAACCCTGGAGATTTCTAAACCCAAACTCAAAAGCATATTCCTTCTACTTACCAGTGCATCATTGCTACTCAAGAATTGACTATTTCTTTGTAGATAACTATTTCTTGCCTACAATTAAATCTTGTAAATCTTGTAACTTCAGGGAAACCCTGAAGGTCTTCTTAAGAGGACAGATTATCTCATATCTTTCCCACAGAAATAAATTGGAAACCAAGAAAGTTTCAGAGCTAATCAACGAAATTACTAGACTAGACCAAGAACATGCCAGGTGTCCAAGTGAGGCTCTTCATAGGAAAAGGCAGGCTCTGCATTCAGAACTCAACTTCTTAACAACTAAAGAAACTGAACTTTAAATTAAGACATCATTACTATGAACATCGAGAGAAAGCTAATAAGCTCTTACTTAGGTCAACAAATCTTCAAGCAAGAAGTTCACAATGCAATCCCAGCAATCACCAACACGAACAGAGATAAAATCATTGACCATTAAAATATAATGCACACATTTAGAGACTATTATAAATCCTTATATTATACTGAGTTTAAAGAAGACAGCACACAATCTAATGCATTTCTGGATGCATTAGAGATACCACAAATAGATACTCTTAGTGCAGAGGAATTGGATAAACCTCTGGCATTATCAGAATTACTAGATGCTATAAAGTCACTAAGTCATAAAGTGGGAAAGCAGCAGGTCCTGATGGCTACCCTGCCAAAGTTTATAAGATGTTTCCCACTCTGCTAGCTCCCCTTTTATTAGCAACATTCAGAGAAGCTAGAGACAATAAAATTCTACCTCAAACCTCACCGTCTTTCCTAAACAAAATAAGGATGTATTGCAATGTACATCATACAGACCAATTTCACTTCTGAATAATGATGTTAAGATACTCTCCAAAGCTAGAAGGATGGAGAAAGTGCTGCCTTCGGTAATATCACAAGATCAAACTGGATTTATTAATGGCAGACACTTAACTTCCAATCTTCGACGTTTGTTTAATGTAATATATTCACCTGCAAAGTCAAACATCCCAGAGATATTATTATCCTTGGATGCAGAAAAAGCATTTAATATGATTGAATGGAACTACCTTTTCACTACATTGGAGAAATTTGGGTTTGGCCCGAACATTTGTGCATGGATCAAACTACTGTATACCAGTCCAGAAGTTTCAGTTTGTAATAACACCATTAATTCAGAATACTTTAAACTAGAATGTGGTATCAGACAAGGATGCCTCTTGTCACCACTACTTTTTGCAATCGCCATTGAGCCACTGGCAGTTCACTGTTGAAATGCTAATGAGATAAAGGGGATTATGAGAGAAGGACAGGAACAGAAAGTTTCCCTATATGCAAATGATATGGCACTGTATATATCAGACCCACAAAATGCTGTGCCTGTGCCTAACAGCACTTACAGAATTTCAAAAGATTTCTGCTGTTAGAATCAATTTGAATTAAAGTGTGCTCTTCCATTGAATTCTCAAGCACACAATATTAGATTGGAGACCTTCCTTTTTATCATCGCAAATCAGTTTAAATACCTCGGGGTAAACATCACAAGTAAACATAAAGCTCTTTATCAACAAAATTTTGCCATCTGTATGGAAAAAATTAGACAAGACTTGCATAGATGGTCAACCCTTCATCTCACTTTAGCTGGAAGAATTAACATTGTTAAGATGAATATCCTTCCTAAGCTTCTCTTTTTATTTCAAAACATTCCAATATACATCAATAAATCATTTTTAAGAAATTAGATTCAACCATAACCACATTTATTTGAAATTCAAAACATCAATGTATCCAAAGAGCGACCCTACAAAGACCTAAGACAGAAGGTGGCATGGCACTACCCAACTTTCAGTTTTATTACTGGGCAGCAATCATACAAGCTATTAAAACCTGGACAAGGACACAAATAGATGAACATACACAAGCTTTGTCCATAATAGAAATAAAATCCTGCAGTACTTCTTTATATTCTTTGCTTTGTGCCCCAATAAATGCAAGTTATTGCCAATATACTAACAACCCAATTGTGCTTCACTCACTCAGAATATGGAGCCAATGTAGGAAGTATTTTAAGATAGAGAAGCTTTTATCTGTGGCACCTCTGCACAAGAACCACCTTTTTCCACCCTCGCAAACATATATAGTTTTTAATGTCTGGAAAACATTTGGGATTAAATCACTTAGAGATCTGTACATAGACAATGTCTTTGAATCCTACGAACAATTACATTCTAAATTTAACTTTCCAGCAACACATTTGTTTCACTACCTTCAAATTATAAACTTTTTTAAATAGAACCTGCCCGATTTTCCTCATCTCGCACCCTCCTCTATGCTGGAAAAAATATTGCTCAGTTTCGAGGACTCAGACAGCATTTCTGCAATATATAAAACCATTTTACAGTCCTTCCCTTTCAAAGATCCAAGAGGACAGTGGGTAAAGGATCTCTCATTCAACATCTCAGAAAAGGAGTGGTAGGTAGCAATGCACAGAATTCACTCGAGCTCAATATGTGCAAAGAATACAATTATTCAACTCAAAATTATATATCGAACACATCTGTCTCGCTTAAAATTGTCCAAAATGTTTCCAGGGCGAGAATCAACCTGCGAACGCCGTAATCAAGTTCAAGCCTCACTGGGTCACATGTTTTGGGCCTGCACCAAATTAACATCATTCTGGACCAAAATTTTTAAATGTCTTTCAGACAGCCTTGGTGTCCCAGTCCCTCCTAACCCATTAACAGCTGTGTTTGGTGGGCTCACAGAGGGGCTTAAAGTGGAGAAGGAGAAACAAACAGTGATTGCCTTTACTACACTATTGGCACGTAGACTTATCTTGCTCAATTGGAAGAATCCTAACTCACCTATTCTAAGTCAGTAGATAACTGATGTTATATATTATCTACAATTGGAAAACATCTAATTTGCACTTAGAGGATCTGTACAAAACTTTTTCAAAACCTGACAGGATCTAATCAATAACATTTTAGATTAAGCTCTTAAAGCACTGGGGAAGCAGATACTCTCCCCATTTTTTTACTTGTCCATTTATCTTTATTCACTTATCACTTCATCTATTTACGTATTTTTACTAGCTTTAAGTTTTATTCTGCTGCCCATGCTCTCTTCCTCGGGTTTGAATTGTTTTCAATCCTATTTTTGTAAAATTGATCTATTTGTATGGTGTAATCTCAATAAAATCAATAAAATTAAAAAAATACTTCCAGCGATGTCAGATTAGGAAATCTTAACTAGATGTAAAAGAACGGTTTGTAACGTCATCAGCGAACAACTGATCATAATTTCTTTGAGAAAATGAAATCGAATTTGCGTCAATAGAGGAAATCAGAGGCCCAAGTTCAGTCGTTCTCCACTGCTGTGAATGGCACCACTTGTGTGCTCAGGGGGTATAGCTCAGTGGTAGAACATTTGACTGCAGATCAAGAGCTCCCTATTTCAAGTCTGAGTGCCCCCTTTGTTCTCCCATCTTTGCCCAATCTGCTATAGTAGAAAGCAATGATTTCCTCACAATTGCGGCAAATTATACACATCATTTAAAATAGAAATTGGTTAATTACATTTAATTTCAAGGAAGAGTTTTCCATAGTTATGTCAACATTTTTGGCAGAGATTTTTTTGTTGGCTTCTTGAATGCACTTTTGAGCATTTCACAACTATGTCAAGATTCAATCAAAAATTTTTCCAGCCAAACCAGATTAGAAAATCTTAACTTGACATAATAGAGCGCTTTGTAACGTCATCAGTGAATAATGGAACCAACCATTATTTCCTTCTGTAAGCAAAATTTCATTTGCATCGATAGAGGAAATCAGAGGCCCAAGTACACGTTGCATGGTCAGTCCTTCTCCACTGCTGTGAATGGCACCATTTGTGAGCTCAGTGGTAGAGCATTTGACTTCAGATCAAGACGTCCCCAGTTCAAGTCTGGGTGCCCTCTTTGTTTTCCTATCTTTGCCCAATTTGCTATAGTAGAAAGCTATGATTTCCTCACAAATGCTGCAAATTATAAACATAATTTAAAATAGAAATAGTTTAATTACATCTAATTTCAAGGAAGGGTTTTCCATAGTTACATCAGCATTTCTGGCAGAAATTTATCTGTTGGCTTTCTGAATGCACTTTTGGGCATTTCACAACGATGTCACGTTTCAATCAGAAATACTTCCAGCGAGTGTTGTTCTCATCCGTTGCGGGAGATGGATGTCTGAAGCAGAGCTCCATTAGCAGCAGTGTTTTTTTTTTCTATTATTTCTTATTTTCCTGAGGTATCCTGTATTTACCCAACTTGAGGAGGTTCTATTACAGTATAAGCAAGCATATATAAACATGAGCGTTAAGAAAGGGGCTCAGAAAGAAATGGAAAAGGAACCTAAATCCACATCCAAGCCTAGACAGGCAAGTCCACGTTCATGGTGTAGCCTTTCAGAGACTGACCTGGAACAGACAGACGAAAGCCCAGACCTTTTGGGACCATGGTCCGCTGCATCATCTCCAGTTGAGAGCAAACATGGGAGTGAATGTGCAAGTGATGCAGGTCACGATAGCTCGCCGATTCTAGAAGATCACTTGAAACTGGAAAAGGCCTTGCAGTCCGCACTTTCATCTACTCCTCGCGAGCCATGAGCATTGGCTGTAATACGGCTCACCGATTCACCTACGGTGCACAAGAGCAGAAATTATCTGTCTGAACTGAAGGTAATGATCGCTGAGCTCAAGCGAAAGATAAAGAAAGATATAAAGAAAAATAAATGGTATGATCAAGACAAGTGAGAAGACAGACGAGAAGCTGCGGCAGGATAATAAAGACTCGGAGAAACGCATATATAATCACTTTGAGATGGCCTTTAAAGGTATGCTGGAAAAAATTAAGGAGTACATTTAGGAAAATGCGTCTAAACTGAGAGCACTTGCCGATCAGCTCGAAGACGTTAAGCAGACATTCACAGCTTGAATTGAAACAGCTGAACATTTAGCATTCACAGCTGATGGAAAAGCAACAGCTGCTAATTCCAAATGCAGAAAGCACGGAGACAGACTTGCTGATCTGGAAGATGGAGGCAGAAGGAATAATATTAGAATCAAAGGTCTACCTGAGAATCATGAAAGTCTAAACCCAGTGAAATTCGCAGCTGAACTATTCTCAAAAATAATTGGAGAGGACTTTAAATCAGACACCAAGATAGCAGCAGCTTACCACATATGGGGATCGAACACCTCTAAACGTAGGAGTTTTGTTGTGCATTTCGAGAAATTACAATCTAAATTAAATGTAATGTTACTTCTCAGACAGAAACAAAAGATTATATTTGATAATAACCTCATTCGTAATTTCCCTGATTTCTCACCCTCAACAGCTGCTAAACTTGCCTCTTTTTATAATATTAAACAGCGCTTATGGAAAGCCGATATCAGATACAGCCTCTTGTATCCTGCCAAACTGAAAATGGATATTCAAGGCAAACATTACATCTTTACCACTACAGAGGAAGCAGATAAAGAGTTAAGAAAGCTGATCCTGACACTTTCCTGAAATACGATCATGAGTTGCATCCTGTCATGGCATTGCAAAGAAGATATCACCGGCTGTCTGATCTACTTGCAGTGATACTGGTACCGTAATTATACATCTTTTTCCTTTCTCTGTCACTTTCTCTTTATGTTTTAATTACAATTATACAAGTTTTTGTATGTATGTGTGGAAAAAATTAAATTAGTAATTTTTTTTTCTTTTTTTACTTTTCTAAAGGAGACTGTTAAACATCATACCCTTGATTTATTGTTGTAGTTATTATTATATTTGGGTTTACTACGCTTATCCAGGGCCACTTTTTAACACCATTCCCTGGGTTTACTATCTTAATATTGCAAGACTGTTAAAGATTATATTTTATGCTTATAGTATTTAGACTGTATCGGCAATAGATATCTCAATTTTAATCCTCATATGCCGCTGCTGGGGGGCTTGTTTTGTTTTGGACGTGCTGTGTCTCTAGGTATGTCAGAGGACTGGGACTTTGTGAAGTGGGGTCCAGCCTCACGTGGGGAGGCAAAATGTGGGAGTGGAGGGACTAGAAGGGGAGAGAAAGAGAGCAAGCTATCTCTAATCTATCCTTTGAATCCTTATAATTAAAATTACCAATATAACAGTAGACTGCATGGCAATAACCCCTGGGAAAATTGGAAATTAAGGCCAAAGCTTTCTCACTTTCAGTTAAGACCACAAAATGGCATCAAAAATTCAGAATCAATAGGGGATGAGTGATGAGGAAAGATTAAAAGAGCTAAGCCTTTACAGTTTGAGCAGAATGAGATTAAAAGGAGACCTCACTGAAGTGTTTAAGATTATGAAGGAAATTCGTCCAGTGGATCGAGACGGTGACTTTAAAATGAGTTCATCAAGAAAATGGGGAGGACGATAGTGATACCAGCTATGTTATATGGGTTGGAGACGGTGGCACTGACCAAAAACACAGGAGACAGAGCTGGAGGTGGTAGAGTTAAAGATGCTAATATTTGCATTGGGTGAGACGAGGATGGATAGGATTAGAAATGAGGACATTAGAGGGTCAGCTCAAGTTGGATGTTTCGGAGACAAAGTCAGAGATTGCATTGGTTTGGACATGTGCAGAGAACAGATGCTGGGTATATTGGGAAAAGGATGTTAAGGATAGAGCTGCCAGGGAAGAGGAAAAGAGGAAGGCCTAAGAGAAGGTTTATGGATGTGGTGAGAGAGGACATGCAGGTGATAAGTGTAACACAGCAAGATGGAGAGGACAAGAAGATATGGAACAAGATGATCCACTGTGGCGACCCCTAACGGGAGCAGCGGAAAGAGAAAGAAAAAGAAGATCAAGAAAACGGGCGCACAGCTGGAGACTTGCTAAGGGTAAATTTTGCATAAATATTAGGAAGTTTTTCTTTACACAGAGAACCACAGACACTTGGAATAAGTGACTGAGTAGATTGGTAGACAGCATGACTTCAGCGACTTTCAAAACTCAATTTGATGTTATTTAAAAAAATTAAGTAGATAGGTCTGGTGTGCTTAGTTGGGCTGAATGACCTGTTCTAGATTGTTCCAGTGGTCTAATGCAGCGTTTCTCAACTTGTGAAAATCGAAATAGAAGCTATTTATTGAAACAATCTCATTTTTTGCAACTGTTTATGGTAGAAAGATCACACAGAGTATGTCGACTATTGGCTCTGTGGTATTCGTGTAAATGACCGCAATATCATTCTGCACGTGGGGGATGTAATGACGTAGAATTCCGGAAGTGTGGAGAAACTGTGAGGAAATAACGGAAGGCAAATGCTGATCTCTAAAATGGGAATCTTTAACTCTTTCATGTCTGATGTCGACTTTTGTCAAAATACAGGAGTAGAGGATGGTAATCAGCTGTTAACTGCAACAAAACGCTTACATTTTAATTCGACTCTCTTTGCTAGAAGGAAAGTTACATGGCTTTGTTGATTTAACCTCGATTCACTAAGCGTGCTTGAGTAGCGAAGAGCAAACAACCTCTAAAATGGCACCGACATCTGGCGAGAGACTAAAGTGAATGTGCAAAGCAAAATACTCCATGGATGTTTTACGTAATTTTGTTGAATAGGACTCCGAGTTTAAAGCAAGTGATCTGGAGATGGATATCAAAAATGAAAGTGAGGTACCAGCAGCATCTGATTGGTCCCCAGCTGATCTTGGTGCTGAACACTTTCGTGTAGCTGATGTGCCTGCAGCAGTGTTTGCCTGGGAGGACCATCACTTATGTTAAGAAGAGGTACAAACCATTTTGCGTCACAGTGCAACCGCCACGCACCTGCTGTGCAAAGACAGCCAGGGAGCTGGCCCACCATGCATTCCTGCTGACCATCAAGGTGCCCCCATGCAGTCACTGCCGCCAGAGATGCCGAACACGCGCCAACAGCAGCAACAGCACATAGCAACAGATGTTTTACATTAACTTATGTGTGAAACCATTGTTTTGTGTGCTTTTCAGAAAACTGAGTTTTTTGGAAAAAATATTCAGCCCTCAAAGAGTTAAAATTGTTGCACCCTTGGTAAATGGAGTGAGGAACACAATTGATTATGTGTTGTTTCATTTATTCGTTTATTCTGTTTATTTGTAAAATCTTAAAAAATGTATGTTTACATTTTTTGTTTATAGTTTTCACGGTGCTTGTGACAGTATAACAACGTTAATAAAGAATGTAAAGTTTGAGACGTGAATAAAGACAAAAGCACCGGTCTGCGACTCTCTGCGTGTCGATTTAATTAAATCAGGGGCTGCTACGATTAGTGGCATCACTTGTCATTTCCAGACTCAGGCCTGTCCGCCCATAAGCAAACTTCAGAATTCAAGCTACAACTCATCCGTCTCTCTTACCGTTAGACGTAACTTCTATAATCATTAATATGTCAGTTATTGTTTTTAGAAATAAGAAGTGATAGCGTTCTAATGACTATTTATAATATTTGTAATTTAATTTTTATTATTATAGAATTAAATAATTTAAAATGTGGAATTATTAAAATTACTAAAAAAAATGTCATGAAATTTAATGAAACCGAAGAAATGTTTGAATTTTACATATATTTTATCACATGGATTTTAATTTTAAATGTGTCACATGTGTGACTGTATAGTTTGGTAATAAATAAATATTAGCGATGCCCCAGTCTGATCCAGACTTGAGCATTTCTGCCAAAAGTGCATTCCCAAATTAAAATGTAGTGTTGTTGGGTGAATCTCAATATAATCAAAAATCTGAAAATGTGCATACAAACTTTAGGGGGGTGCCACAAAAACTAATATGAAAATATGGGGCACACATGGAAAAAGGTTGAGAAACACTGGTATAATGAATCTGTAAGACCAAGAAACCATTGTAATGTTTTCCCTGAAGGATAGCTGGTCATCTGTCACCACCCCCAAGGTAAAACATACTTTTTAGTAATTAAAGTTTGTACAAAACATGCTCATGATGATACTTACAAAACATTGTAGCCTATCTTTGGTTCAAACGAAGATCCTGGAGGCAAGTTCATTTTTACAAAGTATGTAGTCTTCTTGGCATTATCAGTAATCTTTATCAGTCTGTCAGTTGCATAACCTTAATCTACTAAATCAATTCATCTATTAATCATCTCCAACAAACCTGCCTCAGGGAGAAAAAAGTTGTAAAGAACTGAAAGACCTTGTGCATATTGTGTAAAACATCCTTATTACAACACCTAAATCAAATCTAAAAACATTCTTAAAACCTTTTTTTAAAAAAGCCTTAAAGTACAAATGCCACATAGATTAAGGTTTTGTCTTTGGCTGGATTTTTGTCACATGAACATACTGTGGATTCAGAAAATACTCAGACCCCTTCACTTTCTGTGCACTTTATTGTGTTGTGGATTTACTTTTAAATGAATAAATTTGACATTTTTTGCCATTAATCTGCAATCAATAACCGATAAGGACAAAGTGAGAACATTTTTACAGAAAATGTTGCAAACTTACTAAAAATCAAAAACTGAAATCTCTCATTCCTAATAAAGTTCAGAACATTTGCTCTGGCGCACTAGAGGCTAAGGTGTCTCTTGTTTGCTTTAATTCTCCTTGAGATGTTTCTAGAACTTGATTGGTGTCCACCTGTTGCCAATTGAACTGACTTGACATCATTTAGAAAGGTACACGTGTCCCTGTGTATAGAAAGTCCCACAATTATCACTGCATTCTTCTTCTTCTTTCGGCTGCTCCTGTTAGGGGTTGCCACAGTGGATCATCTTGTTCCATATCTTCCTGTCCTCATCATCTCGCTCTGTCATACCCATCACTTGCATGTCCTCTCTCACCACATCCATAAACCTCATCTTAGGTCTTCCTCTTCTCCTCTTCCCGGGCAGCTCTATCCTTAACATCCTTTTCCCAATATACCCAGCATCTCTCCTCTGCACATGTCCAAACCAATGCAATCTCACCTCTCTGACTTTGTCTCCCAACCGTCCAACTTGAGGTAATGGGTGTGACAGAACCAGATGGAGAGGACAGGAAGCTATGTAAGTAGATAATCCACTGTGGCAACCCCTAACAGGAGCAGCCGAAAAAAGAAGGAGAAGTACCAATTGAGTATCATTTAAATGCCACAGCCTACCTGAGTATTTGTGCTGACCATGTCCATCCCTTTATGACTGCAGTGTCCCCATCTTCTGATGGCTACTTCCAGCAGGATAACATGCCATGTCACAAAGCTCAGATCATCTCAAACTGGTTTCTTGAATGTGACAAGGAGTTCACTGGACTCAAATGGCCTACATAGTCACCAGATCTCAATCCAATAGAGCACCTTTGTGATGTGGTAGAATTGTAGATTGACATCATGGATGTGCAGTTGTCAAATCTGCAGCAACTGCATGATGGCATCATGTCAATATGGAGCAAAATTCCTGAGGAATGTTTCCAGCACCTTGTTGAATCTGTGACCTGAAAAATTATGGCAGTTCTGAAGGAAAAAGTGGGTCCAACTGGGTACTAGCAAGGTGTACCTAATAAAGTGGCTGGTGAGTGAATGTGCAAACTGTGGTTGTATGACAGAGAAGGTCACGAAAGAAAGTCATGGAATGTTCAAGTTATGAAATGTGCAAGTGCACAGAAGATTCTAGCTGACAGTCTGCACCTTCACAGAAATATCTGTATATGGAATGGAATGACTTTAAACTAATCAGAAAATAAGCAGAAATGTCTGGGTTCCCAAAATTTCTATGAATGTCACCAGTGAATAAGTATTGGCTAACAATAAGCGCAATGTCCTATAAAGAACCAATCGATGTAAATGTCAAATGTGTTACGAAGGTTCTGGAAGGAGAAGACTATGTAAACAAGTTGAGTATAAATAAGTGTGTATATCTTTGCTCTGTGACTTTCTCTTGCACTGCTTGCTGTGCGGGGTCCATTTTCATAAAAAGAGAAATAAATGCAACGGGACAAGCTTCCTCCTGCCTGGTTCATTGATGACTTATTTATCCAGAGGATTTTTGTCACAGGAAGGAGTCAAAGAGTACAGATAAGAGGAGAATAAGGCCATCAGGGGAGTCCTTCAGGGGTCTCTCCTCAGACCCTTACTTTTTCTGATTTATAACAATGATGTTGATTCTGGTGTAGTTAATAAACTTGTGATATTTTCACATGACACTGAAATTGGAGGAATGGAAGACACTGAGGAGACAGCAAAAACATTTCAGAAAGACCTGGGCAAGCTTCAGAACTGAGTGAACACTTGAAAAATGGAATTTAAGGTGGTCGGACTCCAGCAGGGGGCATACCATTTTTCCTCCTCTTGTGGGAAATGCCTTCCCTGTTTCCCACAGGCACAACACAGTCCCAAAGCACAAGCACAAGCACAATACTCCTTTTCTCTATTCTTTTCTCCTCCACTCTTCCTCGGCAAGTGGTGGTATTTGTTGGCTCCGTCACCGGAAGTGCTCCAGGGGCTTGATGACCTATTTCTGGCAGCACTTCCAGGTGTGGTGAAAGAGCTGCTCTCCAGGGCTCAGCAGCAGCTACAGCACCCCCTGGCGGTGCCCACAGATCCCAACAGGGCTGCACTAAACTCCAACTCCCATGGAATCCTAGGCACCAAAACAACCCAGGGAGGTTGCCATCTAGTGCTCCAGGGGAGGTAACGCTCGCTTGCTCCTCTGGTCCTCCCAGTGTGAAGACATCTCAGCCAGGCAATGACCCCGGCCATCCGCCACAGTAGAAAAGTGCAAAGTGCTACATGTGGGTAAAAGGAATGTCAGTTATAAATACCAACATAAGGCAACCTTTGAAAAGGATTTCAGGGTTTATGCTGACACAACATTTTCATCAACTAAGTAATGTTCAGAAGCGATTAAAAGGGCAAATAAAATGTTAGGTTATATTATAAAAACTGTCAAATATGAATTAAGGGACATTATGTTCAGCCTATATAACACACTAGTGAGACCACATCTGGACTATTTTGTGTAGTTCTGGTCTCCACACTACAAGAAAGGCATAGCAGCACTTGAAGTCATACAAGGGAGAGCAGCAAGGTGCATCCAAGGGCTTAAGTACATGGCAAACTGTGACAGCCTCAGAGAGTTAAATCTGTGTAGCCTCAGCAGAGTAGACTGCCTGATGACCCAATCTAGGTCTTTGAAATCCTCAAAGACATAAAGAAGATCCAGCAGAATTCTATGAACTTAATCATGAATCACGTACTCGAGGAGACCAGTAAAAAATTAAAAAGAAGTCCATTTAGGACTAAAGCCAAAAAGCACTTCTTCACACAAAGAGTTTTGGGAATCTGGAACAAAATACTGAGTCATGGAGATCAAGCAAAAAACTTGACAACCTTTAAGAAGTATCTGGATGAGATATTGGGACAGCTTAGCTATTAGCTAAACCAGTGGTTCCCAAACTCGGTCCTGGGGACCCACTGTGGCTGGAGGTTTTCGTTCCAACGAACTTCCGTTTTTCATTGGACTCTTACCCTAATTAAGCGAGTCATTATTTCCCAGTTTCTGTGTTTTGGAGTCAATGCAGAAATTACAAACTAAGTTTGCTAGATTTTTATTAAAATGTTATAAGCAGTTATATGAGGAAGTTATAGTTATATGGGTAATATGTAAATTTTTTTTCTTTAAGTCATTTAATAGTATTTTCAACCTAATTTTCATTCTGCTTTTCCAGGTGTTATGGTTATTCAATTGATTATTCACTAATTAGTGAGCCTGACACGAAGTCGTTGCCGCTTTCATCATCCTGGTTGTTTGCTATGTTGGTTGTTAATTGTCACTATTAGGGTTAAAAGAAGGGAGCAAACTGCACAGGAAAATGGGAAAATAATAGGAAAACAACAAAAGAGAGATAAGCATTTATAGCTTTAGAAAAAAATAGAAATATTTCTAAATGTCTTCATCCATCCATCCATCCTCTTCCGCTTATCCGAGGTCGGGTCGCGGGGGCAGCAGCTTGAGCAGAGAGGCCTAGACTTCCCTCTCCCCAGCCACTTCTTCTAGCTCTTCCGGGAGAATTCCAAGGCGTTCCCAGGCGAGCCGGGAGACACAGTCCCTACAGCGTGTCCTGCGTTTTCCCTGGGGGCCTCCTCCCAGTTGGATGTGTCCAGAACACCTCACCAGGGAGGCGTCCAGGAGGCACCCTGATCAGATGCCCGAGCCACCTCATCTGACTCCTCTCGATTCGGAGGAGCAGCGGCTCTACTCTGAGCTCCTCCTGGATGACTGAGCTTCTCACCTTATCTTTAAGGGAAAGCCCAGACACCCTGCGGAGGAAACTCATTTCAGCCGCTTGTATTTGCAATCTTGTTCTTTTGGTCAATACCCATAGTTAATGACCATAGATGAGGATAGGAACATAAATCAACTGGTAAATTGAGAGCTTTGCCTTACAGCTCAGCTCCTTTTTCACCACGACAGACCGATGCAGAGCCCGCATCACCGCAGACGCCGCACCGATCCGCCTGTCGATCTCACACTCCGTTCTTCCATCACTCGTGAACAAGTCCCCGAGATACTTAAACTCCTCCACTTGGGGCAGGATCTCGCTCCCAACCCTGAGAGGGCACTCCACCCTTTTCCGGCTGAGAACCATGGTCTCGGATTTGGCGGTGCTGATTCCCATCCCAGCCGCTTCACACTCAGCTGCAAACCGATCCAGAGAGAGCTGAAGATCACGGCCTGATGAAGCTAACAGGACATCATCATCTGCAAAAAGCAGTCTACATGTCTTATAAATGTAAAAACCATACTGTTGTGTTTTTCTGAATGCAGAATAATGAGAAGAGTAAAAAAAAGGCCAGCTAATTAAATGAGATCAGTTGTTATTGATTATTATCACCAATTGTGAATGTGGTTGGAACAAAAACCTGCAGCCACAGTGGGTCAACAGGATCGAGTTTGTGAAGCACTGAGCTAAACCAGGGGTGTCAAACTCCAGTCCTGGAGGGCCGCAGTGGCTGCAGGTTTTCATTCTAACCATCTTCTTAATTAGTAACAAGTTTTTGATGCTAATTAACTTCTTTAGCCTTAGCTTTAATTAGCTTGACTCAGGCCCCTTAGTTGTTTTGTTCCTTAATTAGCAGCCGGACAGTAATGAGACATAAAACAAGCAGGACATGACCAGCTCACCCGTACTCATCGAACAAAATCTGAAAATAAAGATGAAGGTCTCAGTAAGGTTGATCCCTCGGGTTACCAAAACATTTTAGGAGTTCTTAGAAAAAAACAATATCAACAGTTCTGGAAATGCCTGCTGTGGCAAAAAGAGTGTAGCAATAAGCCATGAAATTGAATAACGGGTTTAATCAACAACAAGAATCAGCTTCTCATTAAGGAACTGGTTGGAGTTTGAAGCCACAATTTAGCTGGTCATCTGTTGGCTCGTTTCATGTCTCATTTCTGTTTGGCTGTCATTTAACGAAGACAAGAATCAATTCAGAAGACTTAATCCTTAAAAACAGGGCTATTAAAATAGAGGGAAAAGAAGTTAATTAGCAGTGAAAACTGGATACTGATTAGGAAAAGGGTTAGAAAGTAAACCTGCACCCACTGCGGCCCTCCAGGCCTGGAGTTTGACACCTGTGAGATAAACAAACGAGCGACAAGTGGACTGAATGGTTTCCTCTCATTGGTCAAATGTCTTATGTTTTTATGTTGATTGCCCAATTCCAAGTGTACAAAGCTTGTAGAGACTTACCAAGAGTATTCAAAGGAGTGTCTACAAAGTAAGGGTCTGAATAGTTCTATGAATGAGTGATTTCAGTTTTCGACTTTTAATAATTCTAAAAACATTTCTGAAAGAATGCTTTTACTTTATTATGGATTATTGAGTGTAGCTTGATGGGCAAATTATTGGCAGATGTATTCATTTAAAATTAAATGTACAACACAATAAAGTGCACAGAAAGTGAAGAGGTCTGAATACTTCATGAATCCACTGTATATTAAATTTAAAAAAAATCCCTTAACTAAATACTACTAGTGCAAATCATGTAACAAGCCCCAAGTAACAATAAAAAAGTGAATTTGGCTATGAGATAGAAAAACAGATGGAGGAGCATGAACAGATGCAGAGCTCTGCCAGGCACACGATCATGCAGTTATTTAAAGATTCTGTTGACTGCCGCCTTTAAGTGAGGAGCCATAGGTGACTTGTTGGGCAACCATTTTAAAAATGCACGGAACAAAACAGGTTTATCTTCGAAATGAGGCCTATCAGTAATTTAGCCACGGGCAGACCTTGACCTAAGGGGCCCCCCATTTGTTCTTAGGGACCTTCGATAAAAAGTTTCAGAATTTACTTGCGTTCACTAGAAAACCGATGCACAAAATGTCACTTTTTTAAATTGTTTTTTCTTTTAATAGAGTGTACAAAAATTACTTGTGTATAATGTCCTTTTTTTTTTTTCTTTTAAATAAGTACGTGTTCGCGATCAACTTCGGTTCGTTTTATGAAGTACATTTTAAAAGCGGCCCCTAACCTCAGCAGCTAAACTTTGGGTGGAGTTTTAAAAAAAAAAAAAAACTTACCAGAGCAGTTATATAAGAAACAACAGACACAAAAAATATTGCACCGGTGGCTGCAGTAAAAGGTAAGATGGATCGGTATGAACGTTGAATTTAAGAAGCAGGTTGAGATAAAGGGGCTGGGAATAACATGAATAGCGTGATTGGCAGCCAGGCTGGCATTCCATGCGGACTTTGTGATCTCCAACCTTCGCACTTCTTCTTGGAACGCGCTGCAAGTTACAATGCTTTTTAGGTACGAAACGATTGTGAGGCGTTTTAGCGAGTGAGTGTGTTTTGGGGGTGCGCATTTGAATAAGGAGACGGGATCTGGAGTCGGGAGAGCGCGGAGACAGGAATGCAGGAGAAGCTCGGTGATCGTGTGGGTTCGCCGCAAATGGAAGCGCGTCGACTAACGAAGTATTATTTCAGTAAGGCTATCGGTGAGCCTTTACGTGCGCGCTTACGATAATATGTAATTTTAAAGGGTGGTATTTTTTTTTTTTTGCAAGTACGCACATTCAAGTAAGAATTTCATTGTACTACGTACACATGATAGTAAACTTGAACTTCCAATGTCTCGCCCTCGAAGCGATCTGCCGCCACCAACGTCTGAGTGCGTGCAGCTCGAGTTCATTGCTGTTCCGCAAGAATGAACGATCATTCATATACAAAAATAACTCGTGTAGCAGATATGTTGTTAATTGCAGTGTGTACACGTCTACGTAGTTTATAAGAAATGGAATGTTTCTCGTGTAGTTAAAATTCCAACTTCTACTGTAGCATAGGTTTAGACTGCCAGCAGCTTTTTAATTACTGGGGCTCAGTTTGGGGGCGGGAATGTCACGTGCCGTAGTTGAGGCGTACTGCGCACGCGTATCTCCAAGGGTTCCTTCACGCCGATTAAGGGGTGTCTCCTCTCCCTTCTTATATGAGAATGCGCTTGAGCGGAGGGGTTGGCTTTGAACTCCGGGCAGACGCTTGACATTGTTATTCTGTCCTTTCTTCTCACATCTAGTGTTCTATCTGTATTTGTGTAATTCTAGATTCTGTTTGCGACGCACATTCACCCTTCTCAAGAAAATGCATCACAGCAGCTGCTCCTCGCCCACGGATGGATGCGAGCTCATTCGGACTCGCTTGCTGCCCGCTGCAACAATCAAGGGGGCATCCACGGGGAGCCTTCAGCTGGCTCCCAGGGAGGCCCTCAACTACTGGTGTGGGTCCCGGGTGAAGATTCCGGAACAGGACAAGAAGGCTGCGGAGCCAGTGTATGAGCCCGCAACAGGTAAAAAAAAAATCTTAAAACTGTTTTCGTTACTTGCATTACACTACACTTAAGGTAATTACTCCTGTTACAAAATCTTCATCGTGGTATTTTGCGGATGGTTAGTTTTTTAATGCATTCGCCTGCCAAGTGCACGAGTATTGTGTTTGTGTAGAACATTAGATGTATTTTGATGAAAACAAGCCTTTCAGCAGAACATAGCTGGCCAGTCTTATCCACCTAATTGCTCTAAAATAACTTCAAGCCCAGTTTTGAGAGATCATATAGCAGTAGTTCTTAATTTTATTTTTAATCTGAGTACCCAAATTTAAAAAAATCTATATTGTACTGAATCCTACAACGAGGCTTATAATAATAATAATAATAATAATAATAATAAAAATAATAATAATAATAATTTATTATTATGATGATGATAATAATAACTGTGGAGTCGTACTGTGACAAAACTTGGCATATAAGAAAAAAAGTAAATGGCATTTGTTTCCTTTCAGGCGTACTTTACAGATGAATATTAAAAGAGAAAAGTGGGAAACAAGTGTATTGTTAAAACCTACCTATCCAAGCAGTGTCATGGGGACAGTTGGAATCTATTCCAGCACACGTAGAGTGCAAGGCAGGAAAGTCCCTGAAAATGGTGCTAGTCTATGGCAGGGTGAACATACATGGGTCAGTTTAGCGTTGCCAATCCTCCTAGCCTGCATATCTTTGAACTATGGAAGGAAGCTGCAGCAGCTTAAGTAGACACCGGATAAACATGCAAACCCGTAGCTGGGAGCCCTTGAGGCTCGAACCTAAAACGGTTGTCATTCAAAACGGGAATAGATTCCTAGGATATACCACTGCCAGTGGAAATGCTTATTAAAAGGTTTAGTAAACCTGGGAGAGAAAATCTTGGGGGTACAGACAGTGTGACAATACAATTTTTTGATAGGATAGTATGAAAGGTTGCTTAGTCACTTGACTTGTTGTACCACTTACGAAACAAGTTAATTTAAGTTGTTAAATTAATTTACACAGCTTATTTACACTGTGTTAAATAAAAAACTTTTTTTTTTTTTTTAGAAGGCTTATCAAACAAGCCCCACCATTAAAAATATATTTTTCTGATTTAGTTTGCAAATAGATTGCATTTGAATTGTTAAATTAAAACTAGGGTGTGTTAATCTATCTGTGACATGTCAGTCTGACAATAAATTGTATGGTAAATAGCTGGTTGCTTATCAGTTGGCAGAGAATTCACACTTGGATGAACTCAGCAATTTTACTACCCAATCATGGCCACCCACCACAGACATGTGTCAGCCCATAGTTCAAGGGAGAATCTTCACCAGAGCCCTGCTGTCTACCGCCTTACTTTGTGACTTACTCCATTTGTTTGTAGTTCTTTGTCGGGCAAATCTGACCAGCACCAACATATTTCTGTCCTCTTTTCTGGCTTTCCTTTGCAGTTAATACTAACTAGAAATCCTCAAGCAGTAATTATTTTTATTTTTTATTTATTTATAAAAGCACATTTTAAAACGGAAGTTGCGCCAAACTGTTGTACAAAGAAGCATTAAAGTAAACACAATGCAAACAATGATGCAGAAGCAGATCAATAAGACGACCAATTATAACCTCCACCACAATCCCATTCGTTATACATAGTGAAAGGCGGAAGAAAACAAGCAGGTCTTGAGCTGATTTTTAAAAACCTTGATAGAGGATGAAGACCTGATGTGAAAAGGCAAGTCATTCCAAAGCAACAACTGAGAAAACATTTTGGAGCGAGACCATGCAAGTCTTTAAAAACAAACAACAAAATTTTAAAATCAATGCGACACCTCACTTATAGCCAGTAAAGAGAGGGGCTAAAATGGGAGAGACATGATCCTTTTTTCTTGACCCCATTAAGAATCTCGCTGCAGCGTTTTGAACCAGCTGAAGGCATGACAGAGCAGATTTTGGCAGACCCACATATAAAGAATTACTGAAATCGAGGCGAGATGTCATCAAGGCATAAATGACTGTTTCCAAGTCCTTCTGTGATTAAAGAAAAAAAAAAAGATTTTAGTTTAGAAATTTGCCTCCGTTGGTAAAAGCAGGACTTTACTACCATGGAGATTTGTTTTTCAAAACTTAGTGATGACTTGAAGATGATACCTAGGTTCCTGACGTCATTATGAATCATTGCTGCCAAGGAGCCTAACTGAATGCCGATTTAATCTGCAGATGTATTAGGACCAAAAATAATGACCTTTGTTTTATTTTTGTTTAATTGTAAGAAATGTTGTACCATCTAATATTTAATGTCCTCAAAGCATTTCGACATTTTTTTTTATTTCTACAGATGAAGTGATGTCAGAACTAATTTTGAGGTACAGCTGGTTATCATCAGCATAACAATGGTGTGACATGTTTGTAAAAGATGGCCCTCATGGGGAGCAGATAAAGGGAAAATAGAAGGGGAGCCAGGATAGAACCTTGTGGGATGCCTTGTGTAAGAGGAGCTGGCTTAGAGAAATTCTCATATATGTTAACAGACTTAGATCTCCCTTTTTGAGGTAGGACTCGAACCATTTCAATGCACAGCCTTGAATGTCTACTTCATCCTCAAGCAGAACCCCATGGTCCACTGTGTCAAATGCCACACTGACATCTAGTTGTTGTCTCTGTGTATGGCAGTAGCTCTTCTTATTTGAGTGTCTATTGTTTTGGGGGTATAACCTTTTTTTTTTTTTTTTTTCTTCTGAGTAGTGGATATTTATTGTTTAAGTGATTGAATATAAATTCTCAAAAGCCTCAAAATCAATTCTCTGTCCTGCTCAATAACTATATGTAGATTTTTGCTTGTCTTCATTTATGGTGTTTGATCCAGTAGATGTCTCCTGTTAAGGCTTTCTATGGAAAAAGCACTTTGCTACCTCACATAGAATGCAAAGGCTGCAGATAGTAGTGTAGGACTGTAAAATGGTGTGTCGTCCCTCAACTGAAATCTTCTCAGATGTGTGGAATTGTTATGGATTCAAACAGTGCGTCAGTAAATAACTGAATAAAAGCAAAGGTGTATGTAAGTTGTGCAGCTCAGAAATTAAATATTGTAACATAACAAATTTTGAGAAATAATTTATCCCCAATTTCACCCATATACTAGGCATGTAATGGTCCAAAACAGAGTCTGAAATCTCGATTTGAACATCCATGGTTTCGGAAACCGTGACACCCCCCAACCTACTGCCACCACTTTAGTTGTAGGATGTTCAGCTTTTCTTATGTTGCAAAACTCCTAATTCATCTCTTATATCATAATTAACACTATTAACACATGCGAATTATAAAATTATTATTCTATTCTGCTGTAATCCGTCAGCAATGCTTGCTTCATACACTGATTGATCTTTAAGGGATTCAGTGTATGGGAGCATAGCACTGGCGAGACAATGTTTAAGGTTGAGCCAACTGGTCAAATCTTTAACTCATTGACAATAACACCAGACTCAAGGCCGAAATTAATTTCATAAGGGTCTGAACTTTTCACTTTTCCAGTGCACGAAGTTGGGAAAGGCTCTATATGTAAATAAAATTTATTAAGTTTGTCTAACACCTTTTATTTTCTCACTAAGCCACATCACTGACTGCTCGCTTGGGCTAAAATACCAAAGGACTTGTGTTACGCTTTTGGGGCATCATTGCAGTGCAAAACTTTATTTATTTATTTACTGGGGACGCCAAGCCCCCTGTCGCCTCCCCACTTGCAGCGAAGATCACAAAATTCTATAAATATGTAAAAGAAAAATGATTATTTAACAGAGTAAAAATCATGCAATAAGAATAAAATATTTGCTCTCTTACCAATTGGAGTTTTCCCGTTAAACTGAGGTCCATTATGCTCGCTTGATAAGAGACTAAATAAACGATCCATTTGTTTTAACTGACATTCTTATAGATGATAAACTTTTTAAAAAAAATTACTCCTTTAAATAACAGGAAAAATCACATGAAAACTAAAGTGGTATGCAATGGGTCATCATAACTCGACCTTCAGCTAACTAAATCACCTAAATACAAACGACTTTCTTGATATTTTAGTTTATAATTCAAAAACTGAATAAGAATCAGAAAAATCTAATAACATCACATTAAAGTTCAATAAATTCTGAAACGAATGATACCAAACAGACGAGGGGGGACCCAAAAATAACCGGAATTTTGTTGTAGTACGTGGTTGGGCCGCTAGGGCGATCTAGTTACACTCCTCACAAGTCAGTCTGCCAAGTGCCATCGGCCTGGAAGGTTGTGCTTGTGTTCAGTGAATTTTGTAGAAGTAGTTTTGTGCAAGCGTCGTTTTTTTTACGATGGCTGATTATCGTGAGCAATGCGCGGCAGTAAAATTTTGTTTTCTTCTTGAAAAAAGTGTTGCAGAAACAATTGTTATTGAAACGGTATGACAACCCTAAACCACCCACCCTACTCACCGGATTTAGCTCCGTGTGATTTCTTTTTGTTCCCTCGGATGAAAAAAGACTTGAAAGGAAGGCGTTTTGCTGACGTCAAAGAGGTAAAACAAGAAACGACCAGAGCATTAATGGGCATTACTTCAGACGAATTTAAAAAATGTTTCGAACAATGGAACAAACAGTTAGATAAGTGTATTTCCGCCAATGGAGAGTACTTTGAAGGAGACTAGTTGTAGTTTGTACAGAAAATTAAACATGTTTTAAAAATATTTCCGGTTATTTTTGGGCCCCCCCTCGTATATATGTAGGTTTTAAAATAAGCCGATTTAAAGCATGACAAAAAAGTGGCATAAAATCGTAGTATATGTGTGTGTATAATATAATATATTGTGGCAGTGAGGCTCTTCTCCACCTCTTGAACCCTCAGGTACCACTCCAGACAACAGGTAAAAGTCCCAGACTCTTTTTTTATTAATTAACAATAACGTGCACAAAGCACCCTCCACACTACTCCTAAATTCAATAATCACAACAATAATATTCTCTCCTCCTCACCCAGACACTTCGCCCCTCTACCTCCCAGCTCAGTTCCGTGTCGGGGCTTCCCCACAATCCTTTTATACACCCTGACCCGGAGGTGTTCCTGTCCAATCAGTTCACAGTTCCTTATTCCTTCCGGGTCAGGGTAAACAGTCCTTTTCTTCAACCCGGGAGCACGTCGTTCCTCCCTGTCACGTGACCGTGACATACTCCCGGGTTATAGGGCACATAAGAGCCCACGAGCCCTCCTACAGCGACTCCCGGTGGCCCCCAAGGTATCCAGCAGGGCTGTGTATAAACACTATATTATATTATGTATGTATGTATGTATGTATGTGTATGTGTGTGTGTGTAGATTTATATAAATATTTATTTATTAAAGAAAAAACCATTAAAATATGCAA
Source organism: Polypterus bichir lapradei (assembly GCA_026402145.1). Taxonomy (NCBI): domain Eukaryota; kingdom Metazoa; phylum Chordata; class Cladistia; order Polypteriformes; family Polypteridae; genus Polypterus; species Polypterus bichir. Next base: position 42,854,257 of record JANRMT010062857.1, read on the forward strand.
AGAATGCATGGGGCGCTCTTTCCTCTATAGTGTTACAGTGAACAAGACCAGTATTGTATCCAATTCCGCCCCCTTGTCAGAAATGTCAAGCAACCCTGATCTGGTTAGAAAATGATACGACACATTCTGTGGGGCTTTTGCAGGAGATTCAGTAGAGTTGGTGTAACTCTGCCTGTTCTAGCAGCTTGAGTACAATACACGAACCAGCCATTGACAAATATCAGATCCATAATTTAGCCCTCTGACACACTGCAAATTTGGAATATCCAGTTAACATACATTTTTGAGGGTGTTTGAGGAGTACCTACATAAGCCTGGGGGTGACTATGTAAGCTCCACATGGACCTAGACTGGGCATGAGGTCAAAACTAGGACACTTGGTTACGTGGCTGAAAGAGCAATTTTGAACTCGCCATACCATTGTTTCAGAGTAGCAGTCTGGTGTGAAGTTTGTAATTTTAAAATCTTCTAAAAAATGTTTATTCTAAAAACATATTTGCAAACTTAATACTTCTCAGCCAGAGGCTTTTGTCCTTGATTTGAGACGGTCCAATCAGGTGACCAATATCTTGCTGATTTGCCCAGTTTCAGTTTACTGTGTTTCAAAACTGCTCTGCATTTACACAAATTCGTGGAGAACACACACTAGCCATTTTTTGGCACAAGTATGTATACAATTCTGCAAACCTCACTAAACAAACTGCTTTTCAGTGCAACAAGCTGTATTTATTCAAAGAGTGATGTGGCAACAACCATCCCCCATCAGAGACTTGGAACACATTCAGTACTGAAGTGTTTAGTAACAAGATCACAGCTTAAAAAGATATCCTGCAACACTTATGCCTGTCTTCCACTATTGTGCCATGTCATCCCTGTAGGATGTATTTAGTCAGATGTAGCCTTCTTGCGGCTCTACTAAGTGTTTAATTTCCTGTATAGGAAGTTAAAGTAGACACAATATGACCAGAACTAAGAGTCCAGGTTATATATAATGTATCAGGATTGCTTGTTTTCTTGAAGTGTGTGCAAATACACAGAAGATAAAATTGACAATCCTGTGCTGGTACTGCAGGTGATTGCTACACCCTGTTGGCTAAATCCTTCATATAGAAAACTTGGCAGAAGAGGATTACAGATTGAGCAATTGTAGTGAGAGTGGCTTACTTGTGCAATACAAAGATTTGCTAAACCTGCTATCTTATCATGATGAAAATGATGAAAGAATCAAACTGTTGGGTTGAACCACTGTTAAATGCTTTGAAGTGACCCCATTTTTGTGCCATATATAAGTGCAACATGTCCTTTTAACTAATTAAATATACACTGACTCATCAGGTTTTTTTTTTTTTCTTTTTACTACAGATAAGAAAGATAAGAATAATAAAAAATTGACTTATCTGTAAGAGTAAAGGAAGAAGTCCAAGGATAAATGGATGTATCTGTTTAAATAACCTTTATTATTTTATTTATTATTTTCAGGTCGTTTGCTTTGTGAGCTTGTGCCTGCTGGGGCCCGCGAAGTGGACCAGGCCATACAGAGTGCTCAGGCTGCCTTCCAGAAATGGAGTGCAATGTCCGGCATGGAGAGGCAACATGTATTGATGGAAGCTGCCAGGCTTATTAGGGTATGGTATGGAAGAAATAAGGAATAAATGTTAACTGGGTATCATGCCTCCAAAGTCCTGTGTTCAGACACGTTTATGTTTCAGATCTGAATGTCATGTTATAGAGCCTGTCTTGGGTATCTCTATATATAATCTTCATTTGGATCTTGATCTTTGTTTGTCCACGAATGAATTAAAAGAAGAAACACTAGAGCAGTAGAGAGACAGCTAAACCGTAAGCATTGCATTAAGAATCTCCTCCAAGCTTATACTACTGAAGACTGTAGTACTCCAGTCACACCTCAAAACACAGACATTCAAACTAAACAAATTGTTGTGCTTTAAATTAAATAAAGAGATCTTCATTTAGATCTTGATCTTTGTTCGCAAATTCCACTCATGCGTAGACCACCTTCCAGTTTAGTACGTTGTTACTCATGGATGTCAACAATGTGCCGGAATAACGAAAGGGGTGGTGGACAGTGTTACGCTGGTTAGCTCCTGAGGCCTGGTTAGAGAATGAGATTACCGAAGATAAAAGGTACGTGCCTACGTAACTTATGAATGAAAGAAAGACAGTGGGTAAAATGAATGACAACATAACCGCACGTTCCGGAAATTATTATTGTTACGTTGTAGCCGGCGAGTGCTGCGCGTCTCACAGTTGTACCGTGCCTTGCTCGCATGTCAGTGAAGTGATCCCTATTTATGCTTTAAAAAGTCTGGATACTTATGTGTCCCCCTTTTATAACCATTGCTCCGTGTATATTGCCTTACTCTTTGGATTGCCACCAAGCAACCTGCGAGATTGGAGAAAGGTTGAGAAGACATCGTGAGAGGAAACGATAGCGTCATGAAAACGAGACGGACTGTGAATGGACAGAAGCAGAAATGCTCCTACACCACCACATAATTACTATTCGGACAGTGATTCGAGTAGGCTGTTCCTATCGAATCAATGTCCAAGGGTTTTCTTTTGTAATTTTCTTTCCCTTATACAAAATCATAATGCTGTGAGAAGGGCCCATTTCACGACTGGCAGCCGCGTTTAAACAGGGAGCCCTTCACTGACAACTTTAACACGTGCAACGTAGTTACTAGCACACATGGCTAGTTCTATATATTTTGGTGTATTTTAAGGCTGCCAGCTGATAGAGAAGTGTGAAGGTTGTGTAAGAGAGCTAGGCATTATACTTTCAGTTGATTGTTTTCAAAGGTTTACCTGAATGCTTAGAATAGTACAGTATATGCAAAAGCTGAGGAGTCTAACAACAACAGCATTTATTTATATAGCACATTGTCATACAACAATGTAGCTCAAAGTGCTTTACAAGATGACAAAAAGAAAATTACAAGAAAAGAGAAACAATTAAGATCAGTTCAGCAAAACAAGGTAAGGTCAGATGACTGAGAAGTTAGAAAAAACTAATAAAGCCTGGAGAAAAAACAACATCTGCAGGGGTTCCAAGGCCAAAAGACTGTCTAGCCCCCACTGGGCAAAGTGTTGTGTATAAAGTGGTGTTTGTCATGAATGGCCACCTGATACCTTAAAATTTCAGTATGCCAACTGGATTTATTATTGATTCTATAAATTGTGTAGCATCAATAAGTCAAAATCTTTCCAAACATGTTTATTTCTAATTACTTTCTTGGCGTTTTTCAAGCCTATACTGTAAACCATATAGCATGTACGGTATCTGTTTTCAATAGGATACAACCCAAGGTGATGTTTGTCTTGCTGTTTGTTACCCTACATTTAACTTGCTCCAAACAGTCCCATGTACTTGGTTTTTGTTTTAACTTAAGTATATAAAGAATGTATTGGTTGCATGGCTTGTACAGTGGCAAACATTAAAAGAGCATGAATTTCCTTATGCAGACTCAAACATCTTCAGTGAAGTCTGATAACTCAATGACTTCTAGCACTGACTTACTGAACACAAGGCTGTATAATCAGCCTTCAATAGGGCACAGGCCTAACACAGGGCACATACATTTCCACGAAGCCAATTTTGAATTTTCAGTTTACCTAATGTCTTTGGGATCTGGCAAAAAAACTAGAAATTCTGAACAACAAATGCACAGACAACACTGGGCTGTCATTCAAAACTGAGACTATGCACCCGGGGTGGCAGTGTTGTATCACATCCTGGCCTTAATGTTAGTGGTAAAGTGTGTGTGTGTGTGTGTGTTTTGGTTTATTTTTTTAAATTTGCTTTCTTCATTTGGCAATAATCATTTATTTAGTGATCAGCTTAGTCATGTTTCTTTTTTTTTTATACAGATAGCTATTTATGTGTGGTGGGCTGAGGAGTTCACTTATAATGTTTGATTGATTGGCACTGATTCTGGGGCATTTCATTTTTTAAAACTGATATCCTATAACAACTTAGCTCCTGGCCTGGGCTGCTAACTTCTTTTTGCGACATGATGATGGAATCGCTTAATCCTTTCACTTTGATATTCTTATATAAGGTGGTTTGCTATTGGAGTTGTAGCATGGAGTGGCTATCTGTTCATTTTTACATTTATTTATTTCAAGATCTGTAGATAATTTCTAAAAGTAAATTACATAACAAGTGTATTGGTCTTTTCCAGGTGTTTCCATACCCAAGTTTCTTTTCTAAACCTTGTTTTCCTTTCCCTACCTAATAAACAGGAACATTGTGAAGAAATTGCTAAAGTAGAAGTCATCAATAACGGCAAGTCCATTTTGGAAGCAAGGGCAGACATAGAGGTCTCCTGGTTGACCATTGAATACTATGCCGGTTTAGCTGGAGGGCTCTCTGGTAAGTGAAGACTGCTTTAAGGGAATCTAAATACAGCTTAAATGTCAGATTTTAATCTTGTGGGTTCAGCTAAAGTGTGTGGTTTTTAATTATCTATATCACACACATGGAGGGGGCAAAAGTGGGTTTATAGTATGGAAAAAGACATGCAGGTTATGATTGCTACACTCAAGCACACCACAATAATAATACTAAGAAGAAGATAAATAATACAATAGTAAGAATTAACTGTTTTTCTGTAAACCAAATTTGCCCACCCATTTTATATTGCGTGCGTGTGTGTATGTATGTATGTAAAATAGAGATTGATTCTTTTTATTGAAAAATCTCCCCATTGTGAAAGTGGCTCTTTTTCCATATAGATGTAATGATGGTTTCTCCATAGAAATGGAAGTGTTTTTACTCCCAGTTCAAAAGGCTTTTTATGCTGGTTTTCCAGCTCTAAAGTTTGAGAGATGAATTGAGAGCAGCACAAACTATCTGGAAGGCAGACCTCCACGTCCTACTTATGCTTAATGATTCCATACTTTACTCTAGGTACTACATCTTTTTATTCCTCCCACCTTCTAAACTAGGCCTTTTAATGACCTCTTGGGCACAGCCATCAGCAGTGTGTCTGTCTGCGGAGAGAGTGTTGACCTTGTTGAGAGGTTTACTTACCTTGGCAGTGACATTCATGTCTCTGGTGACTCTTCCTATGAAGTCGGTAGACTGATTGGGAGAGCACTGGGGGGGGTCATGAGGTTGCTGGAAATGGGTGTGTGCCGCTCCTGATATCTATGCAAAAGGACAAAGGTCCAAGTTTTTAGAGTCCTGGTGCTTCCTGTCTTGCTATATGGTTGCGAGACATGGACACTATCCAGTGACCTGAGATGAAGACTGGACTCCTTTGGTACTGTGTCTCTCAGAAATATCCTTGGGTACTGTTGGTTAGACTTTGGGTCGAATGAGCGGTTGCTCATGGAGTCCCGAATGAGGCACATGACCTGCATTGTGAGGGAGCGTCAGTTACGGCACTACGGCCTTGTGGTATGTTTCCCCGAGGGTGATCCAGCTTGTGAGATCATCATTGTTGGGGACCCTTGTGGCTGGACCAGGCCAAGAGGTCGCCCACGTAACACCTGGCTGTGGAAGATAGAGGGTCACTTCCGGAGGGTGGGATTGGACCGCGTGTCTGCCTGGGGGGTTGCCAACCATGATCCCGAGATGTTTCGTCATGTAGTGGGTGCAGCAATGCACTGAACCATTGCATGCTCCCCAACTTGACTTGACTAGAGAAAATCTGTGTAAGAAAGAGGTCAGGCTGAATAGTGACCAGTTTAAGATTTTAACCAAGTCTTCTGGAGGTATGATCAACTGCACAAGCAGTTATTACCCTAATAAGCTGGTTAATGCATTTGTAACAGGCAGGTTAAGGGCCTAGTCTGGGATACTGCAGCGAGATAGAGGTGAGGACATAATCAATAACTAGTGTAGTGTCATTACCTTTTGTTAATAGTTCATATATCAGCTAAATTGTGGATTGACAGATGTAGAATTTGGAGGCTTTCATCAGCTATAACTTAAAGGCTGGAGGAAGATGGATATATCTTCACTGCGTATAGAATTAAGAAAAATTCTTTTAGGAAAGATCTGAGAGCCCTGGAAGCATTGCCTATTTTTGTCACAATCGGATTTCCAAACAATTCAAGGAAAGCCTGCAGACTGTAATCCAGCATGGACTAACTGTTGGTGCTCACATAATGACACCTACATAATCTTTGTCTGATAATTTTGTTTACTTCTAATAAATTAGCGATCACAGTACAGTCCTGCCATTTGAAAGGGGGTGGGGGTGCACTGTATGTGGGGACATATTCAAGATAAGGTTTGCCAGATCTAAATGTGTCTAATTCTCATTACAGTTTTCTTATATCTGAATGCTTAATGGGAAAGCTTATTTAAATGAATGAATATTCTTTGTTGGAATTTTTTTTCTTTTTCCTGTGTAATATATGAATCTAATTTATTCATCACCTTGTCAGAATGGAGCATGTATGACATTAAGTAGACCAAAAGTGCATTACACAGAAAACCACTTTTGTAAAGGCTGTACTTGACACATTTTAAAAGAAATGCTGCTTTATGCTGATGCGTTTTGTAGATCACGTATATTGCATTCAAAAAGAGCGTGACATTATGTGTCGGTCCAGAAGAATTAACAGAAATTCAACCCAACTAGAGAGGGGTTTGTGTGTCTGTTTGTCAGTCCCTGGTTATATTTGCTTGCCAATTTGTAGGCTTTTGTTCTTGGTTTTGGCCAGAAGGTGATTGTTTCTCTGGTAAAATACCAAATTGAGTAGATAAGTCCTATTTGAGGCAAGGCTTACATTGTCACCAAAGCAGTCGATTAATTTTTTTTAACCACTTTTACCACTTCTGTTTATTTTAAACAATGTATATTGCACAGTACTCCGATTGAGCCAAATGCACAAAGTGAAGCACTGTTGGTCATAGAAGATAACTGAATAGTTCTTGTAGATAAAAAGCTTCTTGTTCCCTACCTTCTGTTTGCTGTCAAGGGCATGGTGTGTGGGTTAAAGTCTATTGGTGAGTCCTGCATTTTTTCACATAGTTATTACTTGTTTTAAATTTGTCACAGCTGCCTCATTCTTCCCCACCCACTTTACCCCATTATTAGGGCAAATGTTATGATGAGTTAATTTATTTTACATTTTTCTATATTTTTTTTTTTTTTTTTTTTTTTTTAAAAAACTCCAGGTATCTTATTGACAGCGTTTATTTTGATAGCTCTGATATTTTTAATGTATTGTGCTAGCAGTTATCTCCTTGTAATCCCCCCCCCCATCCAAATATGTTAAGGATATTTCACATGTATGCTATAGAAACCACCTCACACCAAGCACCTTCACTAAAATGGGTGGACGCTAGGTATGTCAAATTATACAAAAATCAGGATATGAATTCTCATATTAAAAAAAGTTAAGTATTTGAATATGCTTGAAGTGCCACTAGAGGTACATTTGTACTTAACTCTTTCAGGGCGGATGTCGACTTTTATCAACAGGAGGCGTTGACGGTGGTAATCAACTGTAAACAGAGACAAAACCTGCTGTTATGTATGTGTTGGACGCTGTTTGCTAGGAAGAAAGTTAGTTTCAGTGGTTTGACCGAGATTCCCTATGCTCATGTGAGTAGCAAGCAGCAAGCAACGGCAAAAATGGCATCGACATCTGGCGAGAGATCGAAGAGAATGCATAAAGCAAAATACTCTGTGGATGATGCTTTGCATATTATTGCTGAATTGGACTCTGACTTGTTGGACTCCAATTTTGATCAAAAATGAATGTGAGGTACCAGCATCAGCTGATCATGGTGCTGAACAGGTTCGTGTAGCTGACGCACCTATAGCAACATTTGCCTGGGAGGACCACAACTTACAATGAAGAGAAATGAAAAACCAGATTGTGATGCATTGCAACCATGACTGCCGCCCCCGCACCCAAACCCAACCTCGCAAAGACAGCCTGGCAACCAGCATGCTGCACATTCCTGGTGAACTGTCAGCCACAGCACACAGCAACAGATGCTTTATGTTGATTTCTGTGTGAAACCATTGCTTTGTGTTTTTTGGAGAAAATATTCAGCCCTCAAAGGTTTGAGGTGCTTTTGTATGCTTCAATATTATTTTGCTTGTGGAGCTGACGTTTCCTACACTTGATAATGCAGCCCTTCACAGAAAAATTACTTCTCTCTTTGATCACATCACTTTACATACACAGAAGTTGAAGCGGCACACTTCACACGCTTGTAATGCTTATACAAAACCTATATAAAATCACCCACTATTAGTTAAACCTGTTAAACACAAGGGTTACTTTTGTTGCTGCCCCCACCTCCACCTCTCTGCTCTGTTGTGTGCTTTTCTGGTCTGTTGGTGCAAAAGACATGATGCCAGTGCCCATCTGTATTTTATGTAAGTCAAGACCTGGGGCCTCATGTATAAACGGTTCAAATCGTGATGTATAAAACCTACACTTGGCATAAAGCCATGCACTTTTCCATGGTACCTCATACCCTGTCGTACGCAAGTTCTCCGCTTGGTTTTGCAGAATGACGGTACCCAGCGTCAAAGCAGTGCTACTGTTCCTGTGCGGTTACCCTTTATTTATTAGAACCACATTCCTGACGCGGCTTTATAAATACACTGAAACTAACCGCATATTGTTTATTAGTGTAATGCATCTGATTGAAATTAACCAGTAACAATCTAATGGTTCAAAGCCTTTCCTGTACGGACCTCGCAGTTCAGAAACAGTTTCATCCCAAGAACTCTAAATGCACTCAATCAATTGCTCCTTGTCGAACTGTTTGTACATATAAGTGCAATCACCTCACTGTAAACTTGCACAACCTGCGCCACTTTATAAAGCGTGTGTTTACATATGATGACAATGAAAGCAAAAATGATGAAATGCAGCAAAATATGTGGATTATATTATATAGATAAAACTTTAACTTCATTTAACTAATCTGTATTGTTAATAATTAAACATGTGAGGACACGGTTCCGCAGCGCTAGCTAGTTCACGGATTGATCCTACCTTGTGCTGTATTCTTATTGGGGCTGACGCAACTCTGGAAGGATAGATGGATAGAATTATTAAACATGTACTGCAAAGATATTTCAATGTTCCTTAAAAGTTTTCGAGAATCGTCATTGTAAGCTTACAGATGGCTTAATGTCTATTACGGAGCTGATTGTGTGGCGATTGGGTATTTGGAGAAAGAAAAGTAAGCACAGGAATTGGAGGTTAGTACGTTTGAAAGAGACAGTACTGCTACAATAATTTTATTGAAGGCTGCGCACAATCACGCACCGTGTTCCCCTGTTTAATAACATGCTTTAACTCCTATCATCTTGAAAAAGATATCACGTATACATCTTAGTATTTGAATTATTCAGAGAGCTGTAATATCCCGAATGTAATGGATTCTGTGTCCTGTCGGAAAAAGAGAAAGCGGAAGCACGTAGTGATTCACACACATTGAGCAAAAGATCAAATATAAAACAAAGCATTTAACGTACCACTTTAATTACGGTGTGATTTGAGAAACTGGTTAACTAAACGATTTTAAGATGAAGTTTATGATGTTCTACTTTAATGACAAAATAAACTACGTAATTAAAGTGGAAGTTTCGAGATTGAAGTTGACATTTCGTGCTTTTTTCCTACTGTATGCCTTTTTTTCTCTGTACCCTAATAAGCTTTCATATGACTCTCAAACGTTGGGCTACATCTTGCCTTTTCGACTTTGATATGTGACAACTTCTTTTTTTTTTTATTTTGGGCACTGTGCGACTTTGTGAACTTGAGCTTTCGAGTTTCTCCGATATGCTATGTCATCTCGATCAGCTTCCTTTTGTTGCTTATTCCACTGTTTAAATCAACAAATAGTATGTTTTTCTTTGCCTCCACTTGGTATTCACTGAAATTCTTATATTTCCCCCCGTGCTTTTCCCATTGTCTTTTCACAGAACGCTGAGCTTAAGGACTATTTATATTAATTTGCATATTCAAAGAGGCGTAATTCTGGGAGGAATTGGGGCGGGACAGCAGGCGCGTGCACGTGCGTTACTTTTCACGCTGACCGGGATTTATGGAGCGGAAGAACGTGGAAGTTGGAGTACGCACAAATTCCTGCATCTGGATTTTTCTGTGTGTAAGCACATTACGGCCTTTGTGCTTACGTCATGTTATAGTGTGAATTCTACGCACAGAGTTATGCATGAGGCCCCTTGTGACTTTATTCACATTTCATAAAAGGAGTGACTGAAAGCACTAAACATTGCATTGTAAGGATCTTTAAGTATTCTTCCATATTTTTGCTTGCCGTCGTAGATGAAACTCCCCACCCCACCCCCCCAGTGGCAAATTGACGTTTTATAAAAACTATATCAATACATAAGTAGAGAGAGAGTCTTTCTGATTTGTGTGTTTATATTTATCTAACAAGAAAGCACAGTGAAGCATTATGTTGGTTTATTGCTGTTAGTATAAAGGCGTCCCAGTCGGATTTCTTGACACACTTCCTCTGAATGATTCTTTGGTTGAAAGTCCTCAGTGTTCGTGTGACAGAGAGAGGATGTGAAACTTTTGAGTTTTGTTTCAATTCCGTCCTCTTCATCGGCCTCCAGAGTGTTTGTCATAACTGAGCCTGCCCTTTTCATTTGGCTTGTTGATTCGGTGGGCCTTTCTTGAGTTGCCCAGAACACCGCAGCATAGAAAATTGCACTGACTGTCACAGAGTTGTAAAAGCTGCAAAGGATTTTGCTACCCCTATTAAAGGAACAGAGTCGCCTAAGGAAAATTGGCAGAGGAAACTGCTCTGCCCTTTCTGATATATTTCTTCTGTGTTTTCAGAGCAGTCCAACATGACATTGATGTGAACCTCAAGAACTGGTTAGAGTGCACCATCTCTACATCCACTCTCTGAGTAGTAACTGGACATATAGGCTGTTTGTTTGTTGCGGTGAAGGTTGATAACATCAGCAAAAACAAGTACAGTATTTTTCGGACCATAAGGCGCACCGGATTTTAAAGCATAATATCAATGAATGAGTCTACTTTCATACATAAGGCGCATCGGATTATAAAGTGCATTCAGCGAAACAAAACGGTCAGATCAGTCAAACTTTATTCAACTCATTCACAATAACTCTCAACATTGTTCAGTTGTAACATAAAATACAAAACAATACACTTACTTTTTCAGTTCATTCCTCTTCCACAAATCCATCAAATTCTTCATCCTCAGTGTCTGAGGTAAACAGTTGGCCGATTTCAGCATCAAGCATGCCTGGATCTCTCTCGTCATTATCCGAGTCAGTCTCATTGCTGTTACTTAGCTGTTTAGTGATGATTCCGCCCTTCGTGAAAGCTCAGACGATACTTGAGACTGATACCTTAGTCCAGGCATCCACGATCCATTGGCAGATAGTGGCGTAACTCGCCTAGCGTTGCCTTCCTGTCTTGGTGAATGTGTGTTCGCCTTCCATCATCCAATGCTCCCACGCAGCTCGCAATTTAACTTTGAACGACCTGTTGACACCGATATGTAACGGTTGGAGTTCTTTGGTTAATCCACCCAGAATGATGGCAAGCTCCGAATTAGTTTGCTTCACTTGGATTTTGACGGTATCGGTGAGATGGGCGCGCATGGAGTCGCAGATCAATAGAGACGGAGATTTGTGGTCTCCTGACGTAAACTTCCTGACTACGGTAGCCGTAATGCTCCAACAATCCATCAAGCAGTGCGGCTTCATAGCTTACCAAAGTCATTCTAAAACATTTTGACAGATTTTCGAGCACTGTGTACACATAAAATCGGTTCAAGGTCAGTAAGCACAACCAGAATTAATACATAACGTGCACCGGATTATAAGGCAAACTGTCGATTTTTGATAAAATTAAAGGATTTTAAGTGCGCCTTATGGTCCGAAAAATACTGTAACTAATTAAGATGCAGACAGTTTTCTTTGCTCCAAGAAACCATGTTCTCCACCTGACACATTTCCTCTCTCACCCCCTTATCAATACAGCCCATAAGTGCAGAATCATCTGAAAATTTTTGCAGATTTGACCTGGTGTGTTATTTATGATGGTTGGAGGTATACAGAGTGAACAAAAGGACACAGGACTGTTCCCTATGGTGCTTTAGTGTTGCTCAAATCCATATCGCAAATACAGTCCTTGAGTCTCACAAACTGGTCTGCTCGAAAGTCTATTATCCAGGACACCATAGCCTCATCCATCTGCATATCTCCAAGTTTATCCCTTAATAAGGATGGCTGGTTGGTATTGAAGGCACTGGAGAACAAAACATAATTCTCACAGTGCTACCAGCTTTTTCCAAGTGAGAATAAGTCTGGTGGAGCAGACAGATAATTGCATCCTCCACTCCAATCTTTGTCTGATGGACATTAAGAGCAACTTAACTACAAGTTAAAAAAATACACACAGACACGAATAATTTTAAAACAAATCACAAGAAGTGTATGTTTAAAAAAAGAAAAATAGTTTGTGGAAGATGCATCAATTGTGCAATTGTGATTTGTTAACTTCATAGAGTGGGGAGATGGTAATTAAATAACCTACAGGATTAAACTAAATGGGATACACCATCCACCCGTCCCATACAGATGCAGCAAAAATGTAGCGCATGTAATCTTAAAACTTGTAATTCCAAAAACAAAAGCAAAATGAAAAATATGCCAAGCCAGCAGCGTCCAAAAGATGCATGTTGGTTGAGGTAGCGTACCGGACAATGAAAATTCTCTTTAAAATGTTCTTTGAAAGCTATTGCAATAATAAAAAGAGAC
>JANRMT010062857.1:42877032-42899653 GCA_026402145.1 Polypterus bichir lapradei
TCCTCCAATCTCATATCAGTTAATCAGACACATCAAATTTTGTTGCAGCAGTGCAGTTACCAATTTCTTTCGCTACTTCAATGATGTTTAAGTTAAAACCAGCTTCATATTTTCTTCTGATCGAACACTCCATCGTAGATAAGGAATGCTCTTATGATGAAGGTGTATGAGGGTGTGAGATACAAAAAACACAAATCAGTGAAAATGTCTCTTTGGAATAGTTTGGGTATTACCCTGTGGTCATGTAGGCACAATTGAGAAAGCGGTTAGGAGCACACGCTGATACAGCACATTGCCCATATAGTACCCATATAGGAAAAAAAAGGCTGTGTGCTCCGTGGTTACTCTCTCGGGTGGGCATTAGCATATCATAACCTCTTGGACCAATAGCGTGAGTTTTCTGCATTCGACTTATGCGACTGACATTATAAAATACCAGAAATTATACGATAAAATCAAGTCCAGACTTATAAGCGGGAGAACTTATCCGTGAGTACGTGCAGACTGAAAAGACCTTAAGTCATGTTAGTCATTTTTTGATAAAGATGGCTTAGCGATATTAGATAATTATCTGTGTCATATCTCCTACCCCCTGGGTTCAGCAGCTCAACGTGTATAAGCTTTAGTGTGCGGGTATGAGCTTGTCAGTGGGCTCAGCAGTGGACAGGTAGGTTTGGGGTCCATGCAGACCTTTTGCAACATTGAACTGGATTAGGCAGGTTGGGTATTGATGTCCTGGAGTAAACCTGCTTCATGGCCTCAGGATTTACATCTTCTTGATTGAAGTCCTTTTCAATTGCAGGACTGGAGTTGACTGTACTTTTACATGTTTCAATGCTGATGATTGTTTCTGCACCGTGACAATCCCACTCTTTTGTCCCAACCTATTTCCAAAGTATGATTAAAGTATGTTTTCTATGGGGTCCAATGATCAGCCCCATTTGTAAATGATTGTCTTAATTAAGAATTTCTAGGATATAGCCTGTAATTTGGGTTCTGCAACTTACCAGGTAGTGGTATGGTGTGTTGTGTTTGTTTGTTTTATTTTTCTTCTTCTCTCCTAAGAGCAAAATGATTTTGAAAAGTACACGTATATTAAAATTGTGTGGAGAAAATTCACTAAATTAATGCTTTGGAGCAGTCATACCTTAATGGGTTAGATGAATACTGCTCATTCAGATATGGTGACTCTATTGCCAAGGCATAGAGAAGTTCTTTACTTTTCTATTGTACATCTTGTTATCTTGTAGCTGTACTTTAATCAGCAGCTGGTCTCATCACATTGCATCGCCCAAAAATTGACAAGACCCATTTTGTTTAATGGTGTCTTCATAGTTTTTGCAATTCATGATTAGTACACTCTGACTGTAAGAACTCCATGCTTTTTGCACATTTATTTCTCATCATGCAAGTGCTAGTTGGTAATGTCCATTGAAATGTTTATATAAAATTTCTATTTCTTGGTTGGTCTAAATTCTGTTTTGTCCTTTGCTGTAGGAAATGCCATGGTGTTCAAGCCATCCCCTTTTACTCCAGTGACCGCTGTAATGCTGGCAGAGATCTATACCCAGGCAGGAGTGCCAGAAGGACTGTTCAACGTAGTCCAAGGGGGTGCAGAAACAGGCAGTCTTCTCTGCCATCATCCAGGGGTAGCCAAGGTCTCGTTCACAGGCAGTGTTCCTACTGGTAAAAAGGTACATGACCATTTTCATTTATTTATACCTCTAATGTAACTTAGGTGACACTTAGTAGCCTCATGCCCTCAGTTGTGGTCTATACTGGAGTTTCACTGTAAATTTACTTTTCTTTAAATTTGTCTCCATTATGAGCTGGTTCTTAATAACGGTGAGCTTGCAAAGAGTGAAGTTTCAGACATAATGTAGTTTGGTTTTACCACATGGATGTGTACGTTAGAATGAAACAAGTTCTTACGGAGCTCAGGAGACCAAAAATAAAGTCCAATTTACTGTGAAGGAAACATGTCTACTTTCTTAAGGTAAATATTCTGTGCCTGACTGAAAAATTCTGAAGTCAAAAAATGCATACTGTAAATGTTTTAATTTTTATCTCTACATCTTTAGGATTTTGAGACTAGTAGTGATCATATTCTGTGGGAATCAAACTAGTCTAGAACAAACTGGCATTGCCATTTTGCTTTACTGTGGCACACAAGTCTTAAGCTTAAATTGTGAGAGAATGTCTGGCAGCCGCCTCTTAAGAAAAAGTGTCAGGTTTTCTTTCCAGTGTCTACCTCTCTTTGGAATGCAGATTCCTGTTGTCATCTGGTAAGACTGATAGGTCATAGGCAAATGACATCCAGTGTTGTCCTCATGATACACCATTAAAACACTTAGTCAGTGAATTAAGAGCCTTAATTTAATGATTGCCAACCTTACCAATCTTTGCACGAATATTAATCAAAAGGTTGGGCTTATTTGTACCCAAGAAAACAATGGCAAATTGTCCACTCCTTCCCTTTATAAATGTGTTACAAGCACTACTGTTGATTATGTACTTTGTTTTCAGTGCTGTCAGCCTGGATGTAACTTCTGCTAGTTGGCAAGTCCCCTGTTCAACTAGGGTGTGGCTGTAGCAAAGGCTAAAGTGATCCCTTTTACTTAGTTAACCTAGTGCTGGACTGTTTGAATGGAAGACCAAAGCCCAAATCTTGCTATGGTAAAGCAAGATGCACAAGGTGGAGAGACTATCTGTACATAAAGCAATGCATCTGTCTTGCTTAAGAGAGTCTCCTGATCATTGACTGCCCAGCAGATATAATTTTATGCTAGCAAAAGAAGATCACTGAGTGTGAAAGCTCAAATAAAACTGCAGTACCACCGCCAACTACAAGGTTCCACCAAAGCGAAGGAGATGAGCTTCTGAACAAAGACAGGAAGCATGCTTCCATATGTGCCAAAAAAGCAGACAACTGAAGGAAGACGGACAATCCATCATGTGCATTGTTAGTCAAGAAGAACCAAATAAGTACACCAGCTTTTGATTCTGACAGTTGTTGAACGTAACTTAGTAGTTAGGATAGAGCCAGCTAATTTGTCATTATTGTAACTGAAAATAATAAACTGTATGAACAATAAGATTTGGCTGTTACATGTTTCTCTTCCTAAATTCAGTAGGAAAGATCAGAGAAACATAATGCACGTAGAGGAATTTGGTTGGAGTTTGGTAAACCAGTGCAAACTAGTTATGAAGGTATCAACACCGCCATCACAGTGCAAACAGAAACTTAAACTAGCTATCCATCTAACCAGCTGAAAGACCAGAATTCTGACTAGAACAATTTAAAGATGGTGCATGTTGTTTCCTGAGTAATTATTTAGATGTGAATTCTGTTTCCTTAATTCTTAATTTATGTGCCTTTTTCTATAGGAGTGAGAGAAAAATCGGACTAAGCAGGCATAAAGTTGGTTTGCATTGTTTTTGTTCCCCTGCATATGCTTGCATATGTCTTATCATCTTTTAGCCTTCTGTTACAAATAAAGTGTTTTTGGTTTATTGCAGTAGGTGTGTTCAGGTTATTTGTTTAAAAAATAGTCTATCAACACCAGTTGAAAGTGAAATGGTCAAAGGTCTGCATTAAATAACTTTATGAAAGAATTGCACAGATGGCTTCTTAGTTCTGGCATCCCCTGTAGAAAGTGAAGCCAGACAGGATAGAAGGTCTGTTCAAACAGTTCTGGCATTGGGGGACGGGTGGGGATGGAGATTGTAGTATCTGTTTTGCATCAGTTACTGATGCTGCCATGATGAAATGAAGGTAAAACCTAAATTTGACAATACAAGAAAAGTGAATTTCCCACCACCCAACTAACCCCTGCATTCCCCATCAACACATTGGTGTTAGGCAAGTCACAGCCGGGGACTTAATTCATCCTTACTGTCACTTGTGGCGACTTCTTGTATGGTCATTTCCTAAAGTGTGTGTATGCTCTTTTTCTCTATACCTCATTGATAGTTAATTATTTGACACAAGCAATATCACAGTTCTCTACAAATATTTTCCTGGAACATTTGTTGCATTTTGGGAGATATTCTTAGTATGCAACTCCCTTTACAAACATTGAGACTTTACAGATTGGTTTGGAATAGGTGACTTTAATGCTTTACCCAGGATAGCACATTTAAATTGATGGCTTGCCTAAGTACTAAAGTGTATAGTGCTATAGTATAAAACATATACCCCAGTTCTGACAAAGACTCTTAAGCTCTTTCTTTTGTTGTTCTTCTCCAGCCCACTGTCCTGTTTATTTCGGTTCTGTAATTGAATGTTGGGTTTTGTATTATGCTGCTGATTCAGTAAGGCAATATCCGTTGTTTTGAATCTAGTTATCTACTCATAGTCAAAAATTAATTTCTATGTGAACAAGATGCTGGCCTATTTCTTGACGTTCAAAGATCCATGTGCATTTTCAGCCAAGTCCCTTAAACTCTCTTTAGTTGCATTCTTAAAATGTGTATTTTTTCCCTGATGTGGTGTAGACCTTTAAAGTCCATACAGATGATAAATTTCACCCATGAGTTATGTTATTTTTTATTTTTTTTTTCCTTTCTCCTCCCTTCTGTTTTCTAGGTCATGGAAATGGCATCAAAGCTTGTGAAGCCTGTTACTCTGGAGCTTGGAGGGAAGTCTCCTTTGATTATCTTTTCAGACTGTGACATGGACAATGCAGTTAAGGGGGCACTCAATGCCAATTTCCTAACCCAAGGCCAGGTATTCTACTGTGATTCCATACCTTCCTGTCTTAGTAGCTACCTACAGCAAGTGATATTTTCTGCTTTATGTAAAATCAATTTCAGATTCTACATCTTGCCTGTTAATTGTCTCATCAGTTCAAATGATTACCCCATTTGGTCTGAATAAGGTAGTTATAGAATTTATTTTGGTGTAGGCTCTTGTTGTTGAGCTGGTCTTACTTTCTTTCCACTCCGCCTTCCTTCTGTATAATAATGAAGCTTGCAGCTTTGTTTTTAATATGATTCTACACCAAAACATTTGCTTAGAGAATTTTCTAAAGTTTGAAATTAAAATAAATTGACTTGCTCAATAGTAGTGTTACCAGTGGTAATGTATATTTGTACAGTTTTTATTCCCTACAATACTTAAAGCCTTTGTGGCGCTCCACGCTCCCAACGTCCCTATGGGAGCCCTGAACCCAACATCGTCGATAATGTCACCGAGTTGAGCTGACAAGTGAGGACAAATCTCGCATGAAGCCAGGGGATATATCCAAAAGTGCTTTTATTTTTAAACCAAAAAAGTGTGGTGCATCAAATTCAATAAATATTCCTTAAAACCAGTGTCCAGTAGGGATAAAACAATAAATAAATCCTTTAAAATCAAAGGTTAATACGCAGACTCTCTCGCTCATTACTCTCCGGCCCATCTCCGTCTTTCTTTCTCCCCAGCTCACCCATTGCTCTCACAGCCGGCGGAGACCCAACAGCTATGAGCTCCTTCTGCCAATCTCCGTCTTGGCCTCCTTTCTGATGTCGCTGCCAGACCGTCGAGGTCGGCTCTCCTCCCTTCATCATTCGTGCTCCCGAAGTTGCTCCTTGGATTCCTCAGGAGGACACCTGTCTTGCTCACCCTAATCATTCAAACTTTCATTGGGGCGAACTAGCCCCTAGAGTGCCACCAACAAACACTCCTCCGCGGGGCCCCAGCTTGTTTGTCTCCTCCTTACAGGTGGCCAGATCCTCCTGCTTAGACTGCCTTTCTCACGTCCTTTAACCTCCTTTTTCCTTTCTCCTCGATCGATCTCTCTCCTTCCATTTTTATCTCCCTCCTCCTCTTTCCTGGCGTCGACCCGTATATATACATATTTCCGCGCAGCGCCTTATTCACACACCGCGGGAAGCCAATGAGGCAATCAAGAATGACCGCACCCGCATGTACAGGTGCGACTTGCTCCTGCTACCTCATTACCTCCTCGCAGTCATGCAATCGTGCCCACGGAGAAAGGCACGGCTATACGGATTTATAACCTGGCCTTGTTTGTTGGAAGCCATGGACCTGTTGTACCACAGCCTTGATTTGCTTTTCAGCATTGAGTATCACTAGTGGAAGGAAAGCCTGTTACAAAGGGAAAGAAGCATGTAACAACCGCACTCACACTTGGATGGTGGCAAGTTGCACACTCTGCCCTGCCAAATCATACTTGCCCTTCAGTTTCTTAATAGCCCTACATTCAAGCTCCCAGGACAGAAACCGATAAATTAGTCAAAGATAAAGGTCCAGGAGATATAAAATGAATATATTAGAAGAGAATGATATATTACATACACCTTCTGAATTCCCTGATGCAGATGCAAATATTTACAGTGATAGAGAAGAAAAATAAGAAATGGACCCGACCACCCTTGTCTAAACTATGAAACTTGTACAAATTTACAAAATGAAAAACAATCATCTATATACACAAAGTTCAATGTGAAAACACAGTAACAGCAGAGATTGAAAAATGGATGGAAGCCGGCAAAGTCCCAAATGATGAAATAACAGGAAAACATTTCAAATGGTGCTGTTCTACACACACACACACACACACAGGGTAAGCCAAAAAGAAGTACCACATTTCAAATATTTATTGTACAAAAAAGCTACAAGATAAAATTTCTTTACGACACAAGAAAGGGTATACAAAACAGATTTTTTTTTTCCACTGTGTTTTAAAAATGATGTATTCAAGGTGGTAGCCATCATTAGCGATTCACTCTTATAGACGATTTCCTAATGATCACATGACTCATTCAGCCATTTCAAGGGGAATAGCTGTGATGTTGTTGTGAATAGTGTCCTTGAGGTCTTCAAGGTTTTGAGTTCGGTTTGTGTATACCTTCGACTTGAGATAGCCCCACAAGAAGAAATCGCTCGGAGCAAGATCAGGTGAACGTGAAGGCCACCCAGCATCCCTGCGCAGGGAGATCGGCTGCCCTGGAAACGTCTCCCGCAAAACTAGCATGGATCTCCGCACTGTTTGAGCTGTTGCTCCATCCTTTTGATAACCAGGCATCCACCACATCCATTTGTTCCAGTTGGGGCTGCAAAAAGTTCTCTAGCATTTCAATGTAATTTTCTGAAATGACGGTGACTGTTGCTCCCACTTCTCAAAAAACTAAAGGCCTATAATGCCAAATTCTGCAATGGCACACCAAACTGTAACACTCTTACTGTGCAAGGTTCTCTGATTAATTTCACGAGGGTTGGATTCAGCCTAGTAGCAAAAGTTTTGCTTATTTTATGCAACCATTCAAATGGAAATGTACCTCATTACTACACGACAGTGGCATCTTGTACAGTTTGCAGAATGTTTGCACACAATTCTCTACGGCTCTTCCAGTCTCTCAGTAAAACAGGTTTTTTTCTAATTTGGACAGCCTTTTATTTAAATACAAGAGTAATGTAGATGTGTTAATATTTGGTAACAGTTAACACGTCTTGAGGTACTTGATACTAACAAATAGAAACCTGCTATACTAGAAACAAACCTGAAACAAAAGCAGCATGTTAGTATAAACATTTTGCTTCAAGTTTGAAGTTGGTTCCCTTTGTGTTTAAGTCTGATGAAAATCCATAGGAGTTTTAATTCTACTGGTAAATGACAGTACCAAGAGTACTGTACGCTGCCATTTATTTCCAGGATGGAAATTTGTGTAATACTGCTATAGTAGTGTTTTAAAAATTGTTTTTTTGGTAACTCCCAGTACTGGTATACTGTGCAATAATAATATGGAAATTTTCTATGTAAAACTGGACAGTGTGAATGTCTGCTCTCACAGAAACGATGACTAGTGATGGATTATTATGAAATCCTATGTCCCTTTATTTATGGAGTACATCAAATATACATTCTGCAGGCTTAGTTATTTATGGAGGTTATATTGTTTTACTAGGATGGGTTATGTTGAAGTGATTTTATAGAAATGATTTGAATTAAATATTTTTCCCACATACTACAGGTTTGCTGTAATGGAACTAGAGTGTTTGTGCAGAAGAACATTTTGTCAACCTTTGTGCAGAAAGTGTTGGAACGGACCAAAGCCATCAAGATTGGAGACCCTCTTCAGGAAAATACTCGCATGGGTGCCCTAATCACCAAACAGCAGCTTGATAAAGTCCTTGGATATGTGCGCCAGGCTAAAGAGCAGGTTTTTATTTATTTATTATGCTAATAGACTGTCCAGAAAGCCAGTTGTCTGTGTAGTAGACCGGCTCCACCAGGTATTGATGGGCCAAAGTCAGTTCCTGTTCTGTTTTAGAGTGGTTAGAATGTTGCCCAACATTAGTAGGTGAGGAAGGGTCCATATAGTGTTTGGTGATTTAATGAGCTTGCAGTCCTCCATTATTTATTTATTTATTTATTTATTTATTTATTTATTTTTGTGTTTGGATTTTTTTTGTTCCGTTTCCTCTTAGGGAGCCAAAGTGTTATGTGGAGGAGAACCCTTTGTTCCAGATGACCCCAAATTAAAGAATGGATACTTCATGACCCCTTGTATTCTGGGTATGTGATCATACCATTTGCAGAAAGTCATTACTGGATGATTTAATGTTGTTATTCCATTGTTTAATTTTACCCAACTGAGTGTACATCTTGTATCTAACACTGCAGATAACTGCAGTGATAACATGACTTGTGTTAAGGAGGAGATTTTCGGGCCAGTCATGTCTGTTTTGTCCTTTGATACGGAAGAGGAAGCACTGAGGCGGGCGAATGACACCACATATGGATTGGCAGCTGGTGTTTTTACAAGGTAGGAAATATACACAACTTACTGGAATTTTCTTGCAGCTGTACAGTGGCGTTATGAATGATTTTTGCACTCCTCACTGTATTGCAAAATCACTTCAGGCTGCTTTTAGTCAGTAGCTGATTGCTTCTGTGGCAACTGATCAGTTTGAGTTGCTAGGCTGACAAGTCAATGGCAGCCAAGTAATGCTGGGGAAGTATCTGAACAGACTTTGTTGTGTAGCGTGTTAATTAGGAGATGGCCCCTGGAATGGATGAGCTTCAGTAAGGGAAAAATAATGCCTCCTCTGTGTCCGTTAATGCTTACAAGTAGAGAGATGGGTTGATACCAGTTTGATTTATGAGAAACGGTTCAGAGTTCATCCTGGCTGTGGAATGTGGGCCTGCACTTTTCACTTAATGTTGCGGTCAATGTGTCTGTAGGAGATATATATATATATATATATATATATATAAACAAAAAGATGTGGGGAAAAAAGATTTGTGAGTATATGCCCCACAGTATGAAATACAAGGTTACTACATGGGTGTATGGGGTTCCAGATATTTTTCACAGGAAAAGTAGTATAAAATACACAATGTCTATACAAAGGAAATGCAAAGGGAGAAAAACATAAAAAATATGAAAAGCCTTTGTTGCTCTTTTTGGTAAGCCAGGTTTGAGAGCCTATTAAACTAAATTCTTGTTTATCTTCTTATCATGGTACCCCTTTATTTCCTACACCATTGTGTTAATTTTTTCCAAAATAGCCCAAGCACCAGGTTTGCACCTGGATTTGTGATAGCACATGTGCACATACTAATTATCATATTGTGGCATAATTTAAAAATGTATTTAGTCCAGCTGATTAATTATTGAATTATTTATCTACAGGGACATTTCTCGTGCTCATCGTGTTGCTGCCAGTCTTCAGGCAGGAACAGTTTTCATTAATAACTACAATGTGAGTCCAGTTGAAGTTCCTTTTGGTGGCTACAAGATGTCTGGTGAGTACAAAAACATGGCATGAGGAACAAAGTAGGTAACTGACGAGTACACTTGTTTTAAAGTTGTACAGTACTAGAGGAAGTGTTCGTTTATAATCAGAGGTTTAAAAAGTTTCACTCCTTTTTAATATACTGAGGAATGCTGACATTTGTGACAGAATTTTTTATTTTGTGTGTAGGTAGATGGGTTTTTGCTCAATAGGACAGGTACTTTTTATAATTCACTGTTTGTTAACTATCAATGAGCATGTGTTTAGGATCCTTTCACATAAATGAGGTTGAAATTGATTTACTTTTATTCTGTGTTTACAAATTATATAAACACACAAAAATACAGGTTTAGTTTAAGTCTTATTTTTAGATATTGTAATTATGGAAATGATTCAAAAATACATCGGTACCTGCAGAATTTTGGAAACATCAAACACTGAGCATTACATGTAATACAAATTTCACAAGTTGTGCACGATGGTTTTCAGTACTAGTTCACACACACAAATAGAAAAATTACAAAGCATGCTGATTTCTTATGATTCAGGCTTTTACATTTTTTGGTTCTTTAAATTACTGCATTAATACATGACTGTATATGTTGCTATCTATGGTCAGCAAAATGTACTGTATTACAAGGTAGCAGGTATGTTGAATTCACATGTTGTTTTACTGGAGAAGAGGGAAATTCTTTTTCTATGAAGGTGGCATTTTTATAGTCCGGGCTGAGGAAGTGATGTTTCCAGGGCCATAACTGGAATTTCCCTCTGGTGGTCTGCAGGAGAAAGAAAGGGTTATTGTTCACTGCCACCCCGGTCCAGCCTGGAATTACTATTTCGCCCATTTGATCGCCGAAGTTTCCCGCTCCAATGCCGCCTACGTGGTGTCCCGGTCTAGCAATTTCTGGGTTAAGAAAATGACGAGGTGTGTTTAACACTATAAATGCTCGGGCTCAACACAGCACCAAGACCTGTGTCAGAAGCGTCCTTCTGGAGAATGAAAAGGAAAAAGAAGTTAGCACCTGTTATGGGAGCTACTAACATCATGGCCTCCTTTAGGTCACTAAATGCAGCTTCTGGTTTATCATTCCATACCACAGCATTTGGGACCCTCTTTTTTGTAAGATTTGTCAAGAGTGACGTTTTTTTTTTTGGGGTTTTTTTTTGTTTTTTTCAGAAAACCAAGGCAGAAACTGGTTGTAGTAACCCACTAAACCAACTTGCTTCTTGGTTATCATATGGGGCCATTTCCAAGTGACATCTACTTTGGTACACTGTGGCCAAACAGGTAGCCAAGATATTTGGCTTTGGGTAATCCAAAGAAGAATTTGTTTGAATTGATTTGAAGATTGACTTCGTATCTGTTGCCCCGCTTGGACCTGCAGTAGGTATATTCCTTCCCTGTGCCGGAATAGATGACAACATCATTCACGTAGGCAGCACTCTGAGTTATGAAGACATAGCATTTTATCCACTAGATACTGGAAGGTTGCTGGTACCCGATGTAACCCAAATGGAAGGACACGATTCTTCCAATGACCACTGGGTTTGCTAAACGCAGTCTTTGCCTTTTTGTGGAGTCTTTTTTAAAGGGACCTGACAGTACCCTTTCATCATGTCAAGTGTGGTCCTAAATTCTACCTGTGTTAGCTGCACAAGGAGGTTGCCCACTCATGGCATCAGATAGGCATCAAACTGTGAAACTTGATTATGCCAACAGAAGTCATTGCAAAACCTCCAACTCCAGTCATGTTTCAGGACCTAGACAACTGGACTGGACCAGTAACTATGACTTAACCTCTATAACGTTTGGTTCCAGCATGCTCTTTATTTCTAGTTCCACCTCTTTTTGCCTCAGGAAGTCCGTACGGGCGTTCTCTAACAATCACCCCGAGCTCTGTCACAGTGTCCTGTTCAGTCAGAGAGGTCCATCTGGGTTTCTCTCTCACCATATCCGGGACAGACAGGATAACTTCTTCCAGTTCCTGGGTTGCTTTGTGAGCAAAAAGTGAATGGGGCTGCCCAGAGAAGGGATCACGATCCCTATCCTTCCACGATTTCAGCAGGTTTACATGCTATATCCTTGTGCTTGGTTGATTGGGTTGCTTCACCAAATAATAAACATGCCCTTTCCTCACCTTAATTTCATAAGGGCCTTGCCAATGGGCCAATAATTTGGAGTGAGCATGAGGACCATGATGCAGTCTCCCGGGCGGAACTTCTGAATTGACGTGCCATGGCCATAATAATGGACCTGTTCTGCTTGTGCCTTTTCCGTGTGACTTTTTAGAATAGGTCAGAATTTTACAAATCTACCGTATAACTATGCCATATATTCTAGTATGTTTGTGGAGGGGAGTGCCTCCTCTTCCTGTCCTTTCTTGAGAATATTCAGTATGCCACGGGGTTGTCGCCCATCTAACAATTCAAATGATGAGAAACCCTTTTAGGCTAGGGGAACTTTATAAGCAAATAGAGCAAGTTGAAGGAGCTGGTCACAGTTCCTCCCTGTATTTTTTTTTTTTTTTTACTGATTTCGATCTAGAATGTAGCGAGTATAGCAAGTTTTTCCAGTTCCTATTACTATTTATTTGTTCTCATCTAAGATTATACTCATGGATAACTGTAAAACAGGTTATGCATAATGTCTGAAGGCTGCTTCCTTCTTTTATACAAGAAATTCAAACTCTTCCTTTAAAAATACTACATATTACATATTCACAGTGGAAAAATTGCAACCAAAAACCAAACATTTAAAGCAGTGTTTCAGAAAACAAATAAACTGCAAATAAGGACTTCACAAATACATTTTCTGCACTCCTTACAGGGTTAAGGTTGTCTTCATTCTTGAGTAATTTTAATCCCACATTATAACTCTTTTTAAATTTAATTCTGGTAATGTCAATGTTGTACTCCTTGACAAGTGAAAGAATTTTACACATGCTTTCATAATCCGGTTTCTAATATACCATGTAAATGCATATTTGGGTTATTGTTTTAGGCAAAGCCAGGTTAACACACACAGATTTCTCCCTGAGTAAACCAGATATGTGGCCATGTAAACCATTAACTGGGCTGCAGTTATGGATTTCATAGTTCAAAAGCTTGTCTGTTGCACTTTGTTAGACTGCACATGAGTGCAGAATGTGAAACAAACACATGTCCAGTAGCCAAGGGTAGAAAACCTTGGAAAAGTCTAAGATCAGTTTTCTAAGGTACCTGGTTGGGTGATCACATTATTCCTTCTCTTGGTTGTCTCAATCTTCTCAGTAGATCAGAAATTGATAAAATTTATGTTGATGAGTTGAATGTACAGTTCTGCATCATAATCTTAGGATCAGTGTTGAGTGTAACACTTTAAAAGTAGCGTGTATTATGTAATAATATTACTAGTGATAAGTAAGTAACTCAACGCTTTTATTGAAGTAAAATTACCTGCATTGTTACTCCTGTACCACTGGATTAAGGTAAGAAACAAATGTACAGGTATGCCACTCCTTTTGAAGAGTTTAAGTTACACAGCCAAGTTTTTTGTTTTTTTTTTTAAAAAAAAAAAAAAAAAGTGGTGTGTGCAGTAAGCTGTATGTTTACTTTCTTCCAGCTTTTTGTGTTAGATACAGTGGGATGCAAAAGTTTGGGCAACCTTGTTAATAGTCATTTTCCTGTATAAATCGTTGGTTGTTACGATAAAAAATGTCAGTTAAATATATCATATAGGAGACACACACAGTGATATTTGAGAAGTGAAATGAAGTTTATTGGATTTACAGAAAGTGTGCAATAATTGTTCAAACAAAATCAGGCAGGTGCATAAATTTGGGCACCACAAAAAAGAAATGAAATCAATATTTAGTAGATCCGCCTTTTGCAGAAATTACAGCCTCTAAACGCTTCCTGTAGGTTCCAATGAGAGTCTGGATTGTGGTTGAAGGTATTTTGGACCATTCCTCTTTACAAAACATCTCTAGTTCATTCAGGTTTGATGGCTTCCGAGCATGGACAGCTCTCTTTAACTCACACCACAGATTTTCAATTATATTCAGGTCTGGGGACTGAGATGGCCATTCCAGAACGTTGTACTTGTTCCTCTGCATGAATGCCTTAGTGGATTTTGAGCAGTGTTTCGGGTCGTTGTCTTGTTGAAAGATCCAGCCCCGGCGCAGCTTCAGCTTTGTCACTGATTCCTGGACATTGGTCTCCAGAATCTGCTGATACTGAGTGGAATCCATGCGTCCCTCAACTTTGACAAGATTCCCAGTCCCTGCACTGGCCACACAGCCCCACAGCATGATGGAACCACCACCATATTTTACTGGAGGTAGCAGGTGTTTTTCTTGGAATGCTGTGTTCTTTTTCCTCCATGCAAAATGCCCCTTGTTATGCCCAAATAACTCCATTTTAGTTTCATCAGTCCACAGCACCTTTTTCCAAAATGAAGCTGGCTTGTCCAAATGTGCTTGAGCAGACCTCAAGTGGCTCTGTTTGTGCTATGGGTGGAGAAAAGGCTTCCTCTGCATCACTCTCGCATACAGCATCTCCTTGTGTAAAGTGCGCCGAATGGTTGAACGATGCACAGTGACTCCATCTGCTGCAAGATGATGTTGTAGGTCTTTGGTGCTGGTCTGTGGGTTGACTCTGACTGTTCTCACCATTCGTCGCTTCTGTCTATCCGAAATCTTTCTTGGTCTGCCACTTCGAGCCTTAACTTGAACTGAGCCTGTGGTCTTCCATTTCCTCAATATGTTCCTAACTGTGGAAACAGACAGCTTCAATCTCTGGGACAGCTTTCTGTATCCTTCCCCTAAACCATGATGGTGAACAATCTTTGTCTTCAGGTCATTTGAGAGTTGTTTTGTGACCCCCATGTTGCTACTCTTCAGAGAAAATTAAAGGAGGAGGGAAACTTACAATTGACCCCCTTAAATACTTTTTCTCATTATAGGATTCTCCTGTGTATGTAGGTCAGGGGTCACTGAGCTTACCAAGCCAATTTGAGTTCCAATAATTAGTTCTAAATGTTTTGGAATCAATAAAATGACAACGGTGCCCAAATTTATGCACCTTCCTGATTTTGTTTGAACAATTATTGCACACTTTCTGTAAGTCCAATAAACTTCATTTCACTTCTCAAATATCACTGTGTGTGTCTCCTATATGATATATTTAACTGACATTTTTTATCGTAACAACCAACGATTTATACAGGAAAATAATGACTATTAACAAGGTTGCCCAAACTTTTGCATCCCACTGTATATTGGAGACAATGTGATCTGATAATGCAGTGGTTAGGGTACATGCATCAAAACTTAGGGGGCTCATGTCATGGAAATGAAAATTGGAAGGATGTAATTTACATCACAATACATGAAGGACTAAATGTATTAAAATAATAATAATGATATCACAGGCTTCATGGCGGTTTTGGACTCATGGTGGCCATTGATGTTTTAACTATTTTCAGCACAATTTTTAATGATGTGTTTTGTCAAAGGAGAGCTCAATAAGTGGACTTGGTGCATGTAAACAGATTTTTAAGGGACCAGGTTTCTGACCTAACCAGGTTACTTGCCTTATCCCCGGTTTTGTGGACACATAGACACACTTGGTCAAAGACTCTCTGACAAACAGAGGTCAATAACAGTAGGTAGTAAATTATGCCAAAAGCATTGTGCAGTCTAGCTGAGTTTTGTTTTCATGGTGACTCCATGTGATCTTTTTTCCAAACTAGTGACTCATCAGTTTGTTACTGGTCATGGAAATGATACAAAAATGCAGAAATATTCAGTATTTTAGCCCCCCTTATGTTACCTTTGCTAAACATGGTCCCAAAGATGGCTATTTCCTACCCTCTGCTGTTGGGGAGAAGTACTGACCTGTATTTAAAAATATCCAGTGAAAACTTGAAATAATCTCGAAGGCTAGAGTGGAACTGATTTAAGGAGCAGTCTTTCAAAGTCTAGACTTCTGAAAATTGTTGCCTTGTCCTTTTGGTTCTGATTTATACTTGAAATTCTGATGTTGTCATATTGCTACTTTATGACCCAGCCTTTATGACCAGAATTTACAGTAGGTGGTCTTTGCTGCTGTTCATTTAACCCTCTTTGTCTTCCTTTCCCCAGGAATTGGCAGAGAGAATGGCCAGGTGACCATTGAGTATTACACTCAGCTGAAGACTGTTACGGTCGAGATGGGAGACGTGCAGTGTGCTTTCTAAGTGAGGTGAATCTATTCCTGAACTGCATGTGCTGAGACGGATTGTGGGATTCCTTCTATTGAGTCTGTTATCCTGACCTTTTTGCTCTCTTAACTCCTCTTCATGAAGAAACTTTCTAAGGTTGCATTAGGGAATAACACTTCCATTTCCAGTCCTGAAACTGTTAATGTCTTTCCAAGTGCCTTTTCTCCAATTTCAGAAAAATCTTAAAAAATATTTCCAAACAACATTTTCAAACACATGTCCATTTAAGCTGTGAATTTTTCACCTTTCTGTTGAGTGCACTTACTGATTCCATGATACACTAACTCTTAATAAGGAGAGCTGCTTTTGTCTAAGCAGAACTGACATCTGAATGCTTCCAATGCACTTTAAGTACTTACTAATTAGTTCCGTTCCAAGTTTCTAATCCTGACATATTGGTATTTTGTTCATCTTGTTGCTTTGAAAAACACTTAAGAATTTTTCTACTTGTTAGCTAAAACCAACAAAGCTAAATAAAAAAAACTGCAATCTGCTCAATAAGTGAGGTGTGTTTTGTGTTTCTTAAAGTGTATAGAGAATTAACTTTGTTTCATATTGTCGTTGAAGTTTTTATAGTTTGTTTGGGGAATCGGTGAAGTCTGACTTAATGCAGTGTGTGTGTGTGTATGTGTGTACAGGTGCAGCTCTATAAATTATAATATAATAGAATAGTTAATTTCAGTAATTCAATTTAAAGAGTGAAACTCCTATAGATTCATTACACAGAGAGTGATATATTTCAAGCATTTATTTCTTTTCATTTTGCTAATTATGGCCTACAGGTAATGAAAACTCAAAATTTCAGTATCTCAGAAAATTAGAACATTACATAAGACTGATAAGAAAAAAAGATTTTAATATAGAAATATTAGCCTACTAAAAAAGTGTGCATGTACACTCTCAGTACCTGCTCGGGGCTCCTTTTGCATGAATTACTGCATCAATGCAGCGTGGCATGGAGGCAATCGGCCTGTGGCACTGCTAAGGTGTTATCGAAGCCCAGGATGTTTGAAATATATCACTCTGTGTGTAATGAATCTATATAATATGAGTTTCACTCTTTGAATTGAATTACTGAAATTAAGTTTTCGATGATATTTTAATTTTATTGAGATGCACCGGTATAGTCACATTTGGAAGTGACTCGGAGGCATCTTAAATTGTGTTCTTAACATGTTGAGTACTAAATAAGAGTTAACTTGTAGTAGGGCACCTATAAATATAACCCCCAACAAGTTGTCTGTAGTACCAAATACCAGCACATTTGTGGGTCACAACAGTCCATAGAGGACATTGGGCGTTTGAAATAAGAATGAAAAATCAGTGTGGTGTCACAGAACAGAATATTTCACTTAATTTATATTGTCATCTTAGCCATCTTCTGGATAACATTTTTCACGGAAATTGACATATTCGTATGGTTGTGGTTGTACATATCTTGATGATTGACGCCTGATGATGGCATTTGTTTGCAATAATTTATGCAAAATCTAACTTGTTAGACCCAGCCGAGTCATAGCACAGCTAGTGTGTCCCAATGTTTTCTGTCTCATGTACCAACTACGTGGTAATGGAAATAGACATTAACCCTGAGTAACTCAAGCTTGGAATTTTTCAGTCCGGCTTGGGTTGATGCATAATGATCAGCTTTACAGTGTTAAGCTTGTATGGCCATCAGTTTTTGGACAAACAAGCTCAGCCATTGCTTGAATCATGCAATAGTGATGACTATTAAAGTTTTTCATCAGATGTTGACAGGGACAGTGAAATCAGTAGATAGCTACTACGTTTTCACAATATTGACAATCCTGCACCTCGTCATTGTCCATTTATGTTTAACCTCATTCTAAAAATGTCTGCTGATCATGATTATCTGGACTATTTATGATTTGTTAATCTGGTGGAGAAAATAGTTATTGAAATGAATGGCTATGCTGAACAGAGTTTGAAAAGTCGCAGTAAAACCATTTATTTGCCTTTCGCTGTCAGCCTGTCCCTCCAGACTACTTGTGAGTGGGTTGTGTTTTTTTTTTTTTTTTCTTTTCAGTCTCCTGACACTGTAGGGCATAGTGGCTAAACCCATCTAGAGAGGGAACTGGTTTACAAACCGGTTGCTGCAGACACCCATTTTCGACAAAAGTTATGAGCGAGTGTCATTTTTCCCCCTCTACGAAATACCTGCATCTCACTAATAACACTGACTATGATGGAGCCAATCACTCGGCACCAAAACTGTACAAGCTGTGGGATGTGTATCATGGGATCATAAAAAATATGAAGAAGGAAGATTTTTGATTTTATGTACTATATTAATGCCTGAGGGCAAATTATCTTTTTACATGACTTTTGGAGTTCAGAGTGCCGGGTCAGACATTGTACGGTGCCCCAGGAGCAATTTTCAGGTTAAGGGCCTTGCTGAAGGGCCCAATAGAGAAGGATCCTTTCTGGCAGTACTTGAATTGACGTCCTCCCAGATACCAGCAACGGGTCCTTAGATGTTCCTAATTGTGGCGTCAGTATTGCCCAAAGTCTTACGGGTTATAAGGGAAGGCTTCTGCAAATACAGTACATTGGATCAAAACAGGCACGACCGGGTGTCGAGTTCCACATGCTCTGGGTACATCAGAAACATTACTAAAAAAAAATCTTTTGACCAGTGCCCAAGTGTGTTGGTGATGATTTCAAAAAGTATTGCTCAAAGCACATCGTTAGGTCCATGAGTACTGGGACAGTGACACAATTTTCATAATTTTGGCTCTGTATACATCCACAATGGATTTGAAATGAAGCAATCATCATGTGATTTGAAGCGTAGACTTTCAGGTTTAATTCAAAGATTTACCAAAAATTTTATGAGCCATTTAGAAATGGCTGTTGTTATACCCGAACCCCCATTTTCCAGGGGCTCCAAAGTATGTGGACATTTTTACTGAAAAGCTATTCCATAGGTAAATGGTCTGGATTTGATTCCAACTGTGGAATTTGCATTTGGAAGCTGTCACTGTGACCTCTCAATATGAGGTCCAAAGAGCTGTCTATCATTAGGGTGAGAAAAGAAAACAAACCCTTTAGAGAGATATCAAACACCAGGGGCCTCATATATAAACGGTGCATACACACAAAAATGTTGTGTACGCTCGTGTCCACTCTCCGATTGTGATGTATAAAAACTAAACTTGGAATAAAGCCACGCACATTTTCACGTTCGCTAAATCCTTGGTGTATGCAAGTTCTCTGCTCAGTTTTGCAAACTGGCAGCACCCAACGTTCAAGCAGTGTTTTTGTTCCTGTGTGGTTTCCCTTTCTTTTTTAGATCCACATCCCTAACTCGACTTTATCAAATGCACTGAAATTAATCGCATATCGTTTATTGGTTTAAGGCATCTGATTGTAATTAATCTGTAACAATATAATGATCCACGGAATGGCCAAACTATTCCAAATACCATAGCTGCTTTAGCGTTGTTACTCTCAAGTATTTATATCACTATATCTGAGTGTGGAATCACAGCTGTGCAGCAGCTGATCAGAAAGAGAATTATCGGTATACAGCATCAAGTACACGCTGTCTTAGCCATGCTGTCTATTTGAACTGCTCCCATTTGGCAAATGCTTCAGAACCCTTCCTGTACTCGCCTCGCGGTTCAGAAACAGTTTCAGCCCAAGAACTCTAAACGCACTCAATCAGTCCAAGTGCTACTTGTAGAACTGTTTGTGCTTATTAGTACAATCACCTCACTGTAAACTTGCAATAGTGTTAATACTGCACAACCTGAGCCACTTTATAAAGTGTGTATTTACATATGATGACAATATCATTTTTAAGATGAAATGCAGCAAATTGTGTATTATACAGATAAAATGTTAACATTTAAGTAATCTATATTGTTGATAATTAAACGTGAGGATACGGTGGCGCAGCGCTAGTAGGAGCTGCCGCCCCGTTGAGGTATTGTTCCTGCCTCGCGCTGTATTCTTGCTGGGACTGGTATGACCCTGGATGGATAGAATAATTAAACATGTACTGTGAAGATATTTTAATGTTCCTTAAAAGTTTTGAAGAATCGGCTTTCTAAGCTTAAAAGATGGCTTAACGTCTATTACAGAGCTGATTGTGTGGCGATTGGGTACTTGGGAAAAGAAAAGGAAGGACAGGAATTGGAGGTTAGTACATTTGAGAGACACAGTACTGCTGCAATAAGTTTGCTGCATCGTGCGCGACCTTCGATGAAATAAGCATCTTGCGTGAGACATGAACAATCTATGGATGGAGTGCCAGTTCATCACTATCACTGCGCCACCGTGTTCCCATGTTTAATAACATGCTTTAACTCCTATCATCATGAAAATATCAGATATACTTCTCAGTATTTTAATTATTCAGAGAGTTGTAATATGACGAATGTAATGAATTCTGTGTCCTGTCGGAGGAAGAGAAAGCCCGTATCAAGAAGACGCACATAGTGATTCACACACACACACAGCACATAGAAGATCAAATACAAAACAAAGCATTTAACATGCTACTTTAATTACGATGGGATTTGAGAAACTAGTAAATTGAATGATTTTAAGACGAAATTTATGATGTTCTACTTTAATGACAAAATAAACTATGTGATTGAAGTTGAAATTTCGAGATTAAAGTTGGCATTTCGAGCTTTTTTTCTCAGTGTCTCTATTTTTTCTTTTCTCAGTACCCTAATAAGCTTTCATGTGACACTCAGACGGTGGGCTAAAACTTGCCTTTTCATGGTGACTTTGATATCTGACTGCTTCTTTTTTATTTTGGCACTGTGCGACTTTGTGAACTTGAGCTTTAGAGTTTCTCGGACACTCTGTCACTCAATTAACTTCCTTTTGTTGATTTATATCACTGTTTAAACCAACAAATAGTACTTTTTTTTTTCCCTCTACATGGTATTCGCTGAAATTCTATTTTCCCCTGTGCTTTTGCCATTGTCTTTTCACAGAAGGCTACGCTTAAGGGCTATTTATATTGATTTGCATCTTCAAAGAGGCGTAATGCTAGGAGGAGTTGGGGTGGGACAGCAAGCACTTGTACGTGCATTACTTTTCATACTGACCGGGATTTATGTAGTGGAAGAATGTGGAAGTTGGTGTACACACAGATTTATGCATCTGGATTTTTTTGTGTGTACGAACATTTCCGCTTTTGTCTGTATGCCATGTTATAGTGTGAATTCTAAGCACGCCGTTATACATGAGGCCCCTGGTCTTTAAAGCCGCCATCTTGTCTCCATACCAACAGTTCTGTTTTGGACTTGGTCTTGTAAACAACTCTTAATTATTTTCAACCCTTTTTACAGCCAAGGCATATTATTATACGTGTTGCTGCCCCAAACCTTCATGATGTCTTTTTGTCGTTCTTGTGATACTACACTCAATAACCCATAATGACAAAATGAGAACATGTTTGTGAAAAGGTTTGCAAATTTATTAATCAAAAACTGAAATCTGTCATTCCTAAAAGTATTAAGAATGTTTTGCTGTGGCCCTCCAAATTGTGTTCAGATGCCTTCTGTTTGCTTTAATTCTGCTTCAGGTGTTTCTAGAACTTGTTTGGAGTCCAGCTGTTGCCAATTGAATCGACTGGACACCATTTAGAAAGGCGCATGTGGTGTCCCTGTGTATTGAAGGTCCCACAATTCTCACTGCATGTCAGGACAAAAACCAAGCCATGAAGTCCAAGGAACTCTCTGTAGACCACTGTGCTGAAATTATGGTGATGCAAAAACCAGGACAAGGGGATAAAACCATTTCTAAAGCTTTGAGTGCTACCTGGGGCACAGTGGCCTCTATTATTATGAAATGGGAAAAGTTTGGAACCACCAGGACTCTTCCAACAGTTGGCTGCCTGGTCATATTGAGTAAGTAACCAGGCAAGAAGAGCCTTGGTCAGGAATGTCAATTATAATAAAAGGTCAATTTAATTATCTCCTGTCTCTAATTGGCTATCTCTCAAATGATGTGGCCTATGTGCTGCTCTAGTTTAAGGGCTAGAAGATGAAAGACACTTCAGATGATTGTACATTATCTCCATAATAAAAATATTTCTCATTGCTAATTATTACATTCACTTTACAAACCTTTAATCCTGTTTGGGGTCATTGAGTGCCAGAAAGTAGCCTGGCAGCACTGGTCAGAAGATGTGATCCCTGGACGGGTTATAAGTTCATCCAGTTGGAAGTTTTCGATGAACCTACCACCCATAACTTTTGAATGGACAAATACAATAAAAATATGTAGTGTACTCAGATAAAAAGATGCAACTCCATTCAAGTAATTCCCTCCTGTCTTGGTTTCAAGCCCATCCATGAGCCTGGAGCTGTAAGTCAGCAAACACTAACCACTGTGTCCTCCACAACAGGAAACAATCAGCTGCTCTATCCCTGGGGTGGCAGAGTGTCCTGGGTGTTCCCCGTGTTGGTGCGGGTTTCTTCCCATAAACCAAAGACATGCGGTTTAGGTGAAGTGACATTGCTAAATTGGCCCAAATAAATGTGTGTTGTCGTCCTGTGATGGAATGGCACCTTGTCCAGGGGATGTTCCTGCTTATGTCCATTTTCTTTCTAGGTTAGGCTCCTGAAACTCACTGCCCTGGATAAGTGTGC
>JANRMT010062857.1:42914653-42929125 GCA_026402145.1 Polypterus bichir lapradei
GAGATCCAAACTGCTGTGAGGCTCCTGTTACCTGGAGAGTTGGCCAAACACGCTGTGTCCGAGGGCACCAAAGCAGTTACCAAGTATACCAGCTCCAAGTAAACTGCCTGATTTCTACTTAAAACCAACGGCTCTTTTCAGAGCCACACACATTTTTCTCAAAAGAGCTCCATTAACCTGTACAGAATTGTAAGGTTGATGCATTGTATATTTTCCCCCTACGCTTCAGCATGCTTTTCCTGCACCTGCTGGTTTACATAGTCTCACTTATGGCAACTTTATGTAACAGCGGACTAGTAAATTGGTTAGTAAAAACGATCGTTAGGCATAACACCGGAGTAGGAATGGTTAGGCAGGGTAAAAAAAAATCGATTGCTCCTAGTACAAGAAATTGGAAAGAACGTTGCTAAAATAAAACTTAAATTATCGGGGGGGGGAAGAGGTTTCCCTAGCAATGAAGACGTCTAAAATGGCCGGGACTACTACAACCCAACTGAATAGCTCGCAAAGTATCAAGTTTCTTCGATAACAGAACACCTTTGCCAAGTAGTGCAACTCCGTTCTTTACTCCTGTGGAAAGGACCTTGCCTGCTACTTTACAATACACTTAACAGCAGAAGGAAAGCTCTCCAAATAGAAAACGTGGGCGGCTCTGAAAAGAGCCTTTGAATTATTTCTGTTTCATCTCTATTATTGCTTAACCTCCGAAGCCATACAAAGTACGACCTTGCCTCTTCAAAGCGTATACCACATCCATGGCAGTGACAGTTTTTCTCTTGGCATGCTCAGTATAAGTGACAGCATCCCGAATAACATTCTCCAAGAAAACTTTCAGCACTCCACGGGTTTCTTCATAGATCAAACCAGAAATTCGCTTCACTCCACCTCTACGAGCCAAACGGCGGATAGCAGGCTTTGTAATACCTTGAATGTTATCTCGCAGAACTTTACGATGACGCTTTGCGCCACCCTTACCAAGTCCCTTTCCACCTTTACCACGACCAGACATAGTTAGCTCGTTCTAGACCTCTGCTAATTAAATGGACAATGCGCGGATCCCTGCCTGATATGAGTAAAACGACGACCTGCTCGAACACAGCACAGGAAATGTTTGCGCGGGCTTTCGGGAAATCGCGTTTTGAATTTTCTCTTTCGTATCCGAGCACAAGTCTCATGAACAAAGACGTTAGCCCGCCATGTGGAATCGAATTTGAGTGAGAGTTATAGAAGCTGCTAATTGAGTGATACACTTAGGCTTTCTAGAACCTTACTTCTTTTCTGGTTCTACTCTTTGGTGTAAATAGTAACTCTCACCCTTTCATTCATGTAGGAAAACGGTGCGTTTGATTGTTTTTTGTTGAGAAAATAATAATAAAAAAAGCCCGAAAGTATATTCTTATATATCCCTGTCCACTCCGTGTGCCGTTTTAAATTACATAAACAAATATTATTTATGCAAAAATTAATTCAAAATACAATCAAGTCTTATTTGATTATTCTGAGACTAGATTTCCAAGATTTTTCCTCATGATTACTATACATTTTATATTTACTTTGCTCTCTTTTGCCCAGAAAAAGCTCACCCACAATTATTGAAATTATATATATATATTGTGGTATTATATATATATATTGTGGTGGACGCCCAGGAGGACCGGAGGAGGGCTTGTGCCTCCTCCAGACCGCGAGGGGGTGTCCGCCCTGGTTATGTTGGGGGCCACGGGTAAAGGGCTTAGAAGCCCAGCCCTGTAGGGACCCGTGGCCAACACCAGGCGGCGTCCCGGTGCCTGAATATCCCTGGAGCCCAGCACTTCCGCCACACTAGGAAGTGCTGGGGGGAAGACGACAGAGGACACCCGGACGGCTTCCGGGTGCACAGCCGGCACTTCCGCCACACTGGGGCGTGTCTGCGGAGGAGTGCCGGGAAGCAGCTGGAGCCTATCCGGGTTCCTATTTAAGGGGCCGCCTCCCTTCAGTCGATAGCGGAAGTCGGGTGGAAGAGAGACGGAGCTGGAGAGAGGACTGGAGGCGGCCAGGAAAGAGAGGCATTGAAACTGAGAGGCCTGGACATTGGGGAAACGGTGCTGGAGGCACTGGGGAGTGCATGTGACTAACTGTAAATATTTGTAAATAAACAGTGTGTGGTGGATCCAACGATGTCCGTCTGTCTGTGTCCGGGTTCAAGTTCACTATATATATATATATATGTTTTAATTCTACATTTTTTTTTTTTTTACATCATTTCTGGGCCGCTCACATTCCACCCATACATAAAATGTCTGATCCTGACTTACTCACAGGGCTGGTGGCATAAAGTCCTGCCCACACAATCCCAGATGAATTGTAGTTGTTTCAACTATAATTAGATCTCTATATGGATTTCACTGAAAAAGAATATATGGGGAGTTGCAGTAACAGTAAAATAAGAAAATTAAGGAATGCATAAAATCCATTTTGGCAAATGCACATGCTTTGATCCTGAAAGTGCTGCAATGCGCACAATTGTTTTAATTGTTAATTCAGCTCCGTTTGTATTAATATAGCACAGCCGAGTACAGGATCAGAGTACACTTCAGGAGGGAAAACTAAATAGCTTTGACTATTTGTGCCGGAATACTTGGCATTCCAGTGGCATATCAATTAAAACATTTGGAGAGTAGAATTCTGTTGAAGACTTTAATATGACGCGTAGCCGTAAATATGTTATAAACGAGTTTTCTGAAGATTTAATTAAAGCTTTGTCCGAAATTACCTGAGATACTTTAAAATGTAACCTCTTTCACCCAAGCAGGGTAAACAACAGAAGAAACATAAAACATCTGTCAGAAAA
Organism: Polypterus bichir lapradei; assembly: GCA_026402145.1. Taxonomy (NCBI): domain Eukaryota; kingdom Metazoa; phylum Chordata; class Cladistia; order Polypteriformes; family Polypteridae; genus Polypterus; species Polypterus bichir. The sequence continues at coordinate 42,917,484 of JANRMT010062857.1, forward strand.
TAAGTGACAGAAATCTATCTTTCTTTAAAATAGAAGAAAGCTATTTTGAACCAGAAAGGAGGCTTTTCGGGGGCTCTTTTAACTGTCGCCGTTGCCTTCATATCCAGTTTATTAGCTTTTAGAGCATAAACATGGAATACGCTTAGAAATTGTATTTTGTACCGCAGCATCAAATGTCTCTTTTACAGCAAAAGAGCTCTAATCCAGATGATCTCTTGAGCGCCACTGAAACTGAATTGGAGAAGGAAATGAGAAATGTCCTGCAATGATGTGATTTAGGGGCTGACGAGAAGGTGAAGCTTTTTACACTTCTGTATTGCAGAGATTTCAGGCGTTGGTTTTAAAGGCCGATAAAGAAACTAACAGTCTGACACTTAAGGTTATCAAAAGAAGAAAATGCAGAGGGGGAAGTTATAACAGTTAACATGTCTGATCACCGGGTCTGGCAAGAGGTTTTGAGAAGTGCACCTTCAAAAGCAAAGAAAAATGTTGAACTTGTTTTGCATAAAATGTCTGTCAATCCCAATATTGCGTTTTGGAATAACCGTACAGAGCTGCTGCTGTTAGAAGGTAAACCTTTGGTCGGTTCCAACATGAAGATAAAGAGAGTGGGACTAAGGGTAGGAACTTTGAATGATGTCAGTATGACTTGTAAGGGAAAAGAGTTAGCTGATATGATGGAGAAAAGGAAGTTTGATATATTGAGTATACAAGAGACTAAATGGAAGGGGAGTAAAGCCAGGTGGATCGGAGGTGGATTCAAATTGTTCTATCATGGTGTGGATGAGAGGAGAAATGGGGTAGGAGTTATTCTGAAGAAACAGCATGTCAAGAGTGTTTTGGAGGTGAAAAGAGTGTCAGACAAAGTAATGATTATGTAACTGGAAACTGAAGGTGTGATGATGAATGTTGTTAGTGCACCGCAAGTTGGGTGCTCGATGGATGAGAAAGAAGATTTCTGGAGTGAGTTGGATGAAGTGATGGACAGTGTACCCAAGGGACAGAAAGTGGTGATTGGAGCAGATTTCAATGGACATGTTGGTGAAGGGAACAGAGGAGATTAGGTGGTGATGGGTAAATATGGTGTCAAGGAGAGGAATGAAGAAGGTCAGAGGATAGTGGATTTTGCAAAAAGAATGGGCATGGCTGTGGTGAATACATATTTTAAGAAGAGGGAGGAACATAGGGTGATATACAAGAGTGGAGGAAGATGCACACAGGTACATTACATCCTATGCAGATGAGTGAGGTGGCAAAGGGTAAAGAAGAGATGTATAATGAGGGGCTGGACACTAAGAAGGAGAAAAGGACCTGTACCGATTGGCTAGACAGAGGGACCGAGCTGGGAAAGAAGTGCAGAAGGTTAGGGTGATAAAGGGTAAAGATGGAAACATACTAGCAAATGAAGAGGGTGTGTTGAGCAGATGGAAAGAATACTTTGAGAGGCTGATGAATGAAGAGAATGGGAGAGAGAAGGTTGGATGATGTGGAGATAGTGAATCAGGAAATGCAAAGGATTAGCAAGGAGGAAGTAAGGACAGCTATGAAGAGGATGAAGAATGGGAAGGCCGTTGGGCCAGATGATATACCTGTGGAAGCATGGAGGTGTTTAGTAGAGATGGCAGTGGAGTTTTTAACCAGATTGTTTAATGGAATCTTGAAATGTGAGAGGATGCCTGAGGAGTGGAGAAGAAGTGTACTAGTAACGATTTTTAAGAATAAGAGGTATGTGCAGAGATGTAGTAACTATTGGTGGATAAAATTGATTAGCCATAGCATGAAGTTATGAGAAAGAGTAGTGGAAGCTAGTTTAAGAAAGGAGGTGATAATTAGTGAGCAGTATTATGGTTTCATGCCCAGAAAGAACACCACAGATGCAATGATTGCTCTGAGGATGTTGATGGAGAAGTAGAGAGAAGCCCAGAAGGAGTTGCATTGCGTCTTTGTGAACCTGGAGAAAGCATATGACAGGTTGCCTCAAGAGGAGTTGTGGTATTGTATGAGGAAGTCGGGAGTGGCAGAGAAGTATGTAAGAGTTGTACAGGATATGTACGAGGGAAGTGTGACAGTAGTGAGAACTGCAGTAGGAGTGATGGATGCATTCAACATGAAGGTGGGATTACATTCGGGATTGGCTCTGAGCCCTTTCTTATTTACAGTGGTGATGGACAGGTTAACAGACAAGATTAGACAAGAGTCCCCGTTGACTATAATGTTTGCTGATGACATTGTGATCTGTAGCGACAGTAGGGGGCAGGTGGAGGAGACCCTGTAGAGTTGGAGATATGCTCTAGAGGGGAGAGGAATGAAGGTCAGTAAAAACAAAACAGAATACATGTGTGTGAATGAGAGGAATATCAGTGGAATGGTGAGGAAGTAGGGAGTGGAGTTGGCAAAGGTGGATGAGTTTAAATACCTGGGATCAACAGTACAGAGTAATGGAGATTGTGGAAAAGAGATGAAGAAGAGAGTGCAGGCAGGGTGGAGTGGGAGGAGAAGAGTGTCAGGAGTGATTTGTGACAGATGGGTATCAGCAAGGGTGAAAGGGAAGGTCTACAGGACAGTAGTGAGACCAGCTATGTTATAGGGGTTGGAGACAGTGTCACTGACCAGAAAGCAGGAGACAGAGCTGGAGGTAACAGAGTTAAAGATGTAAAGATTTGCATTGGGTTTAACGAGGATGGACAGTATTAAAAACGAATACATTAGAGGGTCAGCTCAGGTTGGAAGGTAGGAAGACAAAGTCGGAGAGGTGAGATTACATTGGTTTGAACATGTGCAGAGGTGAGATACTGGGTATATTGATAAAAGGATGTAAAGACAGAGCAGCCAGGAAAGAGGAAAAGAGGAAGGCCTAAGAGAAGGTTTATGGATATGGTGAGAGAAAACATGCAGGTGATGGGTGTCACAGAGTAAGATAAAGAAGACACGACGGAATGGAAGAAGATGATCCGCTGTGGCAACCCTAACAGGAGCAGCCGAAAGAAGAAGAAGAAGTTTGTTTGTTAAATACAATTGAATGTCATTATATAGTGTTGTCATCCTTTAACTGTCTATTTAAATATTAAAAGGTCTCTGATCTTTACATACAAGGGTACAGATAAAAACAATGTCCCGGTGAAGGAAGCCATGAACAAAGAAATTTAGATACCATTGCATCATTATTGTTAACATCATCAGAATACTTTTTTATCACAGAGGCGTACGGAAGTCCTTTTCCTCACTGATGCAGGAAAAAGAGGCAGTGTTGACCGCTTGTGTCTGAGAACTAACTTTCAAGCTGCCTGTTGTTTTTAAATAATTTGCTTACAGTTTTTGTTTAAGAAACGGTAAATGTCATTTGGGAAGTACAGTAAATAAAGTCCGGAGGATTTCCATAGGAATCAAAAAACTCTCCATTTCTGTCTTCAGTGAGGTAAATTCCCAACCAGTGTTCTCCAGGCTGGGTTTGAGGGTGAATATTCCCCACAAACATGGCTGGCACTGTGATATTTTTTTCGAGCAGTTGATTACACACCAGCACCCCACAGAAATATCTATCGGCGTAGGGATCTTTGGACAGCAGTTCTGTTAATTGTTTTGTATTCATGGTGTTTATTAGTAGTTATGCAGCACATTACGTCTCTGGTTGATTTCAATGATGTTGTCAAAGACGGCATATACTATTAGATTGATGGTCCGAGGGAGAGGGATTCGGAAGCATAATTCAAATCTCTTGTTTCCAGTTTTAACTGAGGAAAAATGATCGCAGCATTCTTGATCGGGGGTTTGATCAAAAGCAAAAAGAGTACATCCTTATGAGTACATCCAACTCCGAATGAGTGATAGACAGAGCTTGATCCTTCAAATGCTTTCCAGTGGCAAACAAAAGGTAATAGTAGTCTCTGGCACTGTTGCCACTTGTAAAGTCTGGTTGAAAAAATTTGGAAGGAATCAGTTCACCGTCCAAGTACAGAGCCAGGAACTCTACATCGTATGTTTGAAATTGAATGGAATCCTTGTATAAGAACCTGAAAAAGCCTCATTATCCATCATGCCATTCACCACATACTTTGGTAGTTTCCCCTGAAACAGGTTTTATTGATTGCATCCATGAATACCCACCGGCATACTGAATACTTTCATATTCACCCTTTCCACAGAATATTTAGCTTTTGCTTATGTAAGGGCATGAGCATGCCCTAATTTCACAGCCGGTGAAACTTTAACTTTTTTTACAAACAGGGAAGCTACCGTTATGTTTACGTTGTCATGTTCAGCATCACCAGACATTGAGCAGAATTCATCTTCTGAACCATTTTAATCTTCACATCCAGGCCGTTCAATATTCATTTGTCCTGATAAAAAAGATATCAGAATGTATGTGACCCAGAAGTTCAACAGCTCAGCTCCAGGCCGTATAGGCCCTTCTTCTATTAAAACCTGTGTTTTCTCCATTAGGATCTGTCTCTTCCAATTTGTTAAATGTATCTTTGTAAAAAAGTCCTGTTAGCAGGCCTTCTAAAACAGTTCTGTAATGATAACAAATTGAAATCTATTATATTAGGCGGTCCCCCAGGGTAGCATCAACTTTCGAAAACAAACTGGCTATAGGGTAGTTGACAAATCCGACCTTTGCACCCGCCGCTATATTAGTACCATCAGCATTCACTATTTTGCACCATAGGTGTAGAAGAGTGTTATTCAAGTCAAGGTAATCCACCCCATTTCCAGCTATGAGAAATTCTAGTGGTACTACTTCAGAAAGGGCTTAGAGAGGTGGGACTTCAACGTATATACTTTTATCTACACTTTTTTGAGTGAAAGGCACAGCAAACTGGTCCAGTTCAGATTTGACACACTTTCTGGACATTCTGTGTACGAAAGTCATCTTCTCTTAAAAATGTCTCTCTTTTTCTTTATGCTTGCTTTAATCTTGTTGTTCTTCTGACAACGACATTTAGAAAATGCAGTAAAAGTAGTGCGCCTTGCATTTTTGACTGGTGGGCCCTCATTTGACCCTGGTGGTCTCTTGCATTTTTTCATTCTCATCAGCATCAAGCCCGACCCCTCCTGCTTCTCTTGGACGCCACCAGCCGCATTTGATATTGCCCCGGTGATCACATCTTTTACAATATTTTTAGCACCGAATTTGATATGTGGTTTTGCTTTTTTCAGGAGAGGTAAAGCTCTCAAGAGATCAAGAGAATCCCGGTAAACCGCTACCCGCTTGGATCTGGTAATATTGGATGTAGGGTGTTGGATCCTGGTAAGAACACATTTTAGTCATGCATACAATGCCTAATGGGTCTGAAATGCAACTTCACTATCACCTTACCAAACTGAAATGGCACGTTTTTGTTCTGGTCCATCTTTATTTCAATACTCACCATATCAAAATTGTTCTTGCTAACTGGTGCATAATGAGGTTTATCGTATGTGATAGTAGTAATTTTATTTGCTTGATCCACTATATGAACGCACCTTAAAAGGGGCACATAGTTGTCTCCGACTCTCTGATGAGAAACCATGTCACCATACATGTACAAAGTGTAACAACCAGCCCTGATGTCAGTGGGGAAAGGAGCCTTGTAAGTTAGCTCTCGAATCTGATCAGTATGCGCTCCTAGTATTCAACCCAGGTGACCTTTTAAGTGTATAGTTTCATCCTTTTCGCCCGGTATCACATAGACTCTTCTTTCCACAGCATTATAACTGAATTTATCAGAAGGGATAGTTCCCACGGCAACATGTGACAAAGTGGGTAGGCTTAAGGTTGTCGAATCCATAAAAGAAAATATGTTGTGAATACCTTCATAATACCCGCAAGGAAAATAGTAATCTTTTTTTATCCCTGGAGCTGAAACATAGAGATTGTTATCTGGTTTGTCTATTGGATTCCACATATGACTTCCCAAGAACCTTCTAGTTCTATGGGTTTAGCAAGCTTTGTTGTGAAATTGGAAATTGTATTCTTAGGGAAAATGTCTGAGGAAGCTATGCTAGGCATGTCACAAAAAAACTTTTCTACTCCATTGTATTCTGCTAGAGAATGATGATCAGATTAGGGGTGGTCTGGATTTTATTTCACATCTTGGGCTTGGCTCTCTGGTATCCAGCTATTAAATTTTTCTGGCCACCTGAGCCATTTGACAAAAATGAAGTGTTTCTTATTCTTAACCCTCCTAGCCAGTATTGTCTCGATCCTGTAAACGTCTGTGGAATCGACTTTAATCTTTTGCAATTCAGGGTCATAAAAGGAGCCAATGATCTCTTCACCATCGTATTTTTTCAGTTTGTACTCAGCCGGTGACCTAGGTTTCACAAAAAGGATGTCTGGTTTTAGAAACCCTAACTGTATCTCCTACTTTGAACTAAAACAAAGGTGGACCCCGGGGGGTTAGCGACATCATATAAGTTTTTGAAAACTTTTCAGGGCTTTAACATGTTTAAATTATAAGGAGCCATTCATATGCTTCGATGATAACTTTTGTTGTAAGAATTTACTAGATCCGACAATTTATCGATGTAGGTTCTCATATTGCACATACTGAAATATTTCCACAGTTTAGATTTTAATGTGAGGTTAAATCTCTCCACCACGGATGCCTTTAACTCACCACTTTTATTCTAATCTTCTTTAGTATCTTTGGAAAATCTTGTATGAAAAACTTTTTCCCCTTATCAGTTTGGACCTTCTTTGGAGTTCTACCACCGCTCTGAATGTGTTGGAAGGCTCTTGTCACATCTTTTCCCGTTTTGTTCTTCAGGGGCCGTACCCATGCATACTTAGAAAGTACATCGATACAGGTCAAGAAATATTTATAACCCTGGTAATGCTTGGACACATTTGTCATGTCCACTAAATCCATCTGCTTTTGCAAGTTTATATCAGATACATAAACTTTATTTCTCTTAAAATGTATTCTAGCAGGTTTATGAATTGTATAAGAATATTGACCAGATAACCAATCTAACACTTGATGGTCATTACTTTCCTGACCCAAAACCTCAAGAGCTCTTTTCAAAGAGTCTCTTCCCTAAAGCTGCCAGGATTTGCTAGGTTATAATAAGCATTTTTCATGTAATCCTCCATCATTGATGGTGAAAGAAAAATGTCAGTGTTTTGAAAATCAAATGGTGCTTTATTGGTAACCTTAGTTCTTTTCTTGTTCTACTCCTTGGTGTAGATTGCTTTCACTGACAAAAGTGGTGCATAAGGGGTGTCTGCCTTATTAACAGCAATCCACAAAGGAAGTATGTAATAGCAATAATAAATTATAGCACACCAATAGTGTCGCTGCCTTTAGCTTTCTGTGCATCTTACTGGATCAACAGTATCTCCACATTATAGAACAAATGCCTGAGAATCCTGATACACTGCAACGATCTCCGCAAAGTGACAAAGGGGTCTGCGGAGAGACACGGAAGGAGGGGTGGTGTGCTCTAGCTAATCCTCTGGCCTTCCCTCATACAGGAGAAGCAAAAGTAAATGGCTACAAGGTTTCAGCCTTATTCAGTTCTCGCAGTAACATGTGCGCCGTTGCTCGCCAACTGGTATTGCTGCGACATTGGCTTAAAATTAAGACCAACCAAACCTCTATACATGGGGACTTCTGTCATTATAAGTCCACTGCCTCCTATATCAGCCACAATGGGTCTGTTAAAAAGCTGACGGTGGCGGTACTATAATTTCCTCATTCCTGGTAATACTCTGTAGAGAACTGTCGAACAATAAAAGCAGTGTAACACTTGCTACTCCCAAACAAACAGTGTGTCTACTTATGGGCACTGAAACCGCATCCTCAGCTACCTCCATGCCTTGTTCTCAGCTGGAAGAGAGACGTCCTCCCCCAAGATCATCACTTCAGGGCCTCAATGACATCACTTCCACCTGGCTGCCTTAAAGACAAGACAACTTCTTCTGTAACTTCATTTCTGTTTTGGAATCAACTGAATATATCTGTGCAACTTATTTTTTTGCATTCAGGCTTCAAGTATACAGGTGGCTACCCAAAAACTTTTTTCTGCGTGTCGAGGCTATTTATTTCACTATATATATTGTGGAAGTTGACCCGGACACAGACAGGCAGACACGTTCATGTCACCCACAAACACATTTACAATATTTACAAATTATTAAAGTCACTCAGACTCAGTTCACAAGTGCACAAACCCCAATGTCACAGTCCTGGCCACAATGCCTTTCTTCGGGCCGCCTCCACTCTCCTCTCTTGCCTCGTCCTCCTTCCACCCGACTCTAGCCTCGAATGAAGGGAGACGGCCCCTTTTATATATGACCCGAATGAGCCCCAGGTGTTCCCGGCGTTCCTCCTCTAGCCACGCCCCAGCGTGGCGGAAGTGCCGGCTGTCCTCCCGGCAGCTCTCCGGGCGCCGTCCTAATTCTTCCCCCCAGCACTTCCTGGTGTGGCGGAAGTGCTGGGGTAACAGGTCCCCAAGGCATTGGGGCGCCTCCTGGCGGTGACCTTGGGCCCCTACAGGGTGGAGCTTCCATGCCCTGTACCCCTGGCCCCCAAAGCAACCAGGAAGGCGACCCCCACGTGATCCAGGGTGGGCGCAGACCCACATCCAGTCCTTCATGGCGTCCCGGCCGGGTCATGGCCCCTGGCATCCCTGACACTGCCCCACAGCCAGCGAAGACCACTCGGGGGAAAGAGCGACCCATCCCGCAAGGCAGCGCAGCCCCGAAGCGGGTCCTACTCCAGGATAGCCAGGGTCCGGCCCCGCTCTCCAAGCAGGGACAGGGGCGGAGACACGGCCTGAGCACCACCACTTGGTGCTCCCCTGCGCCTCGCACAGGTTGTGCTCCCCCCTCTTACCGGCACCCCGGGGCCTCCTCATTTGGCACCCCCTCCGAGGCCTCCGCGCCCCTTTGGTTGGAGTCACTCGCTCCCTAGCAGCCTCCTCCAGCCGTGGCGGCACCCACGCACCAGCAGAGAGATCCTTCCGCAGACGGTCCGACATCAGAGGGCAGGTCCCCAATGAAGGGGGTCCTACTGCTCGCCCGGGGTCCGTCCCTACAAAAGAGAACACAGGGGCAGAACCGCTGCCAAGGCACCCTTCCTGTGCCACACACGGGCAGCGTTCCCCCCTCCAAATCGGCACCCCGGCACTTGCCTGTTCGGCACCCTCTCCGCGGCTTCCGTGTCCCTCTTAACGATGGAATTGCCGGCACCGCCTGCGCTCTCTCCGCCGGCCTCAGGGATTCCCTCTGCCCCCGCAGAGGGCGGCCAGCACCCGGACGCGTGCACCCAGCACCGCGTCCCAACCTATCGGAGGAACCGGCACCCAGCCTGCCATTCCTCCTGTCACTCTGGGACGCCCCGACGGTTTGAGACTCCTTACTGCAAAGAAAGAGCCTCTTTCCCGTCTGCGTCCCTACAGTGCGGCGCGAGACCGTAGCCAACTCGGGGCGGAGGGCACTAGGACCCGGGGCACTCAGCAGCCCATGTCCAGGCAGCGTCCTCATGGACTCCCCCCTCGCCGCATGCGCAGCCCGTTGCGCCGCACCTCCTGTCGGAGGGCTGCTTACTTGAAGCTGATCCTTAACATCACAGCCATGTTCAGCAAACCCTCCCTCATGCTGTACGGGGACGGCGAAACCTACCTTCCCCGCCGTGTCGCTCCGACTGGAAAATCCAGCGGCGCACCGTCGGATCGCCATCCGCAGGTCCTTTATGGACGCGACTGCCTTCCTCTCCAGTACCCGCATCTCTGCCCGGAGGGCACGTAGCACCTGTAATACACGCTGCTCCACGGGCTGAAGGCACGCATCCAGCTCCGACAGAGCAGCCGGCAAAGACAGGAAGTTAACCGATGCGGAGCCTACCTCTCTGTCAGCCTCCGACGCCGGCCACTTCCTGTGGGCCTTCTCCTCCGGCCCAATCGGGTCTCCCCCCTGCCCGTTATGGACATTCCTTGGTCCCGCCTCTCTGCAGTCATCGGCGGGCACACAAGACACACCGTCCAATCGCGTGCCTATCTGCCGGAGCCCCGCAGACCAGCATGCGCCTGCCACTGACGTGGGTCCGGGAAGTCCCTGCCTATAAAAGAAAATACACGCCCGGCCCCCACGGGCCGGCTGCCACTAGGCAGTGAACTCACCTCGCCGGACTCGTCAAACCGAGGACCCCTCCTCGGCGTGGCCTTTCTTGACGCCATGCCGTCCCGGGCGCCTCCAGCAACGGTGCTATCTTCGGAGCCCGCTGCACTCCTGGTAGGCACGCCGCCCGCCCGCATCAGGGAAATATGGCCTTCCTGCGGACCCCTGGCGGTCCGTGGGGTTCCTTTACCCCGCAGGGCTGTGTGCACGCAGCACCTGCAGCACGTGTGTGGGCGCACCTGCTGTGCTGGGCCGTCCACAAAATATTTATAATTTGGGGGTCCCCGTCTTGAACCAGACAGATCGTCCCTGTTCGGGTGCCATTGTGGAAGTTGACCCGGACACAGACAGGCAGACATGTTCATGTCACCCACAAACACATTTATTTACAATATTTACAAATTATTAAAGTCACTCAGACTCAGTTCACAAGTGCACAAACCCCAAAGTCACAGTCCTGGCCACAATGCCTTTCTTCAGGCCGCCTCCACTCTCCTCTCTTGCCTCATCCTCCTTCCACCAGACTCTAGCCTCGAACGAAGGGAGACGGCCCCTTTTATATATGACCTGGATGAGCCCCAGGTGTTCCCGGCATTCCTCCTCTAGCCACGCCCCAGCGTGGCGGAAGTGCCGGCTGTCCTCCCGGCAGCTCTCCGGGCACCGTCCTAATTCTTCCCCCCAGCACTTCCTGGTGTGGCAGAAGTGCTGGGGTAACAGGTCCCCAAGGCATTGGGGTGCCTCCTGGCGTTGACCACGGGCCCCTACAGGGTGGAGCTTCCATGCCCTGTACCCGTGGCCCCGAAAGCAACCAGGAAGGCGACCCCCACGTGATCCAGGGTGGGCGCAGACCCACACCCGGTCCCTCATGGTGTCCCGGCCGGGTCATGGCCCCTGGCATCCCTGACAATATATATATATAGACAAACAGTTTACGTGAATTAGTGTTGCTGAATTTGCCTGAATAAATGTGTGTGTGTTCATGTTAGCCCTGGGATGGACTAGGGGTTATTCCTGCAAGTGTCCATTGCTTGCGATGATGTGCTCCAGCTCCCAATGCCCGGAATAAGTGACTTTAGACCATACAGTGCATCCGGAAAGTATTCACAGTGCATCACTTTTTTCACATTTTGTTTGGTTACAGCCTTATTCCAAAATGGATTAAATTGATTTTTTTCCTCAGAATTCTACACACAACTCCCCATACTGACAACGTGAAAAAAGTTTACTTGAGGTTTTTGCAAATTTATTAAAAATAAAAAAAACTGAGAAATCACATGTACATACAGTAAGTATTCACAGCCTTTGCTCAATACTTTGTCGATGCACCTTTGGCAGCAATTACAGCCTCAAGTCTTTTTGAATATGATGCCACAAGCTTGGCACACCTATCCTTGGCCATTCCTCTTTGCAGCACCTCTCAAGCTCCATCAGGTTGGATGGGAAACGTCGGTGCACAGCCATTTTAAGATCTCTCCAGAGATGTTCAATCGGACTCAAGTCTGGGCTCTGGCTGGGCCACTCAAGGACATTCACAGAGTTG
>JANRMT010062857.1:42929135-42941568 GCA_026402145.1 Polypterus bichir lapradei
GAGTTGTCCTGAAGCCACTCCTTTGATATCTTGGATGTGTGGTTAGGGTCGTTGTCCTGCTGAAAGATGAACTGTTGCCCCAGTCTGAGGTCAAGAGCACTCTGGAGCAGGTTTTCATCCAGGATGTCTCTGTACATTGCTGCAGTCATCCTTCCCTTTATCCTGACTAGTGTCCCAGTTCCTGCCGCTGAAAAACACCCCCACAGCATGATGCTGCCACCACCATGCTTCACTGTAGGGGTGGTATTGGCCTGGTGATGAGCGGTTCCTGGTTTCCTCCAAACGTGACGCCTGGCATTCACACCAAAGAGTTCAATCTTTGTCTCATTAGACCACAGAATTTTGTTTTTCATGGTCTGAGAGTCCTTCAGGTGCCTTTTGGCAAACTCCAGGCAGGCTGCCTTGTGCCTTTAATTAAGGAGTGGCTTCCATCTGGCCACTCTACCATACAGGCCTGATTGGTGGATTGCTGCAGAGATGGTTGTCCTTCTGGACGGTTCTCCTCTCTCCACAGAGGACCTCTGGAGCTCTGACAGAATGACCATCGGGTTCTTGGTCACCTCCCTGACTAAGGCCCTTCTCCCCCAATCTCTCAGTTTAGATGGCTGGCCAGCTCTAGGAAGAGTCCAGGTGGTTTCAAACTTCTTCCGCTTATGGAGGCCACTGTGCATTAACTTCATGCTTGGCTTGTGCTCTGATATGAACTGTTAACTGTGGGACCTTATATAGACAGGTATGTGCCTTTCCAAATCATGTCCAATCAACTGAATTTACCACAGGTGGACTCCAATTAAGCTGCAGAAACATCTCAAGGATGATCAGGGGAAACAGGATGCACCTGAGCTCAATTTTGATCTTCATGGCAAAGACTGTGAATACTTATGTACATGTGCTTTCTCAATTTTTTTATTTTTAATAAATTTGCAAAAATCTCAAGTAAACTTTTTTCACGTTGTCATTATGCAGTGTTGTGTGTAGAATTCTGAGGAAAAAATTTAATTTAATCCTTTTTGGAATAAGGCTGTAACATAACTTAATGTGGATAAAGTGATGCGCTGTGAATACTTTCCGGATGCACTGTAGACACAAGTCTATTCCTGCTTGTACAACAGTTTTGTGGTGACCCGAGCAAATCTCCATCACACGTCAAATATACCCTTTTGGCTAAATATTTAAAAAACACAAATGTAGTATCTGTCTAATGGATGAAGCTAATAAATTACAGAAAAGGCTCCAACTTTCAAGTCTGTTAATTAAGTTGCACCCAAAAGGTAAGCTCTGCATATAGTTTATAACTTCTTAAAAAATGTGCTTATTTTGCCTCAATTTAAATATGCAGACAGACAAACCTAAAAGCAAAATGTCATCTGCCAATTGAATATCATTAATAGTATTTGCTTCTTTTTTCGTGAGGATACACCAATTTAGAAGACCCAAAGTTGCCCACTGGGAGTTGTGTGTTGAATTTGACCTGATATTACAAAGAACATCATGAAGAAATCACACAATCCCAGGTCCCTTTCATGTTTTAACAACAAGGTTTAGAAAATGTGATGGACGGACGGACATCAGAAGGTGACTGATGTATCTTTGAAATGTAGTGAAATGGTATTTTCTATTAACTTGATTGTCCTGCAGCCTGAAGTCGATAAAATACCAAAATCAAAAAATTCAGTGTAGGACATAAGGATGGTTGAAACTTTCTGTACCTTTTAAGGCAATTTCAATCCCAAATTCATGTTTTATAAAGCCCAGTTTATACATGCTCCAAAGTGTGACCAGGTTCTATACATGAGGGCCCAAGTGTTGTAGTCTACAGACCACCAGGGCCATCCATATTCATTGTTCATGACTGAATTTAGCAACCTTTTATCTGATTTGACTATAAAACATGATCATGTAGTATTGATGGGGGATTTTAATGTACACATTGGTCTGGAAACTGACACTTTTAGCAAATGTTTTACATATTTGTTAAATTCAGTACGATTTTGTCAGATTGTCAAAGGTCCAACTCATAATCATAACTACACATTAGATTTATTTATAACTTACAAAGCTGAAAATCTAAATTTATATATTACTCCATTAAATGAAGTTATTTCTGATCATTACTTAATTATATTTGATTTAGTATTGCCCTTGCCAACGCATTCACAGATTAAAACAAAGACAGTATGACATCTAGATTGTAATTCTACTTCAGAATTTATTGATACTTTGATGATGGCATATTGGCATGTGAAACGTACCTCAGACAATATGATTTACCCACAAAGTCACTAATAGAAATGATAAAAGTCACTCTGACACATAATTTATTCTCATTTGGCAAGATTTCTACTTGCAACAAATGGGGACTGCAATGGGCTGTCGGTTTGCACCTCACTATGCAAACCTATTTATGGCAAAATTGGAGGAAGATTTCATGTCAATGTGCATCTTAAAGCCAGTGTTGTATCTCCTTTACATAGATGACATCTTCATAATCTGGACTGCCATTGAGAAGGACCTAATCCATGTTCATAAAGAATATATTTCTTTTCACCCCAACATAAAGTTGAAGTTGAATTACTCAAAAACAGAAGTCGGCTTCCATGACACCACCATTCAACTGAAAGACAACACCCTTGTAACTTCTGCTTTTCTCAAACCAACAGACAGACAGACCTACCTAAGAAGTGATAACTTCCACCTCAAACATATAAGGTGCTCCATTATTTTCAGCCAAGCAATACGGTACAATCGTATTTGCTCAGACCCTACAGACCGGGATAAACAACTGAAGGAGCTTAGACAAGATTTCATCAAACAAGGTTATTCCCCCAAAACAACAAACACTCAAATAAGAAGAGCTACTGTCATACCCAGGGACAACCTTCTAGAATATAAAAACAAAAACAACAAGAACCGCAACCCCCTTGTTGTAACCTACAACCCTCATCTTGAAGCACTTTGAAAAATTATAAAAGAACTTCAGTCAATGCTAAACAATGACCAAACAATGAAAAATGTATTTCCTGAACCTCCCCTCCTGGCATACAGACAACCACCAAACATTCAGCAACTAATTGTAAAAAAGCTCTCTAAGTGAACCAACAGAAAATAGCACATCTCCCTGCCTACAGAAAAAATGTAAAACGTGTGCCCACATTTATAATAAAGACCGTATAGTTATACCACACTGCCGACTAGAACATCACATAAAGGGATCATTCTCCTGCAGATCATCTAATGTCTACCTAATTCTCCACATGAAATGTCTTGACACTGCACTCTGTGTGGGAGAAACTGGACAAACACTCCGCCAGAGAACGAATTTACATAGTTTCCACATAACACGTGGCAACACAGATGTTACTGTTGCAACCCACTTCAACAGCCATGGACACTGTGAGAGGGACTTTAAAGTCACAGGGCTTATGGGCATCTTCAAAATACAGCAAGAAAAAAAATAATGGGAAGTTAAACTCCTGCTAAAATTGAATACATTACAAAATGGTTTGAATAGAGACAAGTGTTTTATGGCCAGATATGAGGATTGTTTGCATCTCTCAGACTGACACAGACAACCTGACTACAGAGCCACATTGTATTGAAAAACTCATTAGAAACCTCAAAAGACTTTGTTGGACAGTTATCTTATCTAAAGATCTTCACCATACATTGTTCTTCTCTCTTGTTAAATGAACCCTAGCCTGAAGGAATCTATTAATTTTTTACATTTAAGATTTCTCACTTAAAGATTTACCAATGTTGTTTCTTGTCCTTGAGTGTATATAAACACAGGGAACTCCAGTTTCTGTATTACATCTAGCCTGAAAAGGGGCCTGAGTTGCCTCGAAAGCTTGTATATTGTAATCTTTTTAGTTAGCCAATAAAATGGGTAATTTTGCTTGACTTTTCACTAGATACTTTGAGTAAGTTGAGTGTAATTGTGGAGAACCATTTAGATCAGTTAACATCAAATGTAAATGTGGAAAACAATTTAGATCAGCTAACATTACACTATAATGTGCCCTTGAGACATGCTCTGGACGCAATGGCTCCCCTTAAAACAAAAGTGATCAAAGCACATAGAAACTCTCCCTGGTTTAATGAAAATATCCGAGCTCTTAAATTAGAGTGTCGAAAACTGGAGCACAGATTGAGAACAACAAAGCTACATGTCTTTCAAATTGCATGGACAGAGAGTGTTAAAAAATATAAAAAGCTCTCTTTAAAACATGCACAGAATACTATTCTACAATAATGGATTGCAATAATAAAAATTCTCAGGTACTGTTTAGAACATTGGCTAAATTAACAAATGGGAATTCAGATCTACAGTGCAAAATACCAACAGATATTAGCAGTACAGACTTTATGAACTTCTTCAATGAGAAAATTAAAAATATAAGATCCCAGATCACAGCATCAGAGTACAAAACACATACTAGCTTAGCAGACCGTGTCTCACATTGCATTCAACACTTTAGTAATTATAATCCTGTAATTGAGCAGGAAGTCTTAACTTTAATTTCTAAAATGAAACCCACTAATTCTTTCCTAGATCCAGTGCCAACAAAACTAGTAAAAAGTGCAATGGATTTTCTTGCAGCGCCTATTCTAAACATTATCAATAGTTCATTATTGCATGGCACAGTATCTGATGCACTAAAAGTGTCAGTCATCATTGTTTAAAAAGTCAGACCCACGCATACTTAATAATTATAGACCTATTTCAAATTTAGCCTTTCTCTCTAAAATACTAGAAAAAGTATTTGCCAATCAGTTTTAGTCACATCTTATGCATTACAATTTATTTGAGAAATTCCAGTCTGGTTTCCACACTGGTCATAGTACAGAAATGTCACTACCATGGGTTGTAAACAACACTCTGATATCATCTGATAAAGGAAACTCCACTGTAATTATGTTGTTAGACTTAATCGCAGCATTTGACACCATTGACCATTCTGTTTTACTGCACAGGCTAGAAAATGATGTTGGGCTTACAGGCCCCGTGCTTGCTTGGTTTAGTTCTTATTTATCAAATCAATTCCAATATGTACAGAAATGTGCTGACAGTACTCCAGCATTATACACAGAAGTGAGATATGGTGTCCCGCAGGGCTCAGTACTGGAACCTTTACTGTTTTCACTTTACAAACTTCCACTGGGATCTATCATTAGGGAACATAATATTAATATTCACTTGTATGCAGGTGACATCCATTTACCCATTTATACCTTTCATTTAGATCAAAGGAAGTTTCTCCAATGTTGTCGTTAATTAGTTGTGTTAGTGAATTAAAGGAGTGGATGTATGATAACTACTTATCTTTAAACACCGATAAAACAGAGATGTTAATTATTGGAGGGAGTGATGTTGATCTCAACAATATTTTGTCGTCATTTAACTCAGTTGGAATCACCATTAATTTTATTGAATCACCCCACAATCTATGAGTTATCTTTGACTCTAGCATGTCATTTAAACCGCACATTACAAAGTTGTCCAAATCACGTTTCTTCCATCTTAAAAATGTTGGGAAATTAAGGCACTTTCTAAATAAATAGGATTCTGAGAAATTAATTCATTCATTTATTTCTAGTAGACTTGACTACTGAAATGCGGTGTTCACTGGATGTTCAAATTGTTCTTTATACAGCCTCCAGTTAATCCAAAATGCTGCTGCAAGAATTATTACAAGAACAAGATAATACGAACACATAACTCCAGTTCTTAAGTCCTTACACTGGCTCCTTGTTAAGTTTAGGGCAGATTTCAAAATCCTCCTTTTAACATATAAAGCCTTAAATGGCCAAGGTCTGGCTTACTTGTCTGAACTTATCATGACTAAAAAACCAGAGTGCACATTAAGATCTTAAGATGCTGGTCTGCTTATGATTCCAGGAGTTAATAAAATAACAGTGGGAGTCGAGCTTTTACTTACCGGGCCCCTAAACTGTGGAGTGGTCTGCCTGCTACTATAAGAGATGCCCCTTCTGTCTCAGCTTTCAAATCACTACTGAAGACTCACTACTTCATTTTAGTATATCCTGACTAGAGCTGCTGATTAACTGTACAGAAGGCATCTCTGTTGTTAGTCCTTAGCACTAAAACATAAGTAACATGATAATTATAATTTGTTACTAATCATTTTTTATTTTAATACTGTATTGAGGATTACTTCTGTTCTGTTCTGTTCTCTGTACTGTATGGTATTGTAATGTATTGACCCCCTTCTTTTTAACAACCACTGCATGCCTAACCAACCTGGAAAGGGGTCTCTCTTTCAACTGACTTTCCCAAGGTGTCTTTCACTTTTTTTCCCTACAAGGGGTTTTTGGGAAGTTTTTCCTTGTCTTTATAGAGAGTCAAGGCTGGGGGGCTGTCAAGAGGCAGGGCCTGTTCAAGCCCATTGTGGCACTTCTTGTGTAATTTTGGGCTATACAAAAAAAAAATTGTATTGTATTGTATTGTTCCTGCCTTGTGCATGATAATTGCTGGGAAAGGCTCTAGCAAAAGAGAGCAAAGTAATCTTGGAAATCTAGTCTCAGAATAATTAAACAAGACTTGATTGTATTTTGAATTAATTTGTGCATAAAAATATTTGTTTATGTAATTTAAAATGGCACACGGAGTGGATGGGGATATATAAAAATATGCTTTCGGGCTTTTTTTATTATTATTTTCTCAACAAAAAACAACTAAATGCACCGTTTTCCCACATGAATGAAAGGGTGCGAGTTACTATTTACATCAAAGAGTAGAACCAGAAAAGAAATAAGGTTCTAGAAAGCCTAAGTGTATCACTCATTTAGCAGCTTCAATAACTCTCACTCAAATTCGATTGCATATAGTGTAATGATAGTTGATGTTGATCTGTGAACTTGACAGCTAATAGTAATGTCTTAAGTTCCATACTGGAAGTTGTAAGAGGATTTGGTGTTTGGCAGAAGTTGTACATGTTTTGGACTGTTCAAGTAAAGAGTTAATCTTTTCCAAACAACGTGTCACTGAGTTATTGGAACCCGCAATAAAAACAATACATGGTATCAGGAGTGTGGGTTTGGAAAAGACAGTCTGAGACAAGGAATTGAAAAAAAAAAAAAAAAAAACACTTACAAAAAGAATAAATAAAATAATAAAGAAGAAATGGAAGGTCTGCAGCCGCCTCCAAAGCTTCAGTTGGCCGGTAATATAGCTGAAAACTGGAGGGGATTCAAACAGTGCTTTGAACTCTACTTGTCTGCAATTGATGCAGATCATAAAGCGGAAAAAATGAAAGCTTCGTTATTTTTACATGTTGTCAGGGATGAAGCGCTTGAAATTTATAATAATTTTGTCTTTGAAGATGGGGACAAAATAAAACTGAAACCAATTATGGACAAGTTTGAGGAATACTGTATACCTAAAAGAAATGTGACATACGAAAGACATCGATATTTTACGTGCATACAGAAAGCCGGGGAAACAATTGATCAATATGTGACGGAGCTGAGAAACCACAGCAAAACATGCGAATTTGGTGAGCTTACAGGCTCTTTGATCAAAGATAGAATTGTATGTGGAATACCTGATAACACGCTAAGAGAGAAGTTGCTTAGAGAATAAGACCTAGATTTAGACAAAGCTTTAGTGCTATGCAGGGCTGCTGGAAGGGTAACGTCACAAGCCAGAGAACTGATAAGTGAAAGCTGCACTGTAGATGTTCTAAAAAAGGCGCCCGAACAGAAGAACGCGACACGAACAGAAAGTTCCAGAAACAAGGCAGACAGAAAGTATCGCTCAACAATGTGTAAACGATGTGGAATGTTGCATCCACCAAAGAAGTCCCCAGACTATGGTAAGACCTGCAATAAATGTGGCAAGAATAACCATTTTGCACGATGCTGTAGAAAACAAGAACAGCAAAGTAAAGTAAATAGTGTTACAGAAACTGATATAGAAGAATTTTTTGTAAATGTCTTGTCAGAGAAAGGACAAAATGGAAAAGATTGGGCTATTCCTTAGCAGGTGAATGGTGTAACTGTTTTGTTTAAGCTGGACACTGGAGCACAAGTAAATGTTATTTCAGAGAATGTATTTAATGCCTTGAGGCCAAAACTACATAAGGCACATGTGAAAGTAACAGGTTATGCAGACGCTGATATCCCATCCATGCAGAAAAGTTCAAATTTCTATGAAAGAACCTTTAAAAGATGAGCTTGACAGAATGGAAAACCTAGGAGTAATTGAGAAAGTAGATACTCCAACTGAATGGGTTAATTCTTTAGTAATTGTAGACAAGAAAAATGGAAACTTAAGAATTTGTCTGGATCCAAGAGATCTGAATAGAGAAATTAAGAGAGAGCATTTTAAACTCCCTACACGTGAAGAAATAATGTCTCAATTTGCAAATGCCAGCTATTTTAGTAAACTGGATGCATCTACAGGATATTGGCAGCTAAAATTGGATGATGCCAGTGTTAATCTGTGTACTTTTAATAGCCCTTTTGCCAGATACCGGTTTTTGAGACTTCCTTTTCGGACTGCTTCTGCACCAGAGGTATACCATAAAACTATACATATGATCTATGAGCACATTGAAGGTGTTGATACTTCCATGGATGATATAATTATATGGGATGAGCTAACAAGGAAGAACATGATGAGAGACTCAGAAATGTATTTGAAGCTATACGTAGAGCCAATTTAAAGCTGAATAAAAGCAAATGTAAAATAGGGGTGTCTGAACTGACATTTCTAGGCGATACAATCAGCAGTAGGGGTGTCCATCCTGCTCCAATGAAATTGTCAGCTATTGAAAATATGCAAAAAACACAAAGTAAAAAAGATGTTCAGAGGTTTATTGGAATGATTAATTATATGGGAAAGTTCATACCCAACCTTTCTGAAGAAATAGCTCCACTAAAAAGGCTAACTGAAAAGAAAAATGAGTGGGAATGAAATCACAAGCAAGAAATGACATGGCAACATTTAAAGAAAGTACTAACAAAAGAACCAGTGCTGAAATGTTATCCGGCAAGACCAATCACAATTTCAGCTGATGCATCTCAAACAGGTCTGGGAGCCATTTTACTTCAGAAATATGATGATAACTGGCAACCAGTGGCATATGCATCTCGCTCTATGACAGGTGCAGAAACCAGATATGCCCAAATAGAAAAAGAGCTGCTTAGCATTGTATTCGCATGTAATAGATTTCATCAGTTTGTTGCAGGACAAGTGATCATAGTAGAAACTAATCATAAGCCATTAATATCATTATTTGTAAAACCCCTCAATGAATGTCCATTACGAATTCAAATGATGATGATCAAACTTCAGCATTATGCACTAAATGTTGTATATACACCGGGAAAGCAGATGTGTACAGCAGATACACTGTCCAGAGCAGCTGATCCAAAGTCTCCACCTGATTATCAAGTATTTGAAGCTATCCAGGCATATGTAAACCTGATTACAGAAGCTATACCTGTAGCAAATGCCAAAATGCATCTAATTAGGCAGGAGACTGAGAAAGATGAGACACTTATGCAGGTGGTAAAAGCTATAGTAACTAATTGGCCTAATGCGAAAAAAGACTGTAGTATGGATCTAAGTGAGTATTGGAACTACAGGGTTGAATTGATTGTTATTGATGGTATTATATACAAGGACAGTAAAATAGTGATTTCACAAACATTAAGAAAATACATGCTAAAAAAATTCATGAAGGTCACCTGGGAGTTGAGAAATGTAAGAGAAGGGCTTGTGAAGTAATGTATTGGCCAAGAATAAACCAAGACTTTTCAGATGAGGTGTCAAATTGTCCAACATCCAATCGGTACCAGCTCAACAATCCCAGAGAGCTACTAAAACCACATCCAGTACCTCAAAAACCTTATCAAAAGGTAGGTGCTGATCATTTTACCTGTGACCAGAAGGATTATTCTTATTGTAACTAATTATTACTCCCTGTATCCAGAAGTATGTGGATTGAGTAAAGCAACAGCAGAGAATGTCATTGTGTGCATGAAATCCATTTTTTCAAGGAATGGTGTGCCAGAGGAAGTTTTTACAGACAATGGTCCACAAATTTCCAATGCACGTTTTAAAGCCTTTGCAGATAGTTGGGAATTTTTTTAATAATACTTCTAGTCCTCATTTTCCACAATCCAATGGTGTAGTAGAAAAGTCTGCGGGCATTGTTAAAAAACTCAAGTGCAAAGCAAAGGATTATGGAGGTGATTTTTATAAGGCTCTTTTAGCATATCGCAGTTCACCACTAGAATCTGGCTATTCACCAGCTTATCTCCTACTGGGTCGATGTATTCGTTCCAATTTGCCAATAAAAGATGATCTTTTGAACACACAGGATGGTGAGGAGATGAGACGGTTTAAAGAACAACAACAAACTAAACAAAAGATGTATTTTGACACAACACACACAGCACACAATAGTTGCCAGAGCTATGTGAAAGAGACAGTGTAAGATTCAAAGATAACACAATTACATGGACACAAAAAGGGATTGTAATAAAACAAGCGCAACCCAGATATTTCCATATACAAACAGAAAGAGGTAGAGTAATACGGAGGAATCGACAGCATCTTCTGAAGGAAACAAATTTTAATCAGAAGGAATATTCTAATAATGAGCAGGAGAATGTTGTGGGAGAAAATTTAAAGGAACAACAAGTACAACTCAGGAAATCTGCTCATCACAGGAAATGCTCTGAAAGACTGATTGAGTCATGTTAAAACAATTTGAAAATATGAAAATTCTTGGATATTCGCTTTTGTACATAATTTGAAATAGTAAAATTTAAAATACTAAAAATATGTCGATACCATGTTTTAAGAAATTACAGTCTTTTGAGTTATAAAGAAAGATATAATGATAGTTGATGTTGATCTGTGAACTCGACAGCTAATAGTAATGTCTTAATTTACATACAGGAAGTTATAAGAGGATTTAGTGTTTTGGAAGAAGTTGGTGTACATGTTTAGGACTGTTCAAGAAAAGAGTTACTCTTTTCCAAACAACGTGTCGCTGAGTTATTGGAACCCGCAATAAAAACAATACATAAGGCGGGCTAGATTATTTGTTCGTGAGACGAAAGAGAAAATTCAAAGCCCGCGCAGACATTTCCTATGCTGTTTTCGAGCAGGTCGTCGTTACAATCATATCAAGCGAGGATCCGCACGTTGTGTTAGTTAGCTGCAGTCTAGAACGAGCTAAACATGTCTGGTCGTGGTAAAGGTGGAAAGGGACTTGGTAAGGGTGGCGCCAAGCGTCATCGTAAAGTTTTGCGGGACAATATTCAAGGTATTACAAAGCCTGCTATCCGTCGTTTGGCTCGTAGAGGTGGTGTAAAGCGAATTTCTGGCTTGATCTATGAGGAAACCCGTGGAGTGCTGAAAGTGTTTTTGGAGAATGTTATTCGGGATGCTGTCACCTATACTGAGCATGCCAAGAGAAAAACTGTAACCGCCATGGATGTGGTATACGCTTTAAAGAGGCAAGGTCGTACTCTGTATGGCTTCGGAGGTTAAGCAATAATCGAAGCGTAAAAGAAATCCAAAGGCTCTTATTAGAGCCGCCCACGCTTTCTATTTAAAGAGTTTTCCTTCTGCTGTTCTATAATATAGTGTCAAATAACAGGCGAAGTCCATTCCACACTAGTAAGAATGGAGTTGCACTACTTAACACCTTTGCTAAGTTATCTGAGAAAGCTGATACTTTGCGAGGTATTCAATTGGTTTATAGTAGTCCCAGCCATTTTAAACGTTTTAATTGCTAGGGAAACTTCCACCCACCCCCAGATAATTACGTTTTAGTAACGTTTATTTCCATTTCTTGTACTTTTTCTACCCAGTCCTTGTGGCAATTTCCTGACTTCTAACAAATCCTACTCCGCGGCGTTTTGGCCAACTATAGATTGTACAGACCAACTTGTTTTCGTCCACTATAACAAAACAGACTTCTTGCCATAAACGGGACTGTGGTTCTGAGAAAATATATAATGCATCAACCTCAAAATTCTGTACAGGTTAATGGAGCCTTTTTGAGAAAATGTGGGTGGCTCTGAAAAGAGCCGTTGGTTTTAAGCAGAAATCATGCGGTTTACTTGGAGCTGGTGTACTTAGTAACTGCTTTAGTGCCCTCGGACACAGCGTGCTTGGCCAACTCTCCAGGTAACAGGAGCCTCACAGCAGTTTGGATCTCCCGGGAAGAAATAGTGGAGCGCTTGTTATAATGAGCCAACCGAGAAGCCTCTCCGGCGATGCGCTCGAAGATGTCGTTCACAAACGAATTCATGATTCCCATTGCCTTAGAAGAAATACCCGTATCGGGATGAACTTGCTTCAGTACTTTGTACACATAGATGGAATAACTTTCCTTCCTGGACTTTCTGCGTTTCTTTCCACCCTTCGCCTGGCTCTTAGAAACGGCTT
>JANRMT010062857.1:42979892-43125068 GCA_026402145.1 Polypterus bichir lapradei
AGCCTCACAGCAGTTTGGATCTCCCGGGAAGAAATAGTGGAGCGCTTGTTATAATGGGCCAACCGAGAAGCCTCTCCGGCGATGCGCTCGAAGATGTCGTTCACAAACGAATTCATGATTCCCATTGCCTTAGAAGAAATGCCCGTATCGGGATGAACTTGCTTCAGTACCTTGTACACATAGATGGAATAACTTTCCTTCCTGGTCTTTCTGCGTTTCTTTCCACCCTTCGCCTGGCTCTTAGAAACTTCTTTCTTAGAGCCCTTCTTAGGAGCAGGAGTGGCTTTCGGCTCAGGCATTGCTGTTAGAACGTAGCGATGAAAAACTGAATAGCGTAACTTCCCTGGTTCCTCCTTTTAAAGGCAGTCCATGCAAATAGCAAGCGCTGCAGAGTTAAGGCGTGGCTACCAACGACAACGACAAACGAGCCGCTGTTTCCTTTATTTCAGACACGACCGTTAAGTTATGAATGAGTCAAAATTCGCGCGCACTTTTCTACTGGGCTCTGTTTTTCAAAAACTGCATGTTAAGTTTGTTCTTTCAATTTTTTTTCTTTTCTTTAACCTTTCAACATCCCTTTCAGCTTTACGTCAATCGTGGCAGGTAACAATACATGTTGTAAGACGAAACAAAGTAACTTAAACGTAATCGCGACGCATAAAATGAATAGAGATGAAGGAAAAAGGGTCAATAACTCGGTAATCCGTACACGAATGGGACTCCTGGCCTTTGGAACAACGATTTTTGTGCCTAACAATGTAGGAAATCACGAAAATCGTTCACGTGGGGACTACGTAAGTGCAGAATAAGGCAATGTGTATGCAGCCCTTCGTGTGTTATGTTTCTCTGTATACTGCCTTGAACAATACATATTTTATCATTTATACATATAAAATTAAAATATATCAGTTCAACAAAATCCACATTATGAGAGATATATAAGGTGTTAAAGAAAATATGTGTATGTACATATGTAGAACACAGGTACGATCAAAACAATAAAAAGGGCACGATGTACTCTTTGATCGGAGATGTTATTTTTGCACTGGAGGCGCAACCAAATGACGTAAGAGCAAATGCAATTTAGCAGTCAGTTTGTTCAGCTCATCACGCCCGAAGGAAGCCTTAATAAAAGCGCAACGTTGGCTACTGCGACCATTCTATTCATTCTAGTTTTGATTCGATTTTCGATTCTAACTGACATTCGATTGGTTCGACTAAAAGAGATTCAAGGTTAGACGAGACATTGAGGAGTAGACTAGACACTTGATCTAGACTCCGATTTGAAAATTGATGCTTGAAAGGGGAAGATTCAGCTGAATTTCCTATCACCTTTTCAAAAGTCTCAGTTCCCAGGTGAATGGGAGACTTCGAAGAAGAAATCAGCGAATGTGTCACCAAGATTCACGACACATATGCCGTTGACTCTTCACCCGGAGAAGACAAGATGTCTCAACGTCTTAACACGTACCAAACAATGACTTCTAGGGCACACCTTCCAAAGGTGTACTCCGGTTGACCCGAAAACCTGTCTGATCTCAGCTCTGAAGGCGAATCAGAAATGGACGATAATCCCTACTTGGACGGTAACAGCAGTGAGACCGAAAGTCCCTTCTTGCCTGTAACATCCTTGAAAGGAAAATACAAGATCTTTCCTTCCAAACACTCTCTCGATAGAAAGAAGCTAAAACCGAAATTACTAAATTCCCTTCAGCAAGATATTCCACTCAGAAATCGTTTCAGCGCACTGACCGATTTAACATCGGAAATGGAAGCTTCGTATGAAGATTCAAACCCACTCTCACATGCCGACAATTCGCAAAGGCCAGAACAAGACCACATTGAGCGCCGCCTAAACAAAGTCCCACCGATTATTCTCCGTTCTTCGGAAAACTGGTTGCAATTCAACAACGAACTAAAAAGACGAAACATTACAGTCTCTAAAGCAGTTACTACTAAAGACGGCATTCGTCTTCAACCACAATCCGCTGATGACTACAGAGCGCTCTCTCACTTCCTAAAAGACGGTAACGTTGAATTCCACTCCTGGATGTTGGAATCGGAAAAACCACTGAAAGTAGTCATACGTGGTATACCCACATCTGTAAGTGAAGATGACATAAAAACGGCTCTTAAAGAAAGAGGCTTCCCTGTTATTAAAGTGTGCAGAATGAAGGCAGGCCCTCAGCGTCTTCCCTGCCCGCTGATGCTCGTACACTTAACAAGAAACGAAGAAGGTAAGCGCATATTTCAAATTACTGATTTAATTTTCTTACATGTTAAAGTGTAAAATTTAATTAATAAACCCAAGATTGGTCAATGCCACCGTTGCCAAAGATTTGGCCATGCTGCCAACATGTGTTATAATAGACCCAGATGTGTGCGCTGTGCCGACAGCCACTGGTCACGTGACTGCAACAAACCAAGAGAAGAAAAGGCAACCTGCGCAAACTGCCGTCAGGATCACCCAGCAAACTACAGGGGATGTGGGTACAATCCTCTTAAGAAGCAGCCACAACCCACATTACTACCTTCCAGAGCAGTCTCCGTAGGAATCGGCTACGCTGACGCTGTAAGAAAAAAAACCCGCCTAGTAGAGCCCGCAAATCCATCACCTCCTACTTCAAATGGATCGCGTCACAATAAAGTAAACAAAACAGATGGGCAGAAGGCCGAGCGAATTGCATCCACTACTCTCTTAGAAAGGAACTTCGCTTCTCAGATTAACAGGCCTGGGGCTACCCTTGCCGGTCCCTCTGAGGAAGATGACGTTTCTGGTCTGTTAAACCTAACAAACCTTTTTTCCAGTCCCAAAGCCAGAAGACTACTAAATTTTGCAAAGTCCCTCATTGATAAATTATGTGCAGCAAGAACTGGAACAGATATTCTAAATATAATCCTGTCCTCAATTCCTTCTGTTGTAAAGATTTTCTCTGATGGCCCCTAAATTACTACACACACCAAATAATTTAAGATTAACCATCTGGAACGCCAATGGAGTACAAAAACAAAAAAGAAGAACTTCAAGAATTTTTGGATCGGCATTTAATTGATATAATGCTAATAAGTGAAACACATTTACGTCCAAGTTCAGAATTCAGAACAAGAAGTCACTTTGTATACAGATGCGACAGAATTAAAGGAAAAGGAGGAGGCACAGCCATTCTTGTCAAAAAAGGAATAGATCATTCTGAATCACCCACACCACAATTAAACACATTGGAAGCAAACTCGGTGATGTTAAATACTAAAGATGGCCCTTTGAGAATAATTGCAGCGTACAACAGTCCCAAGAACGACCTACCTGTCCAAGAACTGGATTTACTTTTCCAATCAAATACTCCAACGATCTTAGCAGGTGACCTAAATGCAAAACATCCAGCCTGGAACAGCAAAACTACTAATAAATGAGGGAGATCTCTCATCAATTTTACAGACAGAAACCACCTAATAGTGATAGGACCAGAAGAACCAACGCTGTTCCCCCCAAATGGTTACAGACCTGATGTAATAGATATTGTGATCCTCCAAAATATAACGCACTCTCCACTCATCAGCTCCATTGCAGAACTGAGCTCTGACCACAACCCTGTACTTCTGGAGTTACATGGATCAAACAATTTCACCAAAAGCCACAATGACATAAAAAAAGAAAGAATATCCTGGCCTGCTTTCACAAGAAAACTTGAATCATCCTTGGGCCCTTTACCAACAATCAACACTCCAATACAGCTAGACCATGCAGCAAAAGCCCTTACTCATTGCATCAAGCAAGCAATGGTAAATGCTTCATACAAAGCCCATAATACAAACAAAAATAATCTGTCCTCCATTCTCAACTGGCTACTAGAGAAAATCAAAGAAAAGAATAGAATTCAAAGAAAGTGGCAAAAAAATTGTAACCCAGAAGACTGCCAAAAAATGAATACACTCTGAAATGAAATCAGAGTAGCACTAAATGATATCAGGAATCAAAAATGGTCACAAACCTTATCTGAAATGGAACATCAAGCAGGTACCAAATGGAAAATCCCCCGTGCACTCCGCAACAAACAATCTCCTATACCATACCTCCATGGTCCAAACGGACTTGTATATACCACCCAAGACAAAGCAGAAGTTATTGCCAACAGCTTGGAACTCCAGTGCTCACCAAACTTTGAAAATGCAGATATCCAACACATTGAAAGAGTAAATAAAGAAACTAACCAGTTTTTATCAACAAACCCACCAGAAGTCATTGATTTTGCTACTCCAGCAGAAATCAGAAACATCACTGATCATCTTAATACTAAGAAGGCTCCAGGGTCAGATGGCATCCCAAATGCTGCTCTCAGAGCACTACCTCACAAAGCAATCGTCGCAATAACCAACATTACCAACGCGGTAATGAGACTAGGACATTTCCCTGAATGCTGGAAAACTGCTGATGTCATAGTTTTGCCTAAACCAGGAACAAACAGATCTTTCCCACAGAACTACAGACCAATCAGTTTACTTAGTACTCTTGCTAAAACCATTGAGAAAGCAATACTGAAAAGACTTAAAAAATATACAGAACAGCTACAAATAATCAATGAAGAACAACCTGGCTTCATAACTGGACACAGCACCACTCATCAACTCCTGAGAGTAGTGGAATACATCACTGAAGGCTTCAACACTAATAGATCCACTGGGGCGATCTTCCTTGATGTATCCAAAGCATTTGATAAAGTGTGGCACAAAGGCCTTCTCTACAAAATGATTAAGGCAGGTATTCCAAATTACCTAATTCATCTCACAGCCTCTTTTCTTAAAGGAAGACAATTCCAGATAAAGTTAAATGGCATCAGGTCATCACTCAAAAAAATAACTGCCGGTGTCCCTCAAGGCTCACTACTTTCACCAATCCTCTTCAACATCTTTGTAAGTGATATGCCAAAGACAAGTAGCACAACACTGGCTCAATATGCAGATGATACTGCAGTACTTTACAAATCCACCCAAACTTGGGTTGTCACAAAAAGACTACAAGAGGCAATCGCAACCCTGGAGCAATGGTTTCAAACATGGAGAATCAGCATCAACCCGGAAAAAAAGCACTGCAATCCTTTTTAGCAGAAGGCACAAACCACCACCTGGTACCATAACAATGTTTGGTCATCCCATTTCATGGCAAAATAAGGCAAAATACCTGGGAGTAATATTAGACAACCGCCTAACTTGGAGAAACCACATCACTGAAAGTATATCCAAAGCAAGATGATCACTCGGCCAACTGTACCCACTGATGAATAGAAAAAGTAACCTGAACACTACAAACAAAATACTTCTGTACAGAAGCATCATCAGAGCTCAGTTACTGTACGCAGCACCAGTATGGGGATACGCTTCCAATTCACTCATCCGTCAGATTCAGTGCCTCCAAAACAAAGCTCTAAAAATGGCACTCAACGCACCATGGTATGTAACCAACAACTTGATTCATCAAGACACCAAATCCCTGTCGATTCAACAATCCATTCAGAAGAATTCTATCAAACTATTTACCCAACTAGAAACTCACCCAAACAAAACTCTTCAAGGGATTCTCCAATATGATAAAAGTCAATACAAGAAACACAAAAGACCAAGGGCAATACTGGATGACTAAACACCTAAACCATCCTAAAATTCAGCAACAGGAACTTACACAACCCCTAACCAAAACAGCCAAAACTGATTGTTATGAGACAAGTTAACATGAATCTCACAGATTAAAAAACACAGAGATGAAGGAGTGTGAGAGGCATTGCCTCGGTCCTCCATGAGAGAAGAAAGATTCCAGTCCAGTCTGCGACCATTCTTCTGTTGGTAATTACTGTGTGCATCTCAAGATGTCTGGAAGAGGAAAGACTGGCGGTAAGGCACGTGCTAAGGCTAAGACTCGCTCTTCTAGAGCTGGTTTGCAGTTTCCTGTCGGCCGTGTTCACAGGCTCCTGCGGAAAGGCAACTATGCTGAGCGGGTGGGCGCTGGTGCTCCTGTTTACTTGGCTGCCATGCTCGAGTACCTGACCGCTGAAATTCTTGAGTTGGCCGGGAATGCTGCTCGCGATAACAAGAAAACCAGAATCATCACTCGCCATCTTTAGCTGGCTGTGCGTAACGATGAGGAGCTCAATAAGTTTTTGGGTGGCGTGACCATCACTCAGGGTGGTGTGCTGCCCAACATTCAGGCCGTGCTTCTACCCAAGAAGACCGAGAAACCAGTTAAGAGCAAGTAGATGAGGGAGATTCATTTATTAACACCAACGGCTCTTTTCAGAGCCACCTATCCGTTCAGACTGGAGCCTTTTCCATTCAGATTGTTTCTTGGTCGTGATATAAGATTAGAAGGGGCACCTGCCAACAGCGAGTTACAATAATCAATGCGGGATGTGGTAAAAATAGGGACAAGTTTCTCAGCATTAGAAAAGGAGAGGGAGGAGCGAACACGGGATATGTTACAGAGGTGAAAGTAAGAAAGTTTCTTAATGTGATTTATGTGGGCGGAGTAAGAAAGGGAGGAATCAAAAATGACACCGAGATTCTTTGCAGTAGAGGCAGGTCTGATGAGATCACCACCAAGATTGATTGAGAAGGAGCTCATTTTATTAAATTACATTTTAGTCCCAATTTGCAGGAGTTCAGTTTTGTTGCAATTTAATTTTAAAGAGTTCTGCTCCATCCAGGTTTTAATTTCTCTAAGGCAGGTTGTGAGCTCTGATGAAGTTCCACTTTTAACATTGAAGTAGAGTTGAGTATCATCTGCATAAAGATGATAACCCAGTCCATAGCTACGAATAATATATGGCAAAAGGGGAAGCATATAAATACAGAAGAGAAGAGGGTCGAGGACAGAGCCCTGAGGAACTCCTTGTGTGACTGGCGCTGAGCTGGATCTGTTGTTGCCAAGACTAATAAACTCTTACCTATCAGTCAGATAGGACTTGAACCACTGGAGGGCAGTGCCAGAGATACCCAGCATGTTCTCCGTTCTGGACAGTAGAATGTCACATGTGACAGTGTCAAATGCAGCACTGAGGTCTAATAGAATTAATATGCTGGTTTGTCCAGAGTCTGCTGCCATAAGCAAATCATTGGTTACCCGTAGCAGAGCAGTTTCACAGCTGTGCTGCACTCTGAAACCAGACTGAAAGGGTTCCATCAAGTTATTAGTGGTTAAGTAATTGGTGAGCTGGGAGGCTACAACACGCTCAAGAGCTTTTGACAGGAAAGGTAAGTGGGA
Source organism: Polypterus bichir lapradei (assembly GCA_026402145.1). Lineage (NCBI taxonomy): Eukaryota > Metazoa > Chordata > Cladistia > Polypteriformes > Polypteridae > Polypterus > Polypterus bichir. Next base: position 42,987,142 of record JANRMT010062857.1, read on the forward strand.
AATAGGCCGGAAATTGTTAAGATTGTCAGCATCAAGACCAGACTTTTTTTAACATTGGTGTTACAGAAGCGATTTTAAAAGTGAGCGGCACAGAGCCAATGTCAAGGGATGAGTTTATTATTGTTGTAGCAGTCGGGATTATGGCATGAAGGCAGGATTTAAGTAGTGTGCTAGAGATGGGGTCCAGTACACAAGTAGTCAGTCTGATCTTACAAAGCAGGTCATTAACAAAAGCAGATGTAACTGGTGAGAACTTAGAGAAGGAGCTGGATGGAGTGGGAAAACAGGGAGAGATATAAACAGATGATGTATTTATGTTAGTTGAATTATTTTGATCTTTAATTTTGTTACGGAAAAAGTGGAGGAAATCCTCACAGACTTCAGTAGAAGAGGTAGTTGGGCCAGATGCAGGTTCGAGTAGTTTACTAACTACAGAAAACAAACCCCTTGGGTTATTGTGGCCACTTTCTATTATTCTGCCATAGTGGGTGTTCTTAGCAGCAGTTAGTGCTTCTCTGTAAGCTCTTTGGTGGTCAGAGAACGCCTTAATGTGCACGGTGAGGCCAGTCTTACGTGACATTCTCTCAAGGCGTCGGCCAGCTGCTTTCATAGATTGCAATTCTGAGTTATACCAGGGAGCTGAACGTTTAAAGGAAACCTCCTTATGTTTTAAAGGAGCAGTTTTATCTAATGCTGAATGAAGGGCTGAGTTATAGTGGTCAACAAGACTATCTAGTGTTGATGGATTAGGTGCAGACAGTAAAGATCAGAAATGGATCCAGAAAGGATAGAGGGACAGATATTTTTAAGGTTTCTGTAAGAAATTTGTCGTTTACAGGCAAGAGGAGGTAAAGGCAGTGAGACAGTGAAAAATACTGCTTTATGGTCAGAGGGTCCCAAATTAGTGCTGTTAATGTTGGCAACAGATAGTCCAGAAGTGCAGATCAGATCCAATATATGACCACCAGAGTGGGTGGGAAAATCAACATGTTGTGTCAAGTCAAAACAGTCCAGTAAGGATAGGAATTCATTTCTCAGTTTATATGTAGTAGTGTCAATATGGATGTTGAAATCACCAAGAAGGATAATTCTCTGAGAGTAAGAGCTTAGGTGGGTTAAAAGTTAATCAGATCAGATAAGAAGGATGTATTGTATTTTGGGGGACGATAAAGAACAATGACTGAGACAGGACCTGATTCAGTTATTAGTTTAAGAGCCAGGCACTCAAAAGACAGTGGACAGTCAATTGGGATTCGTTTGATATTTAAGTCTGCTCTGATAATTACCGCTAGCCCACCTCCTTGTCTAGATCTGCGAGGTTCGGTATGGAAAGTGAAACCAGGTGGAGTCGCCTCCGTGAGAGGCGTCAATTTGTTCGGTTTTTGCCAAGTCTCCGTTAAACACAGTATTGTGTCAAGTTTGGTGTCAGTGATGAGTTCTGACAGCACCAATGCTTTGCCATTAAGAGATCTCGAGTTAAACAGTGCAATATTAGTTAATGAGGCATGTTTTTGCACAGAGCCGTGATCAGGGTTTATTTCCACACAGTGTAAATTTGGCACACTGATACTTGTATTTCCAGGGCCATGAGAAGGAAGGCTTATTCCTGAGAAAATGCTGCCGGTTGTCTTTTCATTCGCATCCCGGCGGTGAAGGCGACCTGACCCGCGATGTATATATTTCAGGCGCTGCAAAATACCGGTGTCTTTTAGGATGTTCCAATCAGACCATTTGCTCTGGACAAACTGTTTAATAAGAAGGAGTTTGTCATGAGAGTATTTTAGCATGATACTTGGCATGCAGGACAGGCGGGTGTGGTAGCATAGATGAGGTGAACGGCGATAGCAAAGCAGCAGAAAGCATAGCAGGAGGAGGTAGCAGGATTTGGAGGTTCCAATACACAGCCACAAACAGTAATGCTTGTTAATTTCATGCGTGATCGCCCCGGAGCCATGAGCCAGGTAAGTATGAGCGTCAGATCAGATCCCAGTCGTAGAGTACTGTAAAATGAATCTGGAGCAGATCAGCATAGCGAATATAATCACGGAGACAGATTATCCTGAGGTCATAGATCGCCAGGTACAAAGAAATGTTCGTAGGTCTCATCCCACGATCCACAGACTCAGCTGTAACCAGTCAAAGTAGAGTCCATAAAATCTGTAAATATTAAGCCAAATCCATGCAATTCAAGTCAGCTGTATCCACGAACTATACGTACAATAAAAGAAATAAAACAAGCGTGAGAAAGCGTAGAATTAAAGCGAATTTTGCAAAAAGTGTTGTTAACAGGGAGGAGCTGCAGCAACTTGCGTGTGCCAGTGTCCCCTCATCTGATGTGGGAGGGTGCCAGAGCCTATCCCAGCTGCCTTAGGGTACAAGGCAGGAGCAAACTCTGGACAGGATGCCCATCCATTACAGGGCAAACACACCAAGCACACACTATGGCTAACATGCAAACTCCACGCAGGAAGGACCCGGGTAGCAAAGAAGGAAAATACAATAATTAAGATAATATTAACATTTATGTTTTCATAAAGATTTGGTTATGTTCTTTACTTGGGCACTTATTTTTCGGAAAGAAAAATGACTTTAAGTGAAAGTTTTCATTTTCAAATTACGCATAGCTACTAAGTATTTTGCATAGTATTAATTACTATTATATTAATTATTTAACATTCTTATTTATGTATGTTCGTTGCACTGTACCCTTTTTATTAATTAGAAAAACAATCCTCCCCAAATTATGCTAACAACGGAAATCATGTTTCAAAAGTATTCATGAGTGATAAATGGTAAAATATTTTACTCATCTGAAAATCCTTCAGTAAATCCCCTTCTACATAATCCTGCTAGTGGCACAGTTACCTGAATAACGTGTCATCCATCTTTGAAAAGTCTCCTGCAACCTCCCTTATCTGGCACTGATTGCAGCCAAATCGCCAGACTTCAGATTTGCATCGCTTTAATGTTTTACAAACGTTTTTCTGTTGACTAGCATGTGTGCTTTTTAACTGTTTAAATGGGTTGATCATTTTGTCACTACAGTATACTGCCGATTCCTGATTCTTCTCACAAATATTGCTGCATTCTTTTCCATCTTTAAAATGTAGGAGCATGCAACTAACCTTCATTGGTGTAGAGTCTGCACATGTGCAAGGGGCGTGTATGTATGGAGCTGTTGCATCACTTCCTGTCTGCTCATTTCAGTATGTGAGTGTGGAAAGTGTGTTAATGCATTGTACGTCTTTTGCATGTACATTGGAACCTCGGTTCACGAGCGTCTCTGAACACGTACAAATCGGGTTGCGACCAAAAAGTTCACCAAACTTTTGCCTCTGTTCACAACCACACACTTGGTATACGAACAAGCCAGTTTCCCTTTCGGTTTGTGCACGCCGATGATTTCCACACATTTTGCATTGTTCTCGGTCAGACGTGCATGCTTACACGTGCATGCGTGCTTTTGCTGAGAACTCTTTGTGCTCTATTTCGTTTCCCTTCCAGTTTGTATGCGCCGATTACTGTATTTAAGCACGTGTTCAGCCTCTCCCTGTGTATTGTTCTCAGTCATACGTGCGTGCTTTCCAAGGGCAAGAGCATGGATCTTGAAGTGGACAATGAGGACATCGAGGAGCTGGTCCTGGATCACAAGGAGGAGCTGACGATGGAGGAACTCTCTGAACTCCAGCAGGAGCAGCTTAGGTTGTTCACCGAGGAGCAGTCTTCTGGGGAAGAAGAGGAAAGGGCCGTTATAAAAAGTGATGCGATAAAAGCCATCATGGAAAAATGGAAGGAGTGCCAGGATTTTTTCGAGAAGAACCACCCTGACAAAGTGGTTACGGAGTGATAAACATGATGAACGACAATGTCGTCTCGCATTTCCGAAAAATTTTAATGTGTAGGAAAAGGCAAGTCACATTAGACCGCTATTTTGCGAAGTCTGATCTACCAGCTAAATAGCTAAAAACACCAGAAACACAAGAAATCACAACAGAGAAAACACCTGAAGGAGAACATTACTCCCTCGCGGAGCCGGACTCTCCCTCAAAACTGTAACCTCATCTCCACCCAGTTCCTCCTCACTTGCTTCATGCCAGAACTCGACTCATGCAAGGTTAGTTTTCTTGGTTGTTTATGGTTAGTTTTTGTATTACAGATTTTTCAAATGTTCATTTTTCAGTTCATAGCGTGAATTGTGGCAATGTTACCTTTCTTGGTTGTTTATTAAGTTACGGATTTTTCAAACTCTTGTAATGCTACTTTTCTCTGTTCAAGGTTTTCTCAGTGTTAATTTTTCTCTTTGTAAAAACTTGATTGCTTTGTATGGATTGTAATAAAATTAATAAAAAAATAAATAAAAAAAAAAAAGGTTCTCTCAGTGTTATTAAATGATTTTACATTTAGTTTACTATTACGCTGTGCATTCTATGGTTTATTTAACTATATTTGTGCTTAAAAATCTTTAAAAAAATATATATTTACATACAGTTCGTACGGTCTGGTATGGATTAATTGTATTTACATACAATCCTATGGGGGAAATTACTTCGGGTCACGACCAAATCAGGTTACGACCAGAGTTTTGGAATGAATTACGGTCGTGAGCCGAGGTTCCACTGTACCTTGCTACTGTATCTCATTGAAAAAAGTAGTAATCAATTATCCTTTAGTCCACTATATACTTGTGATGATCACAGTTATCTTTCCAACTGTAAATCTATCCATTTTCCTAACCTTCTTATTCAAATCAGGGAAGCAGGGCAACTTGTGCTTATCCCAGCAGCCATGGGTGACAAGGCACAAACAAGTCTTGGACTGGGTTCCAGTCCATTGCAGGGTAAACACAGACATTCTCCCACTCAGTAGAACCAAATAAACCTCTCGAATTAACGGAAACGGCACGCCTTTGCACTGTGAGAGGAAACCGGAGCACCCATGAAGAAATTGAGAGAAAATGAAAACTCTGCTTGTGGGAACAAGAACAACTAGGGCTAGAACTTCCATCTCTGTACTGTCACAGTTACAGAATATGTAAAGGATGTCACCACCCACATTAAAGAAAAACAGTCTCCTAAGGAAAAACGTCTGCTCTGTCCTTGCATATACTGTTCCTCTGTATTACGAGACCAGTCCACCATGTCATTAATCTGAAACCCCAAGTTTTTGTAGCACCCCCTCATACACTTCCTGAATAGTGCTCAGGTCGTTCAGCCTCTTTGATGCAACCAACGTCAATAAACTGTTCTAAACTGTTCCTTGGTTTTGTTGATGTCAATTCAAAAACAATTCTCTTTGCCTCAAGAAACATGACCTGGTATTATATATATATATTCTGAGGTGGCAACGGAGAAGAGATAAGGACACAGGACTGTTCCTTGTGCGGCTCTACTGATGCTTTCATCCACATCAGAGACACTGTTCCTCGTTGTCACAAACTGTTTTCTGTCAGACAGATAATCCATTTTCCAGAACCTTCTGTAGAGAAATACAGGTTTGGAGGTGTAGATCATTGTCTTACACACAGTCAAGATTTCCCATGTGTACAACTGAAACAAATGTTACTTCAAGTTCAAGCACTTTATTGTCATTGTGTAACACAACGAAATTACTTTTTGTGACAGCCCCAAGGTGCATTTAAAGAAAAGTCAAATTATTCCAAATATATCATATACAGTGTTAAGTGATCAAGTAACCAGAGCAAATTATTATTGCTCAAAGTACAACAGCATAAATTGTTATTGCACCTATTAATGAATAGTACATTACATATTATACATTGTATTACATTAGTATATTGCACATTACCAATATAGCTTATTGCACATGTTCAATTAAAAAATGATCTCAGACTGAGGAGATTCAGAGTTCAGAAAGTTTATGGCAGATGGGAAAAAGCTCTTTTTTAGTCTGTTTGTACGCACATGGATTGACCTAAAGCGTCTGCCTGATGGGAGGAGCTCAAACAAAGAATTCCCAGGATGAGTTTTGTCCTTGAGAATATTTTTGGCCCTTTTCACACAGCAAGTCTTATACGAGAGTTCGAGTTATTGCAGTTCAGTCCCAGTAATGGCCTCTGCTGTTTTTACGACCAGCTGCAGGGCTTCTTTAGCAGCCTTGGTGCAGCTGTTGTACCTGCAGGCCATCATGCAGTTAGTTATAGAAATTAACCACCAGCTTCTGGGGGAGGTCAGCTCTCCTTAGCTTCCTGAGAAAATAGAGGCGTTGTTGTGCTTTGCCTATTATAGCCAAGTTGTTGTCACCCCAGGACAGGTCCTCTGAGATGGTGACTCCTAGAATTTTAAAGCTGGAAACTCTCTCCACAGCATCTGCATTGATTGTTATCGGACTGTGATTGGTCTTTTTAGTGGTCCTACAGTCCAGAATCACGTCTTGGGTCTTTTTGGTATTTAAGACCAGGTTGTTGGTGTTGCAGCATTCTGTCAGATTCTGAACCTCTTCCCTATATGCAGTTTCACTGTTGTCTGTTACAAGCCCAATGACAGTCATATCATCCGCAGATTTAACAATAATGTTAATGGATGGGTTGACAGTCAATAGTTAAGAGTGCATAGAGAAGGGGACTTACTACACATCCTTGCGGCACACCAGTGCTCAGGGTATGGGTGGAGGATGTGTGTTTGCCCATCCTGACAGACTAGGGGCAGTTGGTGAGGAAATCCAGTAACCAGTTGCATATGGATGGAGCAAGTCCTAGTGCATAGAGTTTTTGGATCTGCTGGTTAGGTATGATGGTATTAAATGCAAAGCTGTAGTCAATGAAGAGCATCCTAACATAGGTGTTGGGCTTTTCCAGGTGCGAGATAGCAGCATGTAGAGCCACACAGGTGGCGTCCTCAGTTGATCTGTTTGACCGATAGGCAAACTGCTGTTGGTCTAGATCAGCTGGGATGGAGGCTTTGATATGGGTGATTACCAGTCGTTCAAAGTACTTTGCGATGACAGGGGTGAGAGCAACTGATCAATAGTCATTAAGATAGGTTATCCTCAGTTTTTTGGGAAGAGGTACAATGGTTACTTTTTTCCCTTTAACTGTATTTCAGAGGAGCAATGCAATGTTCGTAATTGCAAATAAACACCTGCTACTTTACTCCTATTCATGCAACAATCCCATGCCGAACTGTGAGACTGTGGAACAGTACAGTGATATATACTTCTACGGTACATGGTTCAAATGTTACTCCAAACACAGTCAGTACAGAGGTCACACAAGTCCTTCATGTCTTATTCATTATTTGGTCCTAGTTTTCAGGCTGTCCCAGCATGTCAATCTGAGTACGGCTTACAATTAAGTATCTTCTGGTGAAGTTTCGATTCTCACGTTATGCTTGAAGCTCCAGGACACAGCCTCTGTCTTTAGTTTCTCCATAACCGTCAAGTTGCACTAAAGGGGGTCAAGAAACTGAAGTTTAGATTATAATTGATCTCCAGGGTAATTGGATTGTGTGACTGTCTTCAGGAAAAACCGGAGGCGGTTTGGCAAACATTTACTCGAGCCGGTTAAAATGTAAAGATGTCAGTTTTGGTAAGTTCAAGTCCTTTGATTATCTCGCCGTTGTTATTCATGGAGATTCTCAAGTTCTAGTATTATCCGTGTATAGACCTCCAAAATTCAACGCATCTTTTTTTGAGGAATTCTCTGACTTAATGTCAATTTTAATTACTAACTATGACACACTCCTAATAGTTGCCGACTTTAATCTCCATATAGATAATCAGTGCGATCTAAAAGTAAAAGAATTTATGAACCTCCTGGATTCTTTTGATTTGAGGCAGCTCGTAAATCAGCCTACACATAAAGCAGGTCATACGTTAGACTTAGTGATTACTAAAGGACTGAAAGTTGATATAAAGCAGGTCATTGATATCGGTCTATCAGACCATTTTCTTCTACTTTTTAATATAGAAATCATGATAAAAAACACCCATGAGAAGCATATTGTTAATAAATGTTTCTTTGACTCAGCAGCAGCTTTAAAACTTACAAACATTCTAAACAATCAGTCCGTTTATAGTGCCAACTATAATAGCAAGGATAATGTAAATAGTAAGGTGGAAAGATTTAATACTAAAGTGAGGGCTGCTGTTGACATAGTTGCACCTGAAAAGACAGTGAAAAAATCTTCTAGTATTGTTATACCATGGAAGACCCAAAGAGTGTCTGATTTAAAGAGAACATGCCGTAGATCTGAGCGTAAATGGAGGAAAACTAAACTAACTATCCACTATGAAATATTAAAAGTTAAAATAACAGAATACAACAACACTGTCCGTCTTGAGAGGCGCTGCTATTTCTCTAAGAATATAAATAACAATGCTAGTAATCCCAGAGTCTTATTTTCTACAATTGATCGCCTAATAAACCCAGGTAACTCAAAGGAATGCCTCCTAAATACTTCCAGTAAAACCTGTGAGGCTATCGCTGTATTTTTCAATCAAAAAATTAATGATATTAGAAATAACATAATATATCCCTCCAACACTAAGGATCCTCCTAAACCCCAGAATTCTGTTATAAACAAATTCAACTCTTTCACTAGGATAGATTTACCCGATTTACAAAAAATAATATCTCAATTAAAACCCTCCACCTGCGTCCTTGATCCAATACCAACAAGGTTTTTCAAAGAAGTATCGGGCGTACTAATTGATAATGTTCTTGACATAGTAAATTCGTCAATAGATACGGGTGTCTTCCCAGACTGTCTTAAGACTGCTGTAGTTAAACTCCTTCTTAAGAAACGTAATCTTGACCCCTCGGCTCTTGAAAATTTTAGACCCATCTCTAACCTGCCTTTCTTAAGTAAAATTCTAGAGAAGGCAGTCATTATGCAGTTAAATGATCACCTAAATAAACATGCTATTCTTTATAAATTTCAGTCGGATTTTTGAACAAATCACAGCACAGAAACTGCACTCGTTAAAGTAGTAAATGATTTGCGAGTAAATGCAGACAGAGGCCATTTATCTGTTCTCATCCTCTTAGATCTGAGTGCTGCATTTGACACCATTGATCATAATATTCTTAGAAATCACCTTAGTCAATGGATGGGCCTCTCTGGCAGTGTCTTAAATTGGTTTGAATCCTACCTGACAGGGAGAAAATTCTTTGTTAGTTGTGGTAATTACAACTCGAAGACACATGATATCCGATATGGTGTTCCACAAGGCTCTATCCTGGGTCCACAGTTATTCTCAATCTACATGCTTCCGTTAGGTCAGATTATCTCGGGGCACAACGTGAGCTACCACAGCTATACTGATGACACACAGCTGTACTTATCAATAGCACCTGATGATCCCGATTCTCTTGATTTACTAACACAATGTCTGACTTGTATCTCAGAATGGATGAATAGTAACTTTCTCAAGTTAAATTAAAAGAAAACTGAAATCTTAGTGATTGGCAATAATGGATACAATGAGGTTATTAGAAATACACTGGATACATTAGAATTAAAAGTCAAGACGGAGGTATAAAGCTTAGGGGTAATTGTTGACTGTAATCTGAATTTTAAATCGCATATTAATCAGATCACTAGGACAGCATTTTTTCACCTAAGAAACATAGCAAAAGTTAGACCTCTTATATCATTGAAAGATGCTGAGAAATTAGTTCACGCATTTGTTTTCAGTCGACTAGATTACTGTAACGCACTCCTCTCAGGACTACCCAAAAAAGACATAAATCGTTTACAACTAGTGCAGAATGCAGCTGCTAGAATCCTAACTAGGAAAAGAAAATCCGAACACATTTCTCCAGTTTTGATGTCACTACACTGGTTGCCTGTGTCATTCAGGATTGGCTTTAAAATTCTGCTTATGGTTTATAAAGCCTTAAATAATCTTGCCCCATCTTATATATCAGAATGTCTGACACCTTATATTCCAAATCGTAACCTTAGATCCTCAAATGAGTGTCTCCTTAGAATTCCAAGAACAAAGCTTAAAAGAAGTGGTGAGGCGGCCTTCTGCTGTTATTCACCTAAAATCTGGGATAGCCTGCCAATAGGAATTTGCCAGGGTAATACAGTAGAGCACTTTAAAACACTGCTGGAAACATATTACTTTAACATGGCCTTTTTATAACTTCAATTTAACTTAATTTAACTTAATCCTGATACTCTGTATGTTCAATTCATCATAATAACTATTCATGGTGGCTCTAAAATCTGCACTGACCCCTACTCTCTCTTCTATTTCTTTTTCCGGTTTCTTTGTGGTGGTGGCCTGCGCCACCTCCACCTACTCAAAGCTTAATGATGCTCCAACAATGATGGATGGATTAAAAGGCAGAAGTCTACGTGACCATCATCATCTTCAAGTCCTTCCGTGAAAACCCTAAATCCAAAGAGGACTGTTTCATTTATGTTAGGTAGAATGCCCAGAGGGGACTGGGCGGTCTCATGGTCTGGAATCCCTACAAATTTTATTTTTTTCTCCAGCCGTCTTGAGTTTTTTTTTTTGTTTTTTCTGTCCCCTCTGGCCATTGGACCTTACTCTTATTCTATGTTAATTAATGTTGACTTATTTTGTTTTCTTATTGTGTCTTTTATTTTTCTATTCTTTATTATGTAAAGCACTTTGAGCTACTGTTTGTATGAAAATGTGCTATATAAATAAATGTTGTTGTTGTTGTTGTTCAATTCTATCTTTACACTTTCTTATCTTAAGTTAAAACAGATGGACCTACCTATCTATCTATCTATCTAATGGAAAAGCTGAACATGGAAGCAGGGCCTGAAATGAATTTAGTCATCTAAATGTTGATGTCTTTCATTTTAAAAATGCAATTGTCATATTCAGTAATCAAAGCTAAATTATGGTTATCTGTAGCTGGCTGGATCCGTCTAAAGATAAAATTTTCTATGGGCTATTTTATTAGCAGAAGTGTAATACAGTTTTATGCCCAGGAGTTATGAAAGGAAGTTATTTTCTTTACAAGTGTCTGAAATAAGCCTGACAAAAATGAGGTAAACTACTCTTGTTGGTGTGTTAATTTGATCTTGTAGAGACTTCGGATTTTAAGTGGATTTCTGGATAAATTACATAAACACTTCTCGACATCAACATTAGATCTTTCTATTTTCAACCCAGCGCGCTTCCAGTTTGAAGGAACGTGCAGTCTCCGAGTACTCGAAAGGAAATCATTGTTTGTCTTGTAAAGAGTGACAGCTCGTCCTTTACGCAGTGCATTTTCTCCTTCTGGCCGTTTAGCGGTACCTCCTTTTTGAATGATAGCACCGAATCTGGTAACAACACGTTTCCCTCGATGTCTCGTGGGTTCGGGGTCGATCTTTCCGATTTTTTCCTCCTAAATTAGGGGGATTTTGTGAAAACAGAAAGCACACTCGACAGGTCTCTTGTTACGCGCAGCGCGCTGCTTGAGTCTGCACGGTTCTCACCAGTCTAATATGAGCGGCTGAGACGCGTCTCACTGGAGACTTTTACAGAGAAATCCAAGTGTGTTTGTTTGAAATGGCAGAAACTGCTCCAGCAGCACCCGCTCCGGCTAAAGCGCCAAAGAAGAAAGCGAGCTCGAAGCCTAAAAAGACCGGCCCTAGCGTCTCTGATTTGATCATCAAGGCTGTGTCGGCTTCAAAAGAGCGCCACGGGCTCTCGTTGGCTGGGCTCAAGAAGGCACTTGTCGCCGGTGGTTACGATGTGGAGAAGAATAACGCTCGCGTGAAACTGTCCGTAAAAAGCCTTGTGAGTAAAGGCGCTCTCGTGCAGACAACAGGTACCGGGGCTTCCGGATCCTTTAAAATCAATAAGAAACAGTCGGAACCCAAGGTGAAATCCATCAAGAAAAAGGCGACACCGAAGAAGAAGCCAGCGGCGAAAAAGCCCGCTGCCGCCAAGAAAGTGAAGAAACCGGCAGCCAAGAAAACTGCTAAGAAGCCTGCAGCAGCAAAGAAAGCCACTAAGAGCCCTAAGAAAGCGAAGCCGGCTGCAAAGCCCAAAAAGGCTGTGAAGAGCCCGAAGAAGGTAAAAGCAGCAAAGCCTAAGGTGGCCAAAGCGAAGACTGTAAAGAAGGCAGCACCGAAAAAGAAGTGATCCGTTTGCATGGCCCGATAGTTGTACACAAACGGCTCTTTTAAGAGCCCCCACACTTTCGAGAAGAGCAGATCTATGTTTAATGCGTTTTAAGGGCTGATCGCGTTTGTACCTTTACTGTGACATGTTTACGTGGCTTTTTATTTTTAGGGTTTGGTTATTCACTTACACGGGCGTGGAGACGGCAGGTTCCAGCGTTTCAAATAGTTGCATACAGTTTAAAACACTGAGAATACGCATAAGGCAAGGAGGGTGGATGGTGCGGTTCCCCTCTACATTAAAAGTAGGGTGTATCTGTATTACTTGGAGTATTTATACACGCGTCTTCTAATCTTGTGCAATGTGAGAATGGCAAGTTTACCGTACGGCACATTAAGAGGACTTTGTCTCTTAATAAAGAGCTTGTGGTGGCTCTTAAAAGAGCCTTTGTTTGTGGACTTCTGTAAATAGATGTTCATACTTTAAGCGCGTTCTCCACGAATGCGGCGAGCCAGCTGGATGTCCTTCGGCATTATGGTCACCCTCTTGGCGTGGATGGCACACAAGTTGGTGTCTTCGAACAGACCGACTAAGTACGCCTCACTGGCCTCCTGCAGAGCCATGACGGCGGAGCTCTGGAAACGGAGATCAGTCTTGAAATCCTGAGCGATTTCTCTTACCAATCTCTGGAAAGGCAGCTTGCGGATAAGCAACTCGGTGGACTTCTGGTAGCGACGAATCTCTCTCAGCGCTACGGTGCCAGGCCTGTAACGGTGAGGCTTCTTCACGCCACCGGTAGCAGGAGCGCTCTTACGAGCTGCTTTAGTGGCGAGCTGTTTTCGGGGAGCTTTACCTCCAGTAGATTTACGGGCTGTCTGCTTCGTTCTTGCCATTTCGACAACTTTAACAAAATTACGCACTCAGTAGAAACAGAAAATGAACAGAGAAACGTTTGCACGAAGCGCTTTATATTAAGATCCTGTCGCCTTCTGATTGGGTGAAACGTATGGGGCGGGTTCTCTTTCAGACTCTTCCCAGAAGTCTCCTTTCGATAGTCCATTTTAAAAGCTCGGCGCGCAATTTGAACGGTGCTTTTGTTTCCGTCTCTTCATCTTTTAACGGCTTCTGCTGTCAGCTCTTCATAGAAAGCCAGCGTATTAAACGCCTTTTACTCGCCTTTATCACTGTGATGTTTTCTTGCCAGCCAACCTTAGTTGGAATGTCTTCCATTTTGTTACGAATATGACGCATTCACAGAGCGCAGTGGAGAGAGAAAGTGAACACAATTGAGTACAGTTGTTAGATTAGTAACAATTTCTGAATATGAATTTGGGAAAGATCTTTGGAAAGGAATGTGGAAACGATTCAGAAATACGCAAAGTACACAGTGTTCTATAATGCTGGAGCATGGGAAAGGCGCTATATGAATAAAATGTATTATTAAGAAAAAGACAATCTGAAGCTTAAATCAATGTATTAAAAAAAAGAAAGTGAAACTTTTTCTTCTTAACCCTTTCACATACGAGGATTACTAGAGTACTAGAAACTATTTTCAACATCACTTTCAATAAGATGAAGAACATCCATCCATTTTTCAAACCCTCTTAATAAGGGCAGGGTTTAGCCATAGGCTGGAGCCTATCCCAGAAGTCATCAGGCATAAGTCAAGAAAAACACCTGGGGCCTCAGGTCTAGGACCTGGTCACACTTGGTAGCGTGCATAAGATGGGCTTAATAAAACATGAACTTGGGACTGAAATTGCCTACAGAAGTTACAGAAAGTTTCAACCATCCTTATGGCCTACATGGACTTTTTTGATTGTGGCATTTTAGTGACTCCAGGCTGTAGGACGATGAAGTTAATCGTAAATCTAATTTCTCTGCTTTTCAATGACACATCAGTCATATTCTGATGTCTGTCCATCCATCCTAGGGTTGCCAGATTAGAAAATTAGAAATACGGGACACTCTTAAAATCTATTACTATATATAAATGTATACATGCCCCCTACACCCACAGACCAATATATTATGTAAAAGTAGAGACATAAGTTAAAAACATAAAGCAAGAATTTTAATGGGTTATGAGGAAAACAAAAGTAAAATCTTTTTAAAATTATTTAATACAAGCTAAAAAAAAACTGTAAAAGTGAAATCATTTCAAAATATGTATTTAATATAGACAACAGAGAAATATTATTATTATTTAATACAGGCAGTTAGTTAGAAAAAAGTGGGCCATGGCGAGCAGTAACAGCACGCTTTGTTGACCGTCACTGTATGTTGCAATGCTGATAGAGAACTGCACAGCAGCACGTTTGGAGAACAAAACGGTAAGAGTGTCGCCGTCCTCCGCCAACCATAACAACTGAACAAGGTGCAAAGAGGCAGCAAACACTCGTTTGCCTGTTACATTTGGGTTATTTTAATCAAGAGAATCTGAGAAAAGAAAGTATAATTACTTATAAAGTTACAACTAAGTAACGCAAGAAGGTTGTAAAAAGATATTTTTATTACAAAATTTGAAAATGAACTAAATACGAGACATTTGGGTGTCCCTGAAAAGTCAGTATGAGACAGGGGACAAAATGATCAAATATGGGACATGACCCGTATATAAGTGACATCTGGCAACCCTAACCCATCCGTCACATTTTCTAAACCTGGTTGTTAAAACCTGAAAGGGACCTGCGATTGTGTGATTTCTTCATGATGTGCTTTGTAAAATCAGCTCAGTTTCAACAAACAACTCCAAGTGGGCAGCTGTAGGATTTCTAAATTGGTGTATAAAACAGTCATCTTCATGAAAAATGAAACAATCCCTTTAATGATATTCAATTGACAGATAACATTGTGTTTTGAAGTGTGCTTGTCTGCATATTTAATTGTAGCGAAATAAGGACTTTCTTATTTTTAAGAACTTAGGAAAAGTACTATGTTATATGGGTTAGAGACGGTGGCAAAGGAGACAGAGCTGGAGGTGGCAGAGTTAAAGATGCTAAGATTTGCATTGGGTGTGACGAGGATGGACAGGATTAGAAATGAGGACATTAGAGGGTCAGCTCAGTTTGGATGTTTGGGAGGCGAGATTGCGTTGGTTTGGACATGTGCAAAGGAGAGATGCTGGATATTTTGGGAGAAGGAGGTTAAGGATAGAGCTGCCAGGCAAGAGAAAAAGTGGAATGCCTAAGAGAAGGTTTATGGATGTGGTGAGAGAGGACATGCAGATGATGGATGTGACAGAACAAAATGCAGAGGACAGAAAGATATGGAAGAAGATGATCCACTGTGGCAACCCCTCACAGGAGCAGCCGAACGAAGAAGAAGGAAATGTACACACAGCATTGCATTTGGGTGCAACTCAGTTAACTAATTTTTAGAGTTGGCGAGTTTTCTGTTATGTATTTCCTTCATCAAAGAGACACATATCACATGTTTGTTTTTTAAATATTTATTAAGAAGGATATGTGTGACGTGAGGGAGATTTGCTCAATCTGTCAATTACACCACAGCCATGTGCACTGCTGTTTAGAATCGCTCATTGCATTACTGACGATCTGTTTGCTGACAGGAGCTTCGTTCATGTGTATAACAGAGGAGAATACCTTACACCAGTGTTACTCAGCCCTGTTGGTGTCACTACCCATCAAGTTCTGCCTTGGTGAATTGTGCACAATCGGCAGAGCAGGGGAGGTTGATCGAGCATGAATATTGAAGTGATGATCCACCTCAATCTACTACAACCTAATTCAATTATAAACAACAGCAACTTGTGACCTGTCGGCGGTAGAGAAACATAGCTGTACTGTAGACAACATATTCAAGTTGAAATAACCTCTTTCATGTTAAATCTGAAACAGTGAACTAACCTGTATTTGAAATTGTTTAGAGTATTCCTGTATCTGTCTTAAGGATTGACAACGTGCAAGTGAGAATTGTTTTGGGAAAACAGATTATAGTGTTTGTGGATTTATCCACCCATATATCCTCTAAGCACACTTATCCAGGGCAGTGAGTTTCAGGAGCCTAACCTAGAAAGAAAATGGACATAAGCAGGAACCCCTGGACAGGGTGCCAGTCCATTACAAGACAAGCAAACACACACACACACATTTATTTGGGCCAATTTAGCAATGTCACTTCACCTAAACCGCATGTCTTTGGTTTGTGGGAAGAAGCCTTCAGCAACACGGGGAACACCCGGGAAACTCTGTCATCCCAGGGATAGGGCAGCTGATTGTTTCCTGTTGTGGAGGAGACAGTGGTTACTGTTTGCTGACTTACAGCTCCAGGCTTATGGGTGGGCTCGAAACCAAGACAGAAGGGAATTACTTGAATGGAGTTGCATCTTTTTCTCTGAGTGCACTATATATTTTTATTTTATTTCTCCATTCAAAAGTCATGTGTGGTAGGTTCATCGAAAACTCCAAACTGGATGAACTCATACTCCGTCCAGAGATTACATCTTCTGATCAGTGCTGCCAGGTTATCTTCTGGCACTCAATGACCACAAACTGGATTAAAGGTTTGTAAAGTGAATGGAAAGATTAACAATGAGAAATATTTTTATTATGGGCATCATGTACAATCATCTGAAGTGTCTTTCATTTTCCAGCCCTTAAACTGGAGCAGCACATAGGCCACATCTTTTGTAAATTTTAGTAAATGACTAAGCGGTTAAAGGCCCACCTCAATATGTCAGAGTGCTCATTTTCTGAACTCTGAAGAGTTTTATATTCTGAATTTTTTTGTACTGTGGAACTTAGATGTGTTGCGTCCACCTGATTGATCCATGTTTCATTATTGTCACAGGAAGTGCCGTACCAACTGCCTTCTATTTCACCCGGAAGGGGAAAGGAAACATTAGCATGAGGATTCTATTTTGATGATCTTCTGCTGCCCTCTTCTGGACATTCAAATGAAGACTTATTGTCATTGGATGTGTTAACATGAACTCACAAAACAAGGATAAGGTGAATAACCCAGTTAAAGTAGAAACCTGGTTTCTTAAAAACCTCTTGATATGCATGACTTACAGAGTTCTCCTTTGGCAAAATGCTCTGATGTCATCAAAATGTCTCTCTATTATAAAAGAAAATCTTGAGACGAGACTATTGCCAAGAGATTTTTTCAAGTCCCGCGAGACGAGACTATTGCCAAGAGATTTTATCAAGTCCCGCCCTCCTCTCAACCACTTACGGTTAACAGACCATGCCCACGGTCCTCTCACCTCTCACTGGTGTGAATGCTTTTGTCAGACACAGTTCCTGCACTCTCAGCTCTTATAAATTTTTATGTTTTCCTAACTTTAAGTTCCCAATAAAAGACGGCTTATTATGTTCAAATCTTATTGAAAAATTTCATCCCCAAGGGTTAGCAACAGTAAAAACGAGTACACGTGCAATCCTAGCACCAAAAAACGATGAAGTCAAAAGAATTAATGCGAGAATTGTCAATCGGTTACACGGCAAATTGGTCAAATGTGAATCAATAGACAATGCTGAAGCAGTTGGTGGTGATGGTGCAGAAGATGAAAACATCAACTTACAATTTCCCGTAGAATAACTACAAACGTTAACACCATCTGGTCTTCGACCGCATAAATTACTGTTGAAAGATGGATGTATCGTAATGTTATTGCATAATTTATGTATAAGAGATGGGCTATGCAATAGGACAAGATTAGTTGTATTCATAATTGGTCGAACAATTCTGACATGTAAAATTTTAACAGGCGACAAGAAAGGTAATGTAGTACATCTTCAGGGGATAACATTAGACACCAAAGGAGATCTTGATATGCCATTCGTATTAAAATGTTTACAGTTTCCTGTGAGAATAGCTTTTGCTATGACAATTAACAAATCACAGGGACAAACATTCGAAAAAGTCGGTTTATTTATTAGAGAGAAAAAAATGAAATTCACTCACGGGCAGTTATACGTTGCGTTGTCACGATGTAACTCCAAACATGGAATCAAAATTCGATGCGATATTGACGAAAAGTTAATTCCAAATATTGTTTTTACTGAAGTTTTACAGTAAAAGTATAAGTTTAAAAAGTATTTGCATGTTAATTTCAAAGCCAAACCAAATGACATTGTATAACGCAACAAATATCTCTAACGCAACATGAAACATAATTTTCTTTCAATTTATTACGTTTTACTATTTTTTACTATGGTTAATTACTTGCTCTGATGTAAAATAGTTAGTTCTATTATGCATATGTAACAAATCCCATGAAAATAATCTGTTTAAATTGTACATCTGCTTCTCCATAAGCGAGTGGCACAGCTGTGAAATGGCTAGAGTATAGCACCCACATGGGGGTTGGCGAGCGAAGTGAGCTGGGGGCAGAGCCCCCAATTACTAAAACAAGATTAAACAAATTAAAAAGATTCAAAGGCCCCCATATATCCAAAAACAAACACAGGGCCTGTTTTTCTTGAGCAGTGTAGGGAAAGTTATTCTTAAAAGTAACTTAGTTATATTATTTATTACTTACAAAAAAAACTAAATATGTTACTTAGTTACTTATTATAAAATGTAATGTGTTGCAAACAATGCACTGTTTTCTATGAAAAACTGCACATTTGACTGCCAATATTTGTTATAAATCTTAAACCCGTATGACTCACACCCAGTGCTGCTGCAATAATAATAATAATGATGCAGATCGGTCCTGCTGAATTTTGTTGAAATATTTTGAAGGAAAATATCAGCAGCATTGCAGCCTTCCGGTGTGTCTACAGCAGATTTAGCGGATGCATTTTTGAAAAACAATATAAACAGAAGCCCAGGTATTCAACTGCAAGACACTGCTGCCTGATACACTTCCACCTGTGCCAATGGGCCAGCTTCAGGGTCAGCACCCGGGACCGACTCCTCCCTGATATTTCACCCCTTTAATTCAGGAATTTCTCATGATGGTGAGGCAGTGGTCAGGACATCTCTCTGCTACTCCCTACAACCAGTTCAAGGATCTTTCCACTCCCTAGTCTTGCATCATTTCCTCTATCCCAGCACCGGAAACTCCCTTGTTCTGCCAATTCCTTGACTGCTTTCTTTTGCCTGGAACCAACCATGCTGATAGCCTTCAGACACCATTGTGCGGATGTTCCACTGAAACCTCTGCAACAGAATTATCCAGGGTACCATATATACTCGTATAAGTCAGGTCTTGAACCCCAAAAAATCGATCATAAAATCAGACACCGACTTATACAACCGTTCAAAAATGCAACACTTACATTTTTTTTTACATCTTCTTGCCTCCTCCAATCTCGCATCAGTTTTTCAGACGCATTGAATTTTGTCGCAGCAGCGCAGTTACCAATTTCTTTCGCTTCTTCAATGACGTTTAATTTAAAACCAGCTTCATATTTTCTTGTGATCGAACGCTCCATTGTAGATAAGGGATGTTCTTATGATAAAGGTGTATGAGGGTGTGAGATACAAAAAACACACAAATCAGTGCAAACATCGCTTCGGAATAGTTCAGGTATCAACGTGTGGTCACGTAGGCACAATAGAGAGACAGAGAGGTTAGGAGCACACGCTGGTACAGTGCATTGCTGCACCCCCCACATAGAAAAAAAGGCAGTGTGCTCCGTGGTTACTCTCTCAGGTGGGCGTTAGCATATCGTAATCTCTTGGACCAATAGTGTGAGTTTTCTGCATTCGACTTATGCGACCAACATTATAAAATACCAGAAATGATACAATAAAATCAAGTCCCAACTTATCTGCAGGAGAACTTATCCGCGAGTATATACAGTAGATTACTGTTTTTCACCCTGCTTCTACAGTGGTGCTTGAAAGTTTGTGAACCCTTTAGAATTTTATAAATTTCTGCATAAATATGACCTAAAACTTCATCAGATTTTCACTTAAGTCCTAAAAGTAGATAAACAGAAACCAGTTTAACAAATGAGACACAATTATTATACTTGGTCATTTATTTATTGAGGAAAATGATTGAATATTAGATATTTGTGAGTGGCAAAAGTATGTGAACCTCACGGATGATCAGTTAGTTTGAAGGTGAAATTCGAGTCCGGTGTTTTCAATCAATGGGATGCCAATCAGGTGTGAGTGGGCACCCTGTGTTATTAAAGAACAGGGATCTATCAAAGTCTGCTCTTCACAACACATGTTTGTGGAAGTGTATCATGGTACGAACAAAGGAGATTTCTGAGGACCTCACAAAAAGAGTTCTTGATGCTCATCAGGCTGGAAAAGGTTACAAAAGCATCTCTAAAGAGTTTGGACTCCACCAATCCACAGTCAGACAGATTGTGTACAAATGGAGGAAATTCAAGACCATTGTTACCCTCCCCAGGAGTGGTTGACCAAAAAAGATCACTCCAAGAGCGAGGCGTGTAATAGTCAGCGAGGTCACAAAGGACCCCAGGGTAACTTCTAAGCAACTGAAGGCCTCCCTCACATTGGCTAATGTTCATGTTCATGAGTCCACCATCAGGAGAACACTGAACAACAATGGTGTACATGGCAGGGTTGCAAGGAGAAAGCCACTGCTCTCCAAAAAAAGCATTGCTGCTATTCTGAAGTTTGCTAAAGATCACGTGGACAAACCATAAGGCTATTGGAAGAATGTTTTGTGGACGGATGAGACCAAAATAGAACTTTTTGGTTTAAATGAAAAGAGTTATGTTTGGAGAAAGGAAAACACTGCAGTCCAGCATAAGGACCTTATCCCATCTGTGAAACATGGTGGTGGTAGTATCATGGTTTGGGCCTGTTTTGCTGCATCTGGGCCAGGATGGCTTGCCTTCATTGATGGAAAAATGAATTATGAATTATATCAGAGAATTCTAAAGGAAAGTGTCAGGACATCTGTCCATGAACTGAATCTCAAGATAAGGTGGGTCATGCAGCAAGACAACGACCCTAAGCACACAAGTCGTTCTACCAAAGAATGGTTAAAGAAGAATAAAATTAATGTTTTGGAATATCCAAGTCAAAGTCCTGACCTTAATCCAATCGAAATGTTGTGGAGGACCTGAAGAGAGCAGTTCATGTGAGGAAACCCACCAACATCCCAGAGTTGAAGCTGTTCTGTACGGAGGAATGGGCTCAAATTCCTCCAAGCCGGTGTGCAGGAATGAGCAAAAGTTACCGGAAATGTTTAGTTGCAGTTATTACTGCAAAGGGGGGTCACAATAGATACTGAAAGCAAAGGTTCTCATACTTTTGCCACTCACAAATATGTAATATTCGATCATTTTCCTTAATAAATAAATAACCAAGTATAATATTTTTGTCTCATTTGTTTAACTGGTTTCTCTTTATCTACTTTTAGGACTTGAATGAAAATCTGATGATGTTTTAGGTCATATTTATGCAGAAATATAGAAAATTGTAAAGGGTTCACAAACTTTCAAGCATAACTGTACATTAAACTCATAAACACAAACAACCCCCCACAGCAAAGTCCATGGAAAACAACACCGGATGTAATGAAAGATGACAATAGTAAGTCCAGAGATCTGTACGTTGAAAGGGAATGAAAAGACAGTCCTACTGGTAGTCCCTGAAAATGGTGAAGACGGGTGGACGGTTTAGGAGCGCTCCTTTGGAAGGCCATGACCCCACAATCAGTCCTCAGCACACAGGTAGACAGAAGACAATCCAGACCCCAACAACGAAACAATCCAGGACACGACGACTAAATACGATTGATCAACAGAAGGCAGCCTGACAGGTAAACGGAACACAGAATACAACAAAAAAAAAACAAAAAAAAACAAAAAAAAAAAACACCACTTCCACTTCTTTGGACACCTGTCCTCCTTTTAAGCCACTCTGACCACCTTTGACCCCAACAACTCCTGCAGAGACTGCTGGCAGATGCGGATTTAACTAATAGTAGCAATGCTACAATGTAAAATATGAGATGTCAGACAGATGAACATCTCTTCTGTTCCTGAAGAAGCCAGCACTGTACCGCCGTTCTTTTTTTCCCACTTCTATGTGTGGTTGATGTACTTGGCTAACTTTCTCCATTCCGCTCAGCCCTGCTTCTTCTCCTCGGTCAAGCCCTTTTCCTTCAGATCTTCTTTTACTTCATCCATCCAGCTCCGCTTTGTCCTCCCTCGCTTTCTCTTTTCCTGTACTTCCATTCCTATCACTCTTTTGCCCACATATTCATCGTCTTTCCTCACCACATGCCCATACCACTTCCTTGTACTTTCTCTCATGTCTCTCCCACTTTTGTTGTACCTCTGATTGTCTCATTTCTTATTTGTTCCTTTACTGTAACGTCACACATCCATCTTAACCTCATTTCTGACACATTTAACTTCTTCTCCTGCTGCGCACCCTTTTATTGCCCACGTCTCGGCTCCATACGTCTTGCCACTGTCGTAAAAACCTTACCTTTAACCTTCACCTTAATTCTTCAGTCACTCAACCCTCCTGACATGTTCTTCCAGTTGTTCCATCCATACTGCATCTGTGGATCTTGGGCTAGATCCTTTAACCCACTCTTTTTATCAGCTAACTTCAGAATCCACATTATCATTAAACCTCAGATACTCTATTTTCTTCTGACATTTTTCTTTCCAAACCTTTCTCCATTCTTCCAGCTTCCTCTTTTTTGGTGTTACACTGCCTGGTCTTTTCTAAATAAATCGCTGATCTCTGGTCAGTTCACAGATGCTGTAATGCGGCTGTTCCTGGTCCCACTACTGGTTATCTAATCAGGCCCACTGGATAAAATATGGACACCCATAAGCTATGATGCCCTCATGTGACCTAAAAGGTCCCTGCAGTTGTTTCCCTGCTATTTATGCTCCCAACCAACCAATCCCCCCCCCCCCGATGCAGTGCATCACAAATTCGGTGACCCGAAAAAAGCGCACAGGAAAAAGAGTACAGTCATATAAGCGCACGGGAAATAACTGCACACGGAAAAATGCGCACATGGAAAAAAACGCACGTGGATAAATACGCACATGGAAAAATGCGCACACGGCAAAGGTGTATATGAAAAGAAGAAAAAATGTTTATATTATACATCGCAATAAACAAAATTGTATAATTGTTCACTAAACATATTTATAAGCTTGTATGTTTTAATTTGTGCTAATTGGAGTAGTGGGCTGTTGGATGGTCCATAAAATAAAAGAGTCATTAATCCTTTTATTACTGTCATTGTTGTGCCTAAATTACCATTTTTAGGAAATTATTATTCTTTACAATGGTTTTCAGAATTTATATTATACTTCTTATTCCACAGGTAGGCAAATTAGGGTATTATAGTTTTGATTACGGCAAGAAGTAAAGGTCGTCCTATAAATAGGCCACACAAAGAGTTTTCTTTAATCTTCCCCAACAATCGAGCAAGGCAAGTCGACATTTTTTTTTTTTTTTGAATAAGCGAGATGGAGTTTTCGACCAATCAGAAAGGCAAGCAAATTCTCGGTTACAAGGGATTTGATTATATCTGCGTTTTCGCACAACAAATGGAAAAGATACTTAGAGGTGCAGTAAGAATTGATCAACAAAGTGCCGTTCCTTAATGAAAATGAAGAACGGAGACATTGTACAAGAACCAACCAGTCATTGTTTTATTATAATAAAAAATGTCTAGCAGTATAGGTGGAGTATATTTTATATTTGTAATAGTTATATGTCGCCGCCATGTGCTTTTTTCCGCATGCGCACTTTACGGTATTCTTCCACGTGCAGTTTTACCCGTGTGCGCTTATTTCCTGTGTGCTTCTTTCCGGGATTCCTCAAATTCAGTCCCTTGTGGCTGCAGGTTTTATTTTCTGTCAGTTTCATGATCGGTGAGTCGTTTTATCTTAAGCGGTTCTTATTATTTAATCAGTTGGTGTTTTTTCATCATATTCTCTTGTGTATTCAATAAATACATATCAAAGAAGTGTCGGATTTATGTTTATAAGAATTTATATTTTTGCCATCTCATTAAATGCCAGACTATTCTCTGTTTTCCCAGTAGTTGCTCTCTTTACTGTAGACATTTCTCCCTTAATTGTATCTTACTATCAGACAGTATGATGTAGTTGTTGAGCTTTGGATTTCAGATGCCAAGGTTGTGGGTTCAAATATGGCCACTGATGCTGTGTGACCACAAGGAAGTCACGCCACATTCCTGTTCTCCAATTGGAAAAATAAGAGCCAATTCTGATGAGGTTCCTCACACCATCACTCTCTGTTCCCTGTGTCTGAGTCAATTTTGTACCCATCTAACAACACCCTGCACTCCCACTTCTTTCAATCTGATACCCAACCTCTCCTGTGGCACCTCACCCTATACTGTAAATAGAGGCACTTGTGAGGTCTTGTGCTCCTTCTCAACCACTCAGGTTCACCAACAAATGACATCTAGAGATGCCGTCTATGAGTGGCATCAAATCTCAATCCAGACTCATTTTCATGTGCAGTTCCTATCTTTTGTTCATTCATCTCTTCCTTCAAATCTTCAGCGCACATGTGGGACCCAACACCACCAAACCTCAGTCCCCCACTGGCATGTGAAAAACTGGGTCATGACACCTCAAAGATTGATAAGACAGACTGGGTTAAGGAGAGATTAAATATTAACATAAACATGGGTGCAAGCTGATCAGCACAGATCTTCAAATACACTTCCTGACCTGCTGCCTGCCTGGTGTTCACATTCCTGAAAGTTGTCCTTGCGTCTTTTTTTTTTCCTTGTTTACTGATGACATTGTGATCTGTAGCGAGAGTAAGGAACAGGTTGAGGAGACCCTGGAGAGGTGGAGATATGAGAGGAAAGGAGAGGAATGAAGGTCAGTAGGAACAAGACAGAATACATGTGTGTAAATAAGAGGGAGGTCAGAGGAATGATGAGGATGCAGGGAGTAGAGTTGGTGAAGGTGGATGAGTTTAAATACTTGGGATCAACAGTACACAGGAATGGGGATTGTGGAAGAGAAGTGAAAAAGAGAGTGCAGGCAAGGTGGAATGGGTGGAGAAGAGTGTCAGGAGTAATTTGTGACAGACGGGTATCAGTAAGAGTGAAAGGGAAGGTCTACAAGACGGTAGTGAGACCAGCTATGTTATATGGGCTGGAGACGGTGGCACTGACCAGAAAGTAGGAGACAGAGCTGGAGGTGGCAGAGTTAAAGATGCTAAGATTTGCACAGAGTGTGACGAGGATGAACAGGATTAGAAATGAGGACATTAGAGGATCAGCTCAAGTTGGACGGTTGGGAGACAAAGTCAGAGAAGCGAGATTGTGTTGGTTTGGACATGTGCAGAGGAGAGATGAGGAGTATATTGGGAGAAGGGTGCTAAGGATAGAGCTGCCAGGCAAGAGGAACAGAGGAAGGCTTAAGAGAAGGTTTATGGACGTGGTGAGTGAGGACATGCAGGTGATGGGGGTGACAGAACAAGATGACGAGGACAGGAAGATATGGAAGAAGATGATCTGCTGTGGCAAACCCCTAATGGAAGCAGCCAAAAGAAGAAGAAGAAGAAGAAGAAGAATCAGGCACTGGCTAAAGTGATTATTGCTGGAGAACCTCCATAATTTTAATCACGTTTGAGTTGCTCAAATGACATAATTTTAGTGGCATATCAATTCGCATGCGATTAGTTTGGCCTGGAGTTATTTTTTTAACAGACATTTTATAAAAGGTGAAAGTCTCCATAATTTTTACTGGTACAAGAATGCATATTACGTGAAAAGTTACAGACGTGTGCAATTCGGGTGGGTCTACAATTAACAAGGTCCTCCGGTAAAAAAAAATACTTTCCTGCACCACCTGATGTAAATCAGAGAAAATAAAGCTACCTGAGCAGAGCTTTAGTTGATCGTGTAAAATAAAAACATTCAACCTGGTCAGTCAGAAAGGCCATTTTTGTAGTCCAAGTGACATACATTTACTCCATTGAGTTTGCTCTTTAATTTCACAAAAAATACACAGTTGATCTTTAATGATTACAGTCCAAGTAACATATCAGCTGCCACCTCGCACTTCTCTGAATACTCAGAGAAGAAATTCACGTGAACGCAGTTGAAGGCTGAAAGTGAAACGTCAAAACTCGGAATACTGCGACAGCACGTGAACGCAAGAAGGATGACGGTCAAAAAGTGAGCCCTTGTCTGATTAAACAGTCCTGTACAAGGCATACTGGGAACTTTTAATTGCTTTCATGTACAATATTATGCAGTGGTTTTTGGCACATGTAAAAAAAAATACTTTTAAAAACAACAGTTTGTAAAAATAAATAAATGAATGAAGAGCAGTACACAGTATAAACAATCTAAATCATATCGATTATTGGGTGGCCACCCCTTTTCCTTTAAATCTGCATTAGATCTCTTACACTTGTGGCCAAATATTTGGAGAATGACCCAAGTGTTGGTTTTCACCAAGTTTGCTGCTTCAGTGTTTTTAGATCTTTTTGTCAGATGTT
Organism: Polypterus bichir lapradei; assembly: GCA_026402145.1. Classification (NCBI taxonomy): domain Eukaryota; kingdom Metazoa; phylum Chordata; class Cladistia; order Polypteriformes; family Polypteridae; genus Polypterus; species Polypterus bichir. The sequence goes on from JANRMT010062857.1 coordinate 43,013,632, forward strand.
TCTCTGGTACACTGAAGTATAATTACAATAATTTCTTAAGTTTCAAGGGCTTTTATTGACAATGACATTAAGTTTATGCACAGAGTCCATATTTGCAGTGTTGGCCCTTCTTTCTTTGTCAAGACCTCTGCAATTCGCCCTGGCAGGCTGGCAATCAACTTCTGGGCCAAATCCTGACTGTTGGCAGCCCATTCTTGCAGAATCAATGCTTGGAGTTTGTCAGAATTGGTGTGTTTTTGTTTGTCCACAAATTCTCAATGGGATTAAGGTGTGGGGAGTTTCCTGGCCATGGACCCAACATTTCAACGTTTTGTTCCCCCGAGCCACTTAGTTCTCACTTTTGGCTTACGGCCCGGTGCTCCATCATGCTGGTCACCAAACTGCTCTCGGATGATGTTTTGGTCCCATTCTTTATTCCTGTCTGTGTTCTTAGGCATCACCAGTGCAGAGCTGGCTCAGGAATGGCAGCAGGCAGGTGTGAGTGAGGCGAAGACTTTTGGAGGATAACCTGGTGGGTGTCAAGAAGGGCAGCAAAGAAGCCAAGAAAAACATCAGGGACAGACTGATATTCTGGGATTGGACTGCTGAGGACAGTTGGGGTCAAGTCATTTTCCCTGATGACTCCTTATTTCCGATTGTTTGGGGCATCCGGAAAAAAGAAAAGGTGAGCGGCTCTACCATAAATCCTGTGTCACGCCAACAGTAAAGCATCCGGAGACCATTCATGCCAGCCAAGGCAGTGGGCTCACTCACAATTTGGCCTAAGAAATAAAGAATAGGACAAAAACATCCTCCAAGAGCAACTTCTCCCAACCATCCAAGAATAGTTTGGTGGCCAGCAATGATGGAGCACCGGGCCATAAGGAAAGTGAGAACTAAGTGGCTCGGGGAACAAAACATCAACATTTGGGGTCCATGGCCAGGAAACTCCCCACACCTTCATCCCATTGAGAACTTGTGATCAATCCTCAAGAGGCAGGTGGACAAACAAAAACCCACCAAGTCTGACAAATTCCAAGCATTGATTCTGCAAGAATGGGCTGCCATCAGTCAGGATTTGGCCCAGAAGTTGATTGCCAGCCTGCCACGGTGAATTGCAGAGGTCTTGAAAAAGAAAGAAGGGCCAACACTACAAAATTGACTCTTTGCATAAACTTCATGTCATTGTCAATAAAAGTGTTTGAAACTTACGAAATGCTTGTAATTCTACTTCAGTACACCATAGAACATGTGACAAAAAGATCTAAAAACATTGAAGCAGCAAACTTTGTGAAAATTAACACTTGGGTCATTCTCAAAACTATTGGCCTGGGACTCTAGGTTCGCTGGCTGTCAAGTACTTTTGTAAGAAGATCAACAAGTCATTTGCTCCAAGTATCCTGGAGAACTCGCTCCAGTTCTGGTGCACACTTTAGGGGTCATCTCGCTTGCTTCGTCCTCTGTGGATTATCCCAGACACTTTTGATGTTAAGATTGGGGCTCTGTGAAGAACACACCATCTGCTGCAGAACTACTTGTTCGTTTTCTGGTGACAAGATTTCTTTAGAACCTCAACCATCCGTTAGGAGCCCCTGAACATGGGATTGATCAGGCTCCTCCTTGATGGTTATTATTCAACGAGGAAGAATCTGTCTGGAGGTCTCAGCACTGAGAACTTTATTAATTACGACTACAGTAGATCACCAAATCCATTTGCAGAAATGCAGCCCTAATCGTGCAGTGAACTTCCTCTCTTTTTTGCTGCTGGCTGCAGACACTCATCCACATCATAGTCCCCAACTCCTCAACAAGAAAGCTCTTAAATTTGGACTCATTAGTTCAGAGAACTTGCTGAAATTGATCAACATCCCACTCCCATGAGTTTTCATACTTATGTACATGGCGTTGTTTGCATTTCGCAGGAATCGCTTTTTTTGGCAGCAACTCTCCCCGTGAAGACCACTTCAGACAAAGGACTACACACAGAATGGTGAACTTGGGTTCTAGTGGTCATAGGGACTTCAGAGATGATAGCAGTGCTGGACTTATCTGTTTGATGGAATTCTCCTCTGCTGTTCTCTAGTTTCCATGGTAGATGTCTGTTACTGGTTCTCCACCTTGCCCATTGTCTTGTTCGCCATCAAGAACTTGGACAGCACATAATGAAACACCCATCTGGTTGGGACAGACTGTACTCGTATTGGATAGCCACCTTGTGTCTTGTTGTTCTGCTCACTCTGGAACGGACGATCTGAAGATTAGGGTTAGGTTTAACTGTCCCATCTGCCAAACCCTCAAAACTTTACTTGACTTGTCCTCAGTTCATCAGTTTGGCTCAATCAGCACATTACACCAATGTTCATTAGAATCCATTTCTTTAATCTTCCACTGGGTTAGAGATGCATAAAGTCAGCCAGATTTAATCTGAAAAGTGGACAGTGATGATCCAAAACATTGAGCACTCCCTTATGAAGCCAATGACGTGGACTACAGTCATATGAAAAAGTTTGGGAACCCCTCTTAATTCTTTGGATTTTTGTTTATCACTGACTGAGCTTTCAAAGTAGCAACTTCCTTTTAATATCTGACATGCCTTATGGAAAGAGTAGTGTTTCAGCAGTGACATTAAGTTTATTAGATTAACAGAAAATACGCAATATGCATCATAACAAAATTAGACAGGTGCATAAATGTAGGCACCCCAACAGAGATAGGACATCAATACTTAGTTGAGCCTCCTTTTGCAAATCTAACAGCCTCTAGACGCCTCCTATAGCCTTTGATGAGTGTCTGGATTCTGGATGGAGGTACAGTAATCCCTCCTCGATCGCGGGGGTTGCGTTCCAGACCCCCCCGCGATAGGTGAAAATCCGCGAAGTAGAAACCATATGTTTGTATGGTTATTTTTATATATTTTAAGCCCTTATAAACTCTCCCACACCGTTTATAAATATTCCCCACAGAGTTATACAGCATAATCCCTTTGTATTCTCTTAGATATTAGGTAAGATTCATTGAAATTATGTATATAAACACACTGTTTATATACAGTAAAACCTAAATATTATTTTAAAGATATTGAGTGTCTCCGATATCACATATGTTACAGCCATTACGATAGACAAGTCACCAGCAATAAATACGTACAATGCAAGTAAAATAGTATACAGTAAATGTGTGTACAGTGACACTAAACGTACGTACATGTACTAAGCACTGTAAGAAGAAAATTAATTATGGTTACTCACCAACAATGACACGATGACTTGTCCGATAACAATGAGTTTAATTTTACTGCACAACAAAGGAGAGCGTTACAGCCCTTGTAAAGGAGCCACTTCAGGCGATTGTGTAGCATTGCCGTTGTTCTTCTTCTGGCAGTCTTCAATCCAAATCCCTAAAGCAGATTCCATCCAGACTACTGCCTTATTACATCCACTTACAACTCGTTTTGCACCCTGGTTAAAAGGACACTGCAGCCGTAGATCTTATATTCCTTTCCTACTTTTTAAATAAAAAGAATCGTAGCCTTCAACAAATCCAAAACGTTTACCTTTTCGGCAATCGTTAACATCTTCTCATTGCGCTTGGGCACGGCCCCTGAAGCAGTAGCAGATTGTTTTGGAGCCATAATGAAGGGCTTGACTATGCACAAAGATAAACACAAAAGAGCACAACTCTTTACACAGCGAAACACGTTGATGCTGAATGAGCGAGACGAGACTTCCTGGTTAACACTGCATTCAGCACGCAGGAGCTTAACTGCGTGCTCTGATTGGTTAGCTTCTCAGCCATCCGCCAATAGCGTCCCTTGTATGAAATCAACTGGGCAAACCAACTGAGGAAGCATATACAGGAAGTAAAAAGACACATTGTCCGCAGAACCCGCGAAGCAGCGAAAAATCCGCGTTATATATTTAGTTATGCTTTCATATAAAATCCGCGATAGAGTGAAGCCGCGAAAGTCGAAGCGCGATATAGCGAGGGATTACTGTATTTCTGACTATTCTTCCATACAATATCTCTCCAGTTTAGTTAAATTTTATGGCTGTCGAGCATGGACAGCCTGCTTCAAATTATCCCATAGATTTTCGATGATAATTCAAGTCAAGAGACTGTGATGGCCATTCCAGAACATTGTACTTTCGAACAATGCTTTGGGTCATTGTCTTGTTGGAATATCCAACCCCTGTGTAACTTCAACTTTGTGACTGATGCTTGAACATTATCCTGAAGAATTTGCTGATATTGGGTTGAATTCATCTGACCCTCGACTTTAACAAGGGCCCCAGTCCCTGAACGAGCCACACAGCCCCACAGCATCATGGAACCTCCTCCACATTTGACAGGACGTAGCAGGTGTTTCTCTTGGAATGCGGTGTTCTTCTTCCACCATGCAAAGGGCTTTTTGTTAGGACCAAATAACTTTTTGTCTCATCAGTCCAAAGCACTTTGTTCCAAAATGAATCTGGCTTGTCTAAATGAGCATTTGCATACAATAAGCGGTTCTATTTGTGGCATGAGTGCAGATAGGGCTTCTTTCTCATCACCCTGCCATACAGATGTTCTTTGTGCAAATTGCACTGAATTGTAGAACGATGTACAGATACACCATCTGCAGCGAGATGTTCTTGCAGGTCTTTGGAGGTGATCTATGGGTTGTCTAACCATTCTCACAATCCTGCGCATATGCCGCTCCTGTATTTTTCTTGGCCTGCCAGACCTGCTGGTTTAACAGCAACTGTGCCTGTGGCCTTCCATTTCCTGATTCCATTCCTTACAGTTGAAACTGACAGTTTAAACCTCTGAGATCACTTTTTGTAGCCTTCCACTAAACCATGAGACTCAACAATCTTTGTTTTCAGATCTTTTGATAGTTGCTTTGAGGATCCCATGCTGTCTGTCACTCTTCAGAGGAGAGTCAAAGGGAAGCACAACTTGCAATTGACCACCTTAAATACCTTTTACTACTCATGATTGGACACACCTGTCTATGAAGTTCAAGGCTTAACGAGCTCATCCAACCAATTTGGTGTTGCACGTAATCAGTATTGAGCAGTGACAGGCATTCAAATCAGCAAAATTACAAAATGAATGACTGGGTTGGAGTGTTTCCTACACATCAAGGGTTGCGGAGTGCTGAAGGACAGCTGGGGTGAGTACCTACCAACAGCGGCCTAAGGAGGGAAAATCCACAAACTGCTCACAGGATGTAAGCCAGCCAGAAACTCATGGGTGCAAGAGGTCAACAAAGACGATCCGGCTGACATGAACCAATAGAAGATATACTGTAGCATAAATTGAATATACAGTGGATATTAAAAAGTCAAAATGGCAGGTTTTGTGAGATAAAAACACTTGATGCCACATGAAATCCTGTCAGAACTCATTACACCTTTATTGCAAAATTGCTATCTATACAAAGGTGGTGAAAACAAAGCAGAAACTGTTTAAGGGGGAAAAGAGAAAAACAAAATTCTACAAAAACCTGGCAGACCACCCTAAACAAATACTTAGTTGAAGCCCCTTTTGATTTGAACAGTTCTCAGTCTTTCTTGGCACATTTGGACTTGGTGATTTTTGTCCACTCAAGATCACTCAATTCTGAGGGCATCTCCTGTGCACAGCTCTATTTAGGTCACCCCACAAGTCTGGGCCATTCCAGAATGAATCCTCCTTTGATGAGGATGTTGATTTTGATGTATGCTTTGGGTCATTGTCATGCTGAACGATTAGTTCCTCTTTAGTTTCCTAGCAGATACTTGAAGGTTTTGTGCCAACTTAGACCAATACCTGGTAGCTCTTCATGATTCCATCCAGCTTGACTAAAGCCCCAGTTCCAACTGAAGAAAAGCAGCCCTAAAACACAATGCTGTCTCCACCATATGTCACTGTGGCTATGGTGCTCTTTTGATGATGTGCGGTGTTATTTTTGCACTAAACATACCTTTTGAAATTATGGCCAAATAGTTCAATCTTGGTCTCATCAGACCATAATCCATTTTTGGAGACTGGGTACAAGTTTTTCTAAAGTTTAGCCAGGCTTGGATGTTTTTCTTAGTGATAAAAGGATCATCTTGCTCTCCTACCCCACAACCCAGACATACAAAGAATACGACAGATTGTTGCCACATGCAAAGAATAAACAGCACTTGTCAGAAAATCCTGCATCTCCTTTAATGTTGCTGTAGGCCTCTTAGTGGCCTCCCTGACCAGTTGCCTCCTTGTATTTTCAAGAATCTTGGAAGGATGTCCTGATCTCGCTAGAGTCACTGTTGAACCATACTTTCTCCTCTTGTTGTTGACCGTCTTCACCATGCTCCATGGGTTGTTTAATGCTTTGGATAATTTTTTGTTCCCTTGCCCTGAATTGTCCTGGGTAAGACAATCTGCATCCAGCCCTGCATGCAGGCCCTCCAACCTTCAGGGAAAAACCTGGGGGTTGGTAGCAGAATTGGCACTCCAGCCACCATAAAAAAACCTTGCACTGTTCCACTCCATCTGAACTAGTGTGGTGCCGAGGTGTCACCCGTGGCATTGGCTGCACTCGGGTCGTAACCTGGGATCCCGAGTTGGTTTGCGCAGTATCAGCACCTGCTCCTAACCTCTCTCTGAATGATACCTTTCAATGAAGAGATTCTGTTCATGTTTTAAAAGCTCATTGGGGACCATGACTTTTGAAGTATGTTGAAACCAAGAGGATATCCGAATAATCCAACAGGAAGAGCAAAACTTTATCTGAGCTCAGTATCAGCCACTTTGATTGATGTCAGGTGAGTACTATTATTTGAGATGAGACTCATTGTGGTTGGTTGATTCTGAAGACAGAAACATCCTTGATTATTAAAGGGAATGCACAATAAGACAGTTTGTATTCACCTATGAATAGATTGGAATTTTGAAATAAAGGTGGACTAAGTTCTGACAGGATTTAGCTGGGTTTTGATGTTTATTGCACAAAATCTACAATTCTGGCAGGGGTGTGTAGACGTTGTCTAACCATCGTAATGATAGTTAAGGGAGTCATCTGTCATGAACCGTGAAGCATCGAACCCTACAGGGTTGCACAGTCGCAGGCCAGTCAAGGTGCCCATTCTAAATCCAGTCCACATGTTCAACAGGCATGCAAGCATCAGAGAACTGGACCTCGGATTAATGGAAGGAGTAGTTCTGGTCCAATGAATTTGATTTTCAATTCCATCATGTGGATGGCTGGGTATGTGTGCATTGTTAACCTGGGGAAGAAAAGACATCAGAATGCACTTTGGGGAAAACAGCAAGCTAGAAAACTGGAAACCCTGGACCTGGGAATTCAAGTGGATGATAATTTGACATGTACTACCACCTACCCTAAACATCCCTTCAAGGCAGGCTGGAGCTATTTTGGTGGCACACATGGCAGTAATAGCATATTAGGCAAGTGATACCGCTTTGGGTCATCAGTATATTTCAAATTTTCAATGTAATGTTAAACTACATAAACATTCATCTTTCAATAAATACAATTTTTAAAAAAGTGTACTTGACATTTGGTGTGGATCAGTGTCGTAGTGAGATGCCAAATGAGTGAGGGGAACAGGATAAATTATGAACTTACTATCTGAACTTTAATATCACATAAAAAATATAAAACACACTACTGGCAAACGGATGCAAAATATTTATTCCAAAGATTTGACTTCTGATGCAGTAGTTATTTCCTAATACAGAAATTTTTGCAACTCTCCTTTTTAATCTGTAAATAATGTTATCAAAATAAGCTTTGAAAACTCACAAAATTTTATTTGTTTTTTTATTTTACAGTTCACCCTGAATATCAAGGCTTCAGGAACACGGGTGCAAGGATGAGAAAATAAAAAAAAAAAAAAAAAAAAAAAACACCTTTTCCCCCCCTCTGCAATTTACAGCTGTGCCAAATGAGCCTAGTGAGTGTTCCAGAAGGAGCACTGATTAAAATCCTCTCTGGTGACACACACATACTAAAACACTGTAACACCATTAGTCCTCATCCTGACACGTGAGGCAGCTCTCTACTTATCAACAGTTCCAAAAACAATTTTCCAAGCACAGCTTTGGTGTTTGGGGCCATTAATTCGATTAGCTTCTGTGAGGTGAAAGAGCGTCTTTATAAATGAGCCCCCGATCAAGCTTAAAGGAAAACAGGCTCCCCTCCCCCCCAAAAAAAGGGAAAAAAGCTGTACACAAGCCAAAAAAAACTCACTAGATGATTTTTCCCTTGTGCATGAAAAAAAAATAACAGTGTATTATGTAAAGTAAAAAAAAAAAAAAAGAAAAAAAAAGCTTAACTTTTGCCAATCCCCCCCACCCCCAATTTTGCTCTCCTGCTAAAGTCACAACAAGTATTGTCATCTGAGGTCTTGCTGCTAAGTATCGTCATCTGAGGTCTCACTGCTACTGCTCGTTTCTGATTCAGAGCCCTCATCCATTTCAGTTTTCAAAGTGCTTCTCCAGGGTCCAAGATGCAGAGAACGGGGCTTCAAAATGGAGCTGCTCTGTCCCGAGCTATTCTTCTTTAACTGAGAAATAAACAAATAAATCCAAGTGACTCAGTAACCCCTTTTATTTTAAAGTATCAGAACAATTATAATGAGAACAGGCTATTCAACCCAACATGCTCATCCATCCCATTCACATAGATTTCCCAAAATAGCATCAAGTCAAGATCTGAAGCTCTGAAGTCCTCCTTCTCATTCACACTGCTTAATAATTTATTCCATGTGTCTGTTGTTCTTTACGAAGAAAAAAAAAAAAAACATCTGTGCAAAATCTGCCCTTAAAAAATCTCCAACCATTTGATGGTGTAATTTTTGGAGAATTTTCTTTAAAGTAACAACAGGGATCTAATTCATTTCATAATTTAAAACATTTTAATCGTATTATCTGTTAATCTCTGCTTAATTACCCTGAAAAGGTTCATCTCTTTCAGTCTCTCATCATAGCTCATGCCTCTCAGTCCTCTAAACAGCTTGCCCACTGGCCTCTCTCAAGTGCTGTTATGTCTTTTTTTTTTGGTAAAACTGAATCCAACATTGCACACAGTACTCCAGGTGAGGTCTTACGTAAGCATAAAATCCCTCGACTTGTACTCCACATATCAAAATATATATATATATATATATATATATATAAAACCAATTGTCTTACTAACCTTCTTGATCGATTTGGTATGCAGTCTTATTGTAGGATTTCTTGTAATTTTGCTTAACACTGACATTTCTAAATATGGTGCATTCCCAGTCTTGATAAGAATCCAAAAGCTTTGTTTGCATTGTATAGTCAACTGCAATGTATTTTGCTTGCATTATGACTAGAAAAGCCTTACAGACTGAGTGACCCAATCTGTGTCAAATCAAATTTTCAAGTGTACTTTACACACTTACTGTGAAACTCGTCATATCCCACTTTGTAACTCTCTACTGGTAGGTGCCATTTCTAATCTCTTACCTCAGTTGCTGCTGGTTCAAAACTCTTGTGCAAAAGCCCACATAGAGTTGCAGCAGCAAGCACTAACAGCTGTTCTCTTCTATCTTTACCTGCTCCTTGCATCTCAAGTCAAGTCAGCAGTAATAACACAAAGAATTAAATAAAAAATTCTATAAGCAACATACAAAGCTTTAAAAGAACACAGAATAAAAAAATGGCAGTTTGTGTTACTCCATGAAATTTATAGTGATAGTGGAGAAAAAACTGCGATTATCTTTTTTTATGCATGAAAACATGAGATTAAAGTCTCTGATATAACAGGCATACATGGAGACCAACACTGGACAATATCAAACAATATCAAAAATGTTTTTAGGAACAAAAATCCTAGATTACTTGTCTTGCATAATCCACACATCATAAACAAACCATTTTAGGAATATGCTCAGACATGTCACTGAGCCGTTGCATAGAAGACCTGCCTTCCCACCTCATTATTAACTGGCTAACATTGCGGTTCACATGATATCAACAAAACATGTACAGTGAGAGACATGTAACACTGAAGATTAAAAGTTAAAAGCAAATGAAAATATCCACAGGAAGAGAATACACCTTGTACTTGTGAATATCCAAGGTATTTCAAAATACTGAAGATCAAGTCACTTGTGCACTTCCACTGACTGCCACTAAAAATCCTGGAGTATTCCATTTGTTAAAATACATATTTGAGTGTGCTCCATTTTCGTACATGAGAGTGTTTTCCAGAAGGTGTTTTATTGAATAATATTTCAGTAAAATCACGTTTGGGACATTGTGAGCATACAATAAGATATCATGACTTAATCTTTAATACAATGTTACCATGACCATCCGTTTGTTCAGGATTTTAAATCACCTGTAGCTCACAAACCGTTTGACCTATTGACCTGAAATTTGGTACACGTATACTATGTAACGTCTACTATCCGCTTTCAGGGTGATGATTGATCTCCAAGGTTATTCCTCTTTTTATTTTTTTTTTATTGTAGAATCAATTCTCGGCAGCAGGGGGCGCTGGTTCTTATCCCTACCACCTTTGCCATCACTTCCCCTACCTCTTCATATCTTAAATCATTCTTGAGGCAGATTGAAGACTTAAATGCCAGTTTAAGTGAAACATTAAAGAAAACGTACTAAGTAATTGCAACAGAAACATTGACTTAAATCAGTTTTAACGCAAAAAGATGCCGATGAAAGAACAGAAGAAGTGGGCCGCTAGGGTGGAGAAAGGAAGAGCTGCTCAGGAAGAAGCAAGTACATCAACTTCTGAGCAAACGAATGCTAAACGTACAGAGTAAGAGTATGAAAACTGTAAGTGTATTATATGCCATTACTGGTATGTGGATAATACAGTATATACAACAAATAACTGAGGATTGTCATTAATGTTTAAATTGCTTGCCGTTGTCCAGTGATTATCACCAAAGACAACTATCCAATCAGGAACTTTGCCATTTCTGTTATGCATGTTAATGGGAAATTAAAACTTCTTTTTGGTCATCAATAAAGACTATATTCGATAACAAACAAAAGTATAATTTTTTTAGTATTTCTTTACATGGCCTTGTACGAGACTATGTCAGTAACCTCCAATAATATCACTACACTTCTGTCTGCCCACTAAGATCCACTGAGGCTGGCAGTCTCATTGTGTCCCAAAACTAATCTGTGTTCTGTGGGTGACAAAGTCTTTAGCTGTACAGCACACAGAATTTGAAATGGCCTCCTTAAATTAATTAGATTAGCTAACTCAATTCAGTCTTTTAGAACAAATCTGGTCAGGAAGGCACTTTCAGCGATTTTCTAAAGCTTACTCTTCGTTCTCTCTCTCTGTCCAGATACTCAAGATGTTATGTTCATACCACAAATTGTATTACTGTTTTATTGTACTATTTTGTATTTTTATTCAGGTTTATTTCTTTATCTTTTCAGGGAAAACATGGGGATTGGTGGCAGGATTGGCACTCTAGCCACCATAAAAACCACATACTGTTCCAGTGTGGTGCTGAGGTGTCACTCGCTGCACCCAGATCCCAAACAAGGTGGTTCATTGTGTGGTGGGTGTGGCACTATCAGCGCATGTTCCCAACCTTTTTCTAAGTCACAGCTTGGTTTATCCTACAAGTTATCTTTGTTGTTTAATGTTGATATTATTTTGTATCAATTTCTGCTTATTTGATATTTTTCTGTGCTTTTATTCCTATTGTTAAATTTAGAATGTGGAAGGTAAATAATCTGTATTATTAAAAATAAGTCTCCAAAACATACAGATAAGCCCCAATATTATACCCGACATGGAAGGAAGGAAGGGAGGAAACCTAAATTATGATACACTCATCAGTAGGGTGGGAGCACAAACCAGTCCCATTTGGACTTCTCAGGTTATTACATTATTTCCATGTACATTTCTCTTAAATTAAGCCTCCTCCATTTCTTTCTCTTTTTGGATGTTAACTCTCACTCTTGAAGACTGAAATCATTAGGGCTGAGTAACCTAATGCATTAAACCTGCAGTTCACTGCACGTTTTTCACTACCAGAATCATCAGTTCAATTACTGTAACTGTCAAGGAAGATATTGTTTGTCTCACAAATCCTTTAACAACAGACTCCTCCCTTGTTATGGGAATTTGCATACAGGTGTCATTTTTATATCCTGCATTCTCAATCTTGTATTCCAGCACATCATCTCTTCATTATTCCTAACTTGCTTCATAGCTGATGGAAAGAGACAAATTCTTTTTTTTTTCTTTTTTTTTTCTTCTTTTTTTTAAGGGGAGCTGCTGAGAAGGTAATACAACAACCCATTAAAAGTTATAAAAATCACATTTTTTGAAGGATTGGTTATAATCAAATGGTGGAATGTGTCCATATACATTAAGTTAGCAAGTCTAATAAGTTATGCACTGTACCTTTCTATGAAATTTGTGCACATTAGTGGCAGGGATACTGGTTAAGCCAATGCTGCCACCCTCTGCTGCTTTTGTTTTTGGCACTAACTGGCTGCAAAACCTTGCAGGCACAATTATAACTTGCATTTTATAAAACAAAATTAGATTATGGTAAAGGAAAGTTAATGGTGACTTTTTGTTTTTTTTAACCTTTCTTTCCTACATTACCATAAATAAAGAGCATCTCTGCTAGATGAATTTGCTTAACTCCTTCAGCATACAAAGACAATTTAATGACAGATGAAACAAAAGATCCTAGAGCTGCTGCTGAAATGTAGGAAGAAAAAATCCTTAGGCCACACACTAAATTTATGACAAGCATTTCAGCCATCATCCTGTTTCTTGCCATCTTGGTGCCTTTTTTGCCCCACCCATTCATTTTTTTTAATCTATGTATTACTAAAATATGTAGGTCTTCCAATTTTTTTTTTTTTTACTAAAATGGATGCAGCATACATACCTGTTCTGTTTTTTCCTGAAATTCCTTAAGCTCATCCTCTGTCAGAGGCAAATAATTTTCATCATTTTCAGGGTGCTCCTGCCACCCCATAGCTTTGAGCAACCTGGTGAGTAAAACACAGTTAAAAATATCCTATCCATTTAAAATTCTAAGAACCTGATTAAATACTAATAGGCCAGAGTAGTTTTAAAAGCAGTATGTGCACGTTAAACCACATCTGTCATCACTGAAACATTCCATCAACTCCCTACGCCTTGTGTTTCTGCCCGTTTGACTAGACACACTTTCATAATATGCATGCTGCTGACACTAAAGGATTAAACTAGAACTAAATGATTAAACCACCAAAGGAATACTACACTGCCCAGATCGGTGCTTTGCAAAGGAACACAACAGATAAAGTGCAGTCTGGTAAAATTATGCAAATGTATATATTGCAATACAAATTACATTCACTGCACCAAAATGTATATCTGGACACAAAACTGTGATTGTGTATACCTTGCTACGTACTGTAATGGGAATCTATCCAGTGTTGGTTTCTGTCTCCTAGTCTACCTAAGGGTGCTTTCACACCTATAGTTCGATTGCTTTAGTCCGCACCAGTCAGAAAAATGTTACAATGTAGTAAACAGACGTGGGTACGGTTTGCTTTCACATATGCCGAGTTCTAAACGAACCAAAATAGACCGCGAAGCCCATCGGCACCGGAAACAGACTATTTTCAGAAAATCGCGCCACTTTCAATAATCATGGAGGAACAGCTTTGCACTCATGGCGCCGGTCCTCGCGCACCACATTGTACGCGCAAATCATTATTTTCAGATAATTAATTTCGAACACGATTCGCGGCTGCGACTCCAAACCAGCTTCCTGGTTTATTCATCTCGCCGACGGCACATTGCGCGCCACTTGAGGGAGAAGAGACGTGCCCTCCTCCTAAATGATCATTTTGTTATTAGCCGGCGATCTTCCTGCAGATCCATCAGGTAATCCGTTGGCCTATCAAAGCAGCCCAGCCACACATTTTTCATCTTTAATGTGAATACAGAGAGGCATAGGCTTGTTATGAAATTGTCATACAAATGGCAAGTCTTGTCATGATACACATTCAAACGTGATATTGTCTATATTATCTATACAGTTCTCCAAATTGCATAGTGACATTGCATGACATTACCTAGGCTACTATAACAATGTTTTGAGAATTAATATTTGGCGAGATAAAATCTATAACTGTACCAATGATTCCTTTGTCAATCAGGTAGTCTTGACTTTTTACTGAAATGATTATCAAAGTTAATGATTATCAAAACATTAATCATTATCAAAACATTTTTTGTCTTAATACGGCATTGTTCAACTGTCCGAGGATAGCCTTTCTCCCTTAGCTGCTTACTGAACAGCGCGTAAATGCAGCTGTTTTTATGTGTCGTGGACAGTTGCTTTTGGATATGCTCATCCGACCATATATCTATGAGGCACTTAATTTCTTCGGCACTCCACGTTTCTCCGCGGTTTGATTTCATCGCGAGTCGATAGCTTGAAAAATTTAATGGAGTCAACAGGAAGTGAAAAGAATTTTACCCACAACCCCGTATCTCTTATACCCAAAGTGCATTAAACTATACCATTTCGTCAGATTTGGTTTGGTTGCTTTCACACCAGACGAACCGTACCAAAGTAGAGCGGATAAAGCGGTCCGAGACCACCCCTTCAGGCAGGTCTCGGATCGATTGATTTGGTGCGCACCAAAGTACCAAGATTGCATTCACATCAACGCAAACGAACCGAACCAAGGGACCAAACACGTTTGGTGCGCACCAAATGCTGTAGGTGTGAAAGCAGCCTAAAACAACCACTTGCTTCACATAAAACTATACTAGACCAAGACTACTATAAATAAATGTAAATTTAAATTTCAAACTTTATTACAATAGTACATTCATCTACAGAGTACAAAAAGACTTGGACAGAGAAAAAAACACAAAGGGTCAAAAAAAGGATACAAGCACTTAGCTATTGGCAACAAAAATTCACTTTAAAGACCAAAAATACATTTGTTACACTGTGTGAACTGGTGAACTTCAAGATGAAGTTAATACCAACTCAAACAATTTGGGGCTAAAATATATAATATCTTCATATTAGAGGCTACATCACCACAAAACAATCCTGTTACAAAAATTTTAGCTACACTAAACACGTTCATAAAATTAATTGCACTTAAGACAAGCGGCACCCTTGCATCACTTCATATGGACAGTGTGTTACTGTCATTGTACAGAGACAACATAATAACCAGGGCTGTTTAACTTTCAACTATTAATTAGATATAAATTTGAACATTTAATTAACATATAAGCTACCATCACACATGTACCATCACATGTAACTTTCCAAGATCGTTTGGCTAATGTAATACCTCCATAAACTGAATGAAGAGAGCCAAGACCAAAAAAAGTGCAAATGATATTTAATTTGAGTACATATTTATAATTTCCACTTTTGCTTTTAAGTCATCTTTAGTCTAAAGCTAGAGTCCCTGTGAAGAACATTAAAATAGAAAACTTAACCTCAACCAAAGTTTACTTGTTAGATATAAACAAAAGATTTAATGTGAAGCTTTCTTTTCATTTTCTGGGGAGACAAAACTAGTAATTTCTTTGGCCAATTGTTACCTGTGCTCTGCTTCCAGGGAACTTGAAAGATGCTCAGAGTCTGAATCGATGGCAGACAGTGAAAGGCCATTGTGATAGCAGATTCCTTCTCCATAATCTTTTGGTTCTGGTGTGCTACTTTCACCCTGCAAAGAGGACAAGATTTCAGATACCAGCAGTACCAAATGATGCCAAAAAAATTAAACTGCAAAAATAAATACACTAAAAACAAGCAACACAGCAAATTGACCAGAGTTAAAATCCAGGTGTCTGTGTGTAGAGTTGACTTCCCAGTGCTGATTTTTGATAATTTACATCAGATCTGTTATTTTAAGCTACAAATGAAATGTTAAATAGTGTGAATAAAATACACTTTACTACATTAATTTACACTTCTGGACAGCAGTCTCACATCTAGATTATTCACTGAAATGGAAGCCTCTCTCAAGTGAAGGTTGAAATAGTGTACTTTTAAATATTTCTATTGTGACACTTTTTACATTTAATGTAAACATAAAAATTAAGTATCTTCAGTTTTATGATGTTACAGGTTTATTGTATGTTCAATAACGCCATGTGTACAGAGAATACCGAAATTCTTACTGGCACATGGTAATCAACATAAAACAAACCAAGTTTCTGGCACTATGCTCAGTCTGTAGAGCTATTTTCCCTCAAAACATCTAGCTTCTTGGTTATGTTAAATTTAAATAAAAACATTTTCATTCAAGTGTAAATCCAACAAGTAAAATGTTTATTTTGGGGATTATATAGTTGAGCTACATATTTTGTCATGTGTGCAAATGTGTCTAAATGAGATTTTAACAAGTTGTTATTGTGGCTAAAAAGAAATTCGATTTATACACCAGAAGGTGCCAACAGTAGCTATTACAAGTGCAAATATTATATTAAGTAGCATAGATTCTGTGGCACGGTTGTGTAGTGCTGCCACTTTACGGACTCAGTACCCAGAGTTTCAATCCTATGCCTGGATTTCTGTCTGAGGTTTACCCTTTCTCCCAATAGGAACACAAGTTGGCGACTCTAAATTCATCACAAAGTGAGTGAGCAAGTGGGCCATTCAATTAACTGGCACCCAATATTTGGCTGCTTCCCACCTTATGCTAAGTGCTACTAGGAGTGGCTACAGCCCTGAGTGACACCGAATCACCTTCTAGTCTACATAAACGTATACAGGTATAGTAAGACTTTACTGATACACCAGTTCTGGGTGAATGCTAATAATTGTCTTTCCTGTGTTCAAATTTCTTTGTTTTGATGCAGTGGTATTATTTCCCATTAACTGTTATACACACCTTGTTAACAGGCAAATTAAATTTCTGTATAAAAATTTTGTTTATTTCATGAGCGAATCAAATTACACAACAATTAAATAAATTCATCAGTTTTTCATTCTGTGAGGTTTCACAAAATGTCTTAACTATATCAGTTGAGCTGCTGTCTGAGAAAGAGTATCACAATGTACTGCTGACAATTAAGTTTCTTCCCTTTAAATGAGAGTCAGATAGCACACTTGTCCAAGCTGGAGCCCATTTAGATAACTACAGTACATTTGTATATTTTCTTTAACCTTAGGCCCACCAAACAAGATATTTGCTGAATAAAATGATGTAAACTGTTTTGTTGTCACTGGCAAACAGAGTGACATTTATATACAGGAAACTGTATAATATTCTGTTATCAGTATTAACATCTGAGGCTGATATGTGTAGTAGTCTTTAAATAGCACCTGATAACAATCAACTTTTATTATTTTTTAGCTCCATTATGGGCCAGTATCAACCAGTCTAGAAATTCACTCTGCAGTGTCATTGCTAAGTAATGCCTGCCAAGTCAGGGCAGTTACAATGACACTGTTAAGCAATAAAAGGAAAACACCCCCTGGTCTGTGGAGGGGACAGCTTTTGGGGTAATGAATGTGTGACACAAGTCTAGCTCTCATCCAGTTACACCCCCTACGTACGTTTGGACTGTTACACCATGCAAAGACAAAGTGATGCAATGTTTTTTGTGGCCTGCGTGGAATCTATACTAATCATCCAAAGCACATGCAGAGCTCTGTGGCAATATGACTGCAGGGATAGTACTGAAAAAATTTGGTAGCCTTGACTTGCCTCAGAATTATTAGATTAATGAGGTATTTAGTTTCTATGAGGAAAAAAAAAAACACTATACAAAACATTATAAACTTCTTTAATTAAATTAAAAAATACACAGTGCATCCGGAAAGTATTCTCAGCGCATCACTTTTTCCACATTTTGCTATGTTACAGCCTTATTCCAAAATGGATTAAATTCATTTTTTTCCTCAGAATTCTACACACAACACCCCATAATGACAACATGAAAAAAGTTTACTTGAGGTTTTTGCAAATTTATTAAAAATAAAAAAACTGAGAAATCACATGTACATAAGTATTCACAGCCTCACAAGCTCCATCAGGTTGGATGGGAAGCGTCGGTGCACAGCCATTTTAAGATCTCTCCAGAGATATTCAATCGGATTTAAGTCTGGGCTCTGGCTGGGCCACTCAAGGACATTAACAGAGTTGTCCTGAAGCCACTCCTTTGGTATCTTGGCTGTGTGCTTAGGGTCGTTGTCCTGCTGAAAGATAAACTGTCACCCCAGTCTGATGTCAAGAGCCCTCTGGAGCAGGCTTTCATCCAGGATGTGTCTGTACATTGCTGCAGTCATCTTTCCCTTTATCCTGACTAGTCTCCCAGTTCCTGCCACTGAATAACATCCCCACAGCATGATGCTGCCACCACCATGCTTCACTGTAGGGATGGTATTGGCCTGGTGATAAGCGATGCCTGGTTTCCTCGAAGCGTGACGCCTGGCATTCACACCAAAGAGTTCAATCTTTGTCTCATCAGACCAGAGAATTTTGTTTCTCATGGTCTGAGAGTCCTTCAGGTGCCTTTTGGTAAACTCCAGGCGGGCTGCCATGTGCCTTTTACTAAGGAGTGGCTTCCGTCTGGCCACTCTACCATACAGGCCTGATTGGTGGATTGCTGCAGAGATGGTTGTCCTTCTGGAAGGTTCTCCTCTCTCCACAGAGGACCTCTGGAGCTCTGACACAGTGACCATTGGGTTCTTGGTCACCTCCCTGAATAAGGCCCTTCTCCCCCGATCGCTCAGTTTAGATGGCCGGCCAGCTCTAGGAAGAGTCCTGGTGGTTTCGAATTTCTTCCACTTACGGATGATGGAGGCCACTGTGCTCATTGGGACCTTCAAAGCAGCAGAAATTTTTCTGTACCCTTCCCCAGATTTGTGCCTCGAGACAATCCTGTCTCGGAGGTCTACAGACAATTCATTTGACTTCATGCTTGGTTTGTGCTCTGACATGAACTGTCAACTGTGGGACCTTCTATAGACAGGTGTGTGCCTTTCTAAATCATGTCCAATCAACTGAATTTACCACATGTGGACTCTAATTAAACTGCAGAAACATCTCAAGGATGATCAGAGGAAACAGGATGCACCTGAGCTCAATTTTGAGCTTCATGGCAAAGGCTGTGAATACTTATGTACATGTGCTTTCTCAATTTTTTTTATTTTTAATAAATCTGCAAAATCTCAAGTAAACGTTTTTCACGTTGTCATTATGAGGTGTTGTGTGTAGAATTCTGAGGAAAAAAATGAATTTAATCCATTTTGAAATAAGGCTGTAACATAACAAAATGTGGAAAAAGTGATGCACTGTGAATACTTTCCGGATGCACTTTAAGATCCCAGATCTCAGGATCATAATGCAAACTGCATACTCGCTTGGCAGACCCTATCTCACATTGCATTCAGAATTTTAGAAATTTTTATCTTGTAACAGAGCAGAAAGTCTTGACTTCAATTTCTAAAATGAAACCTACTACTTGTTCCCTAGATTCAGTGCCAACAAAACTATCAAAAAGCACAATGGATATTCTTGCAGCACCGATTCTTAACATTGTTAATCGTTTATTATTGGATATTGCACAGTACCTGATGCACTGGAAGTGTCAGTTTTCAAGCCACTACTTAAAAAGACTGACCTAGACCCACACATACTTAACTATAGACCAATTTCAAATTTACCCTCTCTCCCTAAAATACTTAAAGTAGTAGCAAATTAGCTTCAGTCACACCTTATGCATCACAATTTATTTGAGAAATTCCAGTCTGGGTTCTGCACTGGTGATGGTACAGAAACGGCACTAACATGAGCTGTAAATGACATTCTTATTTCCTCCGATGAAGAAAACTCCACTGTTATGTTAGACTCAAATGCAGCGTTCTATTTTACCACACAGGCTAGAAAATGATATTGGGCTTACATGCACTGTCCTTGCCAGGTTTAGCTCTTATTTATCAAATCAATTCCAGTATGTACAGAAATGTGCTGAGAGTATTCCATCATTAAACACAGAACTGAGATATGGTGTCCCACAAGGCTCAGTACTGGGACTTTTACAGTTTTCACTTTACATGCTTCCACTGGGATCTTTCATTAGAAAACAATGTTAATTTTCATTCATATGCAGATGACATCTGGTTACACCTTTCTTTCAAACCAAATGAACTTTCTCCGATGTTGTCTTTAATTAGTTGTGTTAGTAAATCAAAGGAGTGGATGGATGAGAACTACTTGTCTGTACACACCAATAAAACAGATGTTAATTATCAGAGGGAATGATGCTGATTGCAACAATATTTTGTCATCAACTAACTTAGTTGGAATCATAATTTTACAGAATCAGCCACAATTTAGGAGTTATTTTTGCACACATTACAAAGTTGTCTATATCATGTTTCTTCCATCTTAAAATCTGCAAAATTAAGGTGTTTTCTAAATAAGATTCCGAGAAATGTATGCATTTACAGTATTTCTAGTAGGATTGACTATGGCAATGCGGTGTTTACTGGATGTTCAAAACTATTCGTTGTACAGCTTCCAGTTTATCCAAAATGGTGCTGCAACAATAATTACAAGAACAAGAAAATATGAACACAACTCCAGTTCTTAAATCCTTACATTAGCTTCTGGTTAAGTTTAGGGCAGATTCCATTAACATAAAGATCAGTGCACATACTTAAGGATGCAACCAAATTGTGCAAGTTTTGCAGAAAAAACTACCTGTACTTTACTCACACAAGAGAAAGCCCTGGAACGTATAAGGAATCTTGGACTCTAAATGGGAAATTCTCAGGCTGACTTTGAGATTCTGTACCTCACTTTGAATAGGATAAAACCTGAGAGTTATTATTATTATTATTATTATTTTGAATTGCTTTTGTTGTACTAGTTTCTGTTTGGCACCATTATAACACACCTCCTCCTGTGCAGTAGGGCTGTGGCAAGCAGATGCATCCCCATTCTGGTCATCCTTTAGAGTTTTCAGGAACTCGCTTTTTTTGTCACTGCGACGCATCAGCTTCACAAGGCGTGGAGGGTTGATATCCACAGGTGGTGTGGTACTGGAGTTGCCAGGAGGTGTTTGCTGAAAATAATGGGAAAAAAAGTTAAAAGAAGGCAAATTATAGAACTGAGGACTTTAACACATGATCCTTAAAACTGAATTGACCTCTTAAAATTCAGCATCTTGCACAAAACTTCAAGTGAGTAAATGCAAGTTTTATGGAGCTCAGCAGTGTTTCATATGTACCGTTATCTACGCTAATATCAGAAGCCAAAAATGTGTAATTTTGTAGTCTGACAAAACTTGAAATTCAAAACATGTTTCAAAAATAGATAAACCTAGAGACCTGAAACACATACAGAAGTTATCACCAATGATTATGCCCAGAGTGAAAGTGTGTATACTGGTGCTGGTCATAAAATTAGAATATCATAACAAAGCTGATTTATTTCAGTAATTCCATTCAAAAAGTGAAACTTGTATATTAGATTCATTCATTACACACAGACTGGTGTATTTCAAATGCTTATTTCTTTTAATTTTGATGATTATAACTAACAACTAATTAAAGTCCCAAATTCAGTATCTCGGAAAATTAGAATATTGTGAAAAGGTTCAATATTAAAGACACCTGGTGCCACACTCTAATCAGCTAATTAACTCAAAACACCTGCAAAAGCCTTTAAATGGTCTCTCAGTCTAGTTCTGTAGGCTACACAATCATGGGGAAGACTGCCGACTTGACAGTTGTCCAAAAGACGACCATTGACACCTTGCACAAGGAGGGCAAGACACAAAAGGTCAATGTTAAAGAGGCTGGCTGTTCACAGAGCTCTGTGTCCAAGCACATTAATACAGAGGCGAAGGGAAGGACAAGATGTGGTAGAAAAAAGTGTACAAGCAATAGAGATAACCGCACCCTGGATAGGATTGTGAAACAAATCCCATTCAAAACTGTGGGGGGAGATTCACAAAGAGTGGACTGCAGCTGGAGTCGGTGCTTCAAGAACCACCACGCACAGACGTATATAAGACATGGGTTTCAGCTGTCGCATTCCTTATGTCAAGCCACTCTTGAACAAGAGACAGCATCAGAAGCGTCTCGCCTGGGCTAAAGACAAAAAGGACTGGACTGCTGCTGAGTTATGTTCTCTGATGAAAGTAAATTTTGCATTTCCTTTGGAAATCAAGGTCCCAGAGTCTGGAGGAAGAGATGAGAGGCAAAGAATCCACGTTGCTTGAGGTCCAGTGTAAAGTTTCCACAGTCAGTGATGGTTTGGGGTGCCATGTCATCTGCTGGTGTTGGTCCATTGTGTTTTCTGAGGTCCAAGGTCAACGCAGCCATCTACCAGGAAGTTTTAGAACACTTCATGCTTCCTGCTGCTGATGAACTTTATGGAGATGCAGATTTCATTTTCCAACAGGACCTGGCACCTGCACACAGTGCCAAAGCTACCAGTACCTGGTTTAAGGACCATGACCAAAAGGAGCCCTAGCTAAATATTGAGTGCTGTACAAGATCATACTTTTCATGTTCATACCTTTCAGTTGGCCAACATTTCTAAAAATCCTTTTTTTGCATTGGTCTTAATTGACATTCTAATTTTCCAAGATACAGTAATCCCTTGCTACTTCGCGGTTCACTTTTCGCAGATTCACAACTTTGCGGGTTTTTAAATATAGTAGTAGTATTTCCTAGTCTAAGAACAACAAAACAAGTTCGGTGACTAAGTGCGTTGTAACACGAGCTGTGATTGGTACATGGGAGGGAGACGACAAATCACAGCTTCCCGCTTTCTAATCGGGCACGTGATTGGTGCTTTGACTGTAAAACCTTGAACTACAGAGAAAACTAACACTACAATAGTTTGTGCTATAGCGCTACCAACCGCTGTCTAAAAGCACTTTTATTAATGAGTTTTAAGCACAGGGAAAAAAATGAACATTTGAAAAAATCTGTAATTTAATAAACCACCAAGAAAAATAATATTGCAACAATGCACGCTACAAACCAATCGCTGGAAACGGAAGTGAAAACAAAATCAAGCCCAGTGCATTCTTTAACTGCCTTCCTACCTTAATGCGTCCAGCTCTCTCTTGCGCTGCGTGTGTGTGCGCACGTGCGCCTGCGCGCTGCCTCTGCGTGTGTGCGTCTGCCTCTGTGTGTGTGTGTGTGTCTGCCCAGATCCCACAGCATCTCCCCTTGTCTCGCTGTCGCGGCCATTTCGCTTCAAGCTTTCTCACCGAGCGGTTTACTTTACACTGTACTGTGTGCGATTTTTTTGTGGTTTCTTTGTGTTGAACATCGCTTCAATTTTCACCCCCTGCAATGGCTCCCAAACGTGATCCTTCCATGGCTGGTGCTAAACCTAAACGCCAACGAAGAATGATGACGATCGCTGAAAAGGTGAAACTTCTGGATATGTTGAAGGAAGGGAGAGCGTTCGCGGCTGTGGCTGCAGACTGGCTAAGGATCTGCAAGAGCGGTCACAGGAATGGGACGACGATATAGTTCGATCGGTCCAATTTTGCAACAAGGTCGACGACGTCATGACCACCTACAAGCTGCTCTTCGACCGGAAAAAGAAGCAGCGGCAACAACTGCCGATCACAATGTTTTTGCAGCCTCGCAAAAAACAGCCAGTTCCTACTACTACTACGGATACACCTTCAGAAACCGTGGAAGAGGTGCCTCAGGAAATGGCACCGCTGTCTGAAGAGATGTAAAATACAGTCATCGGCTGCGCAGTGAAAGTCATCATCACATCATATATAGGTACGTGTACTTCGCTATACAGTAACTGTAAACTTATCTACCGATTTCATATTGCTTAACAGTTGTCCCTGTTATTAATAGAGTAAAGGGTGGGTTGTAAACAGTACAGGGAGGGTTTAAAAACATCCAAATACACGTTAAATAATTAAATAAATATGGTGTCCCTACTTCGCGGAAATTCAGTTATTGCGGCCGGCCTTGAAACCTATCTCCCGCGATAAATGAGGGATTACTGTACTGAATTTGAGACTTTCATTAGTTGTCAGTTATAATCATCACAATTAAAAGAAAGAAACATTTGAAATACATCAGTCTGTGTGTAATGAATGAATCTAATATACAAGTTTCATTTTTTGAATGGAATTACTGAAATAAATCAACTTTGTCATGATATTCTAATTTTATGACCAGCACCTGTATATAGTGGCATACAAATGTTTGAGCACCCTTGCTTAAAATGTCTGTTACTGGGAATAGTTAACTAGGCCTTAATTAGCTTGTTCGAGCTAAAGCATGTTTACAGTCATCATTAGGAAACCCCTGATGATGCAAATTGTAAAGCTATATAAACTCTGACTCCTCAAACCTTGTCCCAACAATCAGACAGCTGCTTAGAGGAGTCCATGACTGCTATCACTCTGAAAAATAAAATAATTGATGCTCATAAAGCAGGAGAATGCTACAAGAAGAAAGCTAAGTGTTTTCAGGTAGCTGTTTTCTCAATTCACAATGTTATTAAGAAATAGCAGTTAACAGGAATGGTGGAGGTCAAGTTGAGATCTGGAAGACTAAGAAAGCTTTCTGAACGAACTACTTGTTGGACTGCTAGAAAGGCAAATAACGACACCCAATTGATTGCAAAAGACCTTTAGGAAGATTTAGCAGATGCTGGAGTGGTGGTGCACTATTCTACTGTGCAGCGACACCTCAACAAATGCGACCTTCATAGTTCAGTAAGCAGAAGAAAACCTCTCCTGCATCTTAGCCACAAAATTCAGCGCCTGAAGTTTGCAAATAAACATCTACACAAACCTGAGACATTTTGGAAACAAGTCCTGTGGACTGATGAACTTAAAATAGAATTTTTGGCCACAGAGTTATGTCTGGAGAAAAAAGGGTGCCAAACTCTAGGAAAGAACACATCTCCAACTATTAAGCATGGCAGTGGATCGATCAGACTTTGGCCTTGTTTTGCAGATGGTGGGAACATATTATTGGTAGAGGGAAGAATGGATTCAAATAAATACCAGCAAGTTCTGGAAGACAACATCACACCACCTGTAAAAAAGTTGAAGTTAAAAAGAGATGGGGTCCTACAAGATATGATTCGAAACAAAGCTTAAAATCTACAATGGAATACCCTCAAGAGGTGCAAACTCATGGTAATGCCATGGCCCTCACAGTCCCATGACCTAAACATTAGTTAAAATCTGTAGCGAGATCTCAGAAGAGCAGCACATGCAAGGTAGCCCAAGAATCTTGCAAAATTAGAAGCCTTGTCAAGGATGAATGGGCGAAAAGAACCCAAGAAAGAACTGAAAGACTCTCAGATTGGCTACAAAAAGAATTTACAAGCTGTGATACTTGTCAAAGGCAGTGTTATTAAGTACTGACCATGTCAGATGCCCAAACTTTTGCTTCAGGCCTTTTTCATTCCTATGGTATTTTGTACCTGTGCATGATGGAAATACAAATGCAATCTAGCTTAAAATATTAAGAGAAATTAGGGTTGTGAAAGAAATGTGTCATCTTTAACTTTATGCTTTTGGGTGATCACTTCATCTTCTGCTCACTTAACTATTCACAGTAATAAGATATTTTAAGCAAGGATTCCCAAGCTTTTGCATGCCACAGTATAATCAAAACATTGTTACTTTTAAAAGCTGTACAATTCAAGAACAAGGTATCAAAACGTCTACTCTTTTCATCTTTTCATCCAGCAGAGTTGGTATATCCCAAATAAAAGCAATACAAAGAATCACCCATGAGAAATTGAATTTTTGAACTTGTCATGTTTCCTTATAAGTAAAATACAATTTATTCACCAACTGTAGTGAATGAATCTGAGCAGTGAAAATCTGATTGTTTTAAATGTATTTTTCTGGGCAAACACTAATTCTCAACCTCATTCCTCTCTATCACGTAAAGTTTATATATGACAGGGAATTTTTTTAACCATGGATGCTGTTTATAAGACAATATGGAGCAATGTGGAACTGCCAGTAATTCCTTGTGCAACACTAACCATGACAAACATAAGCAAAGAACTCTTTCAAGTGTGGTTAAAAGTTTTGCAGTTAAAGGCAGGGGGTTTACATGCAATATTATTTTAAAATTGTTTTCCCAAGACAACAGAATAATTTTCTTGAGATGTCAACTCAGATGACTTTGACTAACTTTAACACTAAACAGACTGGACCTAAGTAATGAAGCCATGTCTACGTTAGCCATTACAATTTTGACAAAGAAACACAAAGCAGACATGTAACAAAATCATCCAACATGATTACACTGCTAGCTGAAACACAAGATGCCAACAGACTTAACGTGTGTGATATGTACATAAATGTATCATTAGCATTTGCTAAG
The DNA here is from genome assembly GCA_026402145.1 of Polypterus bichir lapradei. Classification (NCBI taxonomy): domain Eukaryota; kingdom Metazoa; phylum Chordata; class Cladistia; order Polypteriformes; family Polypteridae; genus Polypterus; species Polypterus bichir. Next base: position 43,039,950 of record JANRMT010062857.1, read on the forward strand.
ACTGAATAATCATATTTTCCATTCCTATGATATGATGGATATTTTATTTAAAATCTATGGCTAGTGCCCAAATACAATAAAAAAAAAGTACAAAATTTAATTGATTTTTGCTTGATAACTGCATTTAGGAATAGTATGCACACTACTCCCAGTGACACTGAACAGTAACTTCAATTTTAATTTTCATACTTAACACTAGAATTACCAGAGCCTACAAAAAAACTCGTAGATTCATCCCACCTTAAATCGCTTTGCACCTCTCCATCAGCGTCTTTCGTCCTTTAAATGTGTTGATAAGCAGCAAACAGCCTGCTATCACATCCCCCACCAGCGCACAGTTTTCTCAGCTCAAGTCTGTTTGTCACTTAAGTCTAGACATGAAGTGTATAATGTGTTAAGCTTGATTTCCAAATATCAAATAAACACTTTCACAAAAGGTACAAATATAACAGAACAAGTGCGCTTCTTTCAAGAATATAACTGCAGAAAAAGAACCCGCATTAGGGTGCGACATTGATACGCATTTGCTACGACCGCTTCGGTGGCGCAACAGTATCAACTGTTGACTGGTAATCAAAACTTCACGGGTTCGATCCCAGTTAAGTTAGTTTTGAGAAGTGAACTGCTCTTATTCTTACTATTTTAGAATAAAAACATACATTTGTTCATTTGTTTCAGTATGTAACAGCCGGTGTAAATGTAGGACACTCGTAAAGGTTAGCTTTGCCTTTTTTTTTTAGTTTAGTTTTATTCTCTCAGTCGCGTTCACGGTCCCACTTAACCCTCTCGCATTTGATACTGCTGTTTTCACATAAAGACGCACTATAACAGAGGTGAACTCAGATCATGATGACTGTTCTGCATCGGAGCAAGAATGCACTTTTGCCATCGATGTACTTTGTATATGTACATGTGAAGCTCTGCACTCTACTTGTGACTTTACGCTGTAGGAAGTAAGTAAATAACTCAAGGTAAATAACATGTGATCTGGCTCTTAAACATATAAATGTTAATGTTTTGGGCATATGCACCGTCCTTACATACACCGTCCTTTGTAAGAGCCAGATCAAATGTTATTTACCTTGAGTTATTCACTTCCTTCCAACAGCATAAAGTTACAAGTAGAGTGCATGCTCAAAAAATGTGTAATGCCACGAAAAGTGCCTGCTGACACTTTAGTATGCAAGCAATGGTACGAGAATGCAGTTAGACTTTTTTTGGGGGCACATACACCGTCCAGATCTAAACACTAGTGTGTAGAGTCGCTTGCGTACTGAAGAGTCTATAGCTACAGGTGGAAGCTGCCGTCACTGTACTTTGTATATAAGAGCCAGATCGAATGTTATTTACCTTGTTTTATTTACTTCCTACAGCGTAAAGTCACAAGCAGAGTGCAGAGATTCCCACGTACATATACAAAGTACAGCGATGGCAAAAGTGCATTCTTGCTCCGATGTAACAGTTGTCATGATCCGAGTTCACCTCTGTTATAGCGTGTCTTTATGTGAAAACAGCAGTGTCAAATGCGAGGGGGGTAAGTGGGATTGTGAACACGACTGAGAGAATACAAATGTATATTAAAAAAAAAAACAAAAAAAAAAAAAAAAAAAACACAAAGCTAACCTTTACGAGTATCATAAATTTACACCGGCTGTTACAGACTGAAATCAAATGTATGTTTTTATTCTAAAACAAGCTCATTACTCAGTGGCTTCGCTCACTGAGTGCAAGTGAAAAAAATAAAATGCAGTATTTTTAAAATAAGTTTATTACCAATTTTATTTTTCAACAAATAAAGAGCATTTACAATAACATAGAAATTAATATAAACATTATTAACATCATTATCATATGAGAATATGAATATATAAAAAGCACATTGCATATAAATATAAATTATTAAACTAAAATATTTTGATAAAAATTTGAACATAAGCGTATAAATTATTAAACAGTAAAACATTTCGATAAGAGAATTTGAATGACATAAGCGTATAAACTATTAAACAGTAAAACATTCACATTTAAGTTAAAATACATTGAGTACTACTGCAGTGCTTTCGAGTAAACTAGATTTTTTGTTTGCCTATTAAGTGCATAAATGTATAAATTTTTGGTGTACCCACCAAGAACCCACTACATATAACTGACCGTGGGAGAATCATGGATTTTCTAAATTGATTCCTACAACTTTAAGTGATTGACCTTGTGCTCTATTTATTGTAAATGCAAATGCAATGCGGACTGGAAATTGAATCCCTCCATATACAGACGCCTGTGTGACGTGGTAGCCTGTGAATCTCTGTGTAACCTGACTTTGTCGATGTTGACGGTTCCGCAAGTTCCCCAATACAGTAAATTGTTTTTTTGGTGGCATTGCGTGTATCTGAAGTTTAAAAAAGTGTATTATAATATGTTCTCTGGTCATACGTAATTTCCATTTCAAACACGAAAAGAAATTTTACCTATTTAGAATAGTAAGAAGAGTAGTTCACTTCTCAAAACGGACTCGCCTGGGATTGAGCCCTTGAGGTTTTGATTACTAGTCAACAGTTGATACCATTGCACCACCGAAGCGGTCGAAACAAATGCGTGTCAATGTCACACCCTAACATGGGTTCTTTTTCTGTAGTTATATTCTTGAATAGAAGCGCACTTGTTCTGTTATATTTGTACCTTTTGTGAAAGTGTTTCGTTGATACTTGGAAATCAGGCTTAACACATTATAAACTTCATGTCTACATTTTGTCAATCATTACTAAAACATGAAAAACGTTTCTGTTTTAACAATGTGTTTACTGTATATAGATTGTTGTAGACAAGGAACACACACGAAATGCATGTGTTCCAAATAGAGTATTTATAAAAGGTGTGATTTTGCTTGACTTCTCACTCTATGCAACTCCAAGCAACTGACACGCAGGTAAACAGACTTGAGCTGAGAAAACTATGTGCCGGTGGGGGATGTGATAGCAGGCTGCTTGCTGTTTATCAACACATTTAAAGGACAAAAGACGCTGGTGGAGAGGTACGAAGTGATTTAAGGTGGGACGGATCTACGAGTTTTTTCGTAGGCTCTGGTAATTCTAGTGTTAAGGGCCCTGCACTGAAAGTAGCCTGCCAATAAAAAAAAAAAAAAAACCTTCCACTTCCAATAACGAAAAACATTTATGAAAGTGTTGCAGATAAAGGGTCACTTGATGTGATGTTGAAAAACATTGCTACCAACACTTGAAGTCCTAACATGTGTTAACATGTTCAAAATAACAGGCCTGCCCTACACTATACACCACTGCATTTAAAAAGAAATAAACTGTTTCTACTCTATTTTCAAAACACCTTTCCGAAAATCTTGTGGATTTCTATAGAAATGGTCTTAAAACACTAATGATCTTTTTGGCCAGAATGAAAATTGCAAAATTTACATTGTGCACAAACATGAATTAAATTTGTATGTGTCATTTATGGCATTTTCATGCCACTTTGAACCTTGGTCACCAACATATTGTGTGTGTGTGTATATAAATGTGTGCATATATTTCTGTTTGTCTGTTAGAAACAAATATGTTCAGGGATTTTTCAATTGATTGAGGAAGACAGACGTTTTGCAGTAAGTTAGATATACTCACTAATAATGGTGCTAGAGAGTGGCAAAAAGAGGATTAGCAAGTGCAAATCAAGAGTTTTAGTTTACCTAGTACAATATTCTTGACAACATTGACCATATGAATTAAATTGCTCTCATCAAGCATGGGAGTTGAAAATGTCTTATTCTGAGTTTTGCATTTCTGTCTCAAGAACCAGATAGAAGGAAAAATGAGCTCAGGTCATGTGAATATTTAGGACAACTTTAGTCCCTTTATCTGAGAGTTTAATTTAAGGTCAAAAATGGTTCCCTGATCATAAATATTAAATAAAATAAACCTAATAATTAAGGGAAGAGGTTTGATATGTCAAAATGCAGAACCTTCCCCAATGGAAAAAAAGACAACACAGATAACAAAGCTAGAGCAATTAAAGCAGTTCCAAAAGAAATGCTCAGCAGAGGCTTCTAAAACCAGATACAAGTCACTGATTATTAACAAGAACCACTATTTGGCTGCCCATGCTGCACCTCATAAAATGCAATCTCAAAAAACTCAGTCAGGTCATAAGGTTAAATAAAATCAGTGCAACCTTCGGGATACCAGCGCAGATCCTTAGCCTCAGAGCCACCACTCCGCCCTATTTATGCACAAGATTCTTAGAACTCCTGCTAAGGTTGTTTTGTGTTGCCACCTTGGGCTGCTTTTTAATTAATTGTAGTATTATTTTTAATGAGTTGCAATTACCAAATTTTATTCTGCTTTCTTACTCTTATCACTGTCAGTGGTACCTCTTCATCTTGCTCAGTCATCACTGTACAAGATAGACCTTCCCTTAGAGACATCTTCCATGCAACTGAAATTGTATGAATAAACCTTTTGAGAATTTGCTTAACATATGAACTTAAAGCCAACCAACATACACAGCTGAGGTCAGATGTTTACATACACTTGGAGTGAATCCATTAAAACCCACTTTATAACCCCTCCACAGATTTTATATTAGGAAACTATAAATGTGGCATATTGTTTAAGGCATCTACTTTGTACAGGGCAAAAGTAATTTATCCAACAAAGTTCACAGACATTATTTCACTTTTTACTGACTCTATCACAATTCCAGTGGGTCACAAGCTTAAATACACTTCATTAATATCTGGCAGCACTGCCTTTAAATTGTTTAACATGTGGCAAAGGTTTTGGCTCAGTTTTCACAAGCTTCTTACAAGAAGTTGGTGTAACTGGGACAGGTTTATAGGGCTCCTTGCTCGCTCACACTTTGTCAGTTCGGCCTACAAATTTTCAATCAGAAGGAGGTCAGGGCTTTGTGATGGCCACTCCAATACCTTGACCTTGTTGCCCTTAAATCATTTTGCCTACAGCTTTGGGGACATTGCCCATTTGGAAAACACATTTGCAACCAAGCTTAAACTTCCTGTGATGGTACGGGTCCTGCTCCATGCTATTCAACTTAATTCTGGGAGCCTCTCTAACCCAACACCATTGTTAATGTAACTGGATGAATGGGCAGATGATGACAAATCAAACTGAGCAAGGGGATAGTGCAAAAGGTGCAAGTGCTTTTATTAAACACAGTCGAAACAAAACCAAACAACAAAAACACTGCTGGTGACAGTGTTCACAGTGCAGAGCTCCAAAGCTCTATAAATAAATAATCCATAAAAATGAAAAATTGAAAAGTGGAGGTTAAAATCCCAAATAAATAAATTCATTAAAATAAGGTTAAAAACAGGCCGGAAACACTCCCCTTTTAAAAAGTCGGTGCTGCCTTTCTTTAGCTGGCGGCTCCCCTGCTTCTCCTATATGGGCCCTGCAACAGGGGAGTTACCCTACCTGCAGATGCAGCTGCCTTCCACACTGGTCTGGTAACTTTGTCCCCTGGCTACGTAGAGCTCCCACTGGATCAAGACTCTTGTTCCCCCAACAGCCAAGGTGCTCACACTGGGGCTCACTCTCCCTGACTGCCGCTACCTTCCATGGCGAGTGTTCCACTCTGCTGGTGACTCAAGCTTCTGAGATCGCTCAGCTGGAGCAACCGCTTCATACTGCCACCACAGAGTGTCGGCCTAACACTCCTCCTCAGGGGCTCTCCACCTAGCTGCCTGCATTTATCAGCAAGCCTGCTCTCGCTCACTCCTTCACTCTTATTGCTTCCAGCCTTCCCCTTCTTTCCACTAACCGCAAATTCTCTTTTTTCCCTCCCTGCACTCATGCTCCTTATACTTATAATGGGGACATTGTACAGGAGCGGGGATTAGCAGCTCCCTGGCATCAATTACAAACACGGGCAGGCGATCACACACCTGTGCACTTCAGTGCGGAAGCGCACATGCCCGTACCACACCCAGGAACCGCTCCGGCCACATTACCACGCCCACTCCAAGCCGCAAGTGCAGCGATTTATTCATTTAAAAAAACTGGCCATTATTTCAGAGCTGCAGACCTGCTATATCACACTTCCTTGCTGAGCTCTCCACATGTTACTGCAGTATATCTACATTATTTTCCTTCCTCATCATGCCATCTATTTTCTGAAGTGCACTAGTCCCTCCTGCAGAAAAGCACCCCCACAATGATGCTCCCAACACCATGCTTGATGATTGTATTCTTTGTCTTGCAAGCCTCACCCTTTTTCCTCCAAACGTATCAATGGGAATTATTGCCAAACAGTTTAATCTTGGATTCATCAGACCAGAGGACGTTTCTCCAGAAGATAAGATCTTTGACCCCATGTGCCACTGCAAACTTCAGTCCGGCTTTTTAAGGCAGTTTTAGAGCAGTGGTTTCTTCCTTGCTAACCAGACTTTCAGGTTATGTTGATGCAGGACTTGCTTTACTGTGGATATAGAGACTTGTCTACCTGTGAGTTTCCCCCAGCATCCTCACAAGGTCCTTTGCTGTTCTGGGACTGATTGGCACTTTTCGTGCCCAAATAAATTCTTCTCTGGAATACAGGATGAGTCTCTTTCCTCAGCGGTGTGACAGCTGTGTGGTCCCCATGGTGTTTACACTTGTGTATTATTGTTTGTATAAAACAACATGGATTCTTCAGGTGTTTGAAAATTGTTCCCAAAGATGAACCAGATTTGTGGATGTCCACAAGCTGTTTGTCCTGAAGGAGCATATTCTCATCCTAAGGTGATCAGTGCACTTTGTCCATACCTCCAGTAATGAAATCATTTGTAAATGTAATTCAACAGACAAGCAGCATGCATGTAACTTCCCCTACACACACAGATAGTACAAAGAACAAACAAGATATGCTAAATGCCAATGTGGAATGATAAGGTAAGGGCAGAGATAAACATAAAATGATCACTACCCAGCCTAAACAGATGAGACAGCTGCGATTTTAAAAAGGCTGTGACACTTTTCTACAAATTAGAGTTAAAGAGAGACACTTTAATTTTGTTAAGGTAAATACTCAAGTCAGATTGAAAACATTTTGAAAATGAATTTCCAAATTAAGAATTGTAAAGCATTGCATAATCTCTATATATAATCTTCATTTGGATCTTGATCTTTGTTTGTCCGCGAATGAATTAGAAGTAGCACTAGATGGCAGTTGAGAGACAGTTAAAACATAGTCACTGCATTAAGAATCTCCTCCAGGCTTATACTACGGAAGACTGTAGTACGCCAGTCACACCTCAAAACACAGACATTCAAACTAAACAAATTGTTGTGCTTTTAATTAACTAAAGAGATCTTCGTTTGGTTCTTGATTTTTGTCCGCGAATTCCACGCATGCGTAGACCACCTTCCAGTTTAGTACGTTGTTACTACTCACGGATGTCAACAATGTGCCGGAATAACGAAAGGGGTGGTGGACAGTGTTACGTTGGTTAGCTCCTGAGGCCTGGGTAGAGAACGAGATTGCCGAAGATAAAAGGTACGTGCCTACGTAACATATGAATGAAAGAAAGTCGGTAAAATGAATGACAACATAACAGCACATTCCGGAAATTATGTTGTAGCCGGCGAGTGCTGCGCGTCTCACAGTTGTACCGTGCCTTGCTCACATGTCAAGTGAAGTGATCCCTATTTATGCTTTAAAGAGCCTGGATACCTATGTGTCCCCCTTTAATAACCATTGCTCCGTGTATATTGCCTTACTCTTTGGATTGCCGCAAAGCAACCTGTGAGATTGGAGAAAGGTTGAGAAGAAATCGTGAGAGAAAACGACAGCGTCGTGAAAACGAGACGGACTGTGAACTGACAGAAGCAGAAATGCTCCTACACCACCACATAACTACGATTCGAACAGTGATTCCGAGTAGGCCGTTCCTATCGAATCAATATCCAAGGGTTTTCTTTTGTAACTTTGTTTCCCTTATAAAAAATCATAATGCAGTGCGACGAAGGGCCCAGTTCAGCTCCACACTCCCATCGCTGTTCGGGAGCCCTCGAACCCAACACCGTCGGTAATGTCACCGATGAGCTAGACAGTGGAGGCAATAACAATCGAGCAAGGGGATGGTTCAAATGTGCAAAAGTGCTTTTATTAAAAGACAATCAAAAAACAGTGCTCAATAAATAATGCTGTGCACTTCAAAATTCTTCAATAAATAATCCAATAAAAGAAATCGTGGAGGTTAAAAAACAACAATAGAAAAAACAATCCTTTAAAATCGATGTTTGTTCATACAGGAAGCAGTCCTTTAAAAACCAATAACAAGCTCAGTGCTTCTTTGTTAGCATTAGCGTATCATCTGCTTCTCCCGACTAGGCTTTGTAGCAGGCAAGACGCTCTCTCAGCAGCTGCCCTTTTCCATTCACTAACACAGGTCTGGAGACCTCCCGATCCTGGCTTCGGTCTGGCACTCATCCTTTCCTGTCTTCTACGGCCAGTCGCCTTTCCCTGGACACTCCTGCTACCTGATCACTCAGCGGGAGCGACTTCAACCTCAACACCTGGGTGTCGGCCTAACACCCATCTTCCTCGCAGCTGCCCACGAGCGCTCGTTCACTCACCCACACGCGCCGCGTGTCTCTGTCTCTCTCTTGCACCGCCTTGCTTCCTCCCTCCCTGTAACCTCCGTCCTTTTCTTTTTACCTTCTTTCATTCTCTCTGATCTTTCTGTTCTCTCCCAACCAACTCGCGCTTCTTTTTATATTGCGAGGGGCCATAGCAGCTGCAGCACATTAGCCACGGGAACAATCACGGATGTGGGCAGTTCCCCACCTGTGCACTCTGTGAGAAACGCCCACACCGCAGATCGCCCCGTGGCTTGCTATGGTCACCATGCCCACTCACTAAGCAGCCGCAAGTATGGTGATTATTTAAAAAAAAACGGCCTTTGCTCAGCGAGCTGTGGACCCATAACACCACAGGCAGCCGCGTTTAAACAGGGAGCCCTTCACAGACAACTAACACACTAGCACATGGCTAGTTCAGTATAAATGAAATGTATTTTTTCACAAGGTGCACAAACAAGGAAAACCAACACTGCAAAATGCTTATATTGAAAAATACTGGAAACAACAAGGTAAAACACACTTTGTATCAAAATTGTTATAAATCGCACTACTCTGTTTGTAGCCTTCTTTTGTGTGTTTGTGTGTATATATATATATATATATAAATATATATATATATATAAACATTTATATATATATACACACTGTATATAAGAAAAAATGTTAAGGCATACATTCAATACATTAGAATTAAAAATCGAATATGGCACTATGGTGTGACCTTTATCAAGACAATTCACCTGCCTGCTATCTAGCCACAATAATATAAAATGTTTAAATTATCCTGAACTTAATAATCAATGTCTTGGCGCCAAACATGAAAGGTGAAATGTAGCTGAGGCTACACAGCATAAACAAAACAATTTTATGAACAATAAATGTGCTAAACTCCTAAAGCTGCACAATGTTCACAAGCAAATGGAATTTGTCAGCCAGCCAAAAAACCAACCAAGTGGCAAGTATTAATTCCACATCCAGTCAGGAACACTTCAAAGAAGCTGGTGGTGTACCTCTTTCGGAGACACATGACTGGAGTTGCTAATTTGGGCCAAAGGCTTGGTCACAGTTACAGGGCTAGTCAAGGTGGTGTCCCGGCCCGAGAAATGTAAAGAAGATTTACTTTCCCGTCCATTGGGTTTCCATGGGCCTGCCTGCATTGGAGCAGAGTATGAAGAAAAAAAAAAAAAACAAAAAAACAAAAAACAGGACTTAAATTTCTAAAAATACAGCAATATGAGTCTATACCTTGCTATGTAAGAATTTACACATTTGTAGCAACTATCGAACTATGCCAGGTTAAGAAATAATGCAACAGTATGGAACTGGTGCTTTACCTTGGTATATTTAGAAAACTGCCAAGACATCAGTTTAAATGCACTAATTGTCCACTTCGTTACACTGATTTATGGATACTGTACTGTCAATCACCCACTGAAGAGCCTTGACTGGCTCATGAAGCATACTCTACATAAATTATTCACTAAGTGGCTCTTGCGAGCACAGGGATTTGGCACAGCTATGTCTACAATTTGTGCCATAGGAGCATTTAAACACAGTTAATTCACAGGCACTTAAATCTTAAATACAACCATTAAATAAAATAGCTCAGTCAACAAATGCTTAAGGAAGTGGTTTTGGACAGACAGTTGCTAGCTACACACCAACCAATGAAAGCAGGACCTGGCATGTATGTTAAACAAAAAAGGATAACTTTCCACACACTGAACCTTGGAACCAACTAAGGTCAATTAAAACAAACAACTAGGGGTATGGATGCATAATCCTGGCAAAAGATAATTCCCTTTTTTACATGGAAGTGAATAAGCACAGCTGAGTATCAAAACAGACTAATGATGTTTATGCAAGAAAATGGGGAAAAAGAAGGCTCCAAGTGAAGAGCACTATTATAGAGAAATGAGTTATGAGATGCTTTATTAGACAGAAAAGCAGGCAAAGAAGGGTCATTGTTATTCATGGTTTCCTGATAGTGAATCATTTTTAACATTTTAAAACATTTTAACCACATTTTTTAATTTCCAATTCCAAGAAGATTAATTCACAAGAAAGCTTTTAAATGATGACTAATGTAAGAAAAGTACATGGCTGGCTAAAATGACTCATACACAAGTGAGGCTAAGAAACAAAAGCATACAATATTTTTTGTAAACTTTTACTTTCTCTCTTGCAACTGACATATCTAAAATAATCATAAATACCTTAGCTGAAGGTGCTGTTACTTTAGGTACAAGGTTTTTGTAGACACTGGGCCCAGCAATGGGGATTTTGTTTCCATTGGCAAGAATCGGTTGTGTAACTGCAAACCCAGCAGAGAAAGCTGCAGACGGGTCTTCTTTTGAAACCTTTTTGATGACCAGCATCTTGGACACTGTCTGCTTGGCACTAGGAGGGTTCTCTGAAAAGAAAGTGAATAAACATTATCATTAAATTTATAAAAATCACTTACAAAAAGTTTTTTATTGACCACCTAAAGTAAGTTTGTGGCTTTTACAACACTCGGTCACATATACTAAACTGGGACTGACTCTAGAAATGAAGATTGAGATGGAGTGACTTTAGCTTTAACAAAAAAAAAAACAAACCTACAGCCCCCTCTACAATTATTTGTGCCCATAGAGAAAGTTTAGTAAAAAGTGTTTAAAGCAAAATCACCTTTTTGTGAATTACCCTAATCCTACACTGGAAAAAAAACAGAATTTCAACAATTTACCTGAAGTAAATTTATTCTGAGAAAAAATGAATCAAGAAATGATTTTTAACAAAACCACAAGTTAATGGCACCATTGCATTTAATAATTTATACAACTTCCCTTTGCCAATAAAATAGCACCGAGCCTTTCTCCTGCTAGAGAAAACAGAGAAGGCAATCTCAGACCATTACTCTTTACAAAATCTCTCCAGATCATGCAGAATTCTAGGTTCTCTCTTCAGCTCACCTCACAATTTCTTCAATAGAGTTTAGGCCTGCGAACTGAGATGGCCAAGGCAGAAGCTCGAGCCCATGTTCCTTTAATCAATTTTATGCTGATTTGAACCTAAGTTTAGGGTCAATGTCCTGATGGAAGATCTAACAATGACCCTGTTTTAGTTTTTCTTGACTCTGTGATCCCAAGATGTTACTTTTTTCTCCATTTCTTCAACAATGATACTTGTTTTTACCACTCTTACCATCCTGTTCAGTGTGTGTGGAGATAAAAACTTCCAGTTGATTTGAACTTATTAATTATTGTCCTAATTGTACAGGGTGAGGCAGAAAGGACGAACATCTTTGAAATGGCTAGAACTCACTACTAGGTGGAGTGACAGATGTGCGGTAGGTGGTGTTAGGTTCGCGAAGTCTTAGCATTTTTTTTATTTTCTTTTTAGTTGAAGCCATGGAGCCGTGTATGATAGAACACCACGTTTTTGCGTACGACTGTTTTGTCAAGAACAAACAAACAACCTATTACCGCAGTTCAGCGAGAGTTTCGTTGCCATTTCAATATCCACAGAAATAAAGCTGTTCCCGCTCGTAACACTATCCTACGTTGGGTTAAAGCAGTTCGTACACAAGGTACACTAATGAACACATGACCGCCGGGGGCTACACATACCCCTGAAAATGTGGAAAGCGTATGACTAGCCCTGCTGCGCAGTCCAAGTCGATCTGCTCGGAAGCATTCTTCTGAACTTGGCCTCAGTAATCGTTCAGTAAGGTGTATTTTGCATTTAGACCTGCATTTCCATCCCTACAAATTGCCAAATGCTATTTCAATATGAACTCAAATGTTTCAATAAATTTCTTGGTAAGAAAAAATTAACAATTTTGTGATTTTGTAAAAAAACATCCGTCCTTTCTGCCTCACCCTGTACGTATGGACATTATCAGGTGAGTAGCTATTTTTATAGCCATTCCCTGACTTAAAGGTCAAAACAGTTTCCTTCATTTGAATTGTGTTCTCTCATCTTTCCTATGCTTATGAATGAATAAGGGAATTTAGCCTCTGTGCCACCTCAATTATACCCCAGTGAAACAGGTAGTCATGGATTATCGTTAAAAACTTCCTACAAACACTGATCAACTTAAAGGCATGTACAGATGGAAAAAATGCTTCAGTTACACATTGTTAATATAAATATCTAGGGGTGCCAGTAATTGTGGTACATTTGGTTCTGTTATAAATAAATTTGATGAGGAATTATTTTTTCACACAAATAAATATACTTCAATTAAATGTGGGATTTCACTCATATTTTCTGTGTCCTGTTGGCCTCAATGGGCTATGAACTCCTGCATTCATTAGGATGGTTTGACCAAGTGTGAAGAGGCAGGGATGAGGATCAGCACCTCTAAATCTGAGGCCATGGTCATCAGTAGGAAAAAGATGGTCAATCAGAATGGACTGCTTCAAGTGGAGGAATTTATGTACCTTGGGGTCTTGTTCATGAGTGAGGGTAAAAGGGATGGTGAGATCAACACCTTGGGATCCAAGAGTATGAGTTCACATGTATGGCTGGGGGAAAAGACATATGGGCTTCAATGAGACTTGCCCTAGCAACCCATTTTTAGATAAACTGTGGAAAATGAATGAACTAATGAAAATAAAAATAAGACAAATCATGTCAGAACATTTTCCACCTTTATTGGAAAACTGCAAATTATACATTAAGGGAAAACCAAATTAAAAACCTGCCTGCATAATTGTGCACACCCTATTATAATTAAGCATGTGGATGTGTGTAACATCAGCTTAACACATTCAATCTCATGTAAAATAATAGTTAACATGGCACAACAGTGAAGCTACCAAGAATAGGACATCCCTCCAAAACTGATGAGAAAACAAAAGAAAACTGCTTAAGGCCTATGGAAAAGGAGCTATAAGACTTTCTGGCAAGTAATGGTTGCTCTCCACATATGACACCAATCTGCAGTATTCTTTATATGTGCAGGTTATGTGGTAGCGTAGCAAGACAAAGGCTTCTAATCATAAAGGAAAACACCCAAGCCCTGAAAAGATTTTGTAAAAAGATCCATCCAGATTTCCAGAACCACGTGGAAAGGCTGAAATTTTTTGCCCATAATTCCAAATGGTATTTTTGACAGAAAAACACAGCACATCACCAGAAGAACGCCACACTCACAATGACGCATTGGCGATGGAACCATGATTAGAGAATCATGAATAGCTCCAAATACCAGTCAACTCTGGTAAAAATTCTTCTGGTAATTTCAAATTTAGGCGCTATAGCAACCCAAATCATACATCCAGATAAAAAAAGGAATGGCTTCACCAAAAGAAAGTCAACATTCTGCAATGGCCCAGCCAGAGCTCAGACACAAAAACAACTGCAAATCTGTGCTGTACCCAAAAAGGGCTGTCCGTAGGACATGCCTTTCAATATGATGGATCTAAACAATTTTTACAAGAAAGAGTGGAAAAATATTGGTAAGTCAAGATGTGCCAAGTTGATATGACTCTTACTCTGATAAACTAGGTGCTGTGATAAAAGGTGTTTTAACAAAGGATTAGTTTAGGGGTAATGTAAATTAGGGTTGCAGAAGATGAGGCCCATTAGGAGGAAGAAATCAACCCTGAAGAGGTAGCCAGTCTATTCTAAAGACCCACATAAACCCAAAATTAGAGTTACGAACTAAAATGCACATCTTTGGAGATGGATAACCTAGAAAAGCTATATAAACAGAGAAAGACCCTACAAACTCGATTACATTGATAATGTAAAAGATATGATAGCTCTCTGGATATGCCATTCAGGAACAATACTAAAATTTAACAAAGTTAATGGACTGCTGTATGTTAACATAGAACATTTTTTAGATTTCTAAAAAACTTCCCCTACCCAACCCCCCCAAGCGACTTTTTGATTTTATTGTTGGTTTCCAAGTGTGCCAGATTGAGCAATTTGGGTTGGCTGAAAGCACCATTAGAATTGGGATAAAAATATATACAGTGCATCCGGAAAGTATTCACAACGCATGACTTTTTCCACATTTTGTTATGTTACAGCCTTATTCCAAAATGGATTAAATTCATTTTTTTTCCTCAGAATTCTACACACAACACCCCATAATGAAAACGTGAAAAAAGTTTGAGGTTTTTGCAAATTTATTAAAAATAAAAAAACTGAGAAATCAAATGTACATAAGTATTCACAGCCTTTGCTCAATACTTTGTCGATGCACCTTTGGCAGCAATTACAGCCTCAAGTCTTTTTGAATATGATGCCACAAGCTTGGCACACCAATACTTGGCCAGTTTCGCCCATTCCTCTTTGCAGCACCTCTCAAGCTCCATCAGGTTGGATGGGAAGCGTCGGTGCACAGCCATTTTAAGATCTCTCCAAAGATGTTCAATTGGATTCAAGTCTGGGCTCTGGCTGGGCCACTCAAGGACATTCACAGAGTTGTCCTGAAGCCACTCCTTTGATATCTTGGCTGTGTGCTTAGGGTCGTTGTCCTGCTGAAAGATGAACTGTCACCCCAGTCTGAGGTGAAGAGCGCTCTGGAGCAGGTTTTCATCCAGGATGTGTCTGTACATTGCTGCAGTCATCTTCCACTTTATCCTGACTAGTCTCCCAGTTCCTGCCGCTGAAAAACATCCCCACAGCATGATGCTGCCACCACCATGCTTCACTGTAGGGATGGTATTGGCCTGGTGATGAGCAGTGCCTGGTTTCCTCCAAACGCGACGCCTGGCATTCACACCAAAGAGTTCAATCTTTGTCTCATCAGACCAGAGAATTTTGTTTCTCATGGTCTGAGAGTCCTTCAGGTGCCTTTTGGCAAACTCCAGGCAGGCTGCCATGTGCCTTTTACTAAGGAGTGGCTTCTGTCTGGCCACTCTACCATACAGGCCTGATTGGTGGATTGCTGCAGAGATGGTTATCCTTCTGGAAGGTTCTCCTCTCTCCACAGAGGACCTCTGGAGCTCTGACACAGTGACCATCGGGTTTTTGGTCACCTCCCTGACTAAGGCCTTTCTCCCCCGATCGCTCAGTTTAGATGGCTGGCCAGCTCTAGGAAGAGTCCTGGTGGTTTCGAACTTGTTCCACTTACGGATGATGGAGGCCACTGTGCTCACTGGGACCTTCAAAGCAGCAGAAATTTATCTGTAACCTTTCCCAGATTTGTGCCTCGAGGCAATTCTGTGTCGGAGGTCTACAGACAATTCCTTTGACTTCATGCTTGGTTTGAGCTCTGACATGAACTGTAAACTGTGGGACCTTATATAGACAGGTGTGTGTCTTTCCAAATCATGTCCAATCAACTGAATTTACCACAGGTGGATTCCAATTAAGCTGCAGAAACATCTCAAGGATGATCAGGGGAAACAGGATGCACCTGAGCTCAATTTTTAGTTTCATGGCAAAGGCTGTGAATACTTATGTACGTGTGCTTTCCCAATTTTTTTTTTTTTTTTAATAAATTTGCAAAAACCTCAAGTAAACTTTTATTCATGTTGTCATTATGGGGTGTTGTGTGTAGAATTCTGAGGAAAAAAATTAATTTAATCAATTTTGGAATAAGGCTGTAACATAACAAAATGTGGAAAAAGTGATGCGCTGTGAATACTTTCCGGATGCACTGTATATGGTATGCCGTTGCTGATCCCTTCAGTGAAAGGGTGGATTACACCGTGAACAAGTCAAAAACTGAAACACCTATTTTCCCCCTCATGTTCTCACAACCCAGCAATGCGAGTGCTGTCACAAAATTACATTCTATCGGGGGTACCTTACGTAAAACCTGAAGCAGTGCAGGTACTCTGTTTGGTAAGAAACAATGCTGTTTTTGTAAGTTGAAACAAAGATCAGTGCTCAGAAAACTAACACAGGGAGAATGTGCAGCAGACAGTGTCTGGATATGGTAATTGAAACAATGATGCTTGAACTGTAAAACTGCATAGCACAACGCTTAAAAGAAATATAAGCAGTACTTATAGATCAAACATGGTATTGAACCCTTCAGCAAATTTGTCACTCTCAAAGTCAAAACTGTGATAACATTCTGAATCAAGCTTTGTGCATAATGGTGTGTAAAGATAAGCTATTGCATGCTCAAGTATTTCCTGCCTTTTACGCAGAGCTGTGACATGTGGTATTAATCACCAATTGTAGACAAATTTACATCATTGGAATGCCCCGAGCACTGGGTATCCAATAATAATGAACCTTTTACTGTACATGGCTTAAAGTAGGTGGGATCTTTGATTCTTTGATGAAAGCAGACTCACACAACTCTGATGTATATGCCAAGGTGAGGAGCAAATCAAATATTTTAACTAATGAAATAATGAAAGAGATTAAACCACCTGAAATTTATTTTTACTGGAAAGAAAACACTCTTGAATATGGAAAAAAAAATACCTTAATTGCTTTTGGTTGACTCGTGGATATATTGCAACATATGCAAAAAACTTTGAAATATGGCTTAAGCAGTTAAACACACGCTTGCCTTTTTTAAATTTCCTTCAAAGCAGAAATTGGGGATCACCGGAAAGCAATGTGAATTAAAAAATTTTAAGTGACCTGCTCTTATTTACTGTATATGAGAAAATAATTTTCAGGGAATAATTTAAAGAAATTTTCTGATAACAATTATAACAACTCAAACCATACAAATATGTACCATTATTTCTTAGAACATTACAATTGTAATGCCATGCAAGGCCAGACAAGTAGTGAAAAACAGTAAAAGAACTGAATGCAAGACTGGCTGTAGCTCACAAGGATTTAAGCTGATTCAAATTATTATATAAGGATACCTACCCCAAACCCCTGCAGGAGTTCCCATGGGCTTGTTGTGAGAGATCTGATTTCCAGCTTCAGGATTTAGAGAAGGCTAAAAAAAAAAAAAAAAAAGAATATTTAAAATAAAGAGAGAAAAACTACCATACTGCATGTAGAAGGTTTTGCACCAAAATGTGCTGCTAAAAAGAAGTGTTACAGGGTAGTCAAAGCAATTAGTATTACATATAGACGCATACATATATAATAAATATATATATATATACATATAATACAAAAAAATATATAAAATATATACACACATACATATATGTATATATATGTATGTGTATGTGTATGTGTATATATATATATATATATATATATATATATATGTGTATGTGTGTATATATATGTATGATATATATATTTATATTTATTTTATATATATTTATATATAGAGAGAGAGAGACACACACACAGTCGCTGGTTTGCTTACTTGGCTGGGTGTAAAATCGGGAGTATTACATGCATATACATATAAACACACACATTATATATACATATACATATAAACACACACATTATATATACATATACACAAATACATATACACACTTATTTATACACAAACACACACAAACCTAGCTATCACTAGAAACAGGAAAAGCCTAAACTATAGCTGGCTATTCTTGAACGACAAATATTAACGGGCTTGTCGGGAAAGAATGTTTATAAAAAAAAAAAAAAAAAAAAAAAAAAACACTCCTACATATTAAAAAAAAAAAAAAAAAAATTCAATTAGAGGTTAAATTACTCCTTTTGTGCTTCAGGATGTCTAAATATGGTCATTTGAGGCCATCCACAATTAATGTGATAATTTATAGCCACCTAATAAGGTACAACAAGAATTATGCAAAAATTATTGTAATTTTCTAGTATGTCTAGTTTGAGAAAATCAGAATTGCACACTTACCTTTAATTTTGTGATAGAGCTAATTTCTATGTGTTTTTAGTTTGCCTGCTAGATCGTGAAGCTCTCATTGTTGAAATAAATAGCCTCTCTCCAGAGTTAACATGTTACAAACATATTAAATATGTTATGGATTATGAGGTAAACTATGAGCACAACATGCTATTAAAGCCCAGTTCACAAGATGGTTAACTTAGTAGCCACAATGTTTGGTCCATTATTATGAACCACTTTGAAGGTCCTGTCTCTACACTGCAGCAGCTAGCCTTTTGGTCAAAATGTCAGTTTAGGTATATTTGGTAAATCATGTACGCAATACAATTGAATTCCCCCTTGTGATTAATAAAGTATCTATCTATGGATATCATCTGTCTGTCTTCAAATAATGTAATGGTGAATATAACTTGATACAATTCTTGGGTTGTCAGCACAGTGCAGAAGTCATGTTTTTAGTGTGAGGTTAATGGCCATTATTAGTAAAATTTGAAAATCTGTCTTAAGATAACTGGTCCACTGCTAAAAACCTTTGCAGTCAATAATGCTTATTGACTTGTTCCATCACATCCTCCGTGTGATTTCTGATTCTAATCATTTTTCCTTACAAGTGCCATACACTGGTCTTTTGAGTAGTGTTCTTGATTTTCGCTCCGTTTGTATTTTAGCACAGTATTAGACATTAAGCAGCAACTTCACCCACACTCCAAAACCAACTAAAATTAACATGCTTTTTCTTCATTGAGACTCCCATTCTGCTTCAGGTTATTAAATGATCTGCTATGAAGCTTAAATATTGCCATCATGTGTCTATTTAAATGAACAACAAAGCTTATTAGACATTGCAATGCATATAACCAACAAGTAGCTTAAGAAATTTCAACAAGTTAAATTGAACAGTGGTTAATTGTTAACATCCCTATTCTAAGCAAAACAATATACTCAGCTGCGACTCTTAATCGCTACAGGCATCTAAAAGTGACCTTTCCCCATGTTTTCCATAGAAAACAACCTGAAATAGACAGGAGGGCGATTGAAGAAATTGTCAGCCTGGTAGTACATATTTGCTCTCATATTTCATAAAACCACTGCAGTTTGCTGTTAATGGATCTTAATTCTCAAAAATGTGTTCATTCTATTCCATAAAGCTGATGTCATATTACATGACTCTAGTTGTAGGGGATGTCAAACAACATTGCTCAAAAACATTAAGGTAACACTTAATCATCCCAGTCTCTCACCAAGTCAATTAAGTTTCAGGGATATCAATCTGTCCAGTTAGGACAAGTGATTGTGAATAACTTCATCTGCTTTGTTGCAAGTGTAAGTGACAATAGGTGCATTTGAGATGCAACAGCAAGACAACCCCCAAAATGGGAATGGTTTGCAGGTGGTGACCACAGACTATTGCTCTTTCCCCACTTCTTCCCGACTAATTCTTTTCTAGTTTTCTGTTTTGCTGGCGTCCTTGTCATTACTGGTAGCACGAGGTGGTATCTGGAGCAGATTCAGGTTGCACAGGTAGTCCAGCTCCTCCTCCAGATATTGCTGTTACAAGGAGGTTTGCTGTCTCCCAGTCTCAAGAGTATGGACGAGATACCAGGAGATGAGTAGTTACACAAGGACAGCTGGACAGAGCCTGTAGATGGACATTAACTCTGCAGCACGGCGGGTATCTGCACATTTGTTTGAAGAGGAACAGGAGCAACACTACCAGAGCCCTACAAAAAGACCTCCAGCTGGTGAGTGCTGTGCATGTTTCCAACCAAACTGTCAAAAACAGACTACATGAGGGGAGGAGGGCCCGACGTCCTCCAGTGAACCTGTGCTCACAGTGCAGCTCGACTGGTTTTTGCCAGAGAATACCACAATTTGCAGCTCCACCATTGCCTACCCATTCTCTTCACAGATGAGCAGGTTCACGCATGACAGACGTTATAGAGTCTACAGACACTATGGTGACTTTATGCAGCCTGCAACATCATCCAGCATGACCAGTTTGGCGGTAGTTCAGCGATGGTCTGGAAAGGCATAGCCTGGAGGGTCACTGTCAGATACTGAGATCTTCGGAGTCATTGTCAGATCTTGTGCTGGTTCAGTGGGTTCCTCCTGGTGCAGGACAATACCTGGCCTCACATGGCCAGAGTGTGTAGGCAGTTCCTAGATGATGAAGGCATTGATGCTATTGACTGGCCCACACATTCCACAGAGCTGAACTCAACTAAAAACCTCTGAGACATTATGTATTGGTGCATCCGAGGCCGCCAAGTAGTGCTACAGACTGTCCAGAAGATCACCAATGCCCTGATCCACATCTGGGAGAAGTCCTCTAGGACACCATCCGCTCTTTCATCGGGAGCATGCCTAAACGTTGTAGGGAGTACATGTACGAGGTGTGGCAGAAAAGTAATGAGACTGGCAACACTGCAAGCGATCTGGCAACGCTGCGCTGTTGTCCTTGATAGAGCACGTGTATCAGTACCCTCCCATAGCTCAGTGCGAGTTTCAACTCCTTCCGTTAACTACGTGATTTTTGTGACTGCTATTAGCGAAGTTGTGTTTTTGGTTGTGCGTCACGGAAAATGGAACAGCGGAATTTGGAGCAACGTTGTGCCATTAAATTTTGTGTTAAGCTTGGGGAATCGGCCAGTGTGACGTTTGAAAAGTTAAAACAGGCCTATGGGGAACAACATTCTTTATCCCGAGCTCAAGTTTTTCACTGGCACAAATCATTTTTGGAAGGCAGAAAACACGTTGAAGATGAACACCGTTCAGGGAGGCCTTCAACTTCAAAAACTAATGAAAACATCCAACGTGTGAACACTCTTGTGAGATCAGACCGTCATTTAACATTAAGAATGTTGAGTGAACAATTAAATTTGAACAGATTTACCGGACCAGACATTGCAGACAAATGGATACTCCATCATGACAACGCCCCATGTCACACCGCCCTCTCCATAACAGAATTTTTGACCTCAAAAGGCATTCCTGTGGTTCCCCAGCCCCCTAATTCACCTGACCTGAGTCCGTGTGACTCTTTCCTTTTTCCTAAACTGAAAAATGTCCTCAAAGGACGTCATTTCGGGACTTTAGAAAACATCCAAAAGAGTGTAATGGACATGCTGAAGACCATACCGGTTGAAGACTTCCAGCGCTGCTACCAACAGTGGGAACAACATCTCCATCGGTGTGTAGCTGCCCAAGGGAACTACTTTGAAGGGGATAACATTGATGTTTGAAAAAAATAAAAACTTTGGTAAATAAAAAATCAGTCTCATTATTTTTCTGGCACACCTCGTAGGCACATAGGGGGCCATATACACTACTAAGTCACATTAGGAGTTGCCATAATGAAATTCACACAAGTTGGATCAGCCTGTGATTTTTGATTTTCAGTGTGTTGAATCCAGCACTCAAAGGGTTAGTGATTTTCATTTCCATAGACCGTTACATAATTTTCTTCTCAACAAATTATACAGTATTACTCAGTAAAGATTTTTCACTTGAATATTTTGCTCATCAAGATCCAATACGATTTAAGTGCTCCGTTAATTTTTTTAAGCAGTGTAGATGACAGCAGTTCGTTATCTTCTTGGCCGAGGCAAATGTCAGATTATGGGGATACATATTCAAAAAACAGATGACTGCAAAACATCCAAGCAATTCCACATTTCCAAAGCATTACAAGATCACCCCTTTTCCAGACAGCCAACAGTGTGCTGCCTTGATGGAGCCCGTGTCTGCATAAAGGTATTCTAGGTACAGCGAGTTCAACCACAAACTTGATTCTGTTTTTTTTTCTCCTCCATTTTGTCGTGGTATCAAAAACATGTAAAACCAAACAGACACTGTTTGTCTGTCTGTCACTTCCAAGGCACCTGTGTTCCTTATTCCATGTAGCTGCATTAGTATTCATATTCTCAGTATTCACACTGTACTTCCGGGTTAGCACTAATTGACTGTCAGCTCCTTCACGTACACAAGCCTGCCCCTACAATTTAAGATTAGATCTGTGTAATTTTGCCAGGTTGAGTAACAGACTGGTTGGATTCAGTCACCGGGTACAGTATGTCAGACTACATCACTGGTGCCATGGGCATTACCGATTTTGACTCTCTACCATTTTGTTAATGAAGTCTGTGGCTTGATAATGCTGGAATTTGGGTAAATGTGACATGGCCTTAAGATGCCCGCTAGGACTGTTGGCTGCCAAACCCATTCCTTGAAAAGGTATGACAGGATGTGCATTCTCATATGCATTTCTTAGTACAACTGCTGCACTGTAATTTAAGCTTACAATTATTTTTTTCTAGGTGTATGACAAGAGGGTACTTTTTTCCTTACAAAGTAACCAGAATAAAACACAATCATAATAAAATGGTTAAAATATCACATTTGTTCAAAAACTTTACAGTTAACCAATGGGTATCCAACAGTATGTCTACCATAAACCATACAATTTAAAAGAATTTCTTTAAAAAAAAAAAAACTCTGCACAGGTATCCCTTTAATATTTGTTTAGCTTTCATCAATCAACATAAACAAATTACATATCAAATGTTGTAAGTGGAACCAGGGCATACAAAAATATTATGTACAAAATTTGCTTCAAATAAAGGCTTAAAACCAAAATACGTACAAAATCTTCTTCCATAAACTTCAGCTTGTCCTCCTTGATGTCCCTTTTCTCTTCCCTGGCTTCTGGAGGTGGCTTATCCTGGAAGACTGCAGACTTCCGAGGGTGAACATTCCCATTCCACTGTCTATGGCTGGCCAACCGTTCCCCTCCACTGCGATGGTGCTGATTCATAGGCTCTCGTGCTGTGCTATGCCAACTGGAGTTGTTCTCCTTCCAGCCCTGGCTACTGACAAGTCCAACATGGGGGCCTTTTGAGACCCCAGAATCCACAGAGTCATGCCGCAGAAGGGACGGCTGTTGCCAAACATCTACTAAAAGAAAGATAGTAGTTTACTGTATAACTGCAAACCACACAAAAGTAGGAAATAGATCATTTCTTGCTTAAATACAGTAGGTTAAGCACATGTAATTTATTACTGGATCAACAATGAATGTTACCATATCAGAGAAGCTAATAAGATACTTATTTACCTAAACATTTACATAAATTAAGGTTTATGGCTTCTCTGTCCATTAGTGAATGAGCCAAAATGTCTTTCAAAACATCTAAAATTTTCCTTTTCGTCCTTTTTATTATGACCATTTCAGATTTAGATTCCCAAAGTGGTTAATTAATGTTCATTTTATATTGGGCATCAGTGGGCATAAGGTATATTAGGTGCAGTATTTACACTACTTTTAGAGACTAATAAATGCTCACTTTGGATTAGCACAAAAAAATTGATTTAATGCACTAGGTATTTACACTATGATCTAATCTGAAAGGTAGTCTGCAGTATGAGTGAATTTGCTTGGAAGCCAGGGAAAATTTTGTTATACTTTGATTTTACTGAATTTTGCCTATTACTTTACAGCTTACTTTAGGTCAATAACTAAAAAAAAAAAAAAAAAAACAGATATTAAATGGCATTTAGTACTTACACATTTGAGAGATGTGCTTTAAATTTTGAACTCTAATGTTTTAGGCATAAAAGTTATAAATTTGACTGCTTTGTTTTATTTAAGGTACTGGCTGGACCTCCTATAATGGTACTGCAGATTTTCAAAGCCAGATAAAAGAGTTGAAAAAAATAAACAGCTAATTACTTTTTTTGTTTTAAATAAGGATTTCATGGTGCTATCCACCTTGGTTGGTGAATAATTTTGTTGAAAAAAAGTTTTCAGAGACATTAGACATTTAACAGATTCCAAGTATGTTTGGATAGTGATATAATTATTTTTCTAAATTTAGAAAACTACTAGACTGTATTGACATACTTGATGTAGTTGTTGTGAGTATTTTAAAGAGTCAAAATGCAACCCAAATTGAGTCTCTTTATAGACAGACACGAGGCCACTGGTGGTTTATTGCCAAAGTAAGCACAAAGTTACAATTGCATATTAAACATGCATATCATGTCAACATTACATAGACCTGGTTGTAGAGTGTAATCCCACAAAATGGTAGGCAAGACAGTAAACTTTGAGGGACAGACATGTATGTTTGCACCAGAAAAAGCAACCCCTCTTGGTAGGCTGGTAGTTTAAGATGCCATTTTAAAAACATGAAAGCATACAAGTAGAGCGTTCAGCAAAGATGCTGCTAAAAAAACACTATGTTGAAGTTTTAGGAGGTTCACAGCATACATGTTGAATTATTGCATGTAGTACTATTTTCCACAATAGCAATACAGAAACAGAAATGATGCCGTCGTAATTGAGAAAGTTATGACATTCATGTCTGTTGGGTTGGAGTTGTCAGCCTAGCCAATGACCTCAAAAACTGACACTTGTAACAATGGTAGATATTTAACCAACTTCAATCTCTTCCCCTGTGTTCATGTAACAGCCAGAATACAATCTATTTATTCCCATCATAATTTTAGTCTCTTACTAGGGGGCTTCTTCTCATGGGCTCACCACCTATGGGAGGGGCTAAGGAGGTTGGGTGCATTGTGAGTTGGGTGGTGGCCGAAGGGGGGGACCTTGGTGGTCTGATCCTCGGCTATAGAAACTGGATCTTGGGACGTGGAATGTCACTTCTCTGAAGGGGAAGGAGCCTGAGCTAGTGCGCGAGGTCAAGAGGTTCCGGCTAGATATAGTCAGACTCACCTCGACGCACAGCTTGGACTCTGGAACCAATCTCCTTGAGGGGGGCTGGACTCTCTACCACTCTGGAGTTGCCCCCAGTGAAAGGCACCGAGCAGGTGTGGGCATACTTATTGCCCCTCGACTTGGAGCCTGTGCATTGGGGTTTACCCCAGTGGACGAGAGGGTGGCCTCCCTCCACCTTGGGGGGGTTA
The DNA here is from genome assembly GCA_026402145.1 of Polypterus bichir lapradei. NCBI lineage: Eukaryota > Metazoa > Chordata > Cladistia > Polypteriformes > Polypteridae > Polypterus > Polypterus bichir. The sequence continues at coordinate 43,065,171 of JANRMT010062857.1, forward strand.
GGGTCCTGACTGTTTGTGTGTATGCGCCGAACAGCAGTTTGGAGTATCCACCCTTTTTGGAGTCTCTGGAGGGGATGCTAGAGGGCATACCTTCTGGGGATTCCCTCGCTCTGCTGGGAGACTTCAATGCTCACGTGGGCAATGACAGTGAGACCTGGAAGGGCATGATTGGGAGGAATGGCCCCCCCGATCTGAACCCGAGCGGTGTTTTGTTATTGGACTTCTGTGCTCATCACGGATTGTCCATAACAAACACCATGTTCAAGCATAGGGGTGTTCATATGTACACTTGGCACCAGGACACCCTAGGCCTCAGTTAGATGATCGACTTTGTGGTCGTGTCATCGGACTTGCGGCCATATGTCTTGGACACTCGGGTGAAGAGAGGGGCGGAGCTGTCAACTGATCACCACCTGGTGGTGAGTTGGCTTCGATGGTGGGGGAGGATGCCGGTCAGGCCTGGTAGACCCAAACGTGTTGTGAGGGTCTGCTGGGGACGGCTGGCAGAGTCCCCTGTCAGAAGTAGCTTCAACTCCCACCTTCGGCAGAACTTCAACCACATCCCGAGGGAGGTGGGGGACATTGAGTCCGAATGGGCCATGTTCCGTGCCTCTATTGTTGAGGCGGCTGACCGGAGCTGTGGCCGTAAGGTGGTCAGTGCCTGTCGTGGCGGCAATCCCCGAACCCGTTGGTGGACACCGGTGGTGAGGGATGCCGTCAAGCTGAAGAAGGAGTCCTATAGGACCTTTTTGTCCTGTGGGTCTCTGGAGGCAGCTGATAGGTACTGGCAGGCCAAGCGGAATGCAGCTTCAGTGGTTGCTGAGGCAAAAACTTAGGCATGGGAAGAGTTTGGGGAGGCCATGGAGAACGACTTTCGGACGGCTTCAAGGAGATTCTGGCCCACCGTCTCAGGAAGGGGAAGCAGTGCAGTATCAATACCGTATATGGTGGGGATGGTGCGCTGCTGACCTCGACTCGGGACGTTGTGGGTCAGTGGGGGGAGTACTTCGAAGACCTCCTCAATCCCACTAACATGCCTTCCAATGAGGAAGCAGAGCCTGGGGACTCTGAGGTGTGCTCTCCCATCTCTGGGACTGAGGTCACCGAGGTGGTCAAAAAACTTCTTGGTGGCAGGGCCCCGGGGGTGGATGAGATACGCCCAGAGTTCCTTAAGGCTCTGGATGTTGTAGGACTGTCTTGGTTGACACGCCTCTGCAACATCGCATGGACATCGGGGACAGATGCCTCTGGATTGGCAGACCGGGGTGGTGGTCTCCCTCTTTAAAAAGGGGGACCGGAGGGTGTGTTCCAACTACAGAGGGATCACACTCCTTAGCCTCCCTGGAAAAGTCTATTCGGGGGTTCTAGAGAGGAGTTTCCGTCGGATAGTCGAACCTCGGATTCAGGAGGAACAGTGTGGTTTTCGTCCTGGTCACGGAACAGTGGACCAGCTCTACACCCTTAGCGGAGTCCTGGAGGGTGCATGGGAGTTTGCCCAACCAGTCTACATATGTTTTGTAGACTTGGAAAAGGCGCTCAACCGTGTCCCTCGGGGAACCCTGTGGGGGGTGCTCCGGGAGTATGGGCTACCGGATCCCTTGATAACAGCTGTTCAGTCCCTGTACAACCGGTGTCAGAGTTTGGTCCGCATTGCCGGCAGTAAGTCGAGCCCGTTTCCAGTGAGAGTTGGACTCCGCCAGGGCTGCCCTTTGTCACCGATTCTGTTCATAACTTATGGACAGAATTTCTAGGCGCAGCCAGGGTGTTGAAGGCTCCGGTTTGGTGGACTCAGGATTGAGTCACTGCTTTTTGCAGATGATGTTGTCCTGTTTGTTTCATCAGGCCGTGATCTTCAGCTCTCTCTGGATCGGTTCGCAGCCGAGTGTGAAGCGGCTGGGATGAGAATCAGCACCTCCAAATCCGAGACCATGGTCCTCAGCTGGAAAAGGGTGGAGTGCCCTCTCAGGGTTGGGGGAGAGATCCTGCCCCAAGTGGAGGAGTTCAAATATCTCAGGGTCTTGTTCACGAGTGAGGGAAGAGTGGACCGTAAGATCGACAGGCGGATCGGTAAAGCATCCGCAGTGATGCGGGCTCTGCATCGGTCTGTCGTGGTGAAAAAAAGAGCTGAGCCGTAAGGCAAAGCTCTCAATTTACCAGTCAATCTACGTTCCTACCCTCACCTATGGTCATGAGCTATGGGTAGTGACCGAAAGAACGAGATCGCGAATACAAGCGGCTGAAAAGAATTTCCTCCTCAGGGTGTCTGGGCTTTCCCTTAAGGATAGGGTGAGAAGCTCAGTCATCCGGGAGGGGCTCAGAGTAGAGCCGCTACTCCTCCGCATCGAGAGGAGTCAGATGAGGTGGCTCGGGCATCTGATCAGGATGCCTCCTGGACGCCTCCTTGGTGAGGTGTTCCGGGCAAGTCCAACCAGGAGGAGGCCCCGGGGAAGACCCAGGACAAGCTGGAGGGACTATGTCTCCCGGCTGGCCTGGGAACACCTTGGGATTCTCCCAGAAGAGCTGGAAGAAGTGGCCGGGGAGAAGGAAGTCTGGGCCTCTCTGCTCAAGCTGCTGCCCCTGTGACCCGACCCCGGATAAGCGGAAGAGGATGGATGGATGGATACTAGGGGGCTTCGCTCGCCAACCCCCGTGTTTGGTTTTCTGGATACACACTTGTAAGATTTTTTTTTTTTTTCTTTGAATTGTTGCTATTTCATTAGTTGCACTTTTATTTCAGAACTTCAGTAAAAACAGTATTTGGAATCTTTCGAGTCCCAATATGCTGAATCTTGAGGCCAGTGAGACATGTGTTTAACGACTTTGTACCATAATTCAGGATAGGTTTCTCTGTTTGGAACTTCAGCACAGACAAAACGATCTACATCATTAGCAATTAATATATTTTTTTTTTTTTTTTTTTTTGCAAAGTAACCAATAAATGAATGTGAGGTAAACCCCATTTTTGAAATTCTCTGACTTAAACTTCAAAGCCTTACAATATTTACATACTTCTGACATATCGCCTATGTCCATATATTCAATTTCTATTTGCCTTTTCATTATTTCCCCCAAGTAGTAATTTCTCTTTTTTTGCACTAATGCAATGTTTGTTTACTTTGTTTTGACATTGTCATTTTTTTCTGCTTTCACATTCTGTCTTGCTCTACATGTGTTTCGCACCATGTGTTTTTTTTGTTTTGTATTTTGAATTCCAGTTTTCATTTTCTTTAACCTGCTCTGCATGCGTTTGGCCCCCTTGTTTTTTAACCTCTTTATGACGTTTTACTTTGTTTTCTACTCTGTCTTTAACTTCTGACTCGCTTTATCCTGCATCCCCCCCCCCCCCCCCCAATGACACCTGGTTCCGTGGTGATTATTTTTCCATTTTTTGAGTAATAATTTCCATTTGTTTGCACTACTGCGATCTTTACTTTCTTTTTTAATAATTTATTTTCCTGCTTTCATATTCTTTAACTTTCTCCACATGTGTATCACGCCGTTTTTTGGGGTTTTTTGAGCCTTTCGAATTCCTTTGCTTTCATAATCTATAACCTGCTCTGCATGTGTATAGCGCCAACATTTGTAAATGTCTTTATGAAGTTCTACTTTGTATTTTACTCTGTATTTTAATTCTGAGCAAAATTGGACTGCTTTTTTTCAGTTCCACTTGTTCCGGGCTGATAATTACTTTCCTTATTTTTCTGAATTTGCATCTAGATTATTCTCTCTCTTTTTTGCATTTTTTTCTCCAATGCTTTTGAGTCTCTTTACTCCGCGCTGCTCATTCTTCTTCGCTTAGTTGTCAACATTTCATTTATAACATATTGTCTTTTTTACGCTTTATATATGCCGACAGCCCTGGATCTGTGTGTGCACAAAGCCTTAGTTTACACAACTGAGTGTTTTGCTGCCCAGTGGTCTTATTTGATATAGATTGTAAGTAGGGCATGTCCTGCAAGAATCTCATGTTCTACATCATCATGAGACGGTCTCGAGTCAATCTCTTGGCACAAAGTATCATGTTTAAGGTCCCAGCAAGACGCTCCGTGGCCAATCTCTTTCGTCTCACGGATCTTTTAAGTGTCTACAGTGATCTTAACGTGAAGATCACATCTCGTCTCCCGTCTCTCTCTCCCAGGATTTTTTTTTTTTTTTTTATAATAGAGAAATATATTACCGTTAAATCTCCATTTGTTGAAACCAAAGATTCAGTTCTTTCAACAGTCTATACCATACAATCTTACCAGCCTTGTAACTTTTCTTTGAACCTTCCATAATGCTCTAATCTTTTATAATTCTGTGCCTCTTTTATAATGTGAACAATAAAACTGAATGCAACATTCCAGAGTTAACCTCACAAGTGTGTTGTACTGATTTAAGTTCAACGTCCCTTAACACTACCATGATTTGTAGGCGTTATTATAACTTAACATCCTAGTACCTTTTTTAACCAAATGTAAACACCAATAGTTGCAAGTGAGTGGCAAATCTATTTTGACTCCCAAGTCTATCATGAGGTGTACACTTTCAAGTTACGGACAGCTCAATTAGGTATTCATTTTGGAATAATTTACTCACGGGATACAAGTAAAACTTTACATTTATCCTTATGTAATTATTTAGCTGATGGGTGGGGCATCTGCCAATCTACGTAATTTGGTGTCTTCCACCAGCTTCATCAGCCTGTTAAAATTAAACATTGGAATTAATACCATAACTTGGTCATTTTTGTACACAAACCTATATTAAACTCAACATACTGTATACTACTAGCCCTTGCTTGTTGAAATAGAAAAGTGGTTAGTGCCTACAGATATTAATTGAATGTCAAAGTGCTTATACTGTATAACCCAGATCATAATAAACAATGAAATAAAAAGGAAAACTACAGTGAACCTGTACATTAACAAAATTTAGAGAAAATTCCAGAATTTTAGGTGGTTTATTGACTTCCAGTCATCCAAATGTTTAATGTGGCTGCTGAAATGAAAGTGAATGATGCTAGATGCATTTTACAATTTTTAAAAAAATACCATGAATGGAAGTGGGGAAGAACCTAGTTGTGTCACTGAGCTAAATTTAGGAGATGTGGTTAATTTCTTCACTAGACTATGAAGAGACTTCTTTTACTTCAATCAATTGTTCCAAAACCTATTTAAAGGGCACTGCTTTAGTGGCAACCTAAAATAGGTCTGTTCATTTCAGCCTTTGTTTGAATTTATTATTTGCTGCGAATAATTTTAATGTTTATTTTAAACAGGGACAAAGAATATTTATTAGTACTATGCTGTGTTTCATCGCTATACTATTTCTGAAATGTTTTTAACGTAATGTCATGTGCTTTCTGTAAAGACAACCCAAATTAACATTTTTGTGAATATTGAGTATCCCATCACAAGGATGTGTAGGATTGCATATGCCAAGATGGTGGCGTTGTCTCTTTGTGGATTTTCTTTACAAACTAAACAGAAAAGCAAACATTTTAAAAATTTAAAATCGTGCTCATTGTGGCTTCTTGTGTTTTTATGTCTTGTGTTATACCACAGCTTTGGTAATGTTGCAGAATTATTCACATATAAGAATTACCACCACTCACAAAAATCCACAAAATAATGCCTACATCAAAATTTGATTTCAGAAAATTTGAGCTTCTTACTCACTGCCTGTTCAGCTTGCTACCATATTGAGAAATCTCATGTTATGATCACATAACACATGCCAATTGGCAATTTATCAGGTATGTTAATGTAAATGAGACCTGTCACTTTCCTTTGTGAAACTGAATGGGGTTATATAACATCAAAAGCCCAACTACTCATGGGATTGTAACTTAGTGTGAAAAGCTGTGCAGATATCCCATTGCTCCTTTAATTTTGGTATAGTAACACATGATGTAACCAGGGATTCAATGACTGCAGCAACTCTGAACAGTATAACAAATGATGCTTTCATGTACTGTATAATATGGTCACCACCATGGGAAAAAAAATCTAATGGATTAAAATATGCAATTTTAACATAACCTGATGAGCCTTTGTTCCTTTTAATTTAAATCAAAGATCTTCATTTACCATCATTCTTATGAATTGTTCTTTGAAAGCCTGTATTGTATTTTAAAAGGCCAGCTCACTGCATCCAGTGCCATCAATTAAACAAACTGTCTGGTTACAATTAAACATATTGTACTCTTTGACCATATAAAACATTATCACAGTAGCTTTACATCTTTGCAGATTTTGAGTCACTGTATTGTTTTGTAATAAAGCTATTAAAGAAAGCAATGAAAATACCAGCTACACAGCATTGTCTATACACATTTCTATATGCTGCTAGGTGTGTTAGGTAGGTCAGAACTGTTAAGATAATGGAACTAACTAGTTTATTATATCTGTAAACATTAATCATAATTTATGAATATTGTATTGATCATATAATCTGCTGCACAAGCAGTTTGTGAAACATTCATGATGAACAAGGATGTGTATAATTAAAATCATACTTCAAAATGCCTACCATGCAAAAGCTTTGCAAACAATAATTAATAAGGTCACAGCTCAGTGACATATTATTGCATAGCCAATAAATGCCTTATTACTCTTTTCAAGGAGCAACTATAACCATGCTGTTCAAGTGCAAAACTACACAATGGCTCAAAAAACTATATTTTGTTGAGCTTATCAACGGTACTGTGGAAACAATGGCAAATGCAACAACAGTGCATTCAGCGGTTTTTATTCCAACATCTGAAACAAACGGCGGTTCAGTGTGTCCAACTTAAAATACCACTGGAAGAGGTTGAAACTTGAGACTTGCAATGCTGTGACACAGCAAAGTGCCATTCACTTTGCAGACAAGCCTGTACAACCTCCAACACCACTATATACAGCAGATGTTGAGGGTTCTATTGACAGTGACAGCACTGGAATACACACACACACACACAAGGTAAGACGACTATTCATTCCTTTAAAAACAAGGTTTGGTACTTTGGAGAAAAAAAGAGGTTTAAATATTTATGTCTTGGTTTCTAAAATTTCTCCACCTTTTGTTCTAGGTGCAAACCACTTTAAATATCTGGAACTGTACAGGTATATATTTTTCTATTTGTGGGGCCTCACAGTAACACATATGCAAGCAAAAATACATTAATACAGCATGCTATTTTAATCAGGTGCTATACTTGGGAAGTGAATATGGCACGCATTACAAAAGATCTCACATATGTCACAATGTTTCTGTATTTCAGAAAGTGCACTTTTTTACTGTTGTGCTTTGTTTTCAGGAGGCCAGTGCTGGAGCCTCTGTATCCCTCTTCTGTTAACACAACACGGATCTATTCTCCACATCATACAACACTGACTGATACTGCAGGTTCCATTAGCATAGACAAAACAATGTGGCTTAACTGGAGCAAAATCTGCTGATGTTTTAGTAAAATAAACGTTTAGGCAATCAGAAAAAAAATATTTTCCTTATTTCACATTCATTAGTAGGTATCTTTAGTACAAATTGAGTAATAATGATTAATCTACTTGCTTGTCTTGAGCAGTGCTTTTTAAACCTTTTCCATAGCAACAGCATGGTCACACATGTGCATACATAACTAGTTCTTTTTTTGGAGCAGAGAAAATAAAAAGCCATTTTTAAATATTTACAAACACATTTTTAATGAAGGATTTTACACAGTGACTCATGACTGGGATTTTACAAATTTCTTTGATGCTAGGCCAAATATTAGAACTCATGTTTCTTTAAGCATTTTAAAAGGTTTCTGTACTTTGTTTTTAGACAATAATACAATTCCGATTTTACCATTGTTCTTATAAGTTGTACACATGGCATCCCATACTGCAAATTTTCATGACGGCTTGGATCCCAAATACCTAATCAGTTTTCACCAGTTGCAAGTTTTGTTTATTTTATTTTTTTTTTAACGGATTGAGCTTGGTATGCCCGAGTAGTAACAAGCAATTTTTTCTTTGATCACATCACTTTGAATGCACAGAAAAAATCTGTTTTTTAAAATCTGTGTTTTCTGCTGTCAAATTCATTTGAAGGCTGCAGTTTTAACTTTCATCTGTTAAGCAACTGTGGATGAGTCTAAAGCACGTCATGCTTTGCATACAGTGTAGACAACACCCAAAATATTGAAGCAAACTTAAACTTCTTAAATACCGTAGATCCCGGAATACAAGCCGAGAATTTCGTCCTAGATTTTTGGCTTGGAGTTTGGGGTTCGGTTTATACAACGAGTATCATTTCAGATTCCAGATTTCCAGCACAATGCCGGTTTTGCCGATGAATACGGAAGTAAATAATGACGAAACCACAGAGCCATCTTTCAGATGAAGAAGTAACTTTGCATGCCGGTACTTTAAATTAAATAAAGAATTTATTCAAAAAAGTGTTTTAGTTGTTGATTTTATTAATAAAATTTATAATAAATTATCGGGAAGTTTAAAATAAAATTTGTTTTGATTCACAATCCACATCTTGCGTTACGAAACGGATGCGGTCACGTGTATCCGCTTGCGCGATTGTAAACAAACAACCGAGAGCGTTAGTAGCATCATTCGGAGCCCAGATACATGTGTTTGTGGATGTAATTTCGAAACGAAGATGGACATTGTGTGGAAATATCGCCTCCTCCTCCTCCCTTCCTGCAGCCCAAAGATGTCAAATTAAATGGTGAGTACAGTATGAAATTGTTTCTAGAATAGAATGCCTTTTACTGTCACTATACGCATCTACAATGAGATTAAAAGCAGCTCCTTCAGTGCAGAAAAAGTTCTGTATAGGGCTTGTATGGTTGTTTATTAGCCTTAGCATAACGCCGTATCTGCGGCCCCGCTTCCGCTTTCTTTCCCTCCTCCGTCTGTGTCGTCTCCTAGACCCGACAACAAACCACGGAGATCCCGCTGTTCTCGCTATGTTGTCTGGGATGTTGTGCGTGTGATGAAAAACACTCAAAACAGATGTCTGGCTCTGGACACCGATGTCTATAAGGTTCTGAATGGTGTAGCGGATGTTCGCCGAACCGATCGTGCACAAACAAGGACAAAAAAAAAAAAAAAAAAAACAACAAAAAAGTGCACTGAAAAGGAGAGCCCTGAGCCGCTGCGCGCCGCCATGCTCCTAGCCTAATCGAAGTAGGCTAGGCACTTTTTATAACTTTTTGGTTAGTACATTAGAAAAAATATTGGTGTTTTTTATTATGAAAAGGTTAAGTGTTGTAGTGGGAGGTTTGGAACGCATTATGGGTTAGCCTTTGCGAACGAATTAAGTTCGTAAGTCAAGGGTCCACTGTATTGCGTATTTAAGTTAATCAAATTTATAACAAGTCTCCGGAAATCCACCCGCCGATGTACCATATTTGCGTATATAGTTTCAACACAAAGGTTCCAATTTACCAAACTTCTCCGCAATCACTTCCTAGTTTCCATCAAAAATGCCGGCAGTCTCAAATTCTCGCCGATAAACATTATAAATATACCCGAAGAGACACTTTTAAGGAAATTTAGAAAATTTTGCTTGGAGAAGGGGGTCGGCTTAAATACCGGTCATCGGCAAATACATGTAATTTAGTCGGTAGAGAAGGGGATCGGCTAATATACCGGGTCGGCTTGTATTCCGGGATCTACGGTACACAATCAATTTAACAACTCTACTGCAAATTTTATCTAATGAAATTAGACATTGAAAATTTCAAACTACAGCATTCTTTGTGGCACACTTCAAGCCACACTGCAACACTCTTCAAGGTGTCCTGTCATGGAGTATTTAGTTCAACAAAGGAGCACTTGGAACAGAATAAATCACAAGTTCAGCCAAACATCAACTTTCTTCCACTCATTTTTTTTTTCTTTAAAACTAGCTGGGATAAGCACATGGTCATCATTTCTTGCAAACAAAATTACGTACATCCACATTTTATGCAACCAAGACCAGGTTTAAATGACCAAACATGAACACATTTTCAGTACAGAAGCACACCAGATTTCACTATTTTTTGTACTGATGTAAAAAATAGTGGCACAAATTCCACTGCACAACTGATACAAAACTCCATGACCTACCTGGTAGTTTGTGTTATAAGCTATTCAAAGCATGTTGAGATGAAATGATTTACTGACAACTTCACTATAAGCTGTTGCAACGGAGATCAACTGCCTGAATTATTCACTGTATTTAGTTTGTTGCCTCCTTAGCGTTACATTATTTTCTCAAAAAAAAAAAAGTGTTGCTTTTATTGGCTTGAAAAGTTGTATTTTTTTTTAATCACATCTCTACTGTAAAACATGCAAAATACTAAAAGTATGAAGTCAGAAGGGTAGAAAGTATAATGATACAAATAATGAATATGAACAGCACACTGAACGTGTGCAAGTGACGCAAGTGTCACTTTCTGATTCCCAGAATATCTTCCTGTTTCACTGTCCATTTCAATTTCACCGCCTGAAGACAGATTCACTTTGTCATTACTGCTGATGAGGTGTTTCTACTGACACCATTATGAGGCTAAGAGAAGATGAGTGTACACTGCTGCCCGGGTAACGTTCGGGCCCATGGCTTACGACAAGACACGACTATACCGTTGCTGAGTTAATGCACGGCACTAACGTTGTTGCCACTTTCACAGTCCAAGTATGCCTCAGGTCTTACGCAAGACACATCTATATGGTTGCCCAAGTGACACTCAGGACTATGCTTTTAGCACTGTTTTTACAGCCTGAGTGACACTTGGGTCTAGCGCTAACAAGTTTAAAAAAACAAAAGCTATCTGTATTACAAATTGTAAGTACTTGGAAGTTTCTGAATTACTGAAAATACCTCAGTCATTTTTTTAACATTCAATTTATTTTTACTAAAATCTTAAGCAGACAAGTACTTTTGCTCTTATTGCATGACTAATTACAACCTTACTCGGAAAATTATTTTGTGGCCTGCTGTTTAAAGTAAAGCCCTCCATCTGCTATATACTTCACTAAATATTGAAATAATCACACTATAATAAATGGGTTTAAATGTTCAAAGCAATTGCAAGCTTGATATGTTTTGCTAATTGTTATCAAAATTAATAGGTAATTACATAATAAAATGTATTCATTACATATAAAGCATGCAGTAAATAGGTAAATATAATTGTATTTTACACAAATTATTGAATGACAGAAATACAACACAAAAGGTGCCAGGAACCATGTCTTTTTAAGGCTGAAGGTTAACAATGAAAACAAAGTAAGTTTTGTACAGAATTAGCTCATAAAAAATTACCACTTGTTGAAAATTTGCCTTTGGAGACAGACACAAATAACAGAATACCTGTGGCATTGCTATAAGACCTAGTTTATTTGTTATCTGTACTTTACCTATGTTATACACATATATAGGGTAGTATGGTTCAAGAATGGAATGTCAACCCAAGGGCTAAAAGGAAGAATTAAAGCAGATGTAGGGATGAGACCTTAAATTTTGCCAGGGATGCCAATCCTTTGAAAAGAATGGATGTTTTTCTGTAATCTCTAAGATTTTCAAAACTTTACTCACTTCCTTAAAACCTCCTCATCCCAAATAAATGTGTGTAATACTGTGTGTACTACAAGGGTTGGGGAATGGGCTATGCAGAAGGCTCATCCCCTGTTTCACTTCTCAAGAATCAGTAAAGAAAAAGAAAAAAAAAAAAAACCTTATTATATAATTACCTCCAGGAGCACGAAGGGGACCATTGTTGAAAAATCCATCTGAAGAGTTGTGGCGTCTGCGATTTACAGCTTGTCGGCCGTCACCACGGGACACATGTTCTCCATGTTTCTCCAAGCTGACTGCAGGGGACTGAAAAAATGGACAGCAAAAGATTCAACTGCAGTGGAAAGACAGTTGTCTCACAAACTACACTGTGATTATGAATTGAAGAATTACAAAAGAAAAACTGAATAATTTGTAAAAGACAAGGCACTATTGCATTACTGAACAAGCAAAGAAAAGCAATTTTCCTCTGCATATGTATCCAAGTTACTATTCTAAATCAACTAGGATCAGGTCATCTTATGAGAATGTCTTTTAAAAAAAACAAATTCAGACTGACAAAGATGCTAGCTCAACTGTTGATTTTCATCTTAGGTGCAGGCAGAGAGCTATACCAGGCCATGTCTGCTTTAGCATGACCAAACAAGATACTTCAGATGATTCTAAGAACACACACTAAATTTCACTACCACATGAACTGCCATGTGAAAAACTTTCAAAATCGGGTCTCTATTTTACCTTGACAGGCCGAGGGGTTGAGAAGTTAAGCCAGGCAGGAACAAAGTCATGCTGCGCCATTTAGGTTCAGTGACTCCAGTCAGTGGAGTGAGGCATCAAACCTCATGGCCAGAATCTGTGTACAAAGAACACATATAAATGCATTAGTTATCACATTAAATGCACCTGAAATCTTACACTAAAATTAATACAATGTCTTGCCAATATGCAGCTACAAGTAGAAGGTGTTACAAACCAGTGGCCAATGGACTAAATTGCACAAATAAAATAAATAAAAGGATTTGAGTAGTTGAAAAGATGACAAAGTCAGCACTGTCCTAGAGACTTCATAAAGATGGAAGACGGTAAAGAAATCTCAAATTTCAGCATAATTTTTAGAATAAAGAATTAAAATACTGCACAATTAAAAAAAATAAATAAAAAAAAGTACCCAATCACAGAGTTCATGAGGATATTCAGAGTTATACAAAACATAACACAAATCACGGCCAGTAGTCTGCAGTATTGAGGAGAATATCTAGAGATGTGTAGCCAATTGGCTGGACTTTCATTGGATCAGTAGCTCCCATAGGTTTTAATTTTCTGGGTTCAATGAAGACTATAGAGTTTTATTTCTCTTGATTGACTGCTAGCTGTGCTTATCTCAATTTATTTTATAACACCATTTAATAGCTTTGCATACAAATTTTTTATATTTTTAAAATTATTTATTTTACTTGTAAACATGAATAGTACTCTAATGTAAAAGAATTTCCATAGCTATTCCTGCAATAACAGGGTGTTAATCAGCAAGTTAGGAAATAGTCTCTCTTCTAGAAACATGGACTATTAGATTAGCTTGCAAATAGAACAATGACATTCAATTTTCTAACTGTATAAACATTTGAAAATGACAATATGACTGTATGACCATATACAGAGAAATGCAGCAAGATACATTAGCTTTAATCATCTTATAAAATAATCATTTGTAATAATTTTTCTCTTTTTTTGTATTAAGTGTTTTTGCTTTGAAGTTAAACTAAAATGAAGATACTTGGACTGTGGAATTATTTGAATATGTATCACACTGTTGCCTGAACTGTTTTATTTAGTCAGCTGAAGCTACAGAATTTTGAAAAATGTGAACAAATGTAGCTAAATCATTCACTTCCCCTTTATCAGCCTACAAAATTAAAATCACACAAATGTAAACATTGTCCCTTTATTCCTATTTCCTGTCTCTTACCACCCCAGGTACCTGATGTGGGACTGTCCTCCTGTTAGTCCCTTCTGGTCTTTTGTCTCCAACACTCTTAAGATCTTTACTTTTAAATTTTACAATTCTATCTCATATTTTCCTTCTTTCTGGATTTGCTCTAACTTTCTCCAATACAGTGTGATCTGAAATCCTACTTTTATAATTTAGTGCCTTTGGAAATTTCAGCATCACAGATTAATAGAAAAATCAAGTGCCACTGTTAACAAGTGGTCAGCTGCTGCTCAATAGGTCAGTGATGAGAAGGTTACAGACCATTACATATTTTTTGTCTCTGTCCCACTTATCTTTCTTATTCACAGAACTGTGTGAGTTAGTGTAGTGGGTGTTGGGAGGGGTCCTTCAGAAGACTATTAATTTGTATCCCATTAGATAAGTTTTTATCCATGGTCAATTTTTTATTATATAAGAAAAGACAATAGATCAAACCTATGACGTGTATAAAGAGGTGAATCAGAAAAAGCAATTACATATTCATACCCAAGTTATGCAATTTGTCTGAACAGCTAAATAAAAGGAAACCCAAGAATAGCTGCACAAAACCCACTGATTGCATTATACCTCCAAAACTCTAAATAGGAAAACCATAGATACAACAATCATTTTCCATTTTTTCTGCATTATTTGACTTACTTGACTAGCAGCTATAAGTCTTAAAGTAAAATTATTAAAAGTATGTCATGTTTTTGCTTTTCCTCCTTGCAAAGTTTAAATTTACAATAACAAAACTGTGCACAGGTAGCATTTACTTCATTTCAAGCACTGCAAACTGTAATCAATTTTAATTTTGCAAATCAATCAGAATTTGCATCTATAAACTAAAAATACACACTTTGAGCTTTACAGAAATTAATCAAAAATAGACAACTGAATAAAAATTAATACTTCCATGTCCATTTCTCATAACTGGATGAGAATATTTTAATATATTAAACAAAGAAATAAGTTTAAATATTTTCTTATCACCCCCTTTGAAATATTCACATTTCATTATGTTTGCTTTACAGCCTTAAATGAAAACACCCAAACCAATATTTTTTCTAGCTTTACTTACTCAATGCAATCTATAACATCCAAGTGAAAGATATCACAGCTACAGTTAAGATTTAAAAAAAAAAAAAAAAGACATACTGAGATTAATAAAGGATCACTCCCCTAATGTCAATGTCATTTTGTTGAACCACTTTTTGCTTTAATGACAGCCTTGAGTCTGTTGGAATTCTTCGCTATCAGCTTTACACTTCTAGATTAAGTAATATTTGCCCCCCACTCTTCTTTACAGTTTAACTGATCAAGTTCAGTCAAATTGGATGGTGAGCGTTGGTGGACTGCTATCTTCAAATCTTTCCACAGATTTTCAATGGGATTTAGGTCTGGGCTCCGACTGTGCAACATGAGGACATTCACTTTTTTTCCTTCAGCCACTGTGGGGTCAATTTTGCTGTGTGCTTCGGGTCGGTGTCGTTTTGAAAGGTGAACATTCTTCCTATCTTCAACTTTCTGGCAGAGGGTAGCTGGCCTTCAAGAATTTGACGGCATTTTGCCCCATCCATTTTTCCTTTTACCCTAACGAGTGCCCCAGAACCTGGGGCAGAGAAACACCCCCAGAACAGGGTGCTGCCACCTCCATACTTTACTGTAGGTATGGTGTGTTATGGATGGTGAGCTGCATTGGTGGACCGTCTGGTATTGAGGCCAAATAGTCTGAATTTGGTCTCATCTGACCATAAGACCTTTCTCCACTTGGCATCAGAATCTTCAAGGTGCATTCTGGCAAAGCTCAAACAAGCCTTAATGTGGCCTTTCTTGAGAAGTGGCTTTTTCCTTGCGACCCTCCTGAACGAGCCACAATTGTGGAGTGCTACTGAAATTGTTGTCACATGCACACAATGACCACTCTTTGCCATAAAATCCTGTAACTCTTTCAAAGTGGCCAATGGCCTCTTGGTAAGTTTCCTCCTTGCCCTTCCATCCAGTTTGGAGGGACAGCCGGATCCAGGGAGGGTCCTAGTAGTACCAAACACTTGTTACTTCTTTATTATGGACTTTACTAAGGTCCTTGGGATTGATAAAGCCTTTGAGATTTTTTGTCTCCATCTCCTGCCTTATGTCTATCCACAACTCTATCCTTGAGATCTTTTTTTAAAGGGGCTTGCCACCCATAGTCAGTTGTATGCTGTCAGTTGCACTACCAAGCAAGGGAATGAATGCTCCAGGAACAGCTGTTTTTATGCTTCACTAATTACACTGGTTACAATTGTTCATAGGTGGAAGCCAGTAACCATGGTTTGCAATGGAATTGGTGGTTACTTACACCTGATTGAGTTTACAAATATTGTTTGGGGGGGGGGGGGGGGGGGGTCCCTTTATTAATCTCAGTATTTTTTTTTTTTGATAATTCTTCTGAACTGTAGCTGCGATATCTTTCACTTCAATGTTATAGATTGCATTAAGTAAGTAAAGCTGGAAAAAATATTGGTGTGTGTGTTTTCATTTAAGGTTGTAAAGCAAAATAAAAAGAATATTTTGAAGGGGGGATTCTTTTCTATACCTACTGTAAATAGTCGCCAATGATAAACAAGATTTATGAAGCTGACACAGTAGAAATCTGCACTCTGTTTTCACAACCATGTCCTGGCAGCATACTTAAACTTTTAACTATATGGTGTTTCTAGTGCTGCCACAGGTTGGACACACCTTTGTTTGTCACACAGTTTAGCTATTCCCTCCTCACCATCTTTGCATCTTTTGGCCCAAAGATACGCAGTGCTCACATTAACACAGTTATCACCATAAACAGCTTGAATACATTGAAGAATTTCAAGAGTACCAACATATTCTGCTGTCAGGAACTCAATCACAGAATGTTACTTTAATAGTACTAACAGCCACCCAGTACGGGGTTCTGTTCCATTTCATGGAGAGTAGTAAAACCACCATTCACTGTAAGGAGCTGCCACCAGCTGAGATGATAGAGAACCTACAAAAATGTTAGTACTTGTCACATATCAGTGCTTCCATCTGTCAATAAGATATGAAATTCGAGGCATTACTTTTCATCCAACCATATTACCTATCTATTCCTATATTTTTATCCATCAATATGATTTATCAAAGTATCAAAACATCAATAACTATAACTGTTACCATTTTAAAATTACTTCAGTACTCATTTTTCGATGATATCAATTCTAATGCCTATATTGCAAATGCACAAGGCTGCAGCCCCATTTCTATCCATTCACAGATGTTAATAGGATGGCCAATGCAACAGCACCAGAGTTTTCACCAGCACGCTTAAATGACAAAGGAGGCTGCAGGAGTGGCGTTTGGAAATACTGGGGCTTTGTGGCAAATGGGGATAGAAAAGGACATGATGCAAGATTTGAAGGATGTCAATACAAAAAAATTGAGAGGTATCTTATTTCTAAATTATAGAAACCTTAAGTATGAATTTGCATTTCAAGTGGGGATTTTTTCCCCCCCTTCAGGGTTAAAATGTTTTTTGTATTCAGTTAAACATTTTAAAATATAAAAGCAGGGCTCTGGAATTATTTTTATCTGTGGGACAGTTTTATTCTGTGCTCATCATTCAGGGTCAAGTTAGGCAACGGGGGTTTTGTCACTCCCTCAATTTTTAAACCCTCACCACGAAGTCTGCTGTTGTAGATCTTACTTTATTTTATTAAACAAGATTTTCAAAGTTCTATTTCATTCCTCTTATATAAAGTAAGACAATATAACATATCAGTACTCAAATGCATAAACAGTGGTTTTGCGCCTCCATATGCTCCTATAAAGGTGACATCCATAAAGTTTGAGAAAAAGACCGATTTTTCCTGATTTACCCCACTACAACAGTTAAAAATTAAAAATCAAACAACTCAGACATAATTAAAGAACACATTGCAGGCTTTCATTTAAGGGCATTTGCATGTATTTCGGTAACATCATGCAGAAATACAACACTTTTTCTACAGGGTCACTTCATTTCAGGGCACCATAATGTTTGAAACACCAGCAATGGCGGGTATATTAAAGCAGTTATATTTAGTACTTTGTTGCATATCCCTGGCATGCAATGACTACTTGAAGTCTCTGATTCATAGACATCACAAGGTGCTGAGGATATCTCTCTGGTGATGAGCTGCCAAGCCTCTAGTGTGGCCATCTTCAGCTCCACCTTGTTTCAATGGATTGTCCCCTTAAGTGTTCTCTTCAGCATATGGAAGGCCTGCTCAATTCGGTTTAAAGCAGGTTACTGGCTTGGTCACTCAAGAATTTTCAATTTCTTTAACCTTTGAAAAAAATGGTTGGGTTCATTAACTTTTTGTAGAATGAAGCGTTTTTAAATGGGTTTGGAGGCATTTACTAGAACTTGAGCAGATCAGGTATTTCTTGACACCTAACAACTGGATGCAGAATTCAACTTCTGTCAGCAGTTCCATCATCAATGAAGATAAATGTGCCAGTACCCGCGGTAGCCATTCTTGCACATGTCTAATATATGAGGTAGCATTTTTATGATCTTGGGCAGTTCCTTTACATCTCCACACTTTGCTCTTGCCATTACTCTGATACAGGTTCATCTTTGTCTTATCTATCCATGAGACCGTTTTCTAGAATCCCACAGGCCGCTTTGAGTACTTTTTCATAAACTGTAATCTGTCCATCCTGTTTTTGTGGCTAACTAGTAGTTTGCATTTTGCTGTATGGTCTCTGTATTACTTTTCATGAAGTCTGCTGCAGAAAATTGTCTCTGCCTCCTGAAGACTCTAATCTATCAGACAGATGCTTTCTTTAACCATAATGAGGATTCTTCTGTCACGAGCACCGGAAATCTTCCATGGCCTACCAGTCCCATCATGATTACTGAGCTCGCCAGTGCATTCTTTCTTCAAGGATATTCCAGACAGTTAAATCAGGTAATCCTAATGTTTTACTGATGTGTCTAGTAGTTTTACTCGTTTTTCAGCCTCATAATGGTTTCTTTGACTTTCACTGGCACAGCTCTTATCCTCATGTCAAACAACTGAAGCTAAAGCCTCTAAAGAGTAGAAGCAAGGAAATGCCTCTCATGCCTGTACTAATGAGGCAAGAAACACACCTGAGTAATCACTAACACCTATGATACCTATTGTCCCAAGCATTATAGTGCCGTGAAATGGGGAAAACAAAAAGTGTTGTTACTTCTACATACTGTGACCAAAATCTATGCAAATACCCTTAAATGAAAATCTAAATTGTTTGATTTTTAATTTTAAAATGTGGAGCAGATAAAGGAAAAGTGTCTTTGTTTGAAACAATATGGAGGGCGCTGTGCTTCATGCTTCAAAGCATCTGTTTAGTTCACTAAGGTTCATCTTCATTCAAACAAAAGCACCGTCACAGCCTCTTGGAAGTGCATGTTGATATGCTAGACTTTCTTGCAACAAATTTGGAAGTTACAGACTTTGTTGGTTTGTTTTTTCCTTTTGTTGTTTCCAGACAAAAATGTTTGCATTTAGGCAAAGCATTTACTGTTGAATGTGTTAGTGGTCTGTGTTTTTTTTGAGCAACAGTTTACAAAAAAACAAATTTTTACTTAATGTTTAATAGTTTATGCATATTGATTATAAAGAATTGCAACATATTAAATTTATATTTAATGACATTTGTAATATTTCATTGTGCTATCCAAGTATTTGTTTTCATTAATGTAAATGTAAAAAAAGGCTTAAAAGGTTTAAAATTCTTTATTTACAGAATTTTACTCTTGCCTTTGACAAGACTACAGTACTTTAAGTCTTTGTATTTAATGAATACATTTTCTATTTGTCTCCTTCAATGTTAAGATTTGAATGAAAACAGTATTGAAATTTAACATTTTTATTGAGTTATGTTATATACTGTATGTGGTATAGCAAATGTTGAACTTCAATACTTTTCTTAGTATCGCAATGGGGTTTGAAACGCTAGTATTGTGGCAACCCTGACATAAATATAAATACATAAAAATGTAAGTAATAAGAAATAGGGAAGGCTGTTGAGGGGGAGGCAGCGACCCCCTTAAAACGTCAGAACCAGAGATTTTTCCATTTACATCCGGCGCATTATTATTTAAACGGGAAGGAGGGAAAGAAGAGGGGAGAGGAGAGAGAAGGAGATTCACCTAACCACAACTGATCATCATTTTCCTGCATTCATTCACATCATAATGTTTTTCCAGTTAGCTTCTCACTCGGCCGGATTTACTGCAACACATTCATCGCCAGAAACCCTGGGGTTGGATATTATTTTCCAACATCGCCGAGGAATCGCAGTGAGAGTGTTCCGGTATTCATTCAGGGGAATCAAACACAAACATTTTGAATTCTGAATCAGTAATTTGGACAGTTATTTACCTGAACTTATTTTTTTCATGTTCATTATCATTTCAGTAATCGTTCGTTGTCATTATTTGTAGTGTGTGTTTGTTATTCGTGTGCAGGGACAAGGGAGGATTTATTATTAGGATTGTGTGTGTGTATATATATCTATATCTATATATATCGTAGATCCCGGAATATAAGCCGATCCCCTTTTCTACCTACTAAATTACATGTATTTGCTGATGACTGGTATTTAAGCCGACCCCCTTCTCCAAGCAAAATTTTCTAAATTTCCTTAAAAGTGTTTCTTCAGGTATATTTATCATGTTTATCGGCGAGAATTTGAGACTGCCGGCATTTTTGATGGAAACCAGGAAGTGATTGCGGAGAAGTTTGGTAAAATGAAACCTTTGTGTTGAAACTATATACGCAAATACGGTACATCGGCGGGTGGATTTCCAGAGACTCGTTATAAATTTGATTAACTTAAAAACACAATACAGTGGACCCTTGACTTACGAACTTAATTCGTTTGCAAGGGCTGGTTGTAACTAAAGTTGGTTGTAAGTCAAGACTATTTTTCCCATAAGAAATAATGGAAATACCCATAATGCGTTCCGAACCTCCCACTGCAACACTTACTTAACCTTTTCATAATAAAAAAGGGTTGTATAATGTGCATAATTTACCAAAACACCAATAATTTTTCTAATGTACTAACCAAAAAGTTATAAAAAGTGCCTAGCTACTAGAAGTGCCTAGATTAAGCTAGAAGCATGGCGGCGCACATGGTCGCAGCGGCTCAGGGGTCTCCTTTTCAGTGCACTTTTTTGTTGTTTTTGTACTTTTTTTTTTTTTTTTGCTTGTTTGTGCACGATCGGTTCGGCGAACATCCGCTACACCCGTCAGAACCTTATAGACCTCGGTGTCCAGAGCCAGACATCTGTTTCGAGTGTTTTTCATCACACGCACAACATCCCAGACAACATAGCGAGACCAGCAGGCTCTCCGTGGATTGTTGTCGGGTCTAGGAGACGACGCAGTCGGAGGAGGGAAAGGAAGCAGAAGCGGGGCCGCAGATCCGGCGTTATGCTAAGGCTAAAGAAACAACCATACAAGCCCTATACAGAACTTTTTTTTTGCAACTCCTTTGCATCTTTTTCGCACCATTTGTTTAATTTGTTTATTTACTTGTTGTGTTCTACACATATGTCTGCACTGAAAGAGCTGCTTTTAATCTCATTGTACATGTGTATAGTGACAATAAAAGGCATTCTATTCTATTCTAGAAACAACAATTTCATACTGTACTCACCATTTAATTTGACATCTTTGGGCTGCAGGAAGGGAGGAGGAGGAGAATGAAACGGAAGATGGTTATTGTTTAGAAGGAGCCTCCTTATGCAAATCTTTTCTTTGTAAAATTGTCGAGATGGTGGATTTCGACATGCTGTACATATTAGCGAGATCGGTCACACGAACAGCACTCTCATATTTCCACACAATTTCCACCTTTGTTTCGATTGTGATCGCTTTCTTTACCTTCGTTACCTTCTCTTCCTTCCTTAGCAATTATGTGTCTTGCTTGCACGGTCTTAGTGAATTATATATATAGGTAAATCACTGCAATGACCGAAATTACATCCACAAACACATGTATCTGGGCTCCGAATGACGGTTACTAACGCTCTCGGTTGTTTGTTAACAATCGCGCAAGTGGATACACATGACCGCAATCGGGTCGTAACGCAAGATGTTGGTCGTAAATCAAAACAAAAATTTTGGTCGTAAATCAAGATGCTCGCATGTCAGGCTGGTCGTATATCAAGGGTCGACTGTAAATGTTTATGTATACCAGTATTATATTTTTAAAAACATTATTGGTGAATAAAAATATACCTGGTAATACATAAAATTTTTTGTTAAAAAAAAAAAAAAAAAAATAGATGACTACACCTATGAAAAAAACGTATGAAACATGACAGCGCATTTAAGTTGAAAGTTGTAAAGTTTGCTAATGAATCAAATAACAGTGCAGCAGCTCGTCACTTTGGCATCAACGAGAAACAAGTACGAGAATGGAAGAAGGCTGAAACATCTTTAAAAGCCATGCCGAGAACTAAATGCGCCAACCGTGGTCAATCCTGTAAATGGCCGAAACTGGAAGAACTGGTCACTTGGGTTAACGAACATCGTGCATCTGGTCACATCGTCACTCGTGACCGGATACGTCTGCATGCTTTAAAATGGGCTGAGAAGAATAAAGGTGATGCTGTACACTTCAAGGCGTCGAGATCCTGGTGCACTCGTTTCATGAATCGCCACAGTCTAGTCCTATGAACAAAAAGGAAGATGGCTCAACGGCTTCCTCGAGATTTAGATGATAAAATTACTGCCTTCCAAAGCTTCGTCATTAAGCACCGAAAGAAACATGAATACCTGCTCACAAAGATCGCAAATATGGACGAAACGCATATGTTTTTTGATGTTGTTAGTAACAAGACAGTTAACCAGAAAGGAGAGAAGACTATGTTATTCAAGACAACTGGTCATGAAAAACAGCATTTTACTGTTGTGTTATGCTGCCTTGCTGAAGGGACAAAGTTACCACCAATGGTGATCTTCAAAAGAAAAACGTTGCCAAAGGAGGAGAAATTTCCACGTGGAGTGGTTGTTCATGTTCAAGAGAAAGGGTGGATGGATGAGAATGGCTGTAAAAAGTGGATTAAAGAGGTGTGGAGTCGTCGTCCTGGTGGGATGTTACGTGAACGTGCTCTTCTTGTGTGAGATATGTTTAAGTCACATTTAGCTGACAATGTTAAAGTCGGAGTTAAATAAAGTTAACACAGACATAGCAGTTATTCCTGGTGGATTAACTTCCGTACTTCAGCCTTTGGATGTGTGCCTGAACAAACCGTTCAAGGACTTAATGCGCAAAAAGTGGAACACTTGGATGCTGTCTGGGTTGCAGACATTTACCGCTGCTGGTTACATGCGTGCTGTACCTTTGGCAACTGTGTGCGAGTGGATTGTCGAGGCGTGGGCTGAGATCAAACCGGAGATTGTGATAATATCATTCAAAAAGTGTTCCATCAGTAATGCCATGGACGGTACGGAAGATGATATGTTATGGGAGGATGATGATGATGATGTGCCTCTCGCCCAACTTATCGACGATACCAAGGAGTAGAACACGTATGATGATATGATTTTTCCAGAGGACTGGAATGTATTATTCGGTGGGGAGGATAGCGATGATGAGGAATTCAATGGATTTTAGTGCGTAGTAAGTATTAAATTCATATATATTAGTGTATACGAGTGTTTCAGTGTTTACATAGTGATTGAACCATGACAATTAGTCAGCGATTCTGTATATACCCACGGTAATTGTGTCTCAAAGACAATATAATTGTTATTTAACTGATAATTAGTAAACTAATTGATATGAATTATTAATCATGTATTGTTATGAAGTTATTTGTGAACAGTACTAAATTTCTCTGTGCTATTGGATAATAGTTTACCTGGGATCATTGTAAATAAAATTATAATTATATATTAAATAAAATATCTTTTTTGTTTCATAATGGATCGAACCGTACTATGCCGAACAGTAACTAATTATTCATCAAATCTTAATAATCCTAATCTTTAAATTCAATTACGATACACATTCATCTTAATTACTGTATGGCAGCGGAAAGAGGATTGGCGATTTCTTCATTCAAGGATTTTTTATAGTGACATTTACAGTCGGTTTTTATTTTAAACTTTCCGATAATTTATTATAAATTTTATTAACATAATCAATAACAAACACTTTTCTGAATAAATTCTTTATTTAATTTAAAGTACCGGCATGCAAAGTTACTTCTTAATCTGAAAGATGGTGCTGTGGTTTCATAATTAATTACTTTCGTATTCATCGGCAAAACCGGCCTTGCGCTGGAAATCTTGAATCTGAAACGATACTTGTTGTATAAGCCGACCCCCAAACTCCAAGCCAAAAATCTAGGACGAAATTTTCGGCTTATATTCCGGAATCTACAGTATGTATATAAATTATGCCACAAATTTGTATTATTGTGTTTGTTTCATTTGATATTACTGCATTTGATTTACATTCCGATATTGTTTGCTTGTGTTTAACAGTCGATTTGGGGAAAATATTTGTCATGGGTACGGCTTGGTAGATTATGGCTTTCCTCAGTAATTTATCCAGGCCACGGGACCTGGTAATGAGGCTGCTGACCGGGTAAGTGGTCGGCTGTTACAATACATAGTATTATACTGATATATACATACATACATACATTCACATTATATTACATCAGGGGTGGCCAATGTATCGATCGCGATCGACCGGTAGATCTCAAAGGTAGTGTTGGTAGATCTAGTTGCAGTCAAAATTTTTATTTTTTTTTTTTAAAAACGTTAGTCTATCATATATCATCCCTATGGCATTTGCCACTTCACTGACATACAGGGCAGCCAGTCTGAGATCTCTTCTCTTCTAACACACTGGTCATCCCGCACGCACGATCAAACGCGCGAGCTACTGCAAAACTCCGGCTGTGATTTAGTTAGTCTTCCAATTTATATCGACTAAAGAAGGGATTAAAAAAAAAAAAAAAAAAGTTTGTGGAGGGTATGGGCTGGATGTGGAATTGGAAGAGGATTTTTTTCTCACAATGTCACAATCGAAGTGCGTTTGTCTGATCTGTCAATCTATCATTGCTATTCCAAAGAAAGAAAATGTGGAAAGGCACTTTCGAACTGTTCATAAAAACTATGAAACTGATGTCCTTCCAAAAACCAATCTGAGAAAAAGAAAGGAGAGGGAACTAAAATCATAGTTAATCGGATAGCCGTCATTTTTCACTTGGCTAAATTCAAAAGCTCCTTGACTGCATTATTCGGCTCTACTTATTTATGTGAGTCCTGGGCCTGCCTTTTCTATACAATAAAAATGTACCTATATTTTCCTTGAAAACCTTGACTCAACTTCCTATCTCTCGTGTAACTCTGTGGCCCAAGTTTAACAATACCTGTATAAAAAAAAACAGCGCTTCTTAAACTGCAAAACATTATTTGAAAATGAGAAATTAGATGCAACTATTTTTTAATAGAAATACAAATATGAAATACAGAATGAAAACGATACATTAGATGAAAGCATGATTCCAATTGCTTTCACCATGTCATTTATCTTCATTCCAAAATCAATTTTTTCTAGGATTGTTAATTTTTCTTTCAGCAAAAACTGATAACATCTCATTTTTTTTTGCTCATCTCAAAGAAAACTTTGAGAAGAACTAGGAAACACAGTCTATGAAACAATACAGCACCCGCACTATCCATGCGGACGTTAGGTGGACTACTGACTCTGAATTCAGCTATACCTATATGATGTCGTGTCCACACTCTCGTAGAAATTGCCAGAGACCAGAAATTTTGCAAAAGACTGTCTCATTCTTTGAAACAGCCTGTTGCATTTTTCCTAAGACTCTGCACAGAAAGTGTAGGTACAGCATTAAGTATTTTTTTGCATTCTATCATCATCTTTGGTGGCCATTTTTGATTGAAAAAGTGTTAGTCATATTGAAACTTATATTTTGTTAAAACGAAATTCGTTTAACATGATGTTGTATGAACGATTGTCCTGGCCAACAGAAAATATTCGTTATTCTGAAAATTCGTTACTTCGGTATTCGCTATAACGGGATTTGACCTGTATAAAATAAAATAAAAAATATACACATACATATATATACACACACACCCCCCCATATACATACATACACACACAGTGCATCCAGAAAGTATTCACAGCGCATCACTTTTTCCACATTTTGTTATGTTACTGCCTTATTCCAAAATGGATTTAATTCATTTTTTCCTCAGAATTCTACACACAACTCCTTATAATGACAACATGAAAAAAGTTTACTTGAGGTTTTTGCAAATTTATTAAAAATAAAAAATTGGGAAAGCACATGTACATAAGTATTCACAACCTTTGCCATGAAGCTCCAAATTGAGCTCAGGTGCATCCTGTTTCCCCTGATCATCCTTGAGATGTTTCTGCAGCTTAATTGGAGTCCACCTGTGGTAAATTCAGTTGATTGGACATGATTTGGAAAGGCACACACCTGTCTATAGAAGGTCCCACAGTTGACAGTTCATGTCAGAGCACAAACTAAGCATGAAGTCAAAGGAATTGTCTGTAGACCTCCGAGACAGGATTGTCTCGAGGCACAAAACTGGGGAAGGTTACAGAAACATTTCTGCTGCTTTGAAGGTCCCAATGAGCACAGTGGCCTCCATCATCCGTAAGTCGAAGAAGGTCCAAACCACCAGGACTCTTCCTAGAGCTGGCCAGCCATCTAAACTGAGCGATCAGGAGAAAAGGGCCTTAGTCAGGGAGGTGACCAACAACCCGATGGTCACTCTGTCAGAGCGCCAGAGGTCCTCTGTGGATAGAGGAGAACCTTCCAGAAGGACAACCATCTCTGCAGCAATCCACCAATCAGGCCTGTATGGTAAAGTGGCCAAACGGAAGCCACTCCTTAGTAAAAGGCACACGGCAGCCCACCTGGAGTTTACCAAAAGTCACCTGAAGGACTCTGACCATGAGAAACAAAATTCTCTGGTCTGATGAAACAAAGATTGAATTCTTTGGTGTGAATGTCAGGCATCATGTTTGGAGGAAACCAGGCACCGCTCATCACCAGGCCAATACCATCCCTTACAGTGATGCATGGTGGTAGCAGCATCATGCTGTGGTAATGTTTTTCAGTGGCAGGAACTAGGAGACTAGTCCGGATAAAGGGAAAGATGACTGCAGCAATGTACAGAGACATCCTGGATGAAAGCCTGCTCCAGAGGGCTCTTGACCTCAGACTGGGGCGACGGTTCATCTTTCAGCAGGACAACGACCCTAAGCACACAGCCAAGATATCAAAGGAGTGGCTTCAGGACAACACTGTGAATGTCCTTGAGTGGCCCAGCCAGAGCCCAGACTTGAATCCGATTGAACATCTCTGGAGAGATCTTAAAATGGCTGTGCACCAATGCTTCCCATCCAACCTGATGGAGCTTGAGAGGTGCTGCAAAGAGGAATGGGCGAAACTGGCCAAGGAAAGGTGTGCAAAGCTTGTGGCATAATATTCAAAAAGACTTGAGGCTGTAATTGCTGCCAAAGGTGCATCGACAAAGTATTGAGCAAATGCTGTGAATACTTATGTACATGTGATTTCTCAGTTTTTTTATTTTTAATAAATTTGCAAAAACCTCAAGTAAATATTTTTCATGTTGTCATTATGGCGTGTTGTGTGTAGAATTCTGAGGAACAAAATGAATTTAATCAATTTTGGAATAAAGCTGTAACATAATAAAATGTGGAAAAAGTGATGCGCTGTGAATACTTTCCAGATGCAGTGTGTGTGTGTGTATGAGCAAAAACAGACAGTGAAATAATAAAAATAAACAAGGAACACTTACCCAGAGTAGAGGCTCTGAAATCCAGCTCTTAACTCCTTGCCTTTTGTACTGTAAAGGCCTGAGCGTTGGATACACAGTTCTCTGGATGACGATAGCCAGAGCAGATCCTGAAGACCTGGCGGCTGCACTCTGTGCTAGCACTTGTTCCCTATAACTTCCTTTACCTACTCATTTTACACTATATAGACATACAGAGACATCAAAAGAAAATAAAAGAAAAAAAAAAAAAAGAAAAAAGGAGCGCTGCTTTGATAAAACAGCCAGAGCCCTGTGGTTCACCTCATGAATCAAAGAAGAACAATCAATGAGTAAAAGGGGTGGGGAAGGGGTACACGCAGCTACCAGTTAAATCACATTACACTTGCACCAGCTTCCACTGGTTTCCTTTATGCAGTCTTAATCATCACAGTGCAAAGGGGGGTTGGGCACTCAAGTGACCAATGGTCTGGGGGGTGTCACCTTAGAACATTTTAGGACAGAAAAAAATGGAGCATTAGCAATTTTTTCCCCTCAGCCTTTTACCATTGCTTTAAAAACATCAAAGCCAGTTTGAATACCCTGTAGTAAACAAACTAAATAAATAAAACTGCAACACCCTAAAGGGTTAACATCCAGTCATTCATAGCCACCTAAACACTTCACTAGATATTCTAAAAATAGAGGCTGCAATATTATAAGCCACATGTATTTCCCTTTTCTTTTCCCGAAGTCCAAGACAAGCATTAAGGTGGTTTACAGGATTCCTTTTTTGTTCTGGATCTGGATTATCTTAGGGTTACTCTGCACTTAAATATTCCAGTCTTCTAACTTGCAGGATTTTAAGAAACTGTAGTGAGGAACTTGAAGGGCGGGTTACAAGGAAATAGTTATCCTCTTTGTTCTCCAAGGATTCCAAGCTTTTCAAAACTTGTATCATTTGGCCTCTTTCACCTGAAAGAAAAACAAAGAAAAACTATAAATTTTATGTTACCCAATTTACTACAGAGAGTTAATTTTCTTTTATTGTAACTTAATGGGCAAGTGTTTTGAACCTCTCATATAATGCCATGGAATAATATCTTCCTGATTTCCTTAAATATTGCAATTTTTTTTTTTTTAATTTTTTCAGATCTTCAACCAAAATCTAATTCTAGAAAAGGGTGCCTGAATGAACAAATAAATGTCTTATCTAGTAAACACCGCCTAGCACTGCGTGAAAAAGTCGTTTTCCCTACAAAAATTTAAAAAATTAAAGCCACAAATACAGTCAGCTACTGAACACATTCAGGCTTGATTACAACCAGTTCGGCTCAATATAAAACAATCATTTAGCACATTGCCATCACAGCCAAGTTACCAGAGCTAATATTCAAATTACAGTGATCCCTCCCTATATCGTGCTTCGACTTTCACGGCTTCACTCCACCGCGGATTTTAAATGTAAGCATATCTAAATATATATCACGGATTTTTCACTGGTTCGCGGATTTCTGCGGACAATGGGTCTTTTAACTTATGGTACATGCTTCCTCAGTTTGTTTGCCCAGTTGATTTCATACAAGGGACGCTATTGGCGGATGGCTTAGAAGCTACCCAATCAGAGCATGTATTACGTATTAAATAAAACTCCTCAATGATATACGATATGCTTCCCGCGTGGTGTTTGTTTGCTTTTCCCTGTCTCTCTCACTCTCTCTGCCTGACAGAGGGGCTGTTTGTACAGAGGCTGTTTGCTTAGAGGATACGGACTTCATATTGCTCCCTTCTTTGCGGCTGGCCAATTTATCGCGGTGCTTCGGCATACTTGAAAGATAAAAAGCATGTATTGATTTTTTGATTGTTTGGTTTTCTCTCACGCTCTCTCTCCGACATTCTCTGCTCCTGATAACGCATTCCTTTGAAGAGAAGATATGTTTGCATTCTTTTAATTGTGAGACGGGACTGTCATCTCTGTCTTGTCATGGAGCACAGTTTAAACTTTTGACTAAAGGTTGTTATTTCATGTCTAGAGGGCTCTAATAATGTTAACAGAGTGGGAGAGTTTATAAGGGCTTAAAATATATAAAAATAACCACACAAACATATGGTTTCTACTTTGCGGATTTTCACCTATCGCGGGGGGTTCTGGAACGCAACCCCCGCGATCGAGGAGGGATTACTGTACACTTCCTCAGGAGCTTCCTTTGATTTTGACAATCAGAAAAATGGTTCTTTATATCCAACAGTCCTGAAATGTCTACAGTGCCATTTCTAAGCTTTTAAAACTCCACTGAACCACAGGTAACAGCATTAACTCCAAATGGTACATACTTGTAACAGTAAAACATTTTCGCAGGAGTGGCTTCCCTCCTAAAATTACACCAAGGGTGCAGAATAAATCATTTAAGAAGTCATAAACAGATCAAAAAAAAATCTGAAGAATACGAGCTACCCAGCTTCAGCAAAGGTCATTCTCGATCACCTTATTAGACCAATTAGAAAGACAGGCATTAAGCTAAAATGGGATCAGTGAAGAATAACCAAAAACACACGTTTACTAGTCGTGTTATCTGGCTTTGCTCAGGAAATTTAATAAGACACAGGGTCTTGGTTATAGTGTTGTTAATCGGATGTATCAGAAGTGCTATATAAATAACAGAGTACTTTTCTGTACACAATGTGCTACTTTTGTCACTGGCCTTATTATTAGCTCAATGGAGCTCATTAATCTTGAATATGCTACATAAAATTGCTCATAAGTAAAAATTCATGCCGTAGATCAATTCTTGTTATGACTGGTGACTAACTTTAGCTTTTGTTAATGGTCATTAAAAAGCAGTTTTACAGGAAATTATTATTTAGAATTCAAACAAGTAGTAAGTTGGAAAAAAATGAATTTAGATTATATAATTTCACTCTGTAGTACATCAAAAAAGGAAGATTCAATTATAACTGAAAATAACACTTTTAAACAGTTGTCTAACAATACAATTTTTTTAGGGTTTAGATCATAAGTACAATGAACCGTGGCTTACAATAACTTATTACATACAGCTTTGACTTTTACAGGATGGACATTTACATGGGACTTTAACCCTCAGAAGTCATCAGGCCTGCCGACTGGCCAGATGCACAAACTGGAAATTTGGGAAAAAAGGGTACAATGTATCTGAAGGTACACAACTGCAGCTCTGAAAATGAGCCAGCAACATCTCCGTAGTGCAATCAAGGAGTCCCTGACATCAGTGCAAAATAGACAGAAAAAAAAAAAAAAAAAAAAAGTGTTGAGACTTAGTGAGCATTTGTGTTAAAAAGACTGTTTAAGAAAAATCACTTCAGCCACGATTGTGCTTGTCAGTTGAGTATTTTTTTTACATTTTAAATTATCAATGGTTTCTAAACAAAGATTATATTTGACTTTTGCTTGTTTAGTATCCTGTTTGATGAAGCTAAAATATGACCAAACGATTGACAAAATACCTTATTATTATTTCTTTATTTGCATATGAATTACCCCCGGCCTAACTAGGGTTCAGCATAATCATTTACATGTTCACATGCCTGGCACACCGCTTTTGTTTTGAATATAGGATGGGACAAGGAGGAAGTAGGTTACTGGGCATTACCTCGAAAAGGATGTGGTCATTTATTTAGAGGGGGACAGCTCATTAGAGCAACGCAGTTGCAGACAGATTTTACCAAACATACCAACATAAGCAAAATTGGTTTGATGGGAGTGTCTTTGTCAGTAATGATTTATTTTCAGTATACCTTCTAGTCCTAGTGATATGGGTCCCAATAGGTCTAACAAAGAAAAACGTTCCAAAGTAAGAGCATCATTCTAACAGTCATACAAGGTAGTGGTACTGTTATAGTTTGTTTTGCTGTATCAAAACCTGAATGCCTAGCTGTAACTGTAGGAAGAATGAGTTCTGCTGTGTATCAGAATATTCTTCAGGAGGATGTCCAGTTATCTATCTGGATTCATGCTGGAAGACAATGACCTAATGCAAAAATCTAAGTCCACAATATACGGGCAGAAAAGCAGCAAAATTAAACTTTTTGGACTGGCAGTGTCAATGTTAAGACTTAAATCCAAAGATACTGTAGGAAACGATTTGTACTCAAACACCCACCTGGACTTCTGCATTGAAGCAATTTTCCCTAAAAGGAAGATGGGCTGACACTGTGATACATAAGACTGATGTTGAATTATATGAGGAGTTACTAAGCTAATGGTTGGGCACCTAGCTATTAAGTATAAAGGTAAATACTTACTCACATTGTCCTCTTTATTTAATCAGATGCCCTTATCTAAATTTATTTTGCAATGTTTCTGCTGTGAAGATACTATACAAAACAAAACAGCAAATAGTTGGTAGGGGTGTTTAAACTTCTTTGATGAAAACCGCTTTCACCTCTCTATTTTAGCAAGAAAAGAAAGCTACCATGCTTCATTATTGTAGATTCCGAGTAAAGGTCCAGCAAGCTTAATTGGATGAGAAGTTTCCCTAAACCATTGTGAAACCCTGAAACTTTTTTTTAATATATATATATTATTATTATTATTATTATTATATATACATACATACATACACACATACACAGCTGGAACACAAACATCTATACTTTGTACACAAAGATACTTTATATAGTAACTTTTTATATTGCATTCCATATAAAGACATACCATGGAGCAACATACACAACTTTAACAATACTGAAAGCAACTTCATCATTTACATTCCAGAGGAAACTGGCCTTAAAAAAATGACTTATCAAGCCTAACATCACTTCCTGTCATTTATCTAGAATGTTAGCTTCCCACCTGTATTTCCTGCCGTCAGGACACCTAGCATATAATCATGATTAACACTCGCAAGCAGACAGGACTGATATTGAACAAGCGAGTGGGATTCCAAATCTCAAGACTTCACAAATGAAAAAGAAGAAGCATTAGATAAAGTTCAACACTTTTTCTGACATGCAACAAGAAAAATGGTCTATAGCAGTGTTTCCCAACCTCGGCCCTGAGACCCCCAGTGGCTGCAAGTTTTTGTTCCAACCAGCTTCTGTTTTTAATTGGACTCCTGGGATAATTAAGAAATGTGTTCTTTCCTAAGTTCTGTGTTTTGGGAGCAATATAGAAATTAGAAAACTAAATTTGGTTAAAAAAAAAAAAAAAAAATTTATATATTTTTTTATATACTGTATATTAAAATGCACCAAGCAGTTGTATGGGAATAATGTATTTTTTTCTTTAACAATATTTTCATCTTGATTTCCATTCTACCTTTCTAGGTGTTCTAATTGTTTAATTAATCCATCATTTACTAATTAGGGGGTCTGATGCTGAAGTACTTGCAGCCTTTGATTATTCAGTGATTGGCAGCGTGTCTGCTCTGCTCATTTTTAATTGTCATTAATAAGATACAAAGAAGGGGAAAACTGCACAGAGAAAGGGCAAAATATAATGAAATCAACAAAAGAGTTAAGCATTTAAATCAATAGCAAAAGCAGAAATATGTCTAAATGTCTTATAAATGTAAAAATCCTGCTGCTGTGCTTTTCTGAATGTAAAACAAAAGAAAAATACCAGCTAATTAAATGAAATCAGTGCTATCAGGTGTTGTCACTGATTAGGAATCTGGTTGGAACAAAAACCTGCTGTCACAGGGGGTCCCCAGAAGCGAGGTTGGGAAACACTGATCTATAGGCTGTAACTCCTTGCCAGACGGAGTAAATTAAAGAAAAATGATTGTATGAATAGGTGGCAAACAGAACATGGATTTTGTTATGGAAAGATACATGTCCCACAACTGGGAAAATAAAGTAAAGAATAAGTTCAAAACACACTTAACTCAAGTAGCCTGAAGCTAACACTCAACTGAAGTAGCCTAAAGCTATGGATGTGTCAAGCCTGCAGTAGGTGCTAGCTGACAAAAGAGAAATGAACACTCTAAAACAAACAAGTGCTATCTGTTGAGAATTAAAGTGATTAATATAATGATCAGTACCCAGCTCATTTTGATTGTTTACAGTGAGAATGAAACTAACATTTGGTACATTAAACAGTGTTCTCACTAGCGTTCGCCCGGCTAATTTAGTTGAGCGCCCGGCTGTCATTTTGCATGACATTGTGAGATGACAGCCGCAGATCTGCAGGCACAGGCAGATCTAATGATCTGCAGAGATGGCAAGGGACGAGCGGGCGGGTGGACAAATACTGCTAAAGCTAAAAGTGGGTGTCGAGGCGGAGCTGAATTCACAAGCAAAGAGTATGAGGAGATGGGGTTTCGAGAGCGGGCTGTACATGGTAATAGTCTGGGTGTAGCAGCTTAATAAAGTTGCAAGGAGTATGGAGAGGTGAGCGGGCGAGAGGGGGCTGTACATGCTAATAGCGGGAGCAGAGTGGCAGTTCACAAGCAAAGAGGATATGGAGGTGGGCGGACAAGAGGAGGTCTGATAAAATAAAATAAAAATCTTGTGAAACCAGCCTGTCAGATATCAGAAAAAAGGCGTCAGGAAGTGATATCTCTTTTCTCAGCGTCCGCGCAGTCTGTATAGTGCAGCGGAGCGTACAGCGGCTCTCTTCTTGTAAAGTTCATTGCAAACCAATATATACACATACAGTTGTTTAAGCATTAGGTGTGTTCTGTGTGCAAAAATCCTTGTAGCACTCACTGTGGTTCCTGTTTAAAGTGACCCCATCTGCCGTTCTTATATTTGCTCATATTTGCACCTGCGTCCATACTGCAAAAAGTGTGCAGAAACCCTTGCAGCACACACTGTGTCCTGAGCAAAAGTTTTGCCACTGAATTGCTGAGGGTTTTGTACGAATGCGTATTAGGGCCACGGTGAAGAAAAAAAAAAAAAAACTATATGTCGAGAATAAAGTTGAGATGTTGACTTTATTCTCGACATTTCCACTTTAATCTTGACGCTTATGACGAGAATAAAGTCGACAAGTTGCTACATAACTTATGACGGGGGTTTGAGAAAATCTAGTAAATTAAACATTCATTTTAAGATGAAGTTTAGTTTACGATGTTCTACTTTAATGACAAACTACGAGAATAAAGTCAACATGTCAAATCTAATCTCGAAAACAGAAAAGTTTTTCAGTATTCTGTGTGATGAAACCACAGATACCTCAGATGTAAAACAATTAATTATTTACATTAAATGTGTGTGCCAGGTCACTAAAGAGGTCAAAGTTAGTTTTGTATCAACCCGCAATATGATTGACGGCAAAGCGGAGACTATAACCAACACTGAGACAGACTATGGACACTCTAGGCTTGAAAACTGCTAATCTGGTTGGACTAGGGTCAGATTGAGCGGCTGTTATGATTGGGAAACAGAAAAGTGTGGTAAAACTGCTTAGAGATAAAACATCTGAACTCTTGGTGAACCTGCCACTGTGTAAAACCACCGATTGGCCCTTGCAAGTGCCCAAGCAGCAGCTGCTGTACCTTATTCAACAAAACTGAACATCTTAAGGCAGCTATTCTATTTCTTCCAAAATTCTTCAGTTAGGATGGCTGGTTTAATGGAAATTCAAAATATTCTAAACATTTCCCAGATTAAGCTGAAAATGGCCAGTGACGCTAGATGGCTGTCTGATGACTTTGCAGTACAGTCACCATGACAGTGTACGAGTGATCTCCTTGGAGGGCCCAGATCCTGGGAACTTTGATTATGGGAAAGCTTAAGACAACTGGGACTCTAGGAAGAAAAGAAGAATAAATATTTAACTGAAGACACCTTCTGCATATGCAAGTTGGCTTTGAAGAATATTTTTACATTTTTCTTCATTAGGTTTCCTATACTTTTTTTCACTGTTTTCATTTTTCTTCCCGACAGCGACAATACTTGTGCTTCTTGGTTTATGTCATAAAAATTATTTAAAATTTTTGTTAGGGTTGCAGGATCCTGAATTGGATACTTCTTAAATTTAATAAAAATATTCTTTCACAAGTGTCAAACCTTAAAAAAGGAAGTCATATTGAGCTTTGGAAAAAAATAACTAATAAAAATAGCGCACATTTAATTTTCCACACCACCAAATTTCCCCAATCCGCCCCACCTGGCTACTTTTTCTTACCACCCGGCTGGAAAAAATTTCTGGGGAGAACACTGATTAAAGATACCCAGGCTGACCCAGACACCACCAATACTTTTTTTTTCTTTTTTTTTTTTTTTTAAAACTTCCAAAGCCTGAAGATACTGTGTGGATCTTTTCAAGTTTTTGATTGAGTCATGTCTGTAAGTTCTAAATGTGACTCGACACAGAACAGAAACAAATGTACTTTGGAGTTAAGCATTTGTTTTGAAATAGTAGTGGGCAACATATTGGTTAATCAGGTATATCAGATGAAATAAGTCTTCCGGTATCGATCGTGAAAAAAAACATTTTTATCAAAACGCTAAAAACTGGTGGAAAACTTCAAATGCACCGCAGTCAATGTATTCAGACCCCTTCACTTCATACACATTTTTGTTATGTTGCAGCCTGGTGCCCACCTAATGAAGCAACACTCAAAATCAGCAAATGACTAAGTAATAAGGGTATATTAGAAATGTTTGCAAATTTATTAAATATAAAAACAAATATCACAAAGAGAGAAGTATTCAGACACTTTGCAATGAATCTTAAAATTTGGCTCAGGCACGTCCCATTCTACTGCTTACTGTTTAGAGGTTTTATGATGTCCACCTGTGGTAAACTGAACTGATTGGACATGATTAGGAAAGACACAGACCTACCTATATAATGTCCCTCAGTTGATACTGTGCATCAGAGCAAAAAAAAAAAAAAGACATTACATTGAAGGAATTCTCTGCAGAGCTTTGTGACAGGACTATGTCAATGCACAGACATATATACAATAAAATGTCTGCAGCACTAAAGGTTCTTAAGAGCAGAGTTGCCTTCATAATATTAAATGAACAAAGTATGGAACA
The DNA here is from genome assembly GCA_026402145.1 of Polypterus bichir lapradei. NCBI lineage: Eukaryota > Metazoa > Chordata > Cladistia > Polypteriformes > Polypteridae > Polypterus > Polypterus bichir. Next base: position 43,101,474 of record JANRMT010062857.1, read on the forward strand.
ACTCTTGCCAGACTACGCAATTATGGGAAAAAGGGCTTGGTACGAGAGGTGACCAAGAACCTGATGGTCACACTGGCTGATCTGCAGGTGTGTGGAGATGGGAGAAAGACCCAGAAAGATAACCAAGACTGCAATACTCCACTGATCCTGGGCTGTATAAGAAAATAGCAAACAGAAGCGACTCCTCAGTAAACACAAACATGAAAACCCATAATGAAGTCTGCAGAAAAGGTATGTACTGAATGTAAACAGGAAAAACTTCCATGCATCTGAAGTGAAGATGATGAATCATTCAATGTGGAGTTTTTTTGTTTTTTTTTTTTTTTTTTTTAGGACATAGCTGTTAATACTTTATCAAATAATGCATGGTTTCTATGTTCTGACCATATGTATTTATAATGGACATGTGGATTATTATTATTCAACACGAGTTAGGCAAGATTGGCTTTTCCCCATGGACATTTTCACATTGTTTGCTTTTGTCCAGAACTGGGCAGCACATGGTTCCATTAATAATGTCATCAATCCACAAAAACGTGAAATTAAAATTTTTTCGTGCCCACCAATGCAAACTAAAATGCGGTATCATATTAAGAAGATATTTTACTTTTGGGTGGAATATCCCTTTAGTGCACTTTTTCAACTTTTTTTCATGATTACATTAAATTTTTGGTGGATAGACTTTTATAGACCCTTAAGCAGCAAAGGAAATGATCCAGTAGTTTAAAAAAAATTGCTCATCAGTCAGTTAGCGACACAGAGCTTTATTATATGCACCTCAATATCCATTTTTCAATATTCTAAATCTGTCTGCCTACATTTACAGTTATAGCTATCTCTCACTGTATATACAGAACATATATCTTTATCAGTTCCCCTCCTCAAACCGTCACCTTATCGTGGAGGAGGGGTTTGCATGTTCCAATGATCCTAAGAGCTCTGTTGTCCGGGGCTTTATGCCCCTGGTAGGGCCACCCTAGGCAAACTGGTCCTAGGTCAGGGATGAGACAAAGAGCGTTTCAATAGACCTTCTATGATGAATAAAAATTTTGAACGGCGTTCTCCCTCGCCCAGACGCGGGTCACCGGGTCCTCCCTCTGGAGCCAGGCCTGGAGATGGAGCTTGATGGCGAGCATCTGGTGGCCGGGCCTGCACCCATGGGGCTTGGCCGGGCAAAGCCCGAAGATCAACGTGGGTCCCCCTTCCCATGGGCTCACTACCTATGGGAGGGGCCAAGGAGGTTGGGTGCAGTGCAAGTTGGGTGGTGGCCGAAGGCGGGAACCTTGGCGGTCCGATCCTCAGTTACAGAAGCTGGCTCTTGGGACGTGGAATGTCATCTCTCTGAAGGTGAAGGAGCCTGAGCTGGTGCAAGAGGTCGAGAGGTTTCGGCTAGATATAGTCGGGCTCACCTCAACGCACAGCTTGGACTCTGGAACCAATCTCTATGACAGGGGCTGGACTCTCTACCACTGTGGAGTTGCCACTGGTGAGAGGCACTGAGCGGGTGTGGGCATACTTATTGCCCCCAAACTTGGAGCCTGTACATTGGGCTTTACCCCGGTGGACGAGAGGGTAGCCTCCCTCTGCCTTTGGGTGGGGAGATGGGTCCTGACTGTTTGTGTGTATGAGCTAAACAGCAGTTTGGAGTACCCACCCTTTTCGGAGTCCCTGGAGGGAGTGCTAGAGGGCATACCTTCTGGGGACTCCCTCGTACTGCTGGGAGACTTCAATGCTCACGTGGGCAATGACAGTGAGACCTGGAAGGGCGTGATTGGGAGGAATGGCCCCCCGACCTGAACCCGAGTGGTGTTTTGTTATTGGACTTCTGTGCTCGTCACGGATTGTCCATAACAAACACCATGTTCAAGCATAAGGGTGTTCATATGTGCACTTGGCACCAGGACACCCTAGGCCTCAGTTCGATAATCGACTTTGTGGTCTTGTCATCAGACCTGCGGCCAGGTCTTGGACACTCGGGTGAAGAGAGGGGCGGAGCTATCAACTGTTCACCACCTGGTGGTGAGTTAGCTTCGATGGTGGAGGAGGATGCCGGTCAGGCCTGGTAGGCCCAAACGTGTTGTGAGAGTCTGCTGGGAACATCTGGCAGAGTCCCTTGTCAGAAGTAGCTTCAACTCCCACCTCCGGCAGAACTTCAACCACGTACCAAGGGAAGTGGGGGACACCGAGTCTGAATGGGCCATGTTCCGTGCCTCTATTGTTGAGGCCACTGACCGGAGCTGTGGCCGTAAGGTGGTCGGTGCCTGTCGTGGTGGCAATCCCGAACCCGTTGGCGGACACCGGCAGTGAGGGGATGCCGTCAAGCTGAAGTCCTACCGGACCCTTTTGTCCTGGGGGATTCTGGAGGCAGCTAATAGGTACCGACAGGCCAAGCGGAATGCGGCTTCCGTGGTTGCCGACACAAACTCTGGCATGGGAGGAGTTTGGGGAGGCCATGGAGAACGACTTTCGGATGGCTTCGAGGAGATTCTGGTCCACCATCTGGCGTCTCAGAAGGGGGAAGCAGTGCAGTGTCAACACCGTATATGGTGGGGATGGTGCGCTACTGACCTCGACTCGGGACGTTGTGGGACGGTGGGGGCAGTACTTCGAAGACCACCTCAATCCCACTAACATGCCTTCCAATGAAGAGAGAAGGCATCTCTGAGGCTGAGGTCACCGAGGTGGTCAAAAAACTCCTTGGTGGCAGGGCCCCGGGGGTGGATGAGATACGCCAGAGTTCCTCATGGCTTTGGATGTTGTAGGACTGTCTTGGTTGACGTGCCTCTGCAACATTACATGGACATCAGGGACAGTGCCTCTGGACTGGCAGACCGGAGGGTGTGTTCCAACTACAGAGGGATCACACTCCTCAGCCTCCATGGAAAAGTCTATTCTGGGGTTCTGGAGAGGAGGGTCCGTCGGGTAGTTGAACCTCTGATTCAGGTGGAACAGTGTGGTTTTTGTACTGGTCGCGGAACAGTGGACCAGCTCTACATCCATAGCAGAATCCTGGAGGGTGCATGGGAGTTTGCCCAACCAGTCTACATGTGTTTTGTGGACTTGAAAAAAGCGTTGGACCGTGTCCCTCGGGGAATCCAGTGGGGGTGCTCCAGGAGTATGGGGTACCGGACATGGTTCGGTCCCTGTACAACCGGTGTCAGAGCTTGGTCCGCATTGCCGGCAGTAAGTCGAGCCCATTTCCAATGAGATTTGGACTCCGCCAGGGCTTCCCTTTGTCACCGATTCTGTTCATAACTTTTATGGACAGAATTTCTAGGCACAGCCAGGGTGTTGAGGGGGTCCGGTTTGGTGGACTCAGGATTGGGTCACTGTTTTTTGCAGATGATGATGTCCTGTTTGCTTCTTCAGGCCGTGATCTTCATCTCTCTCTGGATCGGTTCGCGGCTGGGATGGGAATCAGCACCTCCAAATCCGAGACCATGGTCCTCAGCTGGAAAAGGGTGGAGTGCCCTCTCAGGGTTGGGAGAGAGATCCTGACCCAAGTGTAGGAGTTCAAATATCTCGGGGTCTTGTTCACGAGTGAGGGAAGAATGGAGCGTGAGATCAACAGGCACATCGGTGCAGCATCCGCAGTGATGCGGGCTCTTCATCGGTCTGTCGTGGTGAAAAAGGAACTGAGCCGTAAGGCAAAGCTGTCAAATTACCAGTCGATCTTCGTTCCTACCCTTACTTATAGTTAAGGGGTGTGGGTAGTGACCGAAACAACGAGATTGTGAATACAAGCGGCTGAAATGAGTTTCCTCCGCAGGGTGTCTGGGCTTTCCCTTAAAGATAAGGTGAGAAGTTCAGTCATCCAGGAAGCGCTTAGAGTAGAGCTGCTGATCCTCCGCATCGAGAGGAATCAGATGAAGTGGCTCGGGCATCTGATCAGGATGCCTCCTGGACACCTCCCTGATGAGGTGTTCCAGGCACGTCCAACCGGGAGGAGGCCCCAGGGAAGACCCAGGACACGCTGTAGAGACTGTCTCCCGGCTGGCCTGGGAACGCCTTGGGATTCTCCTGGAAGAGCTAGAAGAAGTGGCCGGGGAGAGGGAAGTCTGGGCCTCTCTGCTCAAGCTGCTGCCCCCGCAACCCGACCTCGGATAAGCGGAAGAGGATGGCTGGATGGACGGATAGATCTTGATCAGTTAGAAGAGGATCTAAGTGGCCAACAGGTTTATATTAGAAAGACTTTACTTTTTCATAATGACTATGAATCCGAGACATTTATAACCTTCCGGATATGAGTAGACTGAAATTAATATTAACATTTAAATGCATAAATGGTGCCACTATCAAAATTTTAATGGAAGCTAGTATATACATTTTACAGAAGTGTGTGTAAATACAGGTTCAAACTTTATCATTTGCAATTGGCACAGAACACAATGCACAAGTGCAACGTAACTGTTGCTTGTACGCTAACCCAAAAACTACTACAATCATATATTAACATTCACTTTAGTACTGTCATTTAAGTCTGAGCAAAGGCGGCTGCCAACATCAAATACAACATATAATCAATATAATGTAATGCTATAATATATGTATGAGATTACCGTAGGTAAACAAAAAGGTGGCAGTACGGCTAGTATTGCATGGTACTTGCATTACATTATGTTTTGTAAGCTGAAGTATTTTTAAACGTGCATAGATATGACTGGCAGAAATAGTGCAAAAATTGTACTGAATGTACCAACATCATGACTCAACTGGAAAACTGAAAGTGGCATCTTTGTAAAGCAAGGGCAGTACAGTAGTAATATTACTGTTGCTGGGAGCGCCTGTCACATCAGCAAAAAACAAGGATGAACATTTAGGTGGTGCATTTAGAAACCACAGGGCACTTGAACTTGGATGTCACTTAAAACAAAGTTTAGATCTACTACACACATCCATGGGAAACAATAAGAAAATATAACACCAGGAGAAAAACATGGACACTAAGTAAAGCTTGGCAGAGATACTCCTGACTGACAACCAGTTCCCTGAGAACTAAGGAAAAGTAGTCAATATAAATGGACAACAAACAAAAAAGTTCTTCAGTGCAAATACGTAGACTGTACATCATATTTATCACTTTTGAGGTTTGATATGTTTGCCACATCAACGCTCATTAGCTCAGTGATACAAATTATTACATACATGTGCAACACCGTTTAGCTGGTTTGGCTGCATTTCCCTACTTGATCAAATGTGTCCCAAAAATATCTCATTAAGTACACACAAATACTCCAAATTCCAAAAATATCCAAAATACTTCTAGTTGCAGGCACTCTGGATTAGGAATACTCAACCTGAACTGAAACTGAGGGTCTGTACTGCAAAGGGGGCATAACATATTTCTTCTGGCAGATAAGCAGATGGTGTGGCTGTTTTATAGTGGCCATTTTTGACAGCTGAGTAATGCTAAATGCTCAACAAAAATAAGCATTCCCCAAATCTTATAGCAAGACAGAGATCACCACTTCCTCTTATTGTCAAATGGCTCCTGTTCACGTAAATCACAAGGCATTGCTTTAAAAGCATCTTGCAAATTAATATATGTGTAGAAGAATACAACTTCTGACAAATATTAATCTACTAACCAGAGCACTTTAGTGATCTATAAATTAGAATATTAAGATGTCAGCAGCAATATAGGCAATTCTTTTTTCTCCCCACTTTGTTAAAATAGTGTTTCGGTTATTATTGTCTAATTATGGAGACATTCTGAATTTACCCATTTGCCCTATTTCAGAATCTACACATTTAAATACACAAAACTTCCAACAGCAATGGGTCCCAGGAATGAACCAACCCTGAATGGAGCAGTGCATAACAGGGTACACTTGAGAACAGGAACTCTGAAATTACAGAATTGTTTTAAACAAAATCTCATTATTATAAAACTTTTCCATTTCAGTCATTTTCAAAATACTCTCCTCAAGAAGTCACACACTTCTCCTAGTGCCTTTCCCATCATGGCAAACATTGCCTGAACATCTTTAACATGAGACCCCCCCAGAACATGGGGGTATGCAGTGCCTAAAAATATATATAAGCTTACCCATTTTATTATTATATAACACTGAACAGTCAATTTTATTTGACTTTTTTGATACTGAAAAGGATTCTTTAATGTCAAAGTGAAAACAGACCTCTGTAAAGTGGTCTAAATTTACAAAAATGAAATGCAAAATAACTGATATCATATATGTACTCACACCCTTGAACATGACACCCCTAAATCATTAGCACAGCCAAATGGTTTTAGAAGTCCCCTCATTAGTTCAATAGAGATTTTAATTGATTGCAGTATAAATACTCCTGATATTTTAGGATGCCTCTCAAACATACTATAAAACTTCTATCTCCACCATCAGAAAGTCTCATTGAGTGTAAACTGAAAAACATTTTGGAAATTTACACCAAACAATTGTTGGACTAGGGCAAAGAAAATTAACAGCCTCTTCCCTGTGGTCTATGCTTAAAGGCCTGTTCTTGCTAACAGGAGTCTCGCTCCTTATAAGCAGCCAGTTGGTCAGCCACATAATAGTAATAATTTGGCTGTATTTTAAAATCTGGGTGATCTCAAAGATTTAAACAGCAGTGTATTAACTATGTTGACTGAAAGTGCACAGCATGCAAGATGCAAAGAATTTCATCACTGACAAAGTGAATCAGACTACTAATTAGCACTCCAAACTGTTAAACATTTGGTTTAAAGATTGTAGCAATGATGTTGTGGCTTTTTTTTTTTTTAATCAAAGAAGTTACAAACATTGAGCAACACTAAACAAGAAACAACACTTTCAGAACTAGAAAAGGAGGTTGTGCTTTTTATCAAAAGGCTAGAAGAAAGAAAATGTATCTGAACTAGTATGTGAGAAACTGGAAATTAACACATTATATTACAATTTACATTTAGTCCGAGTCAGTATCCCAGTAACTGCTTCAGACTCAGACTCTGCAGCCATGGATGCAGTACTGTATTTAAGAAATGTTGTAATTTACCACACTTACTAAACTGTGTGTGTGTTAAATAACTCTTTTGCTGTACAAAGCCCACTTCACAAACAGTGAATGCAATGTTGTGCACCAACAACTTCTACCTACACACCACATGAACAATGAATATAGGTCCTGCAAAATGCAATCAGTTTAGCATGTTATACTTTAGTTCTAGTTTTTCAATTACATTTTTAAATTCACTGATTTCATATCAGTCATGTGGTAATCTCACACAATGTGTGGTACTCTGAATCACAAAACTATCATTTTCTTTCTCATGCCTACTGCAGAGTATACATATCGCTCTTTTTTCCCCAGAAAATTCTTGAAAGGCCAGTGTGTTCACACTCTTAAAAATGTGTATTTTTTGAAGGAGCCAATTGACAGTTTCCAGCTGCTTTACTAAAAACCTCCACATTCTGTAAATTATTACAGCATTCTATTCACAGACATTCATTTTAGCGGAATATTTAAAACCTCTCCTTATACAGTATTTTGAAACGCTGAAAAACACTTGGAAAATACTAAGCTTTGCTTTCATTTTGAAATATCTACAGTATTGCTTTTTGGTCCAAACATTTCCAAAGTAAAATATTCTATTTACACTTCTGTGTAACTCTACTTCATGAGGTGGTAGCACATTTTTGTTTGTTTTATTACAGGCTTACCATTCTCATATTTCCATAGCAAAGCACAAATAATCATGGAGATGATTCAATCTTCAGGTTATGGTGAAGCCCACTGTAGAAGACCTATAGTATGATAATCTTAAGTGGTGGGCACAGAATGAATTTGCAGAACTTGGCACAGACAGCCTGATTTGCTCAATATTCTCTAGTAAATGGCACATGCTAAAAATCTTAAATTGCATGAAACTCCCTAGCCTAAAGCACTCCAATTTAGACAGTCGCAAAACAAGCAAATTCTTGGCAAGACTGTAAATTATACATCTCTTAATATGAAAATTAGTATTATAATTTGGGGAAAAGAGACCCAGGTGGGTGGAAAAACTGAATTTTAAATGATAAAAAAAGGCAATTAGGTTTGAAGCAAGTACAGCTTATTCTCTTTAAAAGCCACTGCACAATAAATTTACAACATGAAAAACAAATTGAGTCAGTGAAAGGCCGCATCAGCATGCATCTATAAACATTTAAAGGTAATTTTTAATTACTTATAGCTATGGACTCCAGATATGGAGAAGTATTTTGAACAAAATCAAATACTGAAATAAATAAAATTGCTCTGAAATGTGAGCATAAATAAGTAAATGTGTCTCAAAATGTATTTGGTATAGGCCAAATGTATTTTTGTAGCTAATTTCTTTAATTATTTCTTCATTTATTTATGTCACTGACATCACACACATCACCAAATCCTGCTTGAAATTAAAAATGTAACTAACTCATCAAACCTGGGAGGGCAGGCTCTACACAGTGTTAATTGGTAAATCAGCAGTTCTCCAGACAAACCTTCAGCCATCAAATGCCACATTTACAGCAGAAACCCAAGATGCAGGCTCCAAATGATGAATTTAGAGCTGAATTCTATAAAGTAGCAATTTCACACAAGTTTTTCTTGAACTCATAGTCAAGGTGCACAGTCAAAGCTTTGAACAAGTCCCACGGAAGACTCCTAAGTCAAGAAAAACATGCAAGTCCATTCTGTTGATGACTGACCAATCAAGAACTGCACTTTCTAGAGCCTGCCCTCTCAGCTTTGAGGAAAGAAAATGACAGGTTTAAATTTAAGCTGTATTTCATTTTTCTTTTGGAGCAATGTGGGGGCTATGTGGTCTCATAGCCTTGGAACCCCTGGAGATTGTTTTTTTTCTGTCCTCTTAACCATCAGACCTTGCTTTATTCTGTTACTTAGAATTGCCTAATCGTATTTTTATATTTTCTTATAATCTTTTCTTTCTTCATCTCGTAAAGCACTTTGAACTACATCATTTGTATGAAAATGTGGTATAGAAATAAATGTGGTTATTGTTGAATAGAACAGACAAAATTAAATAGGCTACAAAAAACACTGCACAACATATTTACTTGTTAAAGCGCTAAAAAAAAACTTAACAGTGGGGTGATGAAATGTACAACCATAGGCATGAAAGTAGGCAGTAAAAGATAGTAGCCAGGGAACTGAAACAAAATGATACTGGTTTAGACGCTGCTCATGACTTACTGTGTGAAGTCATTTAATCTAATTATACACCAAATAATTTAAAATAAATGTAAACATGTGTAAAAAAATAAACTGATGTTATACAATAAAATATAGAACATAAAATATCAGGAATTTTACAAAAAGGTTAATTAAAATGCATTTGCTAGGACAACTTGCTTATATAATTTCCAGCTAATGCCTTTCAATCTGACCTATCACTTACAAATTTCACCTGCACTGGTAATTATTAATTAACAATAAAGTCAAACTTCTAAAACTATTCAAAGTAATGACCACTCAAGAAATGAACAGAATAACCCATTCAATCAAATATGTCAACTACTATTTATGAGTAGCCATTTTTAATGCATTTCATTACACATCCATCCCCTTAGGTACTGTAATAAATATTTTAATATTTTCTACAAGAATGGATTTTTTAAAAATACTGTGCAACAAGCATACAAAATGTAATGTAATAGACATTAAGGCTGTGAAGTTCACTGGTACTGCATAAGCACCAAAACACTCAATTTCTAAAAGAGTACAGCACCAGAACTTTACTTTTGGTACAAGAAGTTAACATTAGTTTAAGAGTCTCATGCTCCATTGTTTATTAGTGCGTTTGCAACTAAGCGACCCCCATGGGATGTTCTTGGAGATACTGTATACCTATTAGTTCTGGCTCGAATCACCACAGTGAGGACCCCCAATGCCAATGAACGTTATGTACTGCTATAAACATACTCCAAGGGTGAAAACTCCATGTATTATTTGAGGCGTAAGATTCTGTGAGAAAGCAGACAAGACAGCAGTGAAACAGAAGTATGGGATTTGCCCGGGGAGTTATCCATTACTTGCATCGAGATATTAAAATTACCAATTCAACACAAATGGACATACACTTTAAAATTAAACAGGCTGGTAAATACTTTTAATCAATAAAAACAATGCAAATAGGGATGTCACAATACCAGAATTTTACCATTCAATAATAATGCCACTGAAATTTCATTATACTCAATACCTTGACAAAAACACAAATCTTATTCACCCTCTTTTTTTTTTTTACCTTCCCTATTTATCTCCAGTATTAAAGTGAAAAATGCTGTTCCATTTTCCTTAATATATAAATACTAATACGTTTACTTATTTGGCAGACACCTTTACCCAAGGTAACTAACAACATTTCAGACATCATTTGTTCCATGTCTTTTGTTTTTTTTTTGTTTTTTTCCCTCAAACTAGAGCACAAACAGGTGAAATAACCTGCTTATGGTCACACAGTGCTTATAGTGGGATTTCAACCCACAATCTAAGGGTCTGAAGTGTACAGCCTTAACCACTACATCACAGTGCCTGCCTAACATTACTCTACATTGCAATAGCAATAGCTATAAAATACTGGCAAACCTATCAAGAAGTTTCCCCAACTATCATTTGGCATTCATAATTATCAAAATACAATTAAGGGCTTGAATTTTAATGTGTCATGGACAATGGGATCCCCTCTCAACAAATGGGGTAAATTTTATAATCTTGAGGTGATTTAAGCATAGTTTTTAAAAGATGGTATCAACATGGACTACCTAATTTCTTATCATATAAATGTTACAAATTTATACTGACATATTCTCTCCATTAACTGAGAACTACTGCTTACTAACCATAACAATTAAAACTGAAAACTTAATTAATGAATTCCAAGAGAAATTACGATATTTTAATATAAATTTAAATCTGTTCTTATGTTTGTTTTCGTGAATAGTTAAGTCACATGGCCTAGTTTCCAGAATGGAGGTATGATTTTTGGCCGCAATTCTTTCATTAAGACCTCTTTTGGCCAGACTTCTCCAGACAGTAGATGGGTATGCCAGAGTCCCACAGATTTCTGCCAGTTCTGAGCTAATGGCTCTGCTGGACATCTGATTTCAAAGGGAAGTAAGCATGATGTCTCTTTCATCTGACGCACTAAGTTTCCTTGGCTGACCAGTGTCTATGGTCCTCAACATTGCACTTTTCTTCATGCTTCAAAAGAGCTTGAACAGTACATCTTGAAAACCCAGACTGCTTTGAAAGTACCTTGTGTTTTGATGCGGTGTTCAGTTATGTCATGGTTAATGACCTGTGACCAGAAACTGCCCTCCACAACCTCATTTTGAGATCAGAGTTTGGTTGATCCTCACCTAGTTTTAAGCCTCCTGTTAAACAGCTGTTTCTGTTTCAGTTAATGACTGTTTGGTTTCAATCAGCGTATAAAAATGTAGATCATTAGCAATTGTTTGGTGTTATTGGTGTGAAACAGACTCGACACACTCAAAAAAATGGTTTGGGGCAGCCACCCATATAACATCCCTGGCTGCAAAACGGTATGCAAATGGCACTGATGTGCATAGGATGAAGCCCACAGTAAAAATTATGGCGGCTTTAAATGTCAGAAACAGAAGCAACATTTTTCAGGGTGCCAGAACCGGAAGTGACATCATCATGGGTGAATCAGGCCGGTTTTCCCGTGTTTGGACTGCAGATGGCAACAGAAGAAGGTTTAGTGCAACCTGCCACCCCCCTGGCCTAGCGTGGAATTACCTTCTTTTGGTCCATACAGCCCCTTTCTACTCACACGTGTGTGACGTTGGTTAATCATACACCTGACTATAATTCCACAAAATCAATGACTTTGTGCAAGTGTACCTATTAAGAATTGATACATGTTTGAAGGCAAATGGTAGTCACACCAGATTTTTCTAATGTTAGCTCACTTTGCATTTTGTAAGTTGATATAATTAGAATGTATATTTATGAAAGCACTTACGGCATTTTTTCCACACCTACCTATATATACATATTTTAATTTGTTTAAACTTTTTCCCTATGTGAAATTAAACTTAGGAGCTTTACACTAATCAAATTTTAGAACCCCGTAAAACATTTTTTGTTGTTATTTTCCAAGATTCTTATATGACTGATTATACTTTGTTATCGGTTAGCCTGTGCAAAAGCCAAACGAATGACAAAAATGTATAGAGTTTGCATGTCCATATTTAGCAATGAAATGTGTTTTTCTTGTCCTACTAAATGATATTTGGCAGTGCTGTGTAACACTAAATACAGTTTATTTTGGTATTAACAATTGGATCAGCTCATTTAATCATCGCCAACACCAACAGACATTTAATTTACAAACGTGTCTCAACTTTTACTTGCTATAACTGTTCACACTGCAACTGCACACAGTGCTATATGCACAGCAGTGCTAAGTGCATGCAACGTTTCCATCTCAACTGCCAAGTGTACACTACCTGTTACATAAGGGATGGATACTTTAAAGCACATCTGGACATGACCTACGTAATCGACGAATGAATGCAAAGCCTTCGTTCCTTTCTACTAGAAAAGTTTCTAGGGTCCGTATAGAACACAGTATTAAAAAGTGATTTATTACTCCATCCTCTTAAAATATCGTGACACTAATGAGTTGAACGATAAAAACTCGTATCTGATCTATCATATCACTGCACTCACAAAGCATACATGAAGCTATTTATGAATTGACTCCATAATGGGATAAAAGTGGCAATAACGAAAGCCTGCATTTGTGTTTTGGCTAGTGTTGGGCGGTATGACCAAAATTCTATAACAGTATTTTTCAAAATTATACCGGTTTCACGGTATTCAATGGTATTTTTTTTTCCCCATGCATGAGTTGATGTTAACCACATTTTCCACTGCAATTACTGCAGTAGACTGGCTAAGAATATCCTATTCTACTGTCATGAGAATTGTACATTGTACTAAAAAACATTAACGATAGAATTACCAGAGCCTACAAAAAAAACTTGTAGATCCGTCCCACCTTAAATCACTTTTCACCTCTCCATCAGCATCTTAATTTTCCTGTAAATGTCTTGATAAGCAGCAAACAGCCTGTTATAACATCCCCCACCGGCGCATAGTCTTCTGAGCTCAAGTCTGTTTACCTGCATGTCAGTTGCTGGGAATTGTATAGAGTGAGAAGTCAAGCAAAATCACACCTTTTATAAATACTACATCGTTATTTGGAACGCATGCATTTCATGTGTGTCTCGTGTCTACAAAGATCTATGTAAACACATCGTTAAAACAGAAACATTTTTCATGTTTTAGTAGTAATTGACAAAATGTAGACATGAAGTTTATAAGGTGTCTGTTGTCAAAGCGCAAATGCCGCATGATAGTCTGATAACGGTGACGGGGCATCGTATGTTTGATTGCCAGTACAACAAATAGTTCTGACCAGGCATCAGCCACAGCACCAACTGTAGTCATCGCTACTCTTATCAAAAGAATGGAGATAAATGCTTTGACAACAAAGACACCCGTGCAGAACGTGTGAAAAACAACTGATTTGCTGCAATTCCGGACATCTGGCAACATTTTATTGAGAACTGTGTTCCGAGTTACAACCCAGTGCAATATATTACAGTTGATGAGCAACTGTTTCCAACTAAGGTCCGTTGTCCTTTCTTACAATACATTGCGACCAAGCCTGATAAATTTGGCATAAAGTTTTGGATGGCGGCAGATATGGAGACAAAGTACATGTGCAATGCCACTGCTTGTTTAGGAAAAGATCCCAGTCGTCCCACGGGAGAGAGACTTTGAGTCTGTGGTCATAAAGCGGGCATGCTCAAAAAAAAAAAAAAAAAAAACACACGTGCAATGCTATGAGAAGTGCATGCAGACACTTCAGTTTGCAAGTATCCTACAGCGTAACGTCACAAGTACAGTACAGAGCTATACCGCGTCTTTATGTGAAAACAGCAGTGTCAGATTGGGGGGGGGCGTAGGGTAGGATCGTGAACACGACAGAGAATGAAACTGAATTAAAAAAAATAAAAATAAAAAAAAAAAAATAACCTTTACAAGTATCATACATTTACACCGGCTGTTACAGACTGAAGTCAAATGTATGGTTTTTATTCTAAAATACCGAGGATAAAAGCAGCTCATTTCTCAAAACGGGAGTCGTCGGGGATCGAACCCGTGAAGTTTTGATTACCAGTCAACAGCTGATACAGTTGCGCCACCGAAACAGTCGTAGTAAATGTGTGTCAATGTCGCACCCTAACGTGGGTTCTTTTTTTGAATAAAAGCGTTTAAAAGTGTTTTGATATTTGGACTTCAGGCTTCACACATTATAAACTTCATGTCTACATTTTGTCAATTACTACTAAAACATGAAAAACGTTTCTGTTTTAACGATGTGTTTACATAGATCTTTGTAGACACGGAACACACATGAAATGCATGTGTTCCAAATAACGATATAGTATTTATAAAAGGTGTGATTTTGCTTGACTTCTCACTCTATACAACTCCAAGCAACTGGCACGCAGGTAAACAGACTTGAGCTGAGAAGACTGCGCCGGTGGGGGATGCAACAGCAGGCTGCTTGCAGTTTGCTGCTTATCCACACATTTACAGGACAACGGACGCTGATGGGAGAGGTGAAAAGCGATTTAAGGTGGGATGGATCTACGAGTTTTTTCGTAGGCTCTGGTAATTCTAGTATTAATGTGCACACAAGTATTAATACAGGTTTGCATGACCAAAGAGTGATAGTTTTCACAAGAGTGGCACTAATGAAGAGAAGGAATCACACTACATGACAGTTGCAGTCAAAATATAGAACCTTTTTATTGAACAAATTTTGCAAACAACTTAACCTATAATTTTGACAACATATTTTCAACCATCCAAAGAGGAATTTAGACTTAGTCAAATATCCAGAGGTGCTTGTCACTGAACATGTCTTAGAAAAGGAATAAATAGTAAATACTTTTTGTAAACAAACTACACTTTCTGTTAATGTTAACAATCTCTGTCCACCGACACATTAGCTATATGGATTGTAATGGCGTTGGTTATCTCGATCCACCGCTTGCTTTTTTTGTCATATCTAGTTCCTCTAGCAAACGCATCTACAAGTGACGCCTGACTCAAGTGTCCTATAGCTTTTTCAGTTTTACCCGAGGACGTGGAGGGTGCCAATCTTAGTTCCATACATTCATGATAGTCCAAAGCATGTTTGCGGCTCAGGTGGTGCAGCAAATTGCTTGTGATGCCGCCTCTGGTGACAACTTTAGCTTGACAGCATTTGCAGTAAATAATTTTTTGGTCCACATCCAACCTTTTAAAAGCAAAATATCTCCAGACAACAGACACAGCTCCTTTTTCGGCAAAAGTTCTTCTGTGCCCCCATGTTAAACTTTATCATCTGCTATAGCTTCAGTTTCAGAATGTTCTCCGTTCATTTTCACTGCACAATACCTCCACTAACGCATGTACTCCATTGCATGCGTGTTTAGCGGTGTAGCAGTGAAAACTGTCCACCCCTTAAACAGTTTCTCGCTGCTCTACATTCCGAACGTTGATTAGGCTATTTAAACCGGTATTGCGGTATAAGAAAAATCCATATCATAACAAAAATAAAAGTTTTCGACATGAAACAGTATACCTCCCAGCGCTAGTTTTGGCTTTTTTTTTTTTTTAAAATAATGAGCACAATTCCCACAGTCATGTGCTGAATTTCTCCAATATTGAAGACAAATATTTCCAGACAGGACTTCTGTTTTTCTTCTCACCATGTGGAGATGCAGTGTTGTATCATTATCCCTGAGAGGACCAAAATTGAAAGCAATATGCATAATTCTATTACTTGTATTTTTTTTACCACTATTAATGTGATAGTGTGCATGCAAAAAAAAAAAAATACAATGTTAACCATTTTAATTTTGATTTGAAATACTTCCTGGACAGGAAACTGTCTTTTTTGCATGACCTTTTGCAGGTCAATGCACAGAGACAGCCATTGTACAACGTCCCAGGGCCAAATTGGAATAGGATTCACATTAAAGGTTACTAATTTTTGTATTTAACATTTTCTATAAAATGGCCTTGCACTCTTATTTCCACAATATTCTACAACTGACGCTGTTTGAGGAAAAAGCACGCTTGACCAAAGAAGAGCTGGGTAAATAAGTAAAAAAATTTTAAGGAAAAAGATTTGACTGGGGAGCATATGCAGGACCGAGCTGTATAGAGAAGATGGATCAGGCACATCGATCTCACATAAAAGGGAAAACAGAAAGAAGTTTTATAAACAGAATTAAAAATTATGCCATAAGATGTTTAATCAGAATATGAAAACTCAATGAATAGTATACACTTTTTTGTTGAATTTAAAAAAGGGAAAAAAACAGAATTGTCAACTTAGAACCTGCTTGTCATTTGGGTTTGTGAGGTAAAATGGAAAACCCTCACAAATGTTAAACATGCAAACTCTGCACAATCACCTGGAACTTTGAGGCATTAGCAATAAGGAAATGTGCACTAACAAAATCAATAAACCTAAAATAAAACCTGTCCATCTGGCCTTTCAGGTTTCAATCACTTCTTCCAGTTTAATTTTGGAAAAAATGGAATAATGTCTCAAACTTTATGACTAGCAATGGCTGGAAAATCATTTACAACACAAAAGGAAGCCTCATATGATAAGAGCATGCTGGTCCCCCAATATATCTATTTTCCAGCAGCAGTAGCAGTTATTCCCACTCATATTATGAAGGGAATTAGTACAGTGGATCAAGACTTGTATTTTAAAATTAGTTCATCAAGAACACGGGGACACAGTTGGAAACTTGTTAAGGGTAAATTTCACACAAACATTAGGAAGTTTTTCTTTACACAAAGAACGATAGACACTTGGAATAAGCTACCAAGTAGTGTGGTAGACAGTAAGACGTTAGGGACTTTCAAAACTCGACTTGATGTTTTCTTGGAGGAAACAAGTGCATAGAACTGGCGAGCTTTGTTGGGCTGAATGGCCTGTTCTCGTCTAGAATGTTCTAATGTTCTAATATGCAGCAAAAGTATTTGCTCCTGGTAGACATTCTACTAAATCCACATATATACATCTGCCATTTGTCCTGAACATCTCCATCACTTCAAGCTTTAAATATTACTCACTCTCTCGCTTTCCAGTTGTGTTCCTCTCTTTTACATTCACCTTCACTCTGGAGCATTAGTTTGAACTGGCTCAGAAATGAGTCTAAATGTTGCTTCATCTTCATACTCTGACATATTAAAATTATAAAAAGTGAAGTTTGTCTAAATGCTTTGAAAAATGTAAAAAACTAAAAAATAATCAGAAAAAAGTGTGCAGCCTTAATGCCTGAATCTCAATCAAAGAGCACATACTATTGCAAAATGTACAAAAATAAACTATTAGAAACCACAGTCCTTAGGGAGGAAGGTTGCTATACTGGAGACAGAGGCAATAAAGGGGTGAGCTGGCTTTCTTTAAGTCTCACACCATCTTCAAATACTGGCCCAATATCTGTCTTTTTTGACCCAATTATGATACGGGATGTCAAAAGAACCAATACATCAGTATTAAGTCAATACCGAAGTTCCAAAAACAAAATGGTATAGCATTATTAGAGAATCAGTATTACCAAATGAGAGTTGGTACTGCAGTTGTATGATTGCAAGCAGACAAATTACTCAGTAAGGCAGAATAACACACTAGAAAAGCATGACTAAGAACCACACGTGAAAATGGATCACAATGGTGATAATACAGCATTGCATCAACACCTGTTGAGGAAAGGAAAAAAAAAAAGGCAAAAATCTAATCTGGAAAGTCTTTGTGTTCCAGAAAGGAGGAATTCAGCACACAATTGCAGGAATCGTGTTGCTCATTATTTAAGGTAGAGAAAAAAAAATAAATAAATGCATTGGCCTTCATTACTATCACTTTTATCCCATTAAAGAGATATTTCAGAAATGAATTAATGTTTCTTCGAGAGCAGAATAGCATGATGGATCAGAGAAGGTGTAATTATTCAGCTTATAATGTCATGAAGGTGTAAAAAGGGCCAAAATAGTGAAATTAATCACTTTTCAGCATATAGTGTCAAACTGTCTCAAAAAAGGAACAGAGGCTTTGCATTCATTTCCTGATTATACCAAACATGCGACAGATGTCTGTTCAACCAGTACAATAAAGCGTCTTTTACAGAAGTTCTTGAACTGTGGATTAATGTAAAACTAATACATTTGACTTTACACAAGAAATTAAAGTTTAGATGAATGTATGAAAAAAGGCAAGGGTAAGTTTTGGGAAATTAAAGTGCAAGAATTTTGTGACATTTGAAAACGTAATCAAGACACATCTCTTAAATATTACTCCTTAGCAATTTTTTTAATATGCTAGTGAGGCAATACTCTGACAAACCAGATTTTAAAAGCAAAACAGCTTTGTTACTAAAACAGCTTTAAACAATTTGATACTTTTTAATGCCAGTACTACCTTACATGAATGCTAGTGGGAAGCCTTGATATAATGAAGGTTCACGTAATATATATATTTTAAAAAAAAAATTTGAATGGGATTTCTGTTTCTGCTGCGATTTCAAACAGGTATTGAGTATTAAGAAACCTTCCTGGTATTGAATACAAAAATCATGGTTATCATGACATCCCTAATATTAAAAACTGCTTAAGGTGTCCTGTACATCAGAGTTGTGAGAGTTGTCAGAATTCAAAATGTGTACTGGCAGTACAAAAATGATTTTTGACAAATGATCTGCTTTATGTAAATTTAGGCAACTTTACTAAACACCTGATTTCTGAGCTAAAAAGATTATATTAATTTCTGTATGGGTTGAGAACAACCAAACTAATCTAAATGAAAAAAAAAAAAAAACAAAAGCCAATAGTGAAACAAAACTGCCTCAAAACACATGGCAAAGTAAATGCTTTTTAGAAGCTGTACAGTGTATGGTATGTTTACCTTTTTAACTTTTCATTAATTTTGGTAAATATAGGAGGAACAAAGTTTCACCTTCAACAGTTGAAAACCAGGGTGCTTTTACCGATTTCAAGCAAAAATGTGTCAAATTCGACTCAAAGGTGTTGAGGGTAGCAAAAAAATAGCATTACACAAAAATAAATGTTTCATAAACTAAGGATCTACACTTTACCAAACTTCTAGAAATCTCAGGACAGGAATCAATACTCTAAAAATACTCAGAAGTGAAAATTTTAGTTTTTAGGCTTTTGCATTACACATAATCTGGTGCCCCCCAGACTGCCATTATAAGCAACTGAGGTGGGGTGCCACCTTTTCCTTTCTCATCTTGGTGCTTACACTGACCTATACAGTATGGTCAAGTCTGTGGACTCCTGGCTTTCACCTCTATACAAGCTTGTCGGGCATCCCATTCCAAAACCATGGGCATTAAATGGAGTCTCTGATGCTGGATGAGAAGACTTAGCTCACAATGTGTGTTCCAGTTCATTCCAAAGGTGTTCAGTAGGGACGAGTTTGGGACTCAGTGCAGGTCACTCAATTTCATCTATATCCTCCCTGCATGGAGAGTGAGTAGTGAGAAAAGTGTTATATAAACGTAAAGAATTAATAATAATATTATTATCATTGTCATTACAGGCCTGGCTTTACCCACAGGGAATCATGCCGGAATACAAAACGGACTTCCACAAACTGTTGCTACATAGTTGGAAGCATACAACTGTCTAAAATGCTGTAGCATAAAAAGTACCCTTCATTGAAACCAAAGGGCCTAAACAGTACCTGTTCTGTGTATTGTATTGACCCCTTTTTGACACCCACTGCACCTCCAACCAACCCGGATAGGGGTCTCCTTCTGAACTGTCTTTCCCAAAGTTTCTTAAATTTTTTCCCTACAAGGGTTTTATTGGGATTTTTTCCTTGTCTTCTTAGAGAGCCAAGGCTGGGGGGCTGTGAAAAGGCAGGGCCTGCTAAAGCCCATTGTGGCACTTCTTGTGTGATTTTGGGTTATACAAAAATAAACTGTATTGTACCAGACCATTATCACTAAACAAAAATATTACAGTATGCACTGCACAGTCTAGAGCTTTTGCTATGTTCATGTGTTCTCAGTCTATTCAGAGCTCTGACTTGTGACATTTGAACCTTCCCATTTCAGTGGATTTAAGTGGGTTTCTGGTCTGGCTATTCGAAGAAACGCAAGGTTGCTACAGATTTGTTGCATGGTCTGGAAGAAAAAAAAGAACACACTTTTTGCAGAAATAAGAAGAAAAATAAACTTATTAAATATTCATTACTTTGCTCCCAATGCAATTTGACAAAAATGTCTTTTCTGGCTCAACCCAATTTGTATAACTGACTAAAGTGAAAAGTCAACATTACATCACAACTAGAACAATTTGGGTAGCTATATTTTCTCAGAACTGTCCAACTTGTAACTGTCCAACTCCTAGTTAGCAGTACTTTCACATGGACTTTCCAACTTCAGAAACAGCATCTTCCAAACCTATATTCATCCATCAAACTACCACATAGTGATGCATGATTCATCAACTCAGGAGAACTTGTATCTAACTACTCCAGAGTACAATGGCCACAAGCTATACACTATTCCAGCAGACACTTGGTATTGTGCAAAATGTGTGCAGCTGCTTGGCCATGAAAACCCATTTCATGAAACTACCAACTCAACAGTTCAAGAGCTGATGTTGCTTCCAGAGTCAGTTTGGAACTCTGCTGTGAATGACGCATTGGATATGATTTTTTGCATTCTACACACTTCAGTACGTGGCATGACACTTCTACTTTAGAATAATAGCACTTGTACTTGAATAGAGCAGATCTGGCACAGCATGCATGTCACATGCTAACTTGTGGCAAAGGTGACATCCTATGACAGTACCAAGTTAAAAGCCACTAAACTCTTTTGTACAAACTATTCTACTGCTGGTGTTTGTCAATTAGAGACTGTATGTCTATGTGCTTGATATTATGCACATGTTAAAAGGTTTAGCTGAAAAACCTGAATGTGATTATTTGGATTGGCGTCCGTATATTATAGGCCATAAAGGTTATGAGAAAGTATGTATGGTAAACACTGATTATACTAAAATAGAGCCCTGAACAGCTTAAGAACAAATCTAAATGCTAAGGTGTCTAGACCGTGTTCTATAGTGACAAACAACGTAACACTGGATTACTGGAAACACACAACCTTCACCTGGAGAGACAGTCCCATGGTACAGTGCACTGCTGCCTGTTAGCAGGCAGTTTACCTCTAAGTGTATCCATCTTTAAAGTTAACTGGTCATTAGACAAACAATGAGGGAGAAGGAGGAGGATGAACTACAAAGTCAATCACAGTAAGGCGCCAATATATGTATTGTAAATGCTGTCACTCAATATTCTGGATAGAGTAAGTCTAATCCTAATACGAAAAAAAAGAAAAAAATCAATTTCTTCGTTTTACAAAATATTTCAAAATATCCAATACCACCAAAATAACATAGGAAACAAAGAAAAGAATTTTAGAAAAGTGCATAATTTTTGGTGAAGAAGTGTCAAATTTCTTCTAATAGAGGGAGCATTTGACCACTCTAATGTATATTCAATTTCAACATTTATTGTTTGAGGCCATGTTTTTGCTGCATCACCCTTGTGCACACTCTTTCCCCAAACACTCTCGTGCTGCTAGAGATTTGGTAACTGAATAGGCTAAATACATTTCAGACAATTATACAACCTAATTCAGATAGGCTATATGACAAAATAGGGGTCATAAAGATGTCACCCAAACTTGGCAAAGGTTAAGTGTCCTTATAGGGTCATTACATGTCAAATTAAGCAATGGTCCATGCACTTCAGCCTCAAAAAGTTCTGGAAAAATTACCAGGTGCACCCATGTTAGTCAGAAGACACGCTGTAAACTTTTTTTGTTGCAAGATCAATGCATTCCAAAATATAGCCTGTTACCAAGGGTGAGGGGGGGTGTCAATTTTATCCAACCCAATTTTTTCATCAAATTTCTCAAGTCAGTAGCTCAAGAACTAAACTTAGACAGACTCTGACTTTGTAAGCTGGTGAATTAATTTGTATAGCATATGACAAAATTAAAACATCTGGTCCAGATGACCCGTCATGGTCATGGCAGCCACTTGAAATAGACCAAAATTTGAGTATTTGGCTTAGCTATGTTTACACCTCAGAAACACATTTGTAACCAACACTAACTTTTGATTTTTTTTCCTTATTCAGATAAATATACAAGCTTTCTGAAAAAGCAATAAACAGAAAAGCATCTGTATCAGGGCTTGAACAGCATACCTCTCAAGTTAAAAAAAATAATTTTGAGTTTCATTTTCAGAGCACTCCCAACAGCATGTAGGAATGTGCAAGTTATCTTTATATATATAATACGTTACCGTGGCTGCTTATTTGTCTGTCCAGGATTTTAAATCGCCTGTAGCTCGCAAACCGTTTAAACTATTGACCTGAAATTTGTTACACATATACTAAGTGACGTCTGCTATCCACTTTTGGGGTGAGGATTGACCTCCATGGTTATTCCTATTTTTGTGTTTTATTTTTTTTTTTTTATTGTAGAGTCAACTCTTGCCAGCGGCCAGCAGGGAGGAAATGCGGCACATGCATACGTGCGCCATTCTCATCCCTACCACCTTTGCCATCACTTCTCCTAGCTCTTCATATCTTAAATCAATCGACAGGCAGATCGAAGACTAAAGTGCCAGCTTAAGTAAAACATTAAGGAAAATGTACTAAGTAATTCCAACACAACGCCAAAAGATGCCAACGAAAGAAGAGAAGCAAGTCGCTAGGGTGGAGAAAAGAGCCGCCGCTCAGGAAGCAACAAGCGTATCAACCTCTGAGCAAATGAATGCTAAACATACAGAGAGAGGATCAAAACTATGAATGCTCAAGTGTATTACGTGCAGTGCGTAATTACATGTTTTTAAAATATTTTTCATTTATTCTGCATTGCCCATACTTTCTCAAAACACAAACCTTACTTTTTCTATGCAAATGTTATGTTTATTTTCCATGTTAAACATATGTTAAATGCACCATGTGCCAATAATGCTAATCATTAAGTTATCAAAAATGTTAAATGTCACTTTTTTCTTATCAAATGACAATGTCCTATCTCATGTTGCTGAACAGAGAATGTGATACTCCATGGCCAAGAGAGTACCTGGTAGTCAAGAATACCACTGTTATATCCCAACAGAAGACAGCAAACTCAAAGTCAGCCGGGTGTCTGGTGAAGACAGTCAATTGACTGTCCAAAAATTCTCCACTGAAGCAGCAGCTGAGATCCTGCCCTCTCATGATCACACTTGTGATGGATCAATGGCACCCCCTCACATTTGACCACCCTCTTGCTAGGCACTGAAGTGCCAGGCACAGCAAGATGGTGTCTTGCCATTGTGGCAAGGTGAGAGTATTTACATTCGTTGCTTTTCCACCAAGTCAGTGGATCACCATCGACTGGAATGGCGGGCAAAAGGCGAGCGAAAATGCGCGAGAGCGCTACCGACAGAGAGAGTGCGCGAGAGCGCTACCGA
>JANRMT010062857.1:43129061-43142941 GCA_026402145.1 Polypterus bichir lapradei
AACAGCAGTTTACGTCTCAAAACTGAATCGTGCGGGATCGAACTCATGACCTTTTAAATACTAGTCAGCGGCTGACACCATTATGCTACCGTGGCAGTAGTTGTAAGTATGTGTCAATGTGGCATGCTAAGGTGGCTTTTTCTGCAGTTATATTTTTGAATAAAAGCATACTTGTTCTGTTATATTTGTACCTTTTGTAAATGTGTTTGATATTTGGACTTCAGGCTTCATACATTATATAGTTTATGCTTACATTTTCTCATTTACTACTACAATATGAAAAACGTTTCTGTTTTAAAAATGTGTTTACACGGATTACTGTAGAAACAGAACACACGTGAAATGTGTGTATTCCAAATAATGATCTATTATTTCCACTCTAAAACTCCACTTCACTCCCAGATAATCAAGGCATGAGCTGGGAGAAGTTTGTGCACGTTCTAAGTCGTTGGGGGGATGGAATAGCCGGCTACTTGCAGCTTTTCTTTTATCAGCACATTTAGATTAACAAAAGACGCTGGCGGAGAGGTGAGAACGGTTTTAAGAAGCGATTTAAGGTGGGACAGACCTACGAGTTTTTTCGTAGGCTCTGGTAATTCTAGTGTTAAATGAGGTCAGGAAGACGTGTGTTTATGACTTTGTACCATAATTTAGGATAGGTTTCCCTGTTTGGAATTTCAGCACAGACAAAACGCTCTACATCATCAGAAGTTAATAATTTTTTTTGCAAAGTAACCAATAAATGCATGCGAGTTAAACCCCGTTTTTGAAATTCTCTGACAAACTAATTTCCTTTTGTTTGCGTCAATGCGATCTGTGCTATCTTTTTTTTGATACTGTAGCGACTGACAAAGTGTCACAAAAGTTCTACTTTAACAATTACTGACTGCGTAAGCCCAAATACAACTTTCTAGCACTCTCTCCTAACCCTCCTCCCACGGGTCTCACCTCCCCCTTACCGCATCAATCACCACCCAGCTATCAGTCTTCCGTACTGCACTCCGCCCTCCCTCGAACGGACCTAACAGTCACTTAAAACAAAAAGGCTTCAGCTTGGCTGGGACGCTAAAATACTTTCGGACTGTTGCTGCCTTCATATTCTGTACCTTTCTCTGCATATGTATCGCACCTTGGGTCTCTTTTCTCCTCGCTGCTCTTTCTTCTTTGCCGAGAGCACAGGCTCTGTGTATGCCACGTGACTCTACATGACAATGTTTTGCTGGCTGTCCAAGCTCTTATTTGATAAGAAGGGCGTGTCTTGCAAGACTCTTATGTTCCACGTCCCCGTGAGACAGCCCTGGGACAATCTCTTGGCACCAAGTCTCATGTTTACAGTCCCCACAAGATGCTCCGTGGCCAATCTCTTTAATCTCGCGTGTCTTTAAAATGTCTATCGAGAACTTCCAAGAAGATCACGTATCGTCGCCTTGCTTTTCCATTCCAGGATTTTTGTTTATAGACCAGGGCTCTAGACTAACTTTTTGCACTGGTTGCACTGGTGCGCCTAACTTTTTTTCTTCGGTGCACCAGCACAAAAGTTAGGTGCACCCAAATTTTCAACCGCATCACATTTAACACCACAGTTTTACAAGTTCACTTTATTTATTTATTTGTTTTTGTTTTTTGTTTTTTTTAAATCGCTGTCCATATAGGCAATATTGACTTGTAAATGATTAACTAACAATCTGGTCAATATAAAGTTCTTTATTTGAAGGCAAGCACAATTCTACAAGAAAGGTAACTTACTGAAAAAGTGTTGGTGCTTAAAGTGCTTTACTGAGCTGAAATTTAAACTTAAAAAATCTCAAGATAAATTAACTAAAAAGAAAATCTAAATTAAGTGTTTTAAGGGCTTCAAACTGAACATCTCATGGCTCAATGTCTTTAAGTATAAGAATATTATGGTTAATGCAGTAACGAGACGGTAGGCATATTATTGAAATAGGCTCCATGACATGACATTGCTTACCTTGGGCATGAGCATGCTCGACCTCAATGTGACCAATAAGTACAGTATATTCACCGGTCTTCCTCTCCGCAAGATACGACCGTACACAATGACGCATTCCTTTGTGGCGATATCTGTGTCTCCGTCGATCAGGAATGCCATGTACGCACTGTTCGCAATTTGCACAGACGTCTTTTTTTTTCCAATGTATCTACGATGACTCCTATAAATTGGGCGCACGCGACATCATTGCTGTACGTCGGGTTTACGTTCAAGCCATTTTTCTTCATAAGAATTATTTCGGACTTGAATTTAGTGAAGGGAAGTTCTTCTTTTGCAATATTGTAGGCAACGTTAAACTTAATTATCTCGGCCTCGTCTGATGATCTGTTTGCTGCTGCCTGCCGCTGAAAGGCAGCGGGGACAGGGGACACTTGAGCAGTGCATTTATCGCGGCATGTAATGTGTTTTATAGATGCATTGTGCTTTTTCAGCGTTTCAATTCTAAATGTATCAGAACCAGTCACAAATGCACTACTGCCGGTAGTGCCGGCCATGGTCTTCCCACACTCTTTACAGTAAATACAGTGCATTATATTATCGGCTTTACTGTATCTTAGCCAGGGAAACTGGTCAAGCCACCCTTTTCGAAATGTATACACTTTACCCCTTTTAATTTCAGTGGGCTCGGACTCGATCGTATGTGGCTCATTATCTAATGCCGTCTCCGGACCAGGGCTTGCTATAACTTGGAAGGTTGATGGCTCCGTGTCAGAGCATTGGTTATGATTTTCGGACGGATCAGGCCCTAACTTAACATTCTTAACGAAAAAGCTGTCAATCGTTCTTTTCATCTTCTCTCATAATCCGCGGCTACATCCACTGTTTACCTGATGGACTACTCACCTCTCTCTGTCTGACTGCATCACGTGCATTTTCAAACGTACACACACGTACAGGAATATCTGGACCACAGCCAATCGGGGGGGAGGGCGGGATCCGCCCTTCACTATCTCTGATTGGTTTAGACCACGATATGGTCCTAATGTGTGTCTGTTGTTGAACAACAGGGAGACTTAGAGTCACGGAGTTTCGTTTTTTTCCCCCTCGAACGGCTGGTCGCACCGGTGCTACCTTTGATTTTTTTTAGTCGCACCATTGAGAAATTAGGTCGCACGTGCAACCAAATTGGTCGCACTCTAGAGCCCTGTAGACAGACAAGGTCTAAGTCTGAAAAAGCATGTTCACACTCTGCAGTGTTTGGCTAAAGGTAAGGAGCATTTTCTCAACTTCCAGTATACTACTTAGGAGTCCAGAATATATACTTAAAAAAAATGCAATTCTTCGTAGAAATCCAGTCAGGTCTCTATCTGTTTGTGCGTGTGTTTCCGGTAGGTTATCTCGATAAAGGCATGCGAATTAGCTAGCTGAACGAGACAGAAATGTCGAAGCGAGCAGTATTAGATACCCTAACTACGTCAACACATGCTTAACTGCAAAATTGAGGGCACAACAATATCCCGGCGACTTTTATGAATCTGGACAACTTTTCTGCAAGTTTTGCCAGCATACCATAGACTGGACATGAAAAGATAATTGTAATGACTACGTCAAATCTAAAACCCATCCCAAAAACAATGAGAAATTGAGATCAAAAAGTGTTCCCCTTCAGGTAACAACAGAGGAAACAACAAAATCATCAGATGCAAAATGCCAGTTTCTGTCCATGCAAATCAGACCTACCGCTCGAAAAAATGACGAAGATGCATCCTTTCTGTATTAAGCATTGTGAACAAGGAGGCACACTGCCAGGAAATGAGCAGTCTTCATCAAACTCATTTACCTCATGTCTTTGAACAACATATGGACGTCATTTTTTTGAAAGATTTGTGGCAAGAAAATATATGTTGTAGTTGATGAAACCACTGATAGCCGAGACCACAGCGTTCTCAACATAGTGATAGGCGAGTAAACATTTGGCTGTATGGCAATTCTTTTATGTAGGCAGTTCTAATTGTATGTGATGTATTTACTGTGAATCATTTAACCAATGTAATTATACAGGTATTTAACCAGCATTAACAGTATTTCCCATAGAAAAATGTTATTAGTAAATGGCACTGGTTGTTAACAGGTTCCCTTTTAAAATTTAACAAGGATGTTTCAGGATTTAATAAATGCTTTGCCTCGCAGTGACGAGGCATGCAAGGTCCATATTTGAAAGTACTGTTATCAACTCGGTACCTAGAAACCTGGGCAGAAGAGCAGGCTTTCTCTCAGATGCAACAAGCCCTTAAAAGCGGGTCACTCTTTCTTTTTTGTAAAAGTGAACTTTACCTTGATCTCAGAAGGATGTATCAAACTAGAAACAACTCTTACAATTGTGGAGGGCACTCACTGCCCTACTGCAATCTCAGCATACAAATTTCACCATTTATTCACCATATTGCGGCACAGTTACAAAATGTTCTGTGCGCAGCAAGCTATGAAAACCCAGAGTGTGTGGACTCATCTGACATTTTTATTGTGCTGCCCTTACAACCAGTGCAAATGCATCAAGACTAGTCCTCCACACTTTGTGAGCCTGTAGTTTGGTTGCCCAGAATTTAAAAAAAAATGGCAGTCCTAGGTGTCTGGACTACTACTGATTTATCCACCCCTGTTCTGTTCCAATGGTTCCTGCTCTATTCCAGTTTCCTTGAAGAGACTGCTCCCTTTCTGGCAACAATTTTTTTTTTTTTTAATTTGCAGGTTCTCTTCCCTTCATTCACGCAATTAATCTCAATTACTGCACTGAACGCTTATATTCATTGTGATGAAAGCCTGAAGAACTCACTTCTGGAAAAGACTTTAATTCCATGCAGAAAGTGATAACCATCGATTAAGCTCCATACATCCAGTCAGTTGGTCTGTCATTACACTATGTTAATGTGTAAGATATTACTACTATCTCTGGCTGAAATGTGTGAGTTTGAAACACAAGCACAGCAACTTTCAATATTAGCATTTTTCACTAAAACAGCTGTGGTGTTTGGTGAAAAATGTCATCTATAAAATGGAATTTCCAGTAAGAATTGACAGCTACCTGTAGACTGTTCGCTATACAGTTAGGTACATAGACATTGAGACATTGACACAGTCTTTATAATTTTGGCTCTGTAAGCCAGAGGTTTACTCAGGCTGTAAAGTGCCAACAGCCTTAGTGCCAAGCATTACTTGAGTAATAGCACTTGTATTTCTTGCTTAAGCATCAGGTATGCATAATACCTGGGTAACTGTGTAGACACATCTCCAAGCCTCATAATGGTGTCTTGTGAAAAAACACCTCTCATCAGCAGTAATATAACGAAGTTAATCTGTCTTCAGACAGTGAAATAGAAAAAGGTCAGTAAAATTGAAAGAGATTCTGGGAATCTAAAAGTGACACCCGAGTAACTCACACATGTGCAGGGTGATGTTCATATTATTATTATTACTAATCATCATCATTTGTACCATTATACTTTCTACACTTATGACTTTTTATTTTGTGTTTTGAACATTTTCCAGTAGAAAGTTGTTTTAATAAAAATGTTTTTTCAAGCCAAAAAAGGTAATGCTTTATATATGTTTTAGAGAAAAAAATGCAACACTAAGGAGGTTAACAAGGAGGGAGAGGCACATAAGTGTTGCAGTTCCTAAATTGAAACACTCACCCAACTTGGATGTAAACACCCCAGTTAAAAATGCCACTCGGCACTTTGATCTCAAATTCATTATATAGCCTCAACTCCAATATCTGGGGTAAAAAATCATAAATAACCTTACTAATGTCCAAAACATGCAAGTACCTAATCACCTCTTACTTCTTGGTATGAAATGCTTTGAAATAAATACGACACCAAAGTTATGTCAAACTGGTAAAGTCTGATCATTCATGAGGCACACTGCAAAAGTAAGGTACTCATGCATTTTTTTATGAGAATGAGCAAATCCCTGAAGTAAAGATCCAAACGACTGTCAGATGTTTTGGTTTTAACAGTTGGAGCATAGACTTATTAGTTAACTTACACAGGATCAAAAAAGCAAATCAAAAGTGGAAAATGAAATTAGCAACCTTGTTTATAGATCCATCATGTTGGCCCCCTACACAACACTGCCTACCTTTAAATGGCAAATTAGAACATTTATAATACAGTATTGTGCAGGTTGTCCCAAAAGAAATGCATATACACTTAAACATTTCATAAATTATCAGCAGAACGGTTGGCAGTTCAAACACTTGTGATAACTTAAAATGATTCTGCATTTGTCTTCAATTTGAATTATAAAACTCAGATGTAGCTTAACAAACATTTTACTTAACATCATGCAAACTAACACATTTTTGGTACACCCTATATATTACAAAATTATTTGAAATGGATATGGATTTTGCTATAATCATTCCTTATTTCAGTTGTACAATTGATGTAATAAGTTTTGCTAAAGTAAAACACTTCAATGAACTTTTTTGGTTCATCTTTTGATTCAGAATTGAAGGCAAAATATTAGGTTTGACTATACAAGGATAGGTTCTTCATTTATCAATATTCTTTGTTTCTGAGGTACACTATTTTAATCACTTTAAGGGCGTCTTAATCAACGATGTAAAAAGTTATGTTGTCTAAAGCTGGTATGTTCACACACTGCAAAGGCAATCAAAAGTCTAAACGCAACACACAACAATATCACTAAATTTACAAATATATGCAATAAATTAAACTTAAGTAAAATGTATGATTCATGATATTCTGAATATATTGCTATGAATAATATTGAAAATGTAACTGTACAAGCAGTCCATAGATGAGACAAGGAAAAAATGGAACAAAAAACTTTGAGCTCACCTAATGATGGTTTAAGTTAAACTGTGATCGATGTCAATGTCAATTTACAGAGCACATTTAAAACAACATCAGTAATGCTATACAAAAGTGTTTTACATTAAAACATAGAATAAAATAAATTGCATAAAACACAACATACTAACTACTGAGCTTACTCTGCACTCGCACACTGATATGCTTTATTATGCTGCACTCTGCAATTTAGCAATAAAAACACAATACAACAAACCAATGGCCTTAACATTTTCCTTTAAACACTGCATTACATTGTCAAAGTGTACATTATTATCCCAAGCAGTTTTTAAATGGACAGGTGTTAGTAAAACAAAGCTTAAATATTATCAACACCAAGAAATTACACTGCCTAAAAGACCATTCCATCAACTAGTAGTGGGCTCACCTACTTGAGCCAACACTATTCGATTTAATTAAAACAAAATCACTACTTCCATTAATACATTTGTAGAGCACTAGATATAAAAATAAGCTATTGTTTCTTAAAATTAAACTTTAGCCAATGTTATTAAAGCAAACGTTTAATTTCTCCCCTCCCCCACAATAACTCCAGTGGATGAATGGAATTTACTACCTCTCTTATTGAAGCAAAGCACATCAACTTTAAATGAATGTGAAGGCCTTGAGGTTAACTTGCAAGTAGATGGCACAGGCATTAATAAAATTCATGTCTGTGACAGGCATTTTGATGTGCATATTCTACTCTTGCTCAACAAAAATGTATCAGTTGTATTAATATCATACCACACTACAATAAGGTAACTAGCAAATTAAAGGGAGTTAGAATGCTAAACATTGTACACATTTAGATCTTAATCAGTATGGTAACACAAAACAAGACTTCTGCTCAATCCTGTCCAAGAAGTATCTGCAATTGACTAGATAACTTCACCTACCAGTGACCATAACCAAAAAAGTCTGTAAATAATTTTACCACATACTTGCTATTTTTAAGTTATTAGTAAAACTTCCTTAATAAATGCATTCAATCATTGCAAGAAATATTCAATGCCCTTGAAAGTCAACACTATTCCCAGAATTCCAAAAGATACTTGCACTTACTCCCCCAATAAGAATGTATTTATTGCCAACCTAGGTGTTCTATCACTTTATTTTTAAATACAAAGTACATTTGTCAAACGTATATCACAAAGCAAAAATTGCATAAGCATTTGGAACCCTACATATCAATATTTAGTAGGACTTCCATTTTCTGCACTAACAGCCTTAAGACTTCTAGGCTATTTCTGAACCATCTTTGCACACTTCTCAGTCGGGATTTTGTCCAATTCCTTCCTGCATGTTTTCTACAGATCACTCAGGTTGGTTGGATGGTATCTCCGGACTACAATATTCAAGATGACTTTAATGCAGATTAAAAATTTTTGCAAAGCACTCTATAGATCAGCACATATACACAAGTGTGTGTTCTCATATGTACATCCACTTCCAGACAAAAGTTTAAAACGCCTCAGTTTTTCCAGTTTTGATTTAAACGTAAGCAGTTCAAGTCTTGGGAATAACATGAAATCGTTCAAAGGTAAGTGGTAAAGTACCACAGGTTAAAAAAAGGAAAATATAATTTACAGAGTTATAAAAATTATTTTTCATGGAACAAGTAATAAATTAAAAATGTATAGATTTCTCTGCAGCAATAGAAGTTAATTAAAAGTTAATGTCTCCTGCATTCAAGAGCATCTGCCTGCACTCTGTAACTGAGCACCCAAGATCATGCTGAGCATTATAAAACCCTCTTTAACCCTCTTAATCCCATTGCAAATGTATGCTGATGCAACTCTTCCCTGACTCCATGCAATACACACTCCTATACATCCAACTGCCTATAGCTGTATATGATGTACCAGCTAGAAAACTGAACTTTAAACAAAAAAGTCTGCCTTTTTAATTTTCACATCCAACTAACTGTTGAACATGAAAAAAATAAAAAAAAATTCCCTGCTCAAACTGTGAAACACACATGCAAACAATCGACAAATATTGTGCATGGGGAGCTGTCCGTCAAAAATGCAATTATAATAATGCCTTGCGCAAATTTCTAAAAAAGCTTGTTTGTTCAATTTTAAAAGAAGGTGCAACAGAAAAATGTACACATTCATATCCTTTGATCTGCCGTTATGTGTACTCAGTATATAAGTAATTTGTGACATCTGTATTTGAACTTTATCTGAGAACATGTTAAAGCACTTAATGTAAGAATTTAATTCTTGAGAGTAATATAATAAATAAAGGACACTTGCATCAAATGTAATGTGTGCTTCAATTTAAATATTCCAAGTCTAAATATTTTTGATAACAGCATTTTGTTGTTTTTCACACACTGATAAAGGTCCATAGAGGCCTAGATCCCTAGTAAAGATCAAAAATATATTTGTAATCACTGACCTTGAGTCTCTAAAATAATAACATGCTCATGTGTACAATTTGTCACTTTTAACCTTCTACAAGTGGCATTTAAAGGGCTAGGATCATAAGTGGCATTTAGAGGGCTAGGGCCACTGGTAAAGACATATCAAAAAT
Organism: Polypterus bichir lapradei; assembly: GCA_026402145.1. Taxonomy (NCBI): domain Eukaryota; kingdom Metazoa; phylum Chordata; class Cladistia; order Polypteriformes; family Polypteridae; genus Polypterus; species Polypterus bichir. Next base: position 43,138,431 of record JANRMT010062857.1, read on the forward strand.
ACAATCACATTCGTAATCATCAACCTGCAAAAACCATAATGACACTCTACACTTCTAAATTAACAAACCACTTTTTTTCATGAAAAAGGAGTAACTTGACCCCTGCAGTAAGCTGAAGCACAACTTAAAGTCCTTCTGATCAATTATGCTAAAGACAACTATTGGGTTTATTCTCTATCTTAAGGGTGTAAATTCCTGATCAAAATATAGAAGGGAACACCCAAAAAAGCTCAGTCTTGCTCAGCTAAACATCAAGACAAGTCAAACGGTGTATCATATGTGGAGGTTTTCTCTTAACGGTTTGTCATGAGGAACCAGACCAAAAAGAAAAAAAAAACTTAAGTAATATCAAAGCCTAATTTAGAAGCAATTCTTACGAATACAAAATGAACAAATGAGAGGCGTAACCCTAAGCATACATGACAAATGAGGAAACTAAAAACAGCAACAAACCTTTGCATCAGTATAGTCTCACTGGCTATGTAATGAGCAGGCGCCACAATATGGCAAAAAGGCAGCACCAACAACAAAGACAATAACTACGGGCAAATCCTCTACATCTTCATCTCTGCAGCAAATATGGAAGTGGGGAAAATGAATGCAAAGATGAGCTGAAATGAAATCATTTGTGTTAAGTACACACTGATGCTGGCAGGTAAAACTAAATAATGTACTATACACCGAGAAGTCGATTCTTCAGGAGATACTGGGGTTTACAGAAGCCTTGTGAATAAAAGCCTTAACTCGACCAATTAAGCTAAAAAACAGTACAAATATCAAAACAATAACTTTAAAAAAGCAAATAAATTTTTCATAAAACATGGAATAACATTAAGCATTTCTTTATGCAGGTTTGGGTAACACTTCTTCGACCAATTCACTGTTTTTGCTTAGTGCAGAAATGTTATAATTATATGCCAAGTAGAAGCCATAAAAAGCTTCAAAAGGTGTTTAACGACAAAACTACTATGTCCTCTGACGCCGATTTTGCCTACATTAATCCCATTGAGAATACGTATGAATGAGGCAAACGCATCAACGGAAAACCCTCGATCCTGGAGAAACACTTGCCCGTCCTCGGCACTTGCCTATCTGCACATTGATGAACAGCTTGTTCTTAACCATTTCCTGTAGCGTGGTGTCAAGCCAGGGTCGACTGTGTCCTGTTCTTTGTGTAAAATGCCTTCGGTCAATTCACCTTTTTGCCTTTCTGCAGAAATGTTCCGATTCTATATGCCTTATCACCGCTCCGTGAATGATCCCGGACACACGCTACACGTCAGTCGGCTGCCCACCTAAAGGCACTGTAGACAAATTACACATAGAAGATAACCAGAAAACAACATGTCAAAAACGAAACAAAGCGTGACACTGGCCTACATTAACGTACACAAAAAAACAAACACTTGTCACGTAAGTCACTTTATCCGAAGACAGACAGCTCAAGATGAAGGAAACTCCAGATCATAGTCGTGCGTGACCTTAAATCTCAAGTGGAACAGAAACACGCGAGACGTACGTTCAAACTGAAAAGAATTCCTGCGTTAAAAAACAAACCGACCCGGAGACCCTAAAACCAAGAGCGTGCCCAGGAAGCATCAGCATCTTTGAAGTAACTGTACACGTCGAGAGCTTGTTAGTAAACCGACGTGACAATCGGTCGTAAGAAAAACATCATAGTCTAGTTTAAAAGCCGTCCACCAACAAAATACAAGTTAAAACACACGCGCAAAAGAAAACAAAACCAAACCCGCTCAAAGCCCTCGGCCAAGAAGCGAAGCACGCCTGTGTTAGGCCGGAGAGCAATAAGAGAACAACGACATAGTACAGAAAAACGTCGCTTGGCTCTAATTCTCTGTTTTTATCTTTTATTGTTGACTACACCCGTCTTGCTGCACACTTCTTAGTAAAGTTCAGGTAAACATGCGGTCAAAGACCTCTTCCTACTCCAGTGCTCCCGAGCAAATGAGCTCCAAGATGGCTGCCCTGCCCACATAGAAATAAAACAAACGCCCGGGCCCCGTTTACCTGTAGCGCCGCCGAGCCCCTGGGCAGCTCCCCGGTGGCAGTATATCCAAAGGAATGTTAGCGACGTACTCAACAGGCGTCTTGTTCGACTGCTCGACGAAACTATACGAAGTAATCCAAAGAAACTGCAAACTGTTTGTTTCCCTGTCTTAACTGAGTCTGTGTGTCGGTGTGTGTGTGTCTGCTGCCTGGGTCTCTCACAGACAGCGCCAATCGAACGCATGCTGGCGTCACATGATCCAGTCGACCCGCTCAACGTAGGCCTCACTAGTAGAGTGTAGAGATGTAATTTGCATTTCCGCCACACTCTGGGCGCCATTACGTCTAAGCTTTATGTCTAAGCTTTCCGAATAAATAGCATCAAGATAGACAGGAATTTATAAGGCTGGTTATCACTGTGTTAAACCAGAAGTCTTTTATCCATCTGGTGCATTCAACAAGTGATGCGGCTTAGCGGAAGTTGCGCTTCAAAGACGAACTTCAATCAGCCAAGGCGCCACACTTAGGCAGAAGTAATTGATCCAAAAGACTGGCTGAACGTTCGCGTTTAAACCAAATGAAAGAAAGTTCATAAGAAGGGCATACTGCAATGGTTAACTGTTAGCAAAAAAGAAATAAAATGAAATAGAAAAAAAAAACACATATACATTGTATAAACTCTGCTGCTGTTCCGGAGCCTCCTTTCTTGTTTATTCTACAACGACTTTCAGGCTTTATACAGGAGAACTGGAATAGTCAGGTCCATTCAAGAATCAAAATTGCACAATTATTGACCAAGTCTGCTCACAAACAAGGAATTTAATTTTTTTAGATGGTTCTCCATGCATGACAGACATTGACACAATGAGTGCTTGAACTGGGCCAGTATGTTACCTCTTCCAATTTCAACATGGAGTACCAGCACCTCTTCATTAATTTTCATGAGGTATCCTCACACCTGAGTCTCCGATACAACAATCTATGTTTTGCCATACTGGCATCTTTTCTTAGTGTAACAGTGATCACTGGCACCTCTGCAGAAGTCTTTCCGGAGGACCAAAAGCTATAGGCTTGAATGTCACCGTAGTAATTTGGTTTTACTTCAAGCACTTCACCCCTTTGATCAGAATACACTTATGTTGAATACTAGACAAAAAAATATAAATGTATGCATGCAAAGTGCAAGGCAGTGCAAGGAAAACAAATAAATATTGTGTTTAGCATTAGCTATATGTAAAAATTATTCCAAGATATTATGGGGGGGCTGGTGGTTTGTGTCCATACGGAGTAAGGACAGCTGAATTAACCTTTTGTGAGCTTGATGGCCCGAGGAAAGGAAGCTGTTCTTATGTCTCCTTGTTTTGGTGTAGTTGAGTCTGTAACCCCTGGCAGAAGGCAGTCGTTCAAAGAACTTCTGGCCTGGTTGTGAGAGGTTGGAGATGATTCTCCCTGCCCACTTCATGACTCTTCAGTAGCACAAGTCCTGTAAGTTTGCAAAACTGTTGTCGGTGATATTTTCAGCAGAACTAATTCAACGCACTATATCAGTGAATGCTCACCACCTCTCCTCCCCTCCTCCTAATTATTTGTTTAGCCTGTTCTTGTCATGTTCAGCTACTGATCCAAACCACACTGTGATGGATGAACTTACAACGGACTTGATGATTGATGCGTACAACTGAATCAGCAGCTACTATGTTAGACTGAACTTCTCTTGGCTGTCACAGGAAGTCCATCCATTCTATGCCTTTTTTTAGTGGAATCTATGTTAGTCTTCTAGGTGAAGTCCTGGCTGATTATAGAGTCCAGAAGTGTGAAGGTTTCTGTAAGTGACACATTACTGTTAAGTGTGGAGAGGAGATCTATGTATTTATTAAATAGTTCATTTCCTACCTATCTATCTATCTATCTATCTATCTATCTATCTATCTATCTATCTATCTATCTATCTATCTATCTATCTATGAATTGTGATGGACAGCACACATGGAGCTGGCACCATGTACAGGAAGGGTGTTGGTCAATTACCTGGCCAGGAAGACAGGAGGAATGGAAAATGGAACATTTCATGTTTTCTCCAAAAGGTTCACAGAAGATGCCGCCACTTTGAACAGTGTGTTGGCATCCCAGGTGGTCATGGAACAGAGACGGTTACCTGGCCAGGAGACCAGCTCATTGGAAGGACGGCTACACTAGATGGTAGTGCTCCAGGACCTCAGTACCCAAATGGACACCCACAGAGTATGCTGGGAATTGTAGTGCCATGGAGCAGCCCTGTTGGGTCCCATGGATGCCTCCAGAGGGTGCTGTGAGAATTTCTGATCCCTGTTTTTGGGGACTTCTACCCAACCCAGAAGCTTCTAATGGGCTATGCCCTAGCATGGGAAGAACTCCTGGGCCTAAGATAAAAGAAGTCGCTCAGCCTCCTCCAGGTGACTTGGAGTCGGGTGGTAGACGGACAAAGCTTGCTTGGAGGAGTGGAAGGAGAGGGAAGAGACAAGGGA
>JANRMT010062857.1:43159404-43189130 GCA_026402145.1 Polypterus bichir lapradei
CCAACCATTCCCATTTTATTAAGGTGTATCCATATAAATGGCCCACCTTGTATAATTGAGAAGGCAGCGAAACAATAAGAAGCGAGCGAGTGACATATACAACCATATTCATGAGTGCTGCTACTTCGGAAACAAAGCACGGTGTAAACCTAAAGTTTAAATTAAGTTCATAGACAGGCTGCCGCTGGCTTTTCTCATGCCCACGGGTAATGAGGGATACAAGTTTAATGAGAGGACGCAGGATATAAACGAGAGTTTTGATCACTTTGTAACTAAGTTAAAATTGCAGGTGAAGGGGTGTGCTTATGCAAATTCCGAGAGACTGTGTTTGTGGGGGATTGACAGTTAAGGCGGGTGGGGGAGTCACGTCATCATCTCCCCTCCCATTCATCTCATTTCGCTGTGAGCTGAGCTCCGCGGCTAACGCCGTCTTGCGGAAACAACTTTGTGACGCTGCCACCAAATACTCTCAGAAAAATCCACAAGTTAATACACACGCTGTCTCTACAGTTTCTCCACACTCTGAATCCTCCAGGCACTACTTACAAAAGGTTACATTGAGAATCATGTTACATTATTTTTAAAATGTTTCCTTTTCTTAGCACAAGCACAGCTGAGAAGCCTCGATGCATGTGCTCCATAACGCGTTAAAAAATAACGCATTTAATCACACTTTGCATTCCAAGCAAAGGGGAACTTCTGTCAATGCATGATTTCCTGGTACACCGATTACATTGATGCACACATCAGAGCTATAAAAATGTTACAGTCGGAAGAAAGCGCGTTGCTATGACTGATTGGAGGAAAATTTCATTTCAAAAGACTACCCAATGGAAGCCTTGATAAAAGTGTGGTTTTGTGCACATATATATATATATATATATATATATATGTATATATATATGTGGATGTATATGTATATATACTGTATATATGTGTGTATATGTATATATATATGTTTATGTGTATATATATATATATATATATATGACAGCAACACTCATGACAATGACAATGTCAATCATGTTACGTTATTATTAAAATGTTTCCCTTTCTTTTTCATTACTTTTTTAACACACTACTTCTCTGCTGCGAAGCGCGGGTATTTTGCTGGTAGTTGATATTTAATAGTTTAATAGACAAAATGTAATAGTTCCTCGATCTATTTTCCTACCCTCACCTATCGTCATGAGCTGTGGGTAGTAACCAAAAGAACGAGATCGCAAATACAAGCGGCTGAAATGAGTTTCCTCCACAGGGTGTCTGGGCTTTCCCTTAAAGATAAGGTGAGAAGCTCAGAGTAGAGCCGCTGCTCCTCCGCATCGAGAGGAGTCAGATGAGGTGGTTCAGGCATCTGATCACGATGCCTCCTGGACGCCTCCCTGGTGAGGTGTTCTGGGCACGTCTAACCGGGAGGAGCCCCCTGGGAAGACCCAGGACACACTGGAGGGACTATGTCTCCCGGCTGGCCTGGAACCGCCTTGGGATTCCCCCGGAAGAGCTAGAAGAAGAGGCCGGGGAGAGGGAAGTCTGGGCATCTCTGCTCAAGCTGCTGCCCCCGCGACCCGATCTTGGATAAGCGGAAGAGGATGGATGGAGGGATGGATAATAGTTCCTTTAGTCAGTAATAATAATAAGAATCCCTCAAAAGGCATTGACTTTTATTAAGAGTTGTTTAAAAAATTCAAATATAAAATTTAAAACAAAGCAAAAACGCTTCTACAAAAACGGTAACGTTTCCATGAATGGAACTACTTTGTGGTACTGTAGCACTTAATTGCACTAAGATATTGAAAAGTGAATTTCGGCACATTTTTCAAGACAACACAAAATGAAAAGTCAGAAAATTTCATGGCCGTCGTATTAACTTGAAAGGGAAAGAATTTGAAAATCTGCGACTGGGGGTTTTAAAGACCCCCCCCCCCCATTCATGGATTAGAGTTAAGTACTTTACCTTGGTTTGTCAGGCCTAGCTTCACATTCAAATGAATTAACTTAATGTTTTTCTTGGGCTTTTCCAACTAGTTTGCGATCTGTTTTGGAGCCCCCGATGTCCAAGATAATGTGAGAAATGATGTGAGCTACAGACATGATGAGGTGAGTGAACCACAACACCTTAGCAACATCCCAGTTGGCAGGCTGCAATAGCAAGAGTCTGAGCTCCGCATCAGCTCTGAGGACCATCAAGACTGGGCCAGTGCATCACCAGCATCCAGCCCCACACCATTCTGTGTGCTGCAGTGAGGTGGGCATGCAGTGACCATCTTAGCGCAATTCCATTTACAAATGTTGAAATTCTGGGGGCCTCTTTTATAAAATTTTGTTTGGATTCAATGGTGAAAATAGGCGCACAGCAAACACAGGAAAATGAGTACACCGAAAAAAATCATATATATATAAAACCTGGCGTATGCTATTTTCTATGCAACCTTCCCTTTAAAAATCACAATCACTTTGAAAAATGTGCGTTCGTGGACGCGTCTCAATCAATGCTCTACAGCCACACTAAATATAAACTGGATGTAGTGCCTCCTCGGTCAGCTAAAGGCTTCCAGTATAGCATACATGATGGAACGAAACTTGGCTGAGATATTCCTGAGTGAGCTGTCAGGCGATGCCAAGAGAAGTGACAAAAGGTAGCCGATATAAACTGACAAAAAAAACAGAAAAAAGTTCTTCAGTGTCAATATCAAATTTATTTATATAGCACTTTTTTTTTGAAATTTTATTAATTTTATTGCAATCATTCCGTACAAATCAATCAATTTTTACAAAAAGTAGGATTGAGAACAAGTACATATAGCACATTTAAAACAACATAGGAATGCTGTGGCCAAAGTGCTTTACAATAATAGAATAAAAGGAAACAAACAGATAACAGAAATAAAATATAAGAACATAAATAAAGTAAATAATAAATAGAAGTAATGTTACATAATCACAATGAGGAAACCATCAGTATTACTGAAGGTCACAGAATGCAAGTGAATAGAAATGAGTCTTTAAACTCGTTTTGAATTGTCGACGACTCCTTTACGTGACGAGGTAAAGAGTTCCACAGGCGAGGAGCAGCAGCTGTCCCGCTTAGTTTGACACTCGGTACGAGGGACAACAAGAGACAACTGACCAGAAGATCTAAGCACTCTGGATGGCTGGTGTAAAACACACAATTCAGATAAATAGGCAGGAGCGAGCCCATGTTAAGATTTAAAAACTAGCAACAAGATTTTAAAATCAATTTGAAAACTGACAGGCAGCCAGTGTAAAGAAGCTGTTTCTGGAGAAACAGAATCAGACTTTCTTGTCCCAACCAGAAAGCGAGCGGCAGCATTCTGGACCAACTGTGACCTGCGTATCAGAGATTTGCTAATCCCAGAATACACCGAGTTGCAGTAATCGAGGCGAGAGAAGATAAAAGCAGGAGTAGCTTTCTCAAGATCCCTAGAAGATAAAAAAAGGCTCGATCTTACCTAATAGACGAAGCTGGAAAAAGCAACTCTTGACTACAGAATTAACCTGTTTCTCAAAAGAGAGGTTACTGTCAAAGATAACACCAAGATTGTGGATTTGAGGTTTGCAAAAGACAGAGAAAGAGCCGAGAAGTCCAAGACTAATTTGGGCTTTAGCTGGTGGAGCCACTATAAGAACCTCCATTTTATTTTGATTCAGATCAAGAAAATGATTAGCCATCCAGGAATCTTCAGTGCAAATGCGCAGCACTGGCCCTCTTAAAAGGGAACTAAAATCCAATTAATATTACAGCTCTTGTCCAATATGTTAACTCCACTTAAACATAATGGCAATCCATCTAATTGTCTACAATGGTGTGACTGATTTTAATTAAGGAAATAAACCCATCTAGGATAGAGTCACATACCATTTTAAATTCTTTTATTGAAGACATATTACCACATTTTAAACAAAAATCAGAATAGGCATATCATATTATGAATGTTATTAAATGACTGGTGAATCGATAAAATATTGTTGTTCTTCTTCTTCTTTCGGCTGCTCCCGTTAGCGGTCGCCACAGTGGATCATCTTCTTCCATATCTTTCTGTCCTCGTCATCGTGCTCTGTCACCCCCATCACCTGCATGTCCTCTCTCACAACAACAACAACAACAACATTTATTTATATAGCACATTTTCATACAAAAAGTAGCTCATTTTTTAACAAGGGGGCAATTACTTTTTCACACAGGGCCATGTAGGTTTGGATTTTTTTCTCCCTAAATAATAAAAACCATCATTTAAAAACTGCATTTTGTGTTTACTTGTGTTATGTTTGACTAATGGTTACATGTGTTTGATGATCAGAAACATTTTGTGTGACAATCATGCAAAAGAATAAGAAATCAGGAAGGGGGCAAATAGTTTTTCACACCACTGTATTATGATCATTGGTGTCAAATGCGGCACTCAGATCTAAGAGGATGAGAACAGATAAACGGCCTCTGTCTGCATTTACCCGCAAATCATTTACTACTTTAACGAGTGCAGTTTCTGTGCTGTGATTTGTTCTGAAACCCGACTGAAATTTATCAAGAATAGCAGGTTTATTGAGGTGGTCATTTAACTGCATAATGACTGCCTTCTCCAGAATTTTACTTAAGAAATGCAGGTTAGAGATGGGTCTAAAATTTTCAAGAGCCGAGGGGTCGAGATTATGTTTCTTAAGTAGGGGTTTAACTACAGCAGTCTTAAGACAGTCTGGGAAGACCCCCGTATCTAATGACAAATTTACTATGTCCAGAACATTATCAATTAGCACGCCGATACTTCTTTGAAATACGATGCAGGTGGAGGGTTTTAATTGAGATATTATTTTTTGTAAATCAGGTAAATCTATCCTCGTGAAAGAGTTTAATATGTTTATAACGGAATGCTGGGGTTTAGGAGGATCCTTAGTGTTGGGGACATATACTATGTTATTTCTAATATCCTTAATTTTTTGGTTGAAAAATACAGCGATAGCCTCACAGGTTTTACTGGAAGTACTTAGGAGGCATTCCTTTGAGTTACCTGGTTTAGCAGACGATCAATCATAGAGAATAAGACTCTGGGATTACTAGCATTGTTATTTATAATCTTAGAGAAATAGCAGCACCTCTCAAGATGGACAGTGTTATTGTATTCTGTTATTTTGACTTTTAATATTTCATAGTTGATAGTAAGTTTAGTCTTCCTCCATTTACGCTCAGCTCTACGGCATGTTCTCTTTAAATCAGCCACTCTTTGGGTCTTCCATGGTATAACAATGCTAGAAGATTTTTTTACTGTCTTTTCAGGTGCAACTATGTCAACAGCAGCCCTCACTTTAGTATTAAATCTTTCCACCTTACTATTTACATTATCCTCGCTATTATAGTTGGTACTATAAACGGACTCTGATTGCTCACCACATCCATAAACCTTCTCTTAGGCCTTCTTCTTTTCCTCTTGCCTGACAGTTCTATCCTTAGCACCCTTCTCCCAGTATACCCAGCATTTCTCCTCTGCACATGTCCAAACCAACGCAATCTCACCTCTCTGACTTTGTCTCCCAACCGTCCAACTTCAGCTGACCCTCTAATGTCCTCATTTCTAATCCTGTCCATCCTCGTCACAGCCAATGAAATCTTAGCATCTTTAACTCTGCCACCTCCAGCTCTGTCGCCTGTGCCACCGTCTCCAGCCCATATAACACAGCTGGTCTCACTACCGTCCTGTAGAACTTCCCTTTCACTCTTGCTGGTACCCTTCTTCTTTGTCAGGCTGCTCCTGTTAGAGGTCGCCACAGCAGATCATCTTCTTCCATATCTTCCTGTCCTTGTCAACTTGCTCTATTACACCCATCACCTGCATGTCCTCTCTCACCACATCCATAAACCTTCTCTTAGGCCTTCCTCTTTTCCTCTTGCCTGGCAGCTCTATCCTTAGCATCCTTCTCCCAATATACTCAGCATCTCTCCTCTAATAAATAATAATAATAATAATCAATAAAATATTGTTATTAAACCATATATTTAAGAATAGTGATTTTCTTTTGTGGGTAATGTGCTGATAGTTCCAGAGGAAAAACAAAAAAACTGTGTGGAGAAAAATTATGTCTGTAAATGAAAAGCGAACTCAACAAAATGTTTGTATTAAAATCAAACAACTTTACAGGTAGTTTACTAATTTTGCAGGGCACAAGAGTAGGAACTGTAAGGCACCATTGCAGTACCATTTACTCAAGGAATTTTTAAGAAATCTTTTAATCCAGCTAATTTTAATACTCCGGCTGAGTGTGGAGCTATTAATGACACCAAGTCTTCCATCGCATATTCTATTTTTAATACCTGTTTTTGATTTATGAGGCTTCTTCTTCCATAGGCAATTAAAAATAATCTTATCTAGCGCCACAGTAATAGAATTAGGAGCTTCTAGTGATGAAAAAACATCTGATGCACTTGATAACCCGTCTGCTTTACTGAGTAGGACTCTGCCCTGGAGAGATAAGAGGCGTCTGCACGTGAAGTGTCTGCTGTAAATGTGGCATCTCGGAGCCGAAAGTGCACGTCAGCTCTGCCGACGGTTAACCAATCAGAAATCAGTACTCTCTAGGGCCCGCCCTCTCCGCCTTGACGAGTGGAAGTGACAGTTCTCATTTCAGGGCTTATTTTATGTTGTGTGCGATGTGACTGAAACAAAGGAGCCAAGGAAAAATGCATAAATACGTAAAAAAATAAACAGCAAAGAACATATTCCGTGATAAATTTAATTATTTATATTCACATTTCATATTGGTATTATTAATGTATTATAACATTTCACAGGACGTATTTACTTCTTCTTTCGGCTGCTCCTGTTAGGGGTTGCCACAGCGGATCATCTTTTTCGATCTCTTCATGTCCTCATCGTCTTGTTCTGTCACACCGATCGACTGCATGTCCTCTCTCAGCACATCCATAAACCTTCTCATAGGCCTTCCTCTTCTCCTCTTCCCTAGCAGCTCTATCCTTAACATCCTTCTCCCAGTATGCCCCTCATCTCTCCTCTGCACATGTCCAAACCAACGCAATCTCGCCTCTCTGACTTTGTCTCCCAACCGTCCACCCTGACCTGACCCTCTAATGTCCTCATTTTTAATCCTGTCCATCCTCGTCACACCAAATGTGAATTTCCCCTTGGGATTAATAAAGTATCTATCTATCTATCTAAATGCAAATCTTAGCATCTTTAACTCTGCCAGCTCTAGCTCTGTCTCCTGTGCCACCGTATCCAGCCCATATAACATAGCTGGTCTCACTACCATCCTGTAGACCTTACCTTTCACTCTTACTGATACCCATCTGTCACAAATCACTCCTGACACTCTTCTCCATCCATTCCACCCTGCCATCACTCTCTTTTTCACTTCTCTTTCACAATCCCCATTATACTGTACTGTTGATCCCAAGTATTTAAACTCATCCACCTTCGCCAACTCTACTCCCTTCATCCTCACCATTCCACTGACCTCCCTCTCATTCACACACATGTATTCTGTCTTGGTGGTCCTACTGACCTTCATTCCTCTCCTCTTATATCTCCACCTCTCCAGGTTCTCCTCAACCTGCTCCCTACTATCGCTACAGATCACAATGTCATCAGCAAACATCACAGTCCAAAGGGGACTCCTGTCTAATCTCGTCTGTCAACCTGTCCATCGGCATTGCAAACAAGACTTATTTATTTACATATTTCTTTAATTTTGTCCGAAATAGTTCTCCGTTAAAATACTGCAGTCAAAACGAAATTTGTCAGGGAATCGCGTCAATGGAACCATACTGCTAATGATCTCCGCGTTCCCCATCGGACGCTTTATTGTTGCACATCGGCTCCTTAAGAGAATTAACACGGATTATTGCTGTCTAGAGTCGTGATTTTTTTTCTTCTTGCTTTTGCTTATGAAGTACTACCAAGTTTGAGTCTTTTCTACATATACACGTTTTCGAATTTAATAAACGACGCGTGGAAGTGTCCCCGAGTGTGAAGATTTAGTTCCTAACCGGACCATTAAAACGCGGCATTAGTTCGCGTCCACTGGGTGCGTGTGGCTCGTTGGCTTAAAACACTGAGAGCTCCTGGCTTTCACGAGGATTTGAGTTCGTAAAAGCCACTATTACTTCGCAGGATGTTTTGGGGAGTTGTTCGCTCGAGATTCTGGAGCAGTTACAAGGTAAGTGTGGCTGAGGAGTGAGGCTGGAGCGGCGTCGATGTGTACGTAGTGCGCATTGGTCAGTCTTGTAGTATCGCCGGGTGTACGGGAACACGAGAAGGTCCGTGTGGGAAGCCCTTTTGGCATCTAAATAACTTTTTAACATTAAAATTTCAATCGCCGATACGGTAAGTTTTTACATTAGTGGACCGTCTGTACTAAGCCGCGCTCTCCCGGCCTCCGCCTTTGTGAACGACGTCATTTGCTATGCGACAGAATCGACTTTTTAAAAGCCGTTGACACTCAGTGTCCCACTCTGAAGATTAATAATAATAATAATAATACATTTTATTTATATAGCGCCTTTCCCATGCTCAAGGCACTTACAGAAAATAAGAGAAAACAGCAGGGTATACAGCGTATAGCATTGTACAAACCAAATAAATAAATAAAGAATATTAAGACAGTAAATTCAGAGAAAGCCTAACAGACAACAGAATTGATGGTCTAGCACACACACATACAGGTTATATGAGCATCTTGAAAGAGAGGTAAACTGAGAGAAGGGTAATAAAGTCAAGTAGAGCTAAAAGCCTTCCTGAACAGATGAGTTTTAAGTTTTTTCTTAAAAGAATTTATGGAGTCAGCTGACCTGATTAATTTCGGTAGGTCGTTCCAGAGTCTGGGCACTCGCTATACAGCTGAAGGCCCTGCTGTCACCCATGGAGTGTAGATTAGTGTGGGGCACAACAAGATGGCCAGAATCAGAGGACCTTAGTGGGCGGGCAGGCACATAGTGATGGAGAAGGTCACTGATGTAGTTTGGTGCGAGGTTATTTAAGGCTTTGTAGGTTATTAGTAGGATTTTATATTCGATTCTGTAAGACAAAGGGAGCCAGTGAAGACGGAGCAGGATGGGTGTGATTTACTCGCTGCTGCTGGTTCGAGTGAGGACTCTTGCAGCTGAGTTTTGAATAAGCTGGAGCTGTGATATAAGATTAGAAGGGACACCTGCCAACAGCGAGTTACAATAATCTATGCGGGATGTGGTAAAAGCAGGGACAAGTTTCTCAGCGTTAGAAAAGGATAGGAAGGAGCGAACACGGGATACGTGACGGAGGTGAAAGTAAGAAAGTTTCTTAATGTGATTTATGTGGGCGGAATAAGAAAGGGAGGAATCAAAAATGACACCAAGATTCTTTGCAGTAGAGGCAGGTGTGATGAGATCACCGCCAAGATGGACTGGGAAGGAGCTCATTTTATTAAGTTGCATTTTAGTCCCAATTTGCAGGAGTTCAGTTTTGTTGCAGTTTAATTTTAAAGAGTTCTGCTCCATCCAGGTTTTAATTTCACTGAGGCAGGTTGTGAGTTAAGAAAGCTCTGATGAAGTTGCACTTTTAACATTGAAATAGAGTTGAGTATCATCTGCATAAAAATGATAGCCCAGTCCATTGCTACAAATAATCTGGCCAAGGGGAAGCATATAAATACAGAAGAGAAGAGGGCCGAGGACAGAGCCCTGAGGAGCTCTTTGTGTGACTGGCACCGAGCTGGATCTGCTGTTGCCAAGACTAACAAACTCTTGCCTATCCGTCAGATAGGACTTGAACCACTGGAGGGCAGTGCCAGAGATACCCAGCATCTTCTCCATTCTGGACAGTAGAATGTCATGTCTGACCCGAGTGTCAAATGCTGCACTGAGGTCTAACAGAATTAATATGCTGGTTTGTCCAGAGTCTGCTGCCGTAAGCAAATCATTAATTCTAAAACCAGAAGCTGTAGGCATCAGAGGTTAAATTCAAAACTGGAACTCAAGTTGGTTAACCGGCAGGAGACAAAGAGCACAGATAAAAGGAGAATGGTGTCTCAGGGGTCTGTCTTTGGACCCTTACTGTTTCTGATTTATATTAATGGTATTGATTCAAGTGTTGTTAATAAACTAGTGAAATTCGCAAATGACAGTAAAATTAGAGGAATGGCAAACGCTGATGAGGCAGCAATATAATTCAAAAAGCTCAGGACGAGCTTCAGAACTGGGTGAACATTTGGAAAATGCAGTTTAACCCTTAACTACTCGCACCACTTCTCATCTCCTAAGTCGGGGGTCCTCAATCACAGTCCTGGAGGGCCACAGTGGCTACAGGTTTTCATTCCAGCCAGTTTCCTAAGTTGTTGATAATGAAACTTGGCATTTAACTACATGATTTGTTAGCACTTTCATTCATCAAAGAAAAATGTTAGTTAAATTATTGATCAGAGGTCCTCAATTACAGCCCTGGAGGTCCGCAATGGCTTCAGGTTTTCACTTCAAACAATTTCTTAATTAGAACCCATTTATTTACTACTAAAGTAATTGGGTTTCATTTTAGATATCTTGCCTGTTACAATTCTGAATCTTTAATTGCATGTTTTAGTTTTTAGCACCTGCATTTGTTTTAATTGTTGCCAGTTGTTTTTAACCAGGCATTATTTCATAACCAGTAAACCCCCGATTCTGTAAAGAATCGCAAATCCAACAATGGCAATCACTTTCTGTTCCCTCCGATCTTTGGAGGGATGAAAAATCATGGAGGGTGGGAGCGTCCTGGGAAAGTTTACTTTTAATTAAATAAATATATTTGTACTAAAATTGGCAAATTTATTAAAACTAAAATTGAAATTTAATTGTTATATCATTTAAGTCCAAAATGTCTTTAGGTTGCTGCACTCATAAGTAAAAAAAATATCGGAGTGCAAAGGTTTAAATGAAGTGAATTGGAAACAAAAAATTCATAAAATGGTAAGTTCAAAATAGTTAATCAAAAATTTCCTTATAAACAACTAGTGGTGCAACGGATCAAAAAACTCACGGATCGGATCAGCAAAAAAAAAAAAAAAAACAAAGACGACAAATTTAACTCTCCATTTATTTAGTTAAGTATTAAAAAACATTCAACTCAAGACTCCACTCAATTATATAAATACAAATTAAGGTGCAATATTGGGCATGATAACTATTTCCTTTAATGTGGACACAGTAAAAAACAACTTTAAATGCAATTTAAGGCATCATTGCTTCTTACTTTGAACATGGAGAGAGAAATAAAAACTACCTTATGTCCACATCATCAAAAAAGAAGGAAGAAAGCAAAGTAGACCTGAGCTTATAATTTCATTTTTTTTATTCAAAAACATGAGGATGTCTATATTTTTTGGGGAAAGTGTAGATCTCTTTGCTGTAACTATGTCCCCTGCTGTTGAGAACACCCTCTCGCTAGGCACTGAAGTGCCAGGCACAGCAAGATAGTGTCTTGCCATTGTGGCAAGGTGAGGGTATTTACATTCGTTGCTTTTCCACCAAGTCAGTGGATCACCATCGACTGGAATGCCACTTGCTGCCACATAGGATACCACCTCCTCTTTGATGGTGTCAGCAAATGCCTTGCTGACCTTGGCCTTCTGTGCAAAGGTCTCGCCAATAAGCTCCGCCATTGCCGACTTCTTTTGAGGAGGAGATGTGTCTGCTCCTGTTGGTGCTGCATATTGACACTGCAGGGAAAGTTACATTATTGATTAAAACGTTTTTTAAAATGATGCTGGGGGTTTGTTGAGCTCCTCAGCTTAAACTGCTAGCACTGGCCATGACCACGCATATGAAATGGCAAACCGAACAAAAGTCGAGCGAAAATGCGTGAGAGGTTGAGTTAGTGCGTGAGAGACACGCGCACAATACAGTGGAACGTTTTTTTCTCGGATCTTAGGATCACGTGCGTACCGAACCGTGGACAAGAATCGGTTCGGATCACGGATCAACAGTGATCCATTGCACCACTATAAACAACATTTTTGGTAAAGATGGTTTCCTGTCCTTGAATCAGCTCTGCCTGGTATGGAGTAGTTAAAACCTTCACTTTTAACGTCACACGAACGCCAGACTCTTGAAAAGGCAACATAAAGTTGTCCAAATACAGACTCAGACAGGTAAGTCCCTACAGGTTGTGTTTCTTTTTTTGGGCGCCACCTACTGACTCTGGGAAGCCGCTGGGTTTGACTCTGGGGCGCCGAGGCGCCACCTAGTTCCGTGATGGTGATGGCGGCGGATTCGCGTGCTGAAGTGACCATGGTGGCGGATCCCGGCTTGGAGATCTACATTACTAAACGAAGGTTGGATATGCGGTGGTGTTCGCGTTCAGGCGGCGGTTGTGTTGTGCACGGCTGGCTTCTGGCCTCTGGCATCCGTGCATATATACAACCTTCATTTAGTAATATAGATGAAATGCAAATTAACCGGCAGCTCCCCAGCTAATGTGCTTTCTTTTAAACCTGTGCATATGCACCATGAAGAGTCGGTGTTTAAAAAAAAAAAAAATGTTTAGAAATAAATGAGAGGGGAATTGGAAGGAGCATTAAGTTTAAATCTGATCTGGGCCACAAAACACACGGATGATGTTCTCGGAGAAGGAAACTGTACAGTGCGATTAAAAATTCACTTGGATGAATGAAAGCACTAACAAGCCAAATAGTTAAATCCCAAGTTTCATTGTCAGCCCTCCAGGACCGTGATTGAGGACCCCTGTACTAAGTACTCACGCCGTGTACTTTATACACCAGTGTTAAAATGGCTATTTATATGCATGCTGTGAGGTTGTAATATAAAATATTGCAATCATTTTAAATTGTACATGTTTTAATGTAATTTTAGTAACATATTACTGAATAGTGTGACACAGTCTAGGACTATCTGAAAATAAACCTGATCCACTTCTCCATTGTTCATTCGTCACCAGTCACACTGCAGGATTTGCACACGGTTCTCATTTCACTTCAGTTGTTGTTCTTGTTCTTTGCAGACAAAGTCATTGCAAGAAGAACAACTCGTCATTGTCATACATACGTACAGTTGTGGCCAACTGACCGGAGTGTTGGTTTTCATGAAGTTTGCTGCTTCAGTGTTTTTAGATCTTTTTGTCAGATGTTTCTCTGGTATACTGAATTAGAATTACAAGCATTTCATGAGTTTCAATGGCTTTTATTGGCAATGACATTAAGTTTATGCACAGAGTCCGTATTTGCAGTGTTGGCCCTTCTTTCTTTTTCAAGACCTCTGCCATTCGCCCTGGCAGGCTAGCAATCAACTTCTGGACCAAATCCTGACTGATGGCAGCCCATTCTTGTATAATCAATGCTTGGAGTTTGTCAGAATTGGTTGGTTTTTGTTTGTCCACCCACCTCTAAACCACAAGTTCTCAATGGGATTAAAGGTCTGGGGAGGTTCCTGGCCATGGACCCAGAATTTAAATGTTTTGTTCCCCGAGCCACTTGGTTATCACTTTCGCCTTATGGCCCGGTGCTCCATTATGCTGGAAAAGGCACTGTGGGTCACCAAACTGTTCTTGGATGGTTGGGAGAAGTTGCTCTCGGAGGTTGTCCATCCATCCTTCCATTATCCAACCCGCTATATCCTAACTACAGGGTCATGGGGGTCTGCTGGAGCCAATCCCAGCAAACATAGGACGCAAGGCAGGAAACAAACCCCGGGTAGGGCACCAGCCCACCGCAGGGCACACACACACACACACACCAAGCACACGCTAGGGACAATTTAGAATCGCCAATGCACCTAACCGGCATGTCTTTGGACTGTTCTCGGAAGATGTTTTGGTCCAATTCTTTTTTCAGGGCTGTGTTCTTAGGCACAATTGTGAGTGAGCCCACTGCCTTGGCTGAGAAGCATCCCCACACATGAATGGTCTCAGGATGCTTTACTGTTGGCATGACACAGGACTAATAGTAGCGCTTACCTTTTCATTATTTTTTTTCCGGATGCCCCAAACAATCGGAAAGGGGATTCCTCAGTGAAAATTGCTTTCCCCCAGCAGTCCAATCACTGTCCCTTTGGCAGAATATCAGTCTGTCCCTGATGTTTTTCTTGGCTTCTTTGCTGCCCTTCTTGACACCCACCAGGCCTTACTCCAAAAGTCTTCGCCTCACTCACACCTGCCTGCTGCCATTCTTGAGCAAACTCTGCCCTGGTGGTGCCTAAGAACACAGAAAAGGAATAAAGAATGGGACCAAAATATCCTTCTAGAGTTGCTCCTCCCAACTGTCCAGTTTGCTGACCCACAATGTCTTTTCCAGCATGATGGAGCACCTGGACATAAGGCTAAAGTGAGAACTAAGTGGCTCGTGGAACAAAACACTACATTTTTGGGTCCATGGCCAAGAAACTCCCCAGACCCTTAATCCCATTGAGAACTTGTGGTCAATTCTCAAGAGTCAGGTGGATAAACAAAAACCCACCAATTCTGACAAACTCCAAACATTCATTATGCAAGAATGGGCTGCCATCAGTCACGATTTGGCCCAGATATTGATTGCCAGCCTGCCAGGGCGAATTGCAGAGGTCTTGAAAAAGAAAGAAGGGCCAACACTGCAAATATTGACTGTTTGCATAAACTTCATGTCATTGTCAATAAAAGCGTTTGAAACCCATGAACTGCTTGTAATTCTACTTCAGTGTACCAGAGAAACATCTGACAGAAAGATCTAAAAACACAGAAGCAGCAAACTTTGTGAAAGCCAACACTTGTGTCATTCTCAAAACTTTTGGCCACAACTCTTAAGTACTGGCGCGGTGTACCAAATGCACCATGTGGAACTTGCAACTGTGCATCCACTCATTAAACCAGCTGGGGGCACACTGGAGTGGAAGCCATTGTGACGCTGTACTTGTAGTGAATCAAGCTCTCCCCAACTATGGAAAAACCGAGCAAGTCACATCTTTCAAGTTTTTGGCAAATTGAGAAAATGATGTCACCCCTATAGTTAAAGATCTCTAGATTTCATTTTTCCTGAGCTTCACGTACACAGTATTGTTTAATTCACGCAAAAACACCTGCAATTTAAATCGCGCAGTCGCAGCATTTAAATCACGTGATCGTCATCCGACATTTTCATTGGTAGGCGGTCTTTCCTCGATGGTTAATGGAGTTGCTAGGTTTTTGTCTTGCTCTATGTAAAATACTGTTTACATGCTAGCGTCTTCCAATATGCTTTAACTGGAAAGAAGACATATTTGGCCATCACCACTACCTTATAATATAAGGAAAGACTTAACAACTACAAAAATGTAAAAAAAAACTCACTCAATTTTGAAAAAAATGGCTAGGATTTTTCATTGCCGCGAGAACTGAGGATAGATGGCAGATGCTGCCAGTAGGTTCAAGTACAAAGACGTTGGACAAAAATAACTAAAATTGGTGCACAAAATACACCAGCACAAACAGTTAAGGGTTTACTTTATCAAGTTCAAGTTCAGAGGTAGCACACTACAGTCCCCTCCAAAAGTATTGGAACAGCAAGGCCAATGAGTTTGTTTTTGCTGTGCAGCGAAGATATTTGTGAGCGAGATCAAAAGAGGAAGATGAGAAGAGAGATCAGAGTTTCAGCTTTTATTCTCGGGTATTTACATCTTGAGATGTTTAATAACAGAGAACGGTGCACATTTTGTATCAAACCACCCAGTTTTTCAACTGAGCAAATGTATTGGACCAGAATGTTTTCAGTTAAATGGGTGGCCTCATCGCTTTGGAACCCTTACAGTTTTTTTTCTGTCCTCTCTGGTAATCGGAACTCACTTTATTCTTTGTTACTTAGTAAAGGTTGACATTCAAAAATTTTCGAAAATGCTGGATTTTCGATTTTATATACAGTGGAACCTCGGGTCACGACCGTAATTTGTTCCAAAACTCTGGTCGCAACCCGATTTGGTCGTATGCCGAACTAATTTCCCCCATAGGATTGTATGTAAATAGAGTTAATCCGTTCCAGACAGTATGAACTGTATGTAAATATATATTTTTAAGCACAAAAATAGTTAATTATACCATAGAATGCACAGTGTAATCTATACTAATAAAAGGCAAAGCCCTCACTGACTGACTGACTGACTGACTCATCACTAATTCTCCAACTTCCTGTGTAGGTAGAAGGCTGAAATTTGGCAGGCTCATTCCTTACAGCTCACTTACAAAAGTTAGGCAGGTTTCATTTCAAAATTCTACACGTAACGGTCATAACTGGATCCTACTTATGTACATATATACGACCATAGTCTGCAGCTCGGTCGCCGTGTGAGGCGGAGTTGCGTCCCCCATCACCACGCCTCCCACGTAGTTGGCTGCCTGCCTATATTGCATCCCCCATACCCACACCTCCCACGTAATTGAGTGCCTGCCCATATAAGGCCGTCCGTCAGCAGCAATCCAAGCTGTGAGAAAACAGTAAAAAGGAGGCATGTCAGATGTCGTGCTACATTTTCTATTGCAGCTAGACGGAAACAACTTCGTGACGCTGCTGCCAAATACTCACCGAAAAATCCACAAGTTAATAGAGACGCTGTCGCTAAATACTCGCGGGCAATTTCACAAGTTCATAGACACGCTGCCACTGAATATCCGCAGGCAAATCAAAAAGTTAATACCGGGAATGCCTGTTAAACATCTTAGATTCACGAGTAGCGATATGGGTGGTGAGATGTCTATCAAGGTGATCACTTTAATATTTATATGTCATTGAAATGTATTATTATCAGGCATGGTTTAGGCACCTATGTTATCAGGAAGGCACCAGAAAAAGGGACCTCAAGGTTACTATTATGGAAGTTAATTTAGAGCACGGATGCCGTGAATGTAAGAGCTGTAATAAAGTTCCCCTGCATACTTTAAAAGAAAGTCTCGCCATCTTTTCATTTTTCACAATGTGTGAAAACAAGACATGGTGTCACAATAGAGGACAGTCATGGATTTTGTTGGCGTTCCCTCGCCACGAATTGACTGGGATTCTCTTAACCTGCCGGGAGAATGGAAAAAGTTCTGACAGCACGTGGAGCTGATGTTTTCTGGCCCGCTAAAAGCCAAAGACGAGAGTGAGAAATGCAGCTACCTGCTCCTGTGGACTGGGGAAAAAGGAAGAGACATTTTTAACACATGGACTCTCACCCAGGAGGAAGCCAAGGTACTGAAAACTTATTATGACCGTTTTCAGGCTTTTGTCATGCCTAAGACGAATACAATATTCGCGAGATACAAATTTAATGAGAAGACGCAGGGCATAAATGAGACTTTTGATCACTTTGTAACAGAGTTAAAATTGCTGGTGAAAGACTGTGCTTATGCAAACGAAGATGAGATGGTCAGAGATAGAATAGTGTTTGGCACAAATTCAGCAAAAGTGCGAGAGAAACTTTTAAGTGCCAGGTCTGAGCTAACATTAAGTTAAGCCGTGGACATCGCGAGATTGCACGAGATAGCACAAGCACAGCTGAGAAGCTTCGATGCATGTACTCCGAGCGGCTCACATGAACTGACTGTGAACGCAGTACGCAGAGAACAAGGAAGAGCTCCAAAGAGCACTGAACAAAAAACGCGTTACACAATTGAGACGGCAGCCAAAGAATATGAAGCGAGTGACGCATACAAGCATATTCATTAGTGCAGCTACTTCGGAAACAAAGCACATGGTGGAAAAAGTCAATGTCCAGCTAAAGGAAGACCGTGTAAAAAATGTGGTAAATTGAACCACTTCGCTAAAGTTTGCAGGACTGGGAAAGGTAAACCCGTGCATGCAGTGTGTGATGTCTCAGATAAAGAGGAAGACGAGCTGTTTATTGAGGCAGTAAGAAAGGAACAACCCTCTGACACTGAACAAGCCTTTGTAGACATATCAATAGGAAAGCAAGGTGTAAAGCTTAAGTTTAAATTATGTTCATAGACACGCTGCCACTAAATATTCACAGGCAAATCCACAACTTAATACCGGGAATGGTCTGTTAAACATCTTAGATTCACGAGTACCGATTTGGGTAGTAAACACTTCGATGAATGAAATCTGTTATCTTTACAACGGTTGACAAACACGGAATGTAACTTGAACACAACACATCCTCCAAATACGAAGCTGATTGAAAGAAATAATGATAAATCCTTGATGACGGCAACACTCATAACAGTCACAAAACAATTACATTGATAATCATGTCACGTTATTTTTTAAAATGTTTCCTTTTCTTTTTCATAACTTCTTTAACACACTACTTCTCCGCTGCGAAGCGCGGGTATTTTGCTAGTAGTAAACTAAATGTAAAAATATTGAATAACACTGAGAAAACCTTGAACAGAGAAACACGCTACAGCCTTACGAACCGCTTGCTGTAAACACTTTTTTTTAATGAGTTTTAAGCACAAGGAAAAAAATGAAAATTTGAAAAATCCTTAATTTATACAAAAATTAACCATAAACAACTAAGAAAACTAACCTTGCAGGCCGAGAACAATGTAGAGGGAGAGACTGAACACATGCGGAAATCATCGGCGCGTACGAACTGGAAGGGAAACTGGCTTGTTCGAATACCAAGTGTGTGGTCGTGAACAGATGCAAAAGTTTGGCGAACTTTTTGGTCATAACGCGATTTGTACGTGTTCCGAGGTTCCATTGTATGCTGTATATATTTAACAGAAAATGACTACCTGTACAGTCCTTTAAAAGAAAGAAAATTAAACACTAAATAAAAAGCAAATGGTTTACATAGACACACCGCTATCAAGTTTTTATTAGCACTTCCACTTTCTCTGCGATCGACAACACACAATGTTTACGTTTTACGCCACCTCTTTTCTTTGCTGAATCCATAACGGGGCTATACAGTAGCAAATAAATGAGAAGGAATGAGCAAGAATGCCTGTTCGCAGGTGTAAGCAAGACCCAACAACTGATTATCGACTACAGCACCATCAAAACATAAATGGCGTCTCTAGAAAACAGTGGCGCACCAATGCGGTAAATTTGAAAATGCGTTCCGAAATCCATGCCGGAAATCTAAAGGAACCGGATTATCGATGGCCGGATTTTGAATGTCAACTTGCATTGCCTAATTTTTTATATTTTTTCTTTCTTCATCTTGTAAAGCACTTTGAGCTACATCATTTGTATGAAAACATGCTCTACAAATAAATGTTGTTGTTGAATCATGGACTCCACCAGATTTCACCAGGAGGTGAAGTGCACGTTCAATTAGGTTAAGATCTGCTGATTGACTTGGCCGGTCCAAAACCTCCAATTTTCCCCTTTGATGAAGTTCTTTGCTGAGATGGCAGTTTTGGATCATTGTCTTGCTGCATAGTAACGTTCGTCCGGTTTAGTTTAGATGCATTTTTCCATAAATTGGCAGACAGTGTGTTTCAGTGGACTTCTGAGTTCATTCTGCTACTACGATCATGAGTTACATCAATAAAAATGATTTCCAGAAGGAGCCATGGAAGTCCAAGCCATGACACAACTTCTAGCATGCTACACAGATGAGCTTGAATGTTTAGAATCATGAGCAGATCCCTTCGTTCTCCATACTTTGGCTTTTCCATTACTTTGGTGGAGGTTAATTTTTGTCTTACCAGAACTGCTGAGGCTCATCTGTCTACTTTGTGTAATTCCAATCTGGCTTTCCAATTTTTACTTCTGACGAGTGGTTTGCATCTTGCAGTATGGCCTCTACATTGTTGTTCTCTAAGTCTCCAACAACAACGACATTTATTTCTATAGCACATGTTCATACAAATGATGGAGCTCAAAGTGGTTTACAAGATGAAGAAAGAAAAAAGGCTAAATAAGAAAATAGAATTAGGGAACACTAATTAACGTAAAATTAAAAGTAAGGTCCGATGATCAGGGAAGACAGAAAAAAACAAAAAAAATCTCCCGACAGCTGGAGAAAAAAAAAATCTGCAGGGGTTCCAAGGCCACCCAGCCCCCTCTAGACATTCTACCTAACATCAATGACCTCAATCAATCCTCATGGTATTTGGAGTTCTCATGGAAGAAGTCGATGACGGTCATGTGGACTTCTGGCCTTTAATCCATCAATGTAGGGACATCACGGTGCTTTGATCAGGTGGTGGTGGTGGTGCAGATTGCCACCACAGCAAACCGTAACAAGAACAGATTGTAATGGTAAGTAACAAAGAATAAAGTAAGGTCAGATGGCCAGTAGGAGAAATAAAAACTCCAGAGGGCTGAAGAAAAAAAAAATCTGCTGGGGTTCAGAGGCCACGAGACCACCCAGTCCCCCACTGTGGTATTTCCACCCCTGCTTTTTGGAGGTTGTTCTTGATGTTACGGACTGTTGTGTTGAGGTTTTTCTTTACCACTCTCACCAGCTGTCCTTTGTCAGATGATGTTCATTTCCTTGGATGACCGGTTTGACGCCTGTTGCTCAGTGGTTTCCTTCTTTTTCAGGACATTCCAAATTGTGGTACTGGTACTGGCAATGCCCAATGTTTTTGAAATACCTCTGATGGATTTTCCCCATTTTCTCCAGTTCAGACTGACAAGCTTTTCTCACATACAGTGAGTTTGTCTCTGGTCTTCATGTTGGTCTACCCTTCTTAACTCCAAATGCGGTCTTCACAGGTGAAAGCAATTTGCTTAAACTGGGAGTGGATATCTGGGGCTACATGATGATTAAACAATCAATCTTATGTCACACCTGGGGAACACGAAACATCTGTCATCTTGTCATGTTCCAGTACTTCTGCACACTTGAAAGCCTGGGTGGTTTGATGCAAAATGTGCTCCATTCTACAGTATGTTGTGTAACATAATGAGATGTAAATATGAGGGAATAAAAGCTGAAACTCTGATCTCTCTTCTCGTATTCATCTCTTGATGTCAAACCCAAATATCTTCAGTGCACAGCAAAAACAAATTCATTGTGGCCTTGCTGTTCCAATCATTTTGGAGGGGACTGTACTGCGTTACCTCTGAACTTGAACTTGATAAAGTATAAATGCTCCAACTCTCCAGTTAACTAGAAATTGTTCCATTTGGACATTTTCTGACATAATTCTTTATTATTTTTTTGTTTCAGGTGCCACTTTCCCAGCTGCTGGCCCTCCGTACGTGCCGAACCAAAGCTTCCCTTCCTTCTCCTGTGTATAATTTTTCTCATCACGTCCATAGCTTGGTGGGACGTCCTGACATTCCAGTCTCTTGCTGGCTGAAGGTGCAATCTTTACACACGTCCTGTCGCCACCACCGGAAGAAACGGTCGGACGTGGAGCCTGGGCCACGTGAACTGGACCTGCTCAGGTACGACATTAAAGAGGTGAAGCGGAGCCCCAAGCCGGCACTCTACCTGGGCCTTTTGGGATTGGTACCATTTGTCTCTGCTCCCCTGATGATGGCTGTCATGGAGGTTTATTACCCTGAGGTGGCCTACGCGCAAGTCGCTTATGGTGCTTGCATCCTCTCATTTCTTGGGGGGGCCCGATGGGGGTTCACAGTGCCAGAGGGGAGCCCTGCTCCACCTGACTGGCTGAACTTGGCCAACAGTGTGGTGCCACCATTGGTGGCATGGGTGGCTCTCTTGCTCAGGGGCAGCATCACTGAAGCTGCGCTTATGGTCATCATGGGACTGGGTATTGCACTGCACTATGATATTTCCCTTCTTCCTGGTTACCCAGCATGGTTCAAAGCTCTTCGAGCCATATTGACTGTGGTGGCCACATTTTGCCTGGTGGCAACTCTGGTTTTGAAAAACATTTACCCCGAGAAGTGTCTGAGCTTGGATGATAGGCAACAAAGCTCTGATGGCACAAAGAAGAAATGTCAATGAACTCTGCAACGTGTGCTCAGACTGCAATTGAGACCCAAATGTCATTTTTGTACACAAACTGTGCAGAGTCGGAAGAGCGACTTGTGGCGCTGAGGACACTCTGCACCTTCTCACAATGTCTGGTTTGCTTTTGTCTCTTAATTTTAAAGCTTAAAATGTGAAATATATGGGTGCTTTCAGGTCAAGGTGTGACCCCCGTGACTCTAGCAGGATGGGGAAATTAAAACTGTGTAAAAAGTTAAAGGTGTGCTACAGTTTGGGTATCTTCTTGTGTATTACTAGGTCCATTTACTAACTTCACTTAAAGGGGAACAGACCTGTTTTGTTATCTCTTAACAGTATTCTTTGATGAGGGTGCTTTGAAAATATCGCAGTGTGAAACAATGCAGCCCCTTTTGGCAACATTGGCAGAAAAGGTGGGATCAGTGAGGTCTACTGAGCGGGTGGAAGACATCAAAACCCAAGAATCAACTGGGCAGTCATTATCATGAAAACCGGGATGATCACCCACTTTTATGGTTTCATGTCCAATTCTAGCAACTTTCTAGAGCACATTTTCATACAAATGATGGAGCTCAGAGTGCACTACAGGAGGAAGAAAGAGAAAAAAGACAATATAAAAATAAAATTAGGCAATGCTAATTGACAGTAGAGCACGGGTGTCGAACTCCAGGCCTGGGGCCTCATGCATAAACGGTGCGTACACACAGAAATGTTGCATATGAACGTTTCCACGTTCAAATCGCGATGTATAAAACCTACACTTGGCGTAAAGCCCCCCGCATTTCCATGGTAGCTCATACCCTGGCGTACGCAAGTTCTCCGCTCGGTTTTGCAGACTGGCGGCACCCAGCGTCAAAGCAGTGCTACTGTTCCTGTGTGGGTACCCTTTGTTTCTTAGAACCACATTTCTGACGCGGTTTTATAAATACACTGAAACTAACTGCATATTGTTTATTAGTGTAATGCATCTGATTTTAGATTACCTGTAACAATATAATGGTCCAGGGAATAGCCATAGTATTCTAAATACCATAACTGCTTTAGCGTTGTTACTCTCGCTACACCTTCTTCTTCTTCTTTCAGCTGCTCCCGTTAGGTGTTGCCACAGCGGATCATCTTTTTTCCGTATTACTCTCACTGCACCACTCGGAGTATTTATATCACTGTATCTGAGTGGGGAATCACAGCAGCAGCTGATCGGAAAGAGAATTATCGGTATACAGCATCAAGCACACGCTGTCTCAGCCACAGCAAAACGTTTCAAAGCCTTTCCTGTACGGACCTCGCGGTTCAGAAACAGTTTCATCCCAAGAACTTTAAACGCACTCAATCAATTGCTCCTTGTAGAACTGTTTGGACTTATAAGTACAATCACCTCACTGTAAACTTGCACTACAGTTATAATATTACACAACCTGAGAGACTTTATAAAGCGCGTATTTACATATGATGACAATATCATTTTTAAGATGAAATGCAGCAAAATATGTTGATTATATTATACAGATAAAACATTAACTTCATTTAAATAATCTGTATTGTTAATAATTAAACATGTGAGGACACGGTGCCACAGCACTAGCTAGTTCACGTATTGTTCCTGCCTTGCGCTGTATATTTACTGAGGCTGACGCGACACTGGAAGGATAGATGGATAGAATAATTAAACACGTACTATGAAGATATTTCAATGTTCCTTAAAAGTTTTGAAGAATCGTCAGTGTGCGCTTACAGATGGCTTAATGTCTTACAGAGCTGATTGTGTGGCAATTGGGTATTTGGGGAAAGAAAAGTAAGGACAGGAATTGGAGTTTAGTACGTTTGAAAGAGACAGTACTGCTACAATAAATTATTTCATGAACAATCACTGCGTCATCGTGTTCCCATGTTTAATAACATGCTTTCATTCCAATCATCATGAAAATGATATCAAGTACACATCTCAGTATTTTATTCAGAGAGCTGTAATATCACGAATGTAATGGATTCTGTGTCCAGTTGGAGGAAGAGGAAGCACGTAGTGAGTGATTCACACACATAGAGCACATGGAAGATCAAATACAAAACAAAGCATTTAACGTGCTACTTTAGTTACGATGGGATTTGAGAAACTAGTAAATTAAAAGAATTTAATATGAAGCTTATGATGCTCTACTTTAATGACAAAATAAACTATGTGATTAAAGTGGAAATTTCAAGATTAAAGTTGACATTTTGTGCTTTTTTCCCCACTGTGTGCCTATTTTTTTTTTTGTCTGTACCCTGATAAGCTCAGACGGTGGGCGACAACTCGCCTTTTCACGGCGACTTTGATATCTGACAACTTCTTTTTTTATTTTGGGCACTGTGCGACTTTGTGAACGTGAGCTTTCTAGTTTCTCCGACACGTTATGTCACTCGATCAGCTTCCTTTTCTTGTTTATTCCACTGTACAAATAGTACGTTTTTCTTTGCCTCCACTTGGTATTCGCTGAAATTCTTCTATTTTCCCCCGTGCTTTTGCCATTGTCTTTTCACAGAACGCTGAGCTTAAGGGCGATTTATATTGATTTGCATATTCAAAGAGGCGTAATTCTGGGAGGAGTTTTGGCGGGACAGCAGGCGTGTGCACGAGCGTTACTTTTCACGCTGACCGGGATTTATGTAGCGGAAGAATGTGGAAGTTGGAGTACGCACAGATTCCTGCACATTTCGGCTTTTGTGCTTACGTCATGTTATAGTGTGAATTCTACGCACGCCGTTATGCATGAGGCCCCTGGAGGGCCGCAGTGGCTGCAGGTTTTCATTCTAACCATCTTCATTAGTGACCAGTTTTTGCTGCTAATTAACTTCTTTTGGCTTAGTTTTAATTAACTTGACTCAGGCCCTTTAGTGGTCTTTTTTTTCCTTAATTAGTAGCCAAACAATAATGAGACACAAAATGAGTCGCCACATGACCGGCTCCCCTGTGCCCATCATGCAGTATATAAAAATAAAGAAGGGTGAAAGGTGATCTCTCAGGTCACTAAAACATTTTGACAATGTTCTTGGGGTAAAAAAAACAGGAAAAACAACAGTTTTGGAAATGTCTGCTGTTGCAGAATGAGAGCAGCAACAAGCCATGGAATTAAATAACGGGTTGAATTAACATCAAGAATCGGCTTCTCATTGACAGACTGGTTGGAGTGAAATTGTGTGGAGTTTGAAATCCCAATTTAGCTGGTCATTTGTTGGCTCATTTCCCATCTCCTTTTTGTTTGACTGCCATTTAATGAAGAAAGAAATACATTCAGTGGACTGAATCCTTAAAAACAGGGCTATTAAAATGAAGGGAGAAGACGTTAGTTAGCAGTGAAAACTGGTCACTGATTAGGAAAAGGGTTAGAATGAAAACCTGCCGCCACTGCGGCCCTCCAGGCCTGGGGTTCGACACCCCTGACATAGAGTAAAAGTAAGGTCCAATGGCCACGGAGGACAGAAAAAAACTCCAGGCGGATGCACTTGAACCATGTAATATAAAACCTAAGTCTGCTACCTCTTGGTGTCGAAAACAAGAGGATCGAAAGATTCATTTAGTGTTTATCTAAAAACATGTTAGTCACACTTAAATGTTTCAGATCATCAAACAAATTTAAATATTAGACAAAGATAACCCAAGTAAACACAAAATGTAGTTTTTAAGTGATGATTTTATCTATTAAGGAAAAAAAAAAAGGATCCAAACCTACATGGCCCTATGTGAAAAAGTAATTGCCCCCTAAACCTAATAACTGGTTGTGCCACCCTTAGCAGCAACAAGTGCAATCAAGCATTTGTGATTACTTGGCATTGAGTCTTTCACATCGCTGTGGAGGAATTTTGGCCAACTCTTCTTTGCAGAATTGTTTCAATTCAACCACACTGGAGGGTTTCCAAGCAGGAACTGCTTGTTTTAAGGTCATGCCATAGCATCTCAATTGGATTCAAGTCCGGACTTTTGACTAGGACTCCCCAAAAGCTTCATTCAGCCATTCAGATGTGGACTTAACAACGCCTGTCCAGGTCTGCACCTAAAATTAAGATTTCCCTCCTCCTTCTTTCTTCTGATGTAAATTTAACAAGGGGCATGTTGCTCGCCGGGGCTGGTGGGGGTGAAGCAAGCTGGCACTTTTTATCAACAGCAAGTAAACCTTTGCCATCCATTCTTAAATGGTGGATATAATCACGAGTTTCCAGTAGGTGGAGATCAACATGCATAGTTAAGCAGCCTCTCCTTGGACAAATGCAAACAAAAAAAAGAAAATGGGGGTCGTTAAAAGTTAATGATTTACAATCGATTACACAATAAACCATTGAGTAGAAAGGTGGTATGCAGTAATGCCAGCCCAGCCACAGGAGGATCACAGAGTTTACATCCTCATTCTCCTTCCCTGAGTAAGTTTCATGACACACTTTATGCAGTGATTTCTACTTGGTGCCCTATTGGGCCATTTAGCTGAAACATGACCTGGCTTTGAATTCCTCAATGCAGTCCTATCCAGATTTATCTTAATCTTTTTTTGTGCACTACCGGCCAACACCTCAGTTTATTCAGGTATTAATGGCTTAACGTTTCATCAAGTCAAGGCATAGAACAATTCAAGGAATCGTTAAGTGTAAAAAAAATGTATTCAAATTTTTGATCCATCAAAGTAGCCTGATATAAAGGAGTGGTGGCTCTGAGGCTAAGAATCTGTGCTGGTATCCCGAAGGTTGCCGGTTCGAGTCACTGCCAAAAGAGATCCTACTATGCTGGTCCCTTGAGCAAGACCCTTCACCTGTAATTGCTCCAGTGGTGCTGTACAATGGCTCACCCTGCGCTCTGACCCCAAGAGATTTGCGAAAAACTAACAAATTCCTAATACGAGAAATTGTATACGGCGAAATAAATAAAGAACAAAAAAAACAACTGTGGTAACCCTTTTGATTCAGAATGCCAGTCACCAACTCTGCCTCCAGACCATCATCACACTTCCAGAAGTCTACGTGACCATCATCATCAAGTTCTTCCATGAAAACCCTAAATACAAAGAGGACTGTTTGATTTATGTTAGGTAGATTGCCCAGAGGGGGCTGGGTGGTCTCATGGCCTCAGACCCCCTGCAGATTTTATTTTTTTTCTCCAGCCGTCTGGAGTTTTTTTTGTTTTTTCTGTCCACCCTGGCCATTGGACCTTACTTATTCTATGTTAATTAATGTTGACTTATGTTTATTTTTTATTGTGTCTTCTATTTTTCTATTCTTCATTTTGTAAAGCACTTTGAGCTCCATTTTTTTGTATGAAAACGTGCTATATAAATAAATGTTGTTGTTGTTCCTCCATGGTTGACAGCTGGTGTCACACACTGAAGAACCATCACCATCACCAACTCGGCGACCTGTAAATACCCTGCGTGATGGACTGAAGGTTTCAGATTTGGATTCATTGGTCCATAAGACTTTCTTCTAGTCTGCAGTAGTCCACAACCGGTGTTGTCCTTTAAGGCAGGGGACGCCAACTCTGGTCCTGGAGGACCACGGTGGTTGCAGGTTTTCATTCTAACCCTTTTCTTAATTAGTGACCTGTTTTTGCTGCTAATTAACTTCTTTTGAATTCATTTTAATTGACCTGCTCTTGAAGACTCAGACCCCTTAATTGATTCTTTTTCCCTAATTAGCCACCAAACAATAATGAGATACAAAACGAGCCAAAACAACTGGTGTCTATCATACAATATCTGAAAATAAAGAAAGGTGAAGGTCTCAGGAATGCCAGTCTGCTCAGGTCCACAAAACATTTTAACTGTGCTCTTAGAAAAGAGAAATGTCTGGTACTGCACAATGAGAGCAGCAACAAAGCCACAAAATTAAAGAACGGGTTTAATTAACAACAAGAATTGGCGCCTCATTAAGCATCTGGTTGGACTGAAATTGGTTGGAGTTTGAGGCCCTGACTTAGGTGGTCTTCTGTTGGCTCCCTCACTTCACATTTCATTTTTTTTTGGGTGCAAATGAAGCATTCAGAGGAACGAAGAAGAAATTCAAATTGAACAAATCTTTAAAAAGCAATTCAATTAAAATAAATTCATAAGTTAATTAGTAGCAAAAATAGGGCACTCGTTAAAAAAAGGGTTAGAATGAAAACCTGCAGCCACGGTGGTCCTCCAGGACCGGACTTGGCGACCCCTGCTTTAAGGAATGGCTTTCTTCCTGCCACTCGTCCTGTCAAACCTGCAACACAAAAGTCTCCTCTTCACAGTACAAACGGACACTTGCTTTTATCGACCTGCGCTATTAAGCTGTTGTGCTGTGAGGAGCCAATCAGGCAAGCTGGGTGAACCCTAGAAACTTGTCTTCTGATTGGCTGATGACTTTGGGTCTGCCAGATCTCCTCATGTCAGAGTTTCTTCCAGTTTCCTTTGGATTGTTTAGGACACCACCGGACTCAACAACACTTTGACACCTGAGATGTTTAGGTTGCCCTCCCAGATGCTGAACAGTTTCTATAAATCCACCATGAAGAAGTATCCCATCTGGAGGTATTTCTGCCTGGTTTGGTAATAGTAAGGCTCTGCGGAAAGTGGTGTAGTCAGATGAACACATCATAGGGTGTTAACTCTGTAACCCTCCAGGATATCACACCAAGCAATGTCAGAGCAGAGCAAGGAAACTTACGAGAGATACCAGCCATCCCAACACTGGCCTCTCCTCTTTAGTTGATCATTAGGACACTGAAAGAATTGCTGCTAACATTGAGGCTTTGCAATCATGTATGAATAAGTTAAGAAAATCAGTCATCTCAATCATAGCCATTAGCAACAATACTAATCATATGAAAATACAGCCAAGACAGTTTAATGGTATCTTGATAAAGTAAATATGTGATAACTTCAGCAGAATCCATTTCATTGGCAGTACTAAGCATTTTTCTAATTCATTCTTGTGCTATCTCATTTACTATCACCTCCCGCACTGACATATTGAATTAGGCACGAGCAATATACAGTACAAAAGTCAATAACTCACCAATCAAAACGCAGTATGTGCTAGAGCCCACCCTCTCAACTTTGACAATCAAAAGTGACAGTTTTATTTCAAGCCGTATTTCATAATGCATTTGGAGGAATATTATGGACAAGATGACATAGGCAACAAAAAACATTTTTCATGACACATTATTTTTGCTCACATGTCAAGCACTTTTTATTTATTTGCACATTTTGTAATGTATTTTTGTCCAAAATATCCCTCCATAACAAAGAAGGAATCAAAATCCATCTAAAGCAGGGGTGCCCACACTTTTTCGGCTTGCGAGCTACTTTTAAAATGATCTACCTACATTAAAAATACTATATATATATATATATATATTGTGGAATATGGCCTGGCCAATACCCCCAGGCCGCCAGATGGAGCCCTCCCTGCAGTATGGAGGTGCCCCGAAGACCAGCAGGGCATCATGGACATTGGAGTCTTTATGCACAGCCCTGCTGGATACCATGGGGGCCACTAGAAGACGCTGCAGGGATGAAAGACGATTATTTGCCTTACGCCCAGGAAGTATGTCCGAGTCACATGGATAAGGGGAATGACGTGCTTCCAGGGTGAAGAAAAGGACTTTTGATCTGACCCGGAAGTGATAGGATATCACATGGGCTGGGGATTGGAACACTTCCGGGTAAGGAACTATAAAAGGACTGTGGGAACTCCCAGACGACGAGCTGAGCTGGGTGGAAGGATGGCAACGCATCTGGGATAGAAGGATTGTGATTATTGATTTATTATTGTGCTTATTAATGAGTATTGTGGAGAGGAGGGTGCTTGGTGCACTGTTGATTAATAAAAAGTCAACTATTTGGACTTTTACCTGGTGTCTGGCATCTTGGACAAGGGTCCAAGGGAGCAATAGTGCCCCCTATCTGTCACTATATATATATAT
>JANRMT010062857.1:43194130-43210182 GCA_026402145.1 Polypterus bichir lapradei
TTAACGAATAATTTTTTGTATATTTTCCCTTAGTTTAAAAATGTTTACTTTTTTCTTAATAATTAAGGCAGTATTTCGCCGCTGCGAAGCACGGGTATTTTGCTAGTTCTTCATATACGAGAAAGTCAGGGAGTTCTAAAATGTCCAGATTCATCTAAATCTCGACATCGAATCCTTGGACGTTTCCCATACTTTCCCCATTCTTCGTACACAAGAAAGTCAGGGAGATTTAAAACGTCGAGATTCATCTAAATCTCAACATCAAATCTTTGGACGATTCCAATACTTTCCCTATTCTTCCTGAGATTCATCTAAATCTCGACATTGAATCTTTCAACGAGTTCAAATAATCCATCTCAAATGCTGTTTATCTCTGAAATGTTTTACTTTACTAAACCAAAAATTCTGCCTGGAACAATACAATTGAATTGAATTCACTCTTGCAAATCTGAAATAATCAACCGACTCCTTTGAAGATAGGGATGTAACTCGTGGGTATCCCTGGCCCTACCATTACCACTTAGGGTGTCACCATGTCGCTGTGTTCTTCTGACTTTAAACACTCCAAAACAGAACATTTCAATTAGCAAACAGTTAATTTTGGAATTACGAGACTTCACATCAAATTACAGATTTCTATCAATACCACCCTTGCAGTTGGTCGCCAGCATTGATGCCAGATGCCTCAAAAACCTCTGAAATTCTCCTTCCTCTGCATGCAAATCCAGGGTTTGATGGCTCTAGCCAAGCAGGCCAAAGACTACATGAATACCTTTTTCATCTATCCAAGAAAAAAACAAAGATAATAAGGGGGGTAGGACAGCAGCAGCCACTTTTAGGTTTCTAATTTTTAACCTTCTTGTTTGAGTTGGAATGGTCAGATTGTTGTTAAACTAAACCAGTTTGAATAAATGCTTCCAGTGGGCCCGTCCCTTCATTAAACTGAACTTAATATCTTTAATGTACTCAGAACCAACACAATGAAGTATTACACTGCACTGGATTAAACAAAGACCTCGTAACAAAACCTCATCCGATTTCAAAGACAGTCTGTGGGGACAAAGAAGAAACAGAACCTGACTAGCTAGACATAAGCAGCCCAAGCACATCTCATTTCTGTAGTTCAGTCTTTTATTTGTGTAGTAAAACCCAAGAGCATTGAATGTGATGTCACTCTTGAGAAGCTAGAATAATCCTCAGTTTGGAAAGCAATACCTGAAAAGCTTTAGGAAGGTTCTAGCACTCCACCTGTATGCAGTTAAACACTGCCTCCTGGCTACAGCCCAAGCAGCCATCCTGACAAGTCCAGCAATCAAACGAGGAGATCACGTCAGGGGCAAACTGACCCACAATAATCCTTGCCAGTGGGTACTGGACTACAGCTAAGACTTTATGCAGCTTTCCACCTCTGTCTTTAGCTTAAGAACACACTTTGGAGGGGAGCAGGTGGCAGATGGAAAAAATTCACAGCACAGCAACACCTCCATCACAGCGGCTGGTTATCATGTTCCCGATTTCTGTCCAGGTATCTAGATGGGGATCGTATATCTCCACCGAATCCATGGTGACTGGAGCAGAAAAATCAGTAGATGCTCGGCCACCAACAGCATAAAGGAGCCCATTGACAGCAGTTACTGAGACTCCTGCTCGAGGCACTGCCATTGGGGAAACCTCTGTCCATTTCTCCTAAATTAAAGTATAAAAAAAAAAAAGGAAAAACAGGAATACATTAATTCTGAACAGTTTGATGCTGCTTATCTTCTAATTATTTTACCTAGAAACATATCTGTAAAAGAACAAAGACATTTCCAAACTCCAGTACCTCCTCCGGTGAATATTTTTCCACGGTTTCAAGGGAGCCCAAAGCCTCATTCCAGCCCCCCACAGCATAAATGCAGTTATTGAGGCTGGCGACACCCACGTATGCTCTCCTTGTGGACATAACGGGCAAGGACCGCCACCGTTTACAGATGGGATCGTACACCTCTGCGGAGCGCAACTCAATCCCTTCGTCACTAATCCCTCCTACTACATAAATGAAACCTAGAAAAGACAAAAATCAAGAATGAAGGGTAATTCTACTAAACCTTACAGTTTTGCTTGAAAGTTTGTGAACCCTTTAGAATTTTCTATATTTCTGCATAAATATGACCTAAAACATCATCAGATTTTCACTCAAGTCCTAAAAGTAGATAAAGAGAAACCAGTTAAACAAATGAGACAAAAATATTATACTTAGTCATTTATTTATTAAGGAAAATGATCGAATATTACATATTTGTGAGTGGCAAAAGTATGAGAACCTCACGGATGATCAGTTAGTTTGAAGGTGAGGTGTCAGGTGTCCGGTGTTTTCAATCAATGGGATGCCAATCAGGTGTGAGTGGTCACCCTGTGTTATTTAAAGAACAGGGATCTATCAAAGTCTGCTCTTCACAACACATGTTTGTGGAAGTGTATCATGGCACGAACAAAGGAGATTTCTGAGGACCTCACAAAAAGAGTTGTTGATGCTCATCAGGCTGGAAAAGGTGACAAAACCATCTCTAAAGAGTTTGGACTCCACCAATCCACAGTCAGACAGATTGTGTACAAATGGAGGAAATTCAAGATCATTGTTACCCTCCCCAGGAGTGGTCGACCAACAAAGATCACTCCAAGAGCAAGGCGTGTAATAGTCGGCGAGGTCACAAAGGACCCCAAGGTAACTTCTAAGCAACTGAAGGCTTCTCTCACATTGGCTAATGTTCATGTTCATGAGTCCACCATCAGGAGAACACTGAACAACAATGGTGTGCATGGCAGGGTTACAAGGAGAAAGCCACTGCTCTCCAAAAAAAACATTGCTGCTCGTCTGGAGTTTGCTAAAGGTCATGTGGGCATACCAGAAGGCTATTGGAAGAATGTTTTGTGGACGGATGAGACCAAAATAGAACTTTTTGGTTTAAATAAAAGTGTTGTTTGGAGAAAGGAAACACTGCATTCCAGCATAAGAACCTTATCCCATCTGTGAAACATGGTGCTGGTAGTATCATAGTTTGGGCCTGTTTTGCTGTATCTGGGCAAGGACGGCTTGCTTTCATTGTTGGAACAATGAATTCTGAATTATATCATAGAATTCTAAAAGAAAATGTCAGGACATCTGTCCATGAACTGAATCTCAAGAGAAGGTGGGTCATGCAGCAAGACAACGACCCTAAGCACACAAGTCGTTCTACCAAAGAATGGTTAAAGAAGAATAAAGTGAATGTTTTGGAATGGCCAAGTCAAAGTCCTGACCTTAATCCAATCGAAATGTTGTGGAAGGACCTGAAGCGAGCAGTTCATGTGAGGAAACCCACCAACATCCCAGAGCTGAAGCTGTTCTGTACAGAGGAATGGGCTCAAATTCCTCCAAGCCGGTGTGCAGGAATGATCAAATGTTACCGGAAACGTTTAGGGGGGTCACACCAGATAGTGAAAGCAAAGGGTCGCATACTTTTACCACTCACAAATATGTAATATTCAATCATTTTCCTTAATAAATAAATGACCAAGTATAATATTTTTGTCTCATTTGTTTAATTGGTTTCTCTTTATCTACTTTTATGACTTGAGTGAAAATCTGATGATGTTTTAGGTCATATTTATGCAGAAATATAGAAAATTCTAAAGGGTTCACAAACTTTCAAGCACAACTGTACATTGCACTGGGAAATTCCAGAAGAAAGTGGGGTGGGTGGGTGGGCAAACAGTACAGCTACAGGAAAGTCTGAAGACAGCTTGCTTCTCCACCTGTCATTACAGTGTAACATGCACTGAGCCAAATATGCAAAAGAGCTGTTAGCGAGGTGTAAAATGACAACAAACCTTTCAATACAAGATATGTCAGATCTACATGCACTGAGTCAGCAGGGGGGCACATACAGTCAAATGAAAGCCAAGAGTTGCATTCTTCAAGCATAGGAGGGCAAGGAGGACAGCACTGCTGGATCTCACCTAATCAACTGGTGCATATCAGGAGAGCAGGGTGAACAGAAAATCCATGATGTTAGTCTTCGTTAGTTTGAAGGCCTGAATCATCCTAAAGCCTTGGAGAAGCACTCAAAAGACATGTACAGGCCAGTGGACAAAGGAATCAATCAGTAATAGCGACACTTAAGATATATCATCTTACCTTGTAACTCGCAACAGCCAAAATAGTAGCGGGGAACTGCCATGCTTCCAACAATTTCCCACTTATTCTCACCAGGATCGTACCTCTCCATAGACTTTCCAATCTCTGATCCAATCCAGCCCCCTGCATGACATCACAGGTAAGTAAACAATATCTTTAGCATCAAACTCGGATCACTGTACCAGTTATAAAATATAATCCAAACATTCCACTTTTATGACTTTGTATAAAACTTTAACAATCTAAACGTTCTAGATGTACTACTAAAATGATAAAATGAGCAATACTGGATTCAAATTCAAAATTAAACTACCGTATATACTCATGTATAAGTCGGGTCTTGAAACCCAAAAAATCGATCATAAAATGAGACCCTGACGTATACACCCGTTCAAAAATGCGACACTTAATTATTTTTTTTTTTTTTACATTTTCTTGCCTCCTCTAATCTCACATCAGTTTCTCAGACACATCGAAATTTGTTGCAGCAGCGCAGTTACCAACTTCTTTCACCACTACAACGGCATTTAATTGAAAACCAGCTTCATATTTTCTTCTGGTCGAACGCTCCATCGTAGATAAGGGATGCTCTTACGATAAAGATGTATGAGAGTGTGAGATACAAAAAACACAAATCAGTGCAAATGTTGCTTTGGAATAGTTTGGGTATTACCGTGTGGTCACATAGGCACAATAGAAATGGAGAGAGAGAGAGATAGAGAGAGAGGTTAGGAACGCGCGGATACAGCACATTACCGCACCCACATAGAAAGAAAGGCCGTGTGCTCTCTCAGGTGAGCATTAGCATATTGTAATCTCTTGTACCAATAGCGTGAGTTTTCTGCATTCAACTTATAATATCGACATTATAAAATACCAGAAATTATACTGTAAAATCAAGTCCCGACTTATCCACGGGAGAACTTATCTGCGAGTATATACGGTAGACTTAATTCAACCCCATAAAAAACCCTTCTAAAAAAAAAAAGTCACTTAAAAATGTGTTGTTAATTAAATTTAGTAGTCAACAACCATTACACAATAACTAAACACCACAGAAAAGTCGCTCTGTTACAAGAATCACTATTTCCAGGTGGCTATATGAAGAAGAATAAAAAAGACAACATAACATTTATAACCGTGCGTCTCACTACTCAAAGCTCGTTATTTAGAGAGTGGCAAGCCACTTATACCACCACCATTGTTCGGCATCTACCTGGACAATGCGATGGCAGCCATTCTTGCACTAGTTGGGTCACAACATATTAGCTATTAGGTAATAAATTAGTGAGACAGGCAGTGTACCAATTAAGGACAGGGGATGATTAAGGGGCCAGGATGACCAGGCTGTGGTGGGTAATTTAGCCGCAATATCAGGAAACACCCTACTCTTTTCGAAAGATGCCCAAGGATCTTTTATGACCACAGAGTGTCAGAACCTGGATATTTACATCTCATCTGAAGGACAGCACAAAATTTTTACAGCAAAGCATCCCCATTACTGCACTCGGGCATTGAGATCCACACTCCACACGTACCACAGGGTAAGCGCCCTTTACTGGTCAAAATAATGCCTCTTCCAGCAGCAACCAAAGATTTTTCCTAGATAGTCTCCCATCCAAATAATGGCCAGGCCAAAACATGCTTAGCTTCAGATGGATTACCGGTTCTGAGGTTCAGGTGATATGGCTATTGGCTAAACTCTATAATCTACATTATATCAACCAATTTTGGTCCATCTGGTAATTACACTCTAGTGGGCTTATTCAGTGTTAACATTTGTGATGTGCCAACTGTTGCAATGCATATAGTAATGAAATGCATTGCATTTTTCATTCCAACAGATGGAACATTGTAAACATCACCCCTGCTTTTGAGATTTGTATACCCAATGCAGTATAACTACAGTAACAGATTAACTAACACTACAACTTTAATAAAATCAAATTAAAATAGAAAGAAAACAGGGAAAAAGAATGACAGAGGAAGTCCACTAAGCATTCTCTTGATCTGCCCTCATTAATGTAGCAAAATGAGAGCAGACATAAATTGTGGAAACAAATAACAAATTCCACCAGTAGTGTAGTAAAAGGTGGGCGTGGATGGATAATCGCCCACCCAATCAATTTTCAATTTGTCCTCATTTGGCCACTGATAGTCAAAGCTCTACAAACTGTCTTATCTGGGTGAAATTTTATTCACCCACCTAGTTTCATATATGCCCACCCACTAAAAAATTTCTGGCTTCGCCACTGAATTCCACTAAAGCAATACTCCACCCAAAAATAATATTTTTTTGTTACTTTCACAATGTAGTTTGTAAAAGTGGCTGAGAAAACTTTTTAATCTCATTTTTTCAAAAAATGCAGATAAATAAGTTGGAGAATGGAAATAAAGTTTATGATACACGAGGATCTTTGAAAAAGTTTTCACACTTTTATATTTTCCGTTGGTGATTGGTCGTGCCTGAGAGGTTCATGTGACTAGTTCTGTCTGGCAAGCCGGTTGCCCTTGAAGTTTACTATAAGAGTTGTCACTCTGTGGTGAAGATGGCTCAGAAACTAAGAAACTGCACTAAAGAGGAACATGTTTTGTGGGCAGAAGGTGCGCTGGGAGCACAAATTCATCTGTGCATGTGTGCTCAGTATTGGGATAAAGTTCTCTCTCGTGAGTGGATTTATGAGTGGATTGAAATTTTCGAAAATGGCCTTACTAGTGTGACAGATGCAGAGCGCTCCGGACGTCCAGCTACAGCCACGAGGAATGAAGAAAGAACCCTGGAACCGACTCATGAAAACAGAAGAATAACAGTTGAAGAGGTTGCAGGAGAGCTGAATGTGAGTGTTGGATCTGCCTTTGCACTTTGCATTGCAAAAGAAGGTGACTATTTAGAAAAGTGATGTAATTTGTTTTTGAAATTCTTAATAAATAGAACGTCCCTCATAATACAACCAATAGTGACCAATTCTGTACAACAGTAAACAATCTGAAAAACATCCATGGAAAAAGGAATGTTACTCGTGTCAAATAATCCACATGTCGTTTATCTAGTCATACTGCCTTTTTGTATTGAAGATCAGCATCTCCCCTTCATTGTTTGGGCAAGAGTCTTATCTTCAGTTCAAAAACTCATTCCAAAGGGTTCTTGAATTTCCTGGTTATGATGCAGATGATCACAACAATATCTCTTTAACAATACTTCAGTAAAAAATGCATCTGCTTTGCATGTTTTGTCAACAACCATTACACATGAGCATTTTGAGCATTTGACTGGATGATTGACATGTGGATTAACTACTAGACTGCATTGGCCACCACTGGTTTGTATTCTATCAAAAACTGTATTCTATCTCTATTCTGCATGAAAACACAAGATTACATTTTTTTGTTAGCTATTACTTCAAAGTACATAGGGTACACGAAATATAAAAAATAATTTTTAGGTATAATATTCCTTTAACAGGTATCAAGAAGGCATGCAAGCTTCCAAGAACCTGCATTTGAAACCACCACAGTCACATGATCAGAAACCTACCTCTTTGTTGACAGTCAATGAGCTCCAGTGGAATTTGACTTCAACTTTTATAATTTTCTACCATTTTTTCTACTTTAATTTTTTTTATTACATTATATTGTTGGTTGGATAATGCCATCTGTTGGTATGAAAAATGCAATGTATTTACATGCAACCAATAACTTGAAATAGTTGTGTCAAGAATGACACCCTTTAGTGAGTGTGCCATGAGTAACAAGGCTTGTAGGTATTGCAGACTGCAGTTACGCTCTTTTGAATTAATACATAACATAACATACATACATACATATCATGTACTTAGATTATGAGCTACTAGTCCACAGGTTATCGTGAACTATAACCAGATAGTATAAGATAGTCCACATCCAGTAAGTAATTGTATTGGAAAAAGTAGGCCTTGTCTTAGTTTGCTAGACTTCTAGTGGCAGACAAAGTATTGTTTATGAAAAGAACAGACTTGACAAAGCTGTAACTGCCCTCTCCTCCATCATCTGCATTCCAGAAGGACACTAAATTATGTGGTTGTATTACTCTATAGCTCCACTGTTAGTCAACATTTAGCATACTTGTTTTATTAATTTCACCTAATTACTAGAGGTGGTAATTAACTATGACCTGACATGCCTCTATGTAGACAAGGACCCGCACCTGGAAATGTTGCAATCAGCAGAGGCTACATCCTCTCCACTAACTAGGTGTAGACATTTCTTCGTTCTCTTTGTTCAGGCATTGACAACACAATTTTAGGCCAGGAAACACCCTGAACATTTTTTTCACCCCAGACCTCTTGAAGCTGAAAACTCTAAAAATCCCAGTGAATACCATCAATGAATTACTAGCTCTAAGACGCAGACTTCTATGTCAAGCATTCTGTCAGTGACTAAGCCCAGCCTAGGAGAAGAAGCCTTACTTTAAGAAGGAAATCTCAGCACCGTGACTCATGTGACAGAAGGAGTTACATTTTTCCCTATTAAGTTACAGAGGACACAGTAAGGAGAACTTTTGAAGACAACACCACACCGCGGACATGAACAAA
This sequence comes from Polypterus bichir lapradei, assembly GCA_026402145.1. Taxonomy (NCBI): domain Eukaryota; kingdom Metazoa; phylum Chordata; class Cladistia; order Polypteriformes; family Polypteridae; genus Polypterus; species Polypterus bichir. The sequence goes on from JANRMT010062857.1 coordinate 43,202,858, forward strand.
GGACAATGTGGGAAAGATAACGAGTGAATTCCACCGCAAGCAAATTTCTTCACTTTTTTTTAAAAACAAATATGGTTTAGTTACCTTAATACAAGTATAAGGAAAATAAAGTGAGCACCTCAACAAAATGTCTCATTAATTACTATCATCACCATAAACAAAGATGATAATTAATGAATTGATTCATATTTAAGGTCATAGTTCAATCATAACAGACGCAAAGCCAATTTTATGTCTCAGGCAGGCAAGCAGTCTCATAAAATGACTTACCTCACCCCAAAACACAAAACAGTTTTCCCTACTAAGGCACAACAGAGTCTGGTGAGTCCACAGTATATTCATAGTGTGTAAGGACCTTTGGAAGTGCTTCTTTTATATCTTGCGTGTTCTTTAAATAGGTGTTTGTTGTGCTGGAAGCGCGATACCCTTACCATTCTTGTTTATGTTGAAAAATCACTAGGGCTGTGTATTGGCAAGAATTTTGAGATACGATACGTATCATAATACAGGGGTTACGATTCAATATATTGTAATACAGTGATCCCTCCTCGATCGCGGGGGTTGCGTTCCAGAACACCCCGCGAAAGGAGAAAATCTGCAAAGTAAAAACCATATGTTCATATGGTTATTTTTATATATTTTAAGCCCTTATACACTCTCCCATACTCTTATAAACATTTCCCGCACAGTTATACAGCATAAACCCTTTGTATTCTCTTAGATATTAGGTAAGATTAGTTGAAATTATGTATGTAAACACACTGTTTAAATACAGTAAAACCCAAATATTATTTTAAAGATATCGAGAGTCTCCGATATCACATACGTTATGGCCATTACGACAGACAGGCCACCAGCAATAAATGCGTACAATGCAAGAAAAATTGTATAGAGTAAAATGTGTGTACAGTGACACTAAACATACGAACATGTACTAAGTACTGTACGTAGAAAATTAATTATGGTTACTCACTAACAATGACACGACGACTTGTCCGATAACGATGAGTTTAATTTTACTGCACAACAAAGGAGAGCGTTACAGCCCTTTTAAAGGAGCCTCTTCAGGCGACTTCAAGTTCTTCTTCCAGCAGTCTTCAATCCAAATCCCTAAAGCAGATTCCACCCGGACTACCGCCTTATTACATCCACTTACAACTCGTTTTGCGCCCTGGTTAAAGGACACTGTGGCCATAGATCTTATATTCTTTTCCTCCTTTTTAAATAAAAAGAATCGTGGACTTATTGATGCCGTAATGGCGTCCTACAGCGGTGTAGCTGTTCCCTTCCTTCAACATATCCAAAACTTTTAACTTTTCGGCAATCGTTAGCATCTTTCGTTGGCACTTGGACACGGCCCCGAAGCAGTAGCAGGAGCAGATCGTTTTGGAGCCATAACGAAGGGCTTGACTACACACAAAGATAAACACAAAAGAGCACAAAAGTTAACTCTTTACACAGCGAAACACGTTGATGCTGAAAGAGGGAGACGAGACTTCCTGGTTAACATAGCGGAATCGAATTTGGCGCTCCGTCACTGAGCCAATCAGCACACAGGAACTTAACTGCGTGCTCTCATTGGGTAGCTTCTCAGCCATCCGCCAATACCGTCCCTTGTATGAAATCAACTGGGCAAACCAACTGAGGAAGCATGTACCAGAAGTAAAAAGACACATTGTCTGCAGAACCCGCGAAGCAGCGAAAAATCCGCATTGTATACTTAGATATGCTTACATATAAAATCCGCAATAAAGTGAAGCCGCAATAGAGTGAAGCCGCAAAAGTCGAAGCGCGATATAGCGAGGGATTACTGTACTGTAAGTAAAGTGATATATTGCAATTTTTTTAATCTAACTTTAGGAAAACTATCATAGTATAAAGAACACACCACTATGTACATAAAATCTGAGATACAACAGTGGGATCTGCAATTGCATTTCTCACAGTCCCTATAACTTCAGACATCATAATACCACCTTTTGTGCAGTCTGAGTAAAGGAATTAGCATGTTCTTATATCAATAAAAAATCACTGTACTTTTTGGTCCTGCTTTAAAGGTTCACTGTATGCCACACTATGTTTCAAGTAGTTCATAATAAAATGGATAACATCACAGTACTGTATTTGTTTACAGTGTATCAGTAAAAAATAAAAGTGCTTGCAGGATTCTTTAGGTAAACAAATTGAGAAAATTTAAAAAACCAAACAACGTTACATATAAATTGACAGTATATATATTAAAATTTTCTTTAAAGGTTCACATTCTATTGTAGTACGTAGGCCATTTTTTAATTTTTCAATCTCAAGTAGTTAATAAAAGAAAATGTATCGTCCCTGTAAAATCCAACATCATAACACTATATTTTCTGCAATCTGAAAAAAGAAACTACAGTATATCTGCCTATATCAGTAAAAATTAAAAGTACCTGCAGGACTCCTAAAGAAAATATTAAACAAACGTAAGAAAATACATATATATTGATAGTGAACATTTTCAGATCTTAAACTTGGATTGTATATGTTAGTACAGTTTGTATGTACTGTATGTCAGTGCTTATTTTTTAATGTCAAGGCTTTTGTGGAGGAACATGAGCTGCTCAAAATGCCCAGCTTTCAGAACACTTCTCTGTGTTCTCTGTGGTAACAATGTCTCCTGAGGTGGAGCTGAGAGATTTCAGTACCTTCATTTTTACCTCCTCGTACAGCTTGGGCACAGTAATGTCAGTGATGTGTTGTTGGGAGGGTATGGTGTAACGAGGCTCCATTGTATTCACCATATTTCGGAAGCCTTCATTCTGTACAACACTCAGAGGGCACATATCTTTGCAAATGAAATAGAGTATTGAGTGAGTTATTTTGTTTGCACGAGTTGAGGTCTGTGCTAACTTCGGTGTGTGAACTTGTTCCATAGTTAGTTGAGAAGGGGACCCACTTTGTTAACACTTGCCGTTTGCTGCTCATTTATCTGTACATCGGAATGGTGTCTTGCTAAGTGTGCTCGCAGATTAGTTGTGTTCCCCAAATATTTGATTTTGGCATGGTACATTTGCATACAGCATGGCTCTTGTCAATTTCCTTAGTGCCTTCTTTATTGTGAAAGCCAAAATGACCCACACTTCCGCTCTGTACGCCATGGGAGCTGGTCTAACTCCTCTGGATTCAGATATTGGTTGTCGTGTTATTAGTCAGCTCGGTTTGTCACTGCACAATCCATGCTGTCAGCCAGATCCGCGCACCTGAGTATTGAAAGCATACACACGTCAACCCTTACGCTATTTCCTGTCTCAATTTATGTTGTTCTGTTAGCTGTTATCTTGCGATAGGAGGTTTAAACACAATGCAAAATGAACTGTGTGCCTTGAATCTTTGAATGTAAATTAGTAATTAAAAATCAAAACTATGTTTTTGAGAATCGATGCACTATCAAAAAAACATAATATTGCAATATTCAAGTGTATCGATATTTTTTTACACTGCTAATAATCATCACTGTTGGATGGCCAAGGTAATTATTAATTAAAGGACTGCAGCTGGTAGGGGCAGCGAGGTTGGAAACGCAGTGGCAGATGCACAGAGGAGCTAGATGGTTAGGAGTCGAGATGATCACAGAGTAAAGAAGCAAGATGGGTTTGATCAGGGTGAGGGTGAAGGAGAAGGAAAGAGAGGGCAGATTTCTTTAAAATTTTCCCAGAAGTTTTAAATGGATTGCAGGGAATTACAAGTACAGGACAGCGATTGGGGGCAAGGCAAAAAATTCCCACTGGGAATACATCAGGGAGGATGTGAAGTGGGTCAGGCCACCGAGACCCAGTGTTGGTGGCTGACAGCTCCTTGGAATACCTCCTGACGGGATGGTGTGGAGAGAGCAGAGATGAAAATGCCTGCTAGAAATACCTCAGGGTCTACGGATGTGCCAGAGTGTATGGCTAGGCAGAGCTGGTTACAGCAGAGAAAGTCTGCTAACTGGTATGGACAGATGGCCCGTTTCTTAGAAATGTTCATTATGGGTTGCTTCTGCAGGTGTCAGAAAAACTGCAATAGCATGGTGGGATTTTGTTTTCTCTGTGTTTGCTAGTTTGTTTTAAAAATACTCATTTTAAAGTAGACCTTTTTAATTATCTTTTCTGGATTTTACCAGTTTTATTCTGTGAATATCTTTGAATATTCTGAGTATTTATTTATTAGTGGAAATGTTTACTTGCACAATAAACTTTATATCCTTTTGGCATCGTTTTATTTTGAAAACAATGTTATGTCTGTCACTTGCCGCTGGTCCATGTTGGTTCTACAAATTCTAAGGGCTCCACTTAAAATCTGAGTGTCGGTCACACCCTGGCACAGTGACCTCTGACCTCTCGATTGCTGGCTTACTTAGCTTTACTTGTCATAGTCTCTAACACGTTAACTGTACTTCTTTGGTCACAGCAGTTCCCTCACAACAGTCCCTAAACCTTTTTTTTCCTTTGCTAAGATGAAGAGAAACGAAAAACTTCCAGGCTAAATAATAAAGGTGATATTGTGTCTGCATTAATATGAACTCTTAATAGTCCTCACTGCTCCAATTGGGGTATCTCCAATAAACTACACAGAGACTGGCCTGTTGAGTATTACATAGCAGGACAGACAATCACATCTTTGAGGCGCTGCTACAACTTTAATAGGGTCTTTTAAACACGCACACACGCACGCGCACAGGAGGAACAACAGGTTTTACAAGCGAGCCAGGACATGTGATCAGAAAGTGTTAGTGCACTGAAATATCAGTTTCCTGATCTTGTAAATGACTAAATATACCTGCCAAATTAAAAATAAATAAATAATTAGCTTAGAATTCTACCTAAGGCATAAATGGCTCCATGGCAAGAACAGACACCAACACCACATCTTGGATAGTTGAGGGAAGCCACAGCTGCCCACTGTTTAGTGACTGGATCATATCGTTCAGCACAGTCAAATATCATTGAATCTTTTTCACCTGCGAATTACAGACAAAGAAAAGGATTTTTATGTGAAAAACTCTGCTTGCTGGACCCCATCACAAAGTTATTTACTTTAGTAACCACTTACCTCCAATGACATATATCATGCCCTCTAAAACAGTCACTCCCAGCCCACTGCGTGCCTGATGCAGAGAAGACACTGTTGTCCAGTACTGACTGAATGAATCAAAGCGCTCCACGCAGCTCAGAGCCCGGCTGTCACTCCAGCGTCCTCCTTGTAAGCGAGTGTATCCTCCTGCAGCATGTAAGAAAGACCAACCCCAGTAAGACACCAGCGGCTTTCTCAATTTCAAATGATACAGTTAGGACTTCTTTGCTTAAGCATTTTAATAGGCAAAATAAGTTTTACACGAGAAGTGGACTGCGTACATGAAGTGTTTTCTTGTGACTAAAGCAGCCATAAATATAACATGCTTGCTGCACACAGCACATTTGGTAGTTGGTGGCTGACCACAAAGTGCCGTCCTGACAAGTCTGATGCCTTGCGATAAAGAAACGCCTTTGCAGCAAGTACCTGGATCAGTACCAGAGCCCACTGGTTCCACATCATTCAACTGATTGTTAACTATCTTGATCACTGTCATTAACTCCAAAATATTGCAACAAATCTTATAGTTAAAGCTTATAAACAATCAATCTTAAAAGTGTCAGTAGATAAGGTGCATCAGACTCCATTGTCCAAGGGATACCCATGTGGTCTGCTTAAGCCAAAGCTAATGAGTCTTTATCTGGAGTACTGAAAAGTGATGGGCTGTGCACACAACACTCAGTGCTTAGATATGTGTATGCATGTTTGTTAAGCTTAGGCTACGTCCACACTACCACGTTTTCATTTAAACACTGGGTTTTTAAATGAAAACGATCTCCGTTCACGCTGGAGTTTTCATTCACAAAAGGATCCCTGTCCAGACGGAAATGCCTGAAAACGCATATGACATAGACCTTAACCTACGTCAGGCATATGTGCATCGGTGGCAAACACTGTGAAGGACCTGAAATGAAAAATTCTGAGCCATGTGAAGATTCCCTTTCATAACTATTAGCACATGCAAGACTCTGATAGCACGCTCACAGCATTAAAAAAAAAATTCTTTAAGGAGGCACAGCGAACTGACCCCATATCACGTCAATGCACTGATTGCAGTTGAAAGTAACAGTCTTCAGAATTGGCCGAAGTTGCCTTGTCAATAAATGAGAACACTGCAAATGTTAAAGCAACACTAAAAAAGTGCTTGGCTCAAACTTCATGTTCATTCACAGGAGGACTGATTATAAGCAGTGTAGCGCAACCAGTGCGCATCTTGTACCAAACAACATCTGTAAAACTAACTCAATGGTAAAAATAAAAAAGTAAATAAACAAATTAATAAATAAATGCATGTGTGTGTCTATCTCTTTCGTTGACTGTATTGTGCTTTCGTGTCTATCTGTCCCATAATATTGTGAGCTATGCTGTATTCCAATACCTGTCTACTTTGTTAAGCTCGTTAATTTTACTGCAGAATCCTCTCTTCCTTACTAAACTGATTACGTCTAAATAATAAAGATTGATTAGAGGTTGTCAACAGAGACATTTGCAATTTGATTTTCACAGGTCTCTGAATTTTTAACTGCAACTTTAACACCACCGAACACAGGACTTATCAGAAAACTACAGCGACAGATAAATATTTTGCCTTTTTATATATATATATACATACACACACTAAGGGGCTCCACCCCCTGCTTGCTTCGCTCGCCCACCCTCGTGTTTGGTTTACTGGATATACAATTTAAAGAGATTGTTATTATCATGGGAATTGTTACATACGCATTATTTGCACTTTTACTTTAAAAAATTTTGTAAAAACAATACTTGTCCTTTATTTCCTGCCCCGTGCGTGGTTACATCTGTTTCTCGCTGGACGTATAATGCTGGTCACATTGTGAAAGGGGGGCAGCTGAACGCATGCTAAGGAGATGCCATCTGCTGTCTTTCTGCTGCTGGCAAGCTGCCTGTTCTGCTTGTCGCATGTCGTTGTGTTAACCCCTTGTTGCCTAAATGTATTTACAATTATATAAAGAAAGAAAAGTGTGTTTTTGCTGTTAAGCAAATGCTAAATTAAGGGGAGATTGTTAATTTGAATATAGCACACAAGCGAACAATAACCTGGCATGTATTTTTATCTTAGCACAACTTTCCTCAAATTTGAACAATTTCTCGAAATTAGCTGCCAAAATCCACGTCCACACCAACACTTCGCTTCCATCAGGTGGATGTAGTTTCCACTGTGACTATTAGATGGCGTGACCAGTGCTTCCAATATGATCCTTGGTACATATCGA
>JANRMT010062857.1:43215182-43266621 GCA_026402145.1 Polypterus bichir lapradei
GTTTCATTTATGTTAGGTAGAATGCCCAGAGGGGACTGGGCGGTCTCATGGTCTGGAACGCCTGCAGATTTTATTTTTTTTCTCCAGCCGTCTGGAGTTTTTTTTTGTCCACCCTAGCCATCGGACCTTACTCTTATTCTATGTTAATTAATGTTGACTTATTTTATTTTCTTACTGTGTCTTTTATTTTTCTATCCTTCATTATGTAAAGCACTTTGAGCTACATTTTTTTTTGTATGAAAATGTGCTATATAAATAAATGTTGTTGTTGTTGTATATGTTGTCACACACGTGCAAATAGGAGGGAACAGTATGGATCAAGTGAAGGTAATTCCACGTCAGGCCAGGGGGTGGCGGAGAGTGCTAAACCTTCTTCTGTTGTCTCTGCAGACCAAAAACGGAAAAACCTGTCTGATTCAACCCTGAAAATGTCACTTCCAGTTCCGATGCCCAGACAAGTGTCACTTCCGGGGCCCAGAAGTGCATCACTTCCAGTTTTGGCATGTAAAGCCGCCATTTTTTCCAATAATCTTTAGTCTTGTTTTGGACTCCATCAATGACACATCTGTCTTTATTTTCAAACCCATTGCAGCCAGGGAAATTATACGGGAGGCTGCCCCAAACCTTTTTAAGTGTGTCAAGTCTAATCATTTCACAATGTATAAGAAAGAAAACAGGGGTGCACTGGGATGTCTCCTTAGAGAGTCAAGGATGGGGGGCTGTCAAAATGTAGGTCCTGTTAAAGCCCATCAAGGTATTCTTTGTGTGATTTTGGGCTACACAATAAATTGCTCTTGTTGTTGTAAGAAAATCTGAAAACGTCTTTATAGGCATTGTACAAAGAAATTTTGACTGATGACGGGCTTTTAATGGGAGGGCATTTCAATGACAATGTTACCGTCCATAGTGCACAAATGTCCAATAAATGGTTTGAAGTGCATGACAATATGTAATCCATATACTATGGTTATCTAAGTCAAGAAATCTACACATGACAGTGTTGTCCACCACTACCATGCAAAACAATTTCCAGAGTATTGCATCCCTCCAACACAGTTCTAGACAACTGTAGAATATTTACCAAGACAAACTAAAGTTGCAGCAGAGGATATTAGTGAGATGGCCAGCTAAGGCTGAAACTAAAATGAGACTGGTGTGGCTGTTTTCAATTACTTGGCAATTAAAATTAATTTAAAATCGATATAAAAGTGAAGGGAAAAAATTTGGGTTAATATGTTTTAGAATTTCTCAGTAAGCTACTCATTAGCATGCCACAAGCCACAGAGTGAACATGATCTAAGACAGGGGTCTCCAACCTTTTTTCCCCTGAGAGCTACTTTTATAAAATGAAAATGGCTGAGAGCTCCTCATGTTTTCTAACGTTTATTCTCATAGCTTATTTCAACCCAAATAAACTGAATAAGCTTGCTTTGCCTGAACATTTACAAAATGTTGGTGTCCACAACTCACATTTTACATTAAAACATCACAAAGAAATATTTAGTTCACCAGCAAGTGCATATTGTAGGTCAGTATGCATTTTCTAGTGTATCTCACACTATTGAATTAAAACATGAATGCTGTCAAAACAAAACAATGCGATTCCAAATCCACAGATGTGACTTCTTCATTTGTCATTTTGTCACATGTCACTGTGTCACTTTATTCACAGGTCCAGTTGCATGTGTAATGCGTTGTTTAGTTAGTCAGATGACTGGCACTGAGGTGTATGGTGGAGTGGAGCCACTCAGGTTAACTCTTCTGGAGTCATTTAAATGTTCGTCTGTCAGTCGTGTTCTGAACTTTGATTTCATGACATTCACAGACTCACAGAGGTATGGAGGCCCAAACAAAGCAGACATTTTCAGACCTGCTTGGTGAAGATTCTTCTAGTTATCTGATTTTACTAAGCTCCAGAAATGCTGAGAATGCTGTTGAGACTTTAACTGCACATTATTTTGAAGGTTTACTAATATATAATATATAAAATCCAATGTCTGTATGTTTGTCTGCTTTAAACGAGAGAATTCCTTAACGGATTTAGATCGGGTTTTTTTCTGTAATTTGCTTGAACATTCCAGTTGATTTTTGCGACTTCTCTCATTTCGCTATGTATAATAGTTTGTTTGCGGTATCGATTTATTTGTGTGAATCCGAGATCCACACAATGGGCCTCGGGGTGGGGGGTGGTTGAGGTGGGAGTTCTCTCCTCACTCACTCGCCAGCTTCGGTTGAATTCAACATTGTTTGATATTTAAATTAAAGCATTACTTAGGTCTTGATGAGTTTGAGTCCGGATATTCTCTTAAATGTATGTCACAATGAAAAGATAGATTGCAATTTAGATTGTGGATCGTGATATGATTTTTTGGAAGGATAGCCCACCCCTAATTTGACTAATCAAGTTTTCAAATTTATGTAGGACTCATTAACCCTTTGGTGAGCAAATTGGAAAGGGGTTGTAGCTTGCGAGCGAGATGTTGGAGACCCCTGGTCTAAGATGACCGACACCTTCAGTATCCCAGCTGTGATTAGTGCATGTGTTTCTTTGTAGTGAACTCCCATGCTATCCAGGACAGAGTATTGTGTCTTCTATGCTGGAATTTCAACACCTCTGTTTACAGTACATCACAGTTTTGATCACTTGGTGTTTGCAAAGCTAATATCTCCCCTGGAACAACCTTTACTTAAGTGCATTTCACGGACAAGAGGGCTTACCTTCTAAGTACTTGAATAGCCTCTGAGGAGAAAGCAGGGGAAACCGGACAGGGTCCAGCACTTCAACCACATGCTTCTTTCTCTTTGACACATCTTTAAGTATCCAGTTCATGGCTGCAGTGAAGACCTGGTATTCATCCTCAATCCGTAGCTCTTCACTTCGTAGTATTTTCACCAGTTGTTCTTTTGATAATCCTACAAATTCATCCCCAATACAAACCTGGAAAAGTTGAAGACATGATGATAAATGCCCTTATACCTGAATGCTGTTAACACGCATGGGCTTCTCTAACACTACAGTTTCCCCAATCAGGATCAGTACAGCACAGAAAAGTACTTTTTCTGATTTAAAACATACTGTATATATAGTTTGACTGCTAAGGAAACATTATGATTTGTGTAAATAAATAAATCTACACGAAATGTTTTATCATATTTTTATATCTAGGCACTCAAGCACCAACAATATTTAAAACAAAGATAAAAAAAAGTTATGAGCTAAATAATTTTATGGCCAGTAGCAACAGGAAGTGACACATCATGTTCAGAAAGCAACTGTCTGCTTTCATTGGTCAGAAGGAAATGCTTTTGACATTTTTGTGATGTTTTAAGAGAACATCATATAAAATTACCCACTGGGAAGTTTGCCTCTCTAATTCAGAGGGAATACAACTACTTTATACAAACAATGATCATGTTCATCTGCCTTTCTGATGTAACATTTATTGCTCAATCTGTGAAGCATATGTACACAAAATATAACTTAAAGTTGTTACCGTATATACTCACGTATAAGTCGGGTCTTGAAAAACGAAAAATCGATCATAAAATCGACTTGTACGCCCATTTAAAAATGCGATGTTTTAATGTTTTTTTTACATCTTCTTGCCTCCTCCAATTTCGCATCAGTTTCTCAGACACATCGAATTTTGTTGCAGCAGCGCAGTTCCCTATTTCTTTTAATTTAAAACCAGCTTCATATTTTCTTCTGATCAAACGGTCCATCGTAGATAAGGGATGCTCTTACAATAAAGGTGTATGAGGGCGTGAGATACAAAAAAAACACAAAACAGTGCAAACGTCGCTTCAGAATAGTTCAGGTATTACTGTATGGTCACGTAAGCACAATACATAGAAAAAAGAGACAGTGTGCTCCGTGGTTATTCCCTCAGGTGGGCGTTAGCATATCATAATCACTTGGACCAATGGCGTCAGTTTTCCGCATTCGACTTATACGACCGACATTATAAAATACCAGAAATTATACATTGAAATCAACTCCCGACTTATCTGCAGGAGAACTTATCTGCGAGTACATACGGTAGGTAGTGATTGCCAACCAACCCTGCATCAACCTTTCCACTGTGGCTCAATTCGAGAAATCCATAATCACAAATTTAGGTGTGAAAATGGATTCCACTTTAAAACTTTAGCCATATGAACACAGTGGTAAAATCCTGCTTTTTCCAGTTGAGGCGGCTGTCAAAAATCAAGTCTGTTTTGTCTAAATGCAACCTGGAAACAGTGATCCATGCTTTTATAACCTCTCGTCTAGATTACTGCAATGCGACTCTTTTTGGAATTAGCCAGGCCTCCATTGCTCGCCTACAGCAGGTGCAAAATGCCGCTGCTTGATATTTAACTGGCACAAGAAAGCATGAGCACGTTACCCCAATTTTGGTTTCCCTTCACTGGCTTCCGGTTCATTTTCGAATCCATTTTAAGATCCTTGTATTTGTTTTTAAACCCTTTAATGGTTGTGCCCCATTGTATTTGTCAAAACTGCTGCACCCTTATGTACCGTCTTGCCCTCTCAAATCAGCAGACCAGATGCTTTTACTTGTTCCTAAGGCACAATGCAAACTCCGAGGTGATCAGGCTTTTTCAGTTGCAGTTCCAAAACTCTGAAACGATTTGCCATTGCACATTAGGCAGGCTCCTTCGCTTGCTGTCTTTAAATCTTATTTAAAGACGCACTTTCACTCCCTGGCCTTTAACCCAGTACGATATGTTGACTGTCTGTGTACATTTTATTATGAATCTCTTTAGCTCTTATGTGTTTCTGTTTCTTTGGTTATTGTTTGTCTGATATGTTAGGTTTTTATTGTACAGCACTTTGGTCAGCCTTGATGTTGTTTTTAAAGTGCTTTATAAATAAATAAATACACAAATCATGTGTGCTAATTTCAGTGGGAACAGTTCAAGAGTAAAGATTTAATTGGCTTAGATGTGTCATGCATTTTTCCCACAAACAAAAATATGCTGATGTCGGCGCACATGATATACAGATTAACAGATGAGCTGAATGGGCATGAAGAGACAACTCAGAATGCACATCCCACTGTGCCAGGTACTAATGAGGTATGGCAGAAGACTCAAATGATTTCTACTAGCATCAGAAAATAACAAGTACAGTCGCAGTTTGCTAACAGACAGACACCAGAGAACTGGAAAAGTTTAATAAATCATGGCTCTTTACAATTCTTACCATTGGGAGAACCATGAACTGGCAAATGCCCCATAAATCAATGTTATCATCTTTTCAGGAGCTGAAAGACAAGTGGCAGGATAATAGTGACATGTACATTACCCTGATGGACACAGAGTCCTTGGATACTAGTAGAAAAATATTTTAGTGTCATAAGCTATAAGGACATTGTTGACGATTATGTGTACTCCTTCACCGGAGCAGTGTGCTTATCTGCAAATAGTCTTTTTCAGCAGGATAAGGCTCTATGCTACAGAGCTAATAAAGTCATGGAATGGCTTTTTGGACATTAAAGGAAATTCAGCCTAATGCAATGACCACCCTACCAAGAAATCCCACTTCTACCAAGCATTTATGGCACAAGGTAGAACAAGCTATTCAAAGATCCACCAAACACAACAGAGGATGTGGGCCAGCATTCCTAAGAAACATGTAGCAAGTGGTTCAAAATAATCAATACACCCTGTGACTAGTGCTTGAAATGCTTTAACAGGCATCCCTCCTTGGTTTTATGCTCTGGCTTTACTTATATACTGAGGTAATGTTTATAAAACAAAAAAATAAGCATTTTATCTAAAAATAACATTACAAGAAACAAACAGTATTATTTAAATGGCTCAGGATGCATTTAAACAAAGGCATTTTAAATGTTAAAGTCCACAGACAGAGATAAGTATGAATGTCATATACCAGGGGTACTGAATTCTGGTCTTGGAGGTCTGCAGTGGCTGCAGGTTTTCACTTTAACCAGTTTCTTAATTAGATCCCACTTATTTACTATTAAAGCAATATGTTTTTGGGCTTCATTTTAGTTAACTTCCTTGTTACAATACAGAAACCATCCATCCATTATCCAACCCGCTATATCCTAACTATAGGGTCACAGGGGTCTGCTGGAACCAATCACAACACAGGGTGCAAGGCAGGAAATAAACCCTGGGCAGGGTGCCAGCCCATCGCAGGGCACACACACAAAAGCACACACTCGGGACAATTTAGGATTGCCAATGCACCTAACCTGCATGTCTTTGGACTGTGGGAGGAAACACACGCAGACACGGGGAGAACATGCAAACTCCACGCAGGGAGGACCTGGGAAGCGAACCCGGGTCTCCTAACTGCGAGGCCACCGTGCTGCCCTACAGAAACCTTAATTGCTTTATTTTAGTTTGAAACAGTTGCATTTACATTTTAATTATTGCCCGTTTTCATAACCAGCCTGCAGTTAATAATGAGGTGCAAATGAAAAAGGAACCAGCAGTTCTGAAGCTAACATAGTTCCATTTAAAACTGTGTACATGTTTCATGAAACAGCAGCGTTAAAACAAAGTTTTGAGACAAACGAGAGAGAATGGAAGGACCACAACAGATGGATACAGCGCTCAGAAAAAACAAAATACAATTTTTATCTTGGAAGAATGAAAGCATTAGCAAGCCATATAATTATCCACCAAGTTTCAATATCTGTTAGGCTTTAAATTATGAAGCTGGTTGGGACAAAAACCTGCAGCCACTGTAGACCTCCAGGACCTCAAATGAGTACCCCTATTATATAACAATTTAACTAGCTTGTTATAAAGAGACATGATGGAAAGAGGAGATGAGATTACCTGGATGTGATGATGTGGAAGAATATGGACAATTTTAATGTGTCTAACAAAATAAATAAATTACCACACAAATTAAAAAACTGGCATCACATGGCAGTTTGATGTTTGACTGCGAGTGGCTCTTATGGGATAATAATCTATTTTTCCTGAACCTGATTCTAATGAAACCAAGCCTAAAGCTATAAAATATACTAGCCGAAGCCTGTCGTAGCATACAGCGGTGTAAGAATAGGAATGGAAAACGGTGAGAAAGGAATTCAGTATAACAAAGGCTTAGGAAACGACCGTCGCAGTATAACGAAAATAGCAAGGAGCGAAACCAATGCCAATGGTCGAGAGAGTACCTTCCTGTAGCAGGCTACGGAAAACATAGGCATATATAGATAGACGCCGCATTCACTGTGTTGCCCAGTCGACACGATAAGTCAGCGCGTCCGCCCTATTGCGAGTGGTAAAAGTGCCATTTAAACGAATACAGGTAGATGTGGAAACGGGTTTTCTGATGAAAAAACAATAACGTTTTAAACAGTATCGTTTACATGCAACAGATTTTGGCGAATTGTTTACATGCAATTATTTATATCCATTTATACACTAAATGCGTGCGTATTCCATGGTCTTAGAGTTGGTGGGCGGGGCTCTGTGAGTTGGCGGGCGTGGCTCTCTGTCTTGCGTGCGGTGTAAAGTCAACGTGGCTCAGAGGTGCATGTGGACTTTTGCACAGACGAAAGCGACTGAGGCTGTGTTTGGCGAGTTGTTGCATGCCTCGAGAGCGACACTGGACTTGGGAGGACGGTTACAGTTGGTGTACGTGGCTCTGTCGTGCGTATCCCATGACGCGGTAGGAGGGTTAGAGTTGGCAGGCGGGGCTCTGTCGAGCGTATCCCATGGTCTTAGAGTTGGCGGGCGGGGCTCTGACTTACGTGCCCTTAGTGAATTATATACAGTATATAGATACAGGTTTTTTCCAAAAAAATATTTTTAAAACACTCATTAACATTCCCTTCTATATCAATGCCTGCAGATAAGCAAAATCTATCCAGTTTCTCTCTTTTGCACTACCCAACTACCAAAATGTTTGCTGTCCATGATGTAACTCTTTTAATGTACGTACAACAGGAAAGTGACAGTAAAATATGCAAAAAAAAAAAAAGCAAGTGGTAAATATTCATATTATCCTAAGTTTTCACATGTAAACAAGTTAAATGCTTTTGAAGTTAATACGAAAGAAATGCTACTAAGACTAAAGAGATTCAAATCAAATAAATCAACACTATGGTACAAAAGCTGGTATCAATACTAATGTCAAAATTTAAGTGCCAATCCAGCACTAGTAGACATCTTATTTGAACACCTTCAACTATCAATTTCATTACATTTTGTAGTACTAGGGTGTTGTACCGTGTTAGCCATTATGAATGTAGTGAGAAGTCAAGCAAAATGACCCCTTTTATTGGCTAACTAAAAAGATTAGAATATGCAAGCTTTCAAGGCAACTCAGGCCCCTTCTTCAAGCATAAGATGTAATACAGGTTCAATTGAAAGACAACTGTTTTTCACAAACCAACAGACACACGGACCTACCTGAGAAGTGACAGCTTCCAACCCAAGCATATAAGGCACTCCATTATTTTCAGCCAAGCAATACGGTACAACCGTATTTACTCAGACCCGACAGACCGGGATAAAAACTGCAGGAGCTCAGACGAGGTTATACCCCCAAAACAACAGACACTCAAATAAGAAGAGCTGCTGCCATACCCAGAGACAACCTTCTGGAATATAAAAACAAAGATGACAAGAACTGCATCCCCCTTGTTGTAACCTATAACTCACATCTTGAAGCACTTCAAATAATTATAAATGAACTTCAGCCAATGCTAAACAATGACGAAACGCTGAAAAATGTATTTCCAGAGCCTCCCTTCCTGGCATACAGACAACCGCCAAATCTGCAACAACTAATAGTCTGAAGCTCCCTAAGTGAACCAACAGAAAATGGCACATCTCCCTGCCTACAGAAAAGGTGTAAAACATGTGCTCACATTAATAATATAGGCCGTGTAGTTATACCACACTGCCAACTAGAACATCGCATAAAGGGATCATTTTCCTGAAGATCATCTAACATGGTCTACCTCATTCTCTGTATGTAATGTCCTGACACTGCACTCTATGTGGGAGAAACTGGACAAACACTCCGCCAAAGAGTGAATTTACACAGGCGTCACATCAAGTATGGCAACAGAAATGTTGCTGTAGCAGCTCACTTCAACTGCCATGGACACTGTGAGAGGGACTTTAAAGTAACAGAGCTTATGGGCAACTTCAGAACACAGAAAGAGAGAAAAGAATGAGAAGCGCTATATAAATGTAATGAATTATTATTATTATTATTAAATTAAACTGACGCTAAAATTGAACACAATACGACATGGTTTAAACAGAGACAAGAGTTTTATGGCCAGATATGAGGATTGTTTGCATCTCTCGGACTGACACAGACAACCTGACTACAGAGCCACATTGTATTGAAAAACTCATCCCAAACTTCAAAAGACTTTGTTGGACAGTCATCTTATCCAAAGATCTTGACCATACATTTTTCTCCTCTCTTGCTAAATGAATCTTAGCATGAAGAGGTCCATTAATTTAATACATTTATGATGTCTCATTTAAAGGTTTTCCAATGTTGTATCTGTCCTGGTGTCTGTATAAACACAGGGAACTCCAGTTTTTGTATCACATCTCGCCTGAAGAAGGGGCTTGAGTTGCCTCGAAAGCTTGCATATTGTAATCCGTTTAGTTAGTCATTATATTTTGTGAAAGTTAGGCAAAAAGAGATCAAACAACCCATTCTTATTGAACATCTTCTTGTGTTTATCAATGTTTAATTGGTAAAACCGATTTCTGCAAACTCTACGCTCAGAAACAAAATAATTGCAGCCAAAAATGGCACTTCCATCCAAACTGGATTATCAGCACCACACAGAAAAGATTTATTGCATGTGATGTATGCAGCAGTTAACAAGATACAAGTTGACATGGGCCAATTCAAAAAACACAAGGAAATGCTGCAAAATATGTAATTTGAATACGAATGCTGCAGGGGCGGCATGGTGGCGCAGTCGGTAGCGCTGCTGCTTCGCAGTTAGGAGACCCGGGTTCACTTCCCGGGTCCCCCCTGCATGGAGTTTGCATTTTCTCCCTGTGTCTCCGTGGGTTTCCTCCCACAGTCCAAAGACATGCAGGTTAGGTGGATTGGCGGTCCTAAATTGTCCGTAGTGTGCGTGCCTTGCAGTGGGCTGGCGCCCTGCCCGTGGTTTGTTTCCTGCCTTGCGCCCTGTGTTGGCTGGGATTGGCTCCAGCAGACCCTGTAGTTAGGATATAGCGGCTTGGATAATGGATGGATGGATGAATGCTGCAAAAATATCAGCAATTACAGTATAGCTGACAAGTGAAATTCATGGGTATCAATTAGACTACAGTTCACAGTTAATGAGTGGAGTGGTGGCTCTGAGGCTAGAGATTTTCACCGGCAATCAGAAGGTTGCCGGTTCGAAACCCGTAAAACGGCAGAAGTGACTCTACTCCACTGGAGTCCCTTGAGAAAAACCCTTAACCTGCAGTTGCTCCATAAAGCCTGGGTATGACGTTAATCTGCATCCAGTCCTGCAAGCAGTTCCTCCAACTTGCAGGGAAAACCTGGAGGTTGGTGGCAGGATTGGCACTCCAGGCACCGCAGAAAACCTCACACTCTTCTGTGTGGTGCTGAGGTGTCACCCACTGGTCCCAATCCGGGTGGTTCGTTGTGTGGTGGGTGTTCGCCATGTAATCAGTGCATGATCCCAACCTCTCCTCTTTCTCACAGTTAAAGATTAAACAAATATTACCATATATTTTACTATCAAGTATTTACACAATAGAGAAACTACAAGGTTTAAATTAAAAACGCTTTAAGTCAATTTCATTCATTTCTTCAGGAAGGCTACCTTGGCTTGTATCTATCTTTAGTTATCAATTTGACATTCATATCCAAACTGGAAGTACATCTTTCCCACTTTTATCTTCCTATTTATTGGTCACCCCACACACTTTCTTCTTCACCTTAAGTGGTCTTCTGTGGTTTACATAAATGAACATTACACTGTTATTTGTACAGACCCAGCAATCTTTAATGCTCTGGATTTCTTTTCTTTTCTTTACTTAATAACAAGTCACATTACTGTATATGAGGAGGACCACTTAGAATGATTCATCAAATGCCACAGTGAATTGCTTCTGTGATATTTATGGTACAGAAATGGCCAGAATGTAAAAATCTATGTCAGTACTTAATTATTCTATAAAAAAGTAAACCAACTAATATTATTGATTTACACTGTAATTAAGTGTCAGTATTTAATAATCAGCCTCTTCAAGAGGCTTCCACTTAAGATGGTTAAACAGGTTTAAGTAGCTTGGCTGTCGTTGTCAGCCCGAGACTTGCTCTGTTTTAGCCATTAAAAGAGTTACTATTCTGAAAATCTTTACTATCTATAAACCATGACAGTCATATGGGGACAGAAAGAACTAAAAACAGAATCACCTCTAGAAAATGCACATTAATGTAGTTTTCCGTAAACTCCATCATGTCGAAACAGGCAATCTGCTCCAGGAACTGATAGATCCCAATGCAGTTCAGTGGATCCATTTGCACTTTAAGAAACTCGCAGCACATAGTGACCACCTCACTCAGCTGGAGCATATCTGCTGCAATCATCAGTTCTTGGACATTGTCTACATTGACATTTATTATCCCTGTCAAAAAATCAAAAGCAAATTATAAAAGTGGAGAGAATCAGGGTACTCAAGAGAAGCTATAAAGTTTTACTCCTGTGAAAATGCTTCCTGTATTTTTACAGCAAATTTTCTGAAAACACAAGTACCCTTTGCCTCACTTAAACAGTGAATGAGTTCTTCTGCTACTAATTGGCAAACAAGTGAATGTGACACTGAAGTAGCTGCTCCCTTTAGCATTTAGTGTTATCTGCATCTGTGTCTGTACTGCTTTTCACTAAGAAGTACATTTAAAGAAGTTACATTAAAAGGAGAAGTTAAATTAAAAAAAACAACACTGTGGAAAGAAAAATACATTTATATTTTTATCTAAACGCACATACAGTACAGGCCAAAAGTTTGGACACACCTCCTCATTCAATGTGTTTTTTTTATTTTCATGACTGAAGGCATCAAAACTATGAATGAACACATGTGGAGTTATGTACTTAACAAAAAAAGGTGAAATAACTGAAAACATGTTTTATATTCTAGTTTCTTCAAAATAGCCACCCTTTGCTCTGATTACTGCTTTGCACACTCTTGGCATTCTCTCGATGAGCTTCAACAGGTAGTCACCTGAAATGGTTTTCACTTCACAGGTGTGCCTTATCAGGGTTATTTAGTGAAATTTCTTGCTTTATCAATGGGGTTGGGACCAGCAGTTGTGTTGTGCAGAAGTCAGGTTAGCTGGACGATCATTTATTTTTCAACAGGACAATGACCCCAAACACACCTCCAGGCTGTGTTAGGGCCATTTGACCAAGAAGGAGAGTGATGGAGTGCTGTAAATGGTCATGAAAATAAAGAAAACACATTGAATGAGGAGGTGTGTCCAAACTTTTGGCCTGTACTGTATCACACTAGCATGCTTTTCCAAATGTAAAACTAAGAGGAGGGAAAGCCAGCAGATTAAACCATCAGAACAGTTAAAATTAAGAGTGACTTGCTGATTTCTGAATCGGGCAAGAATAAAAATCTTCAGCCACAGTAGTACCCTAAAACTGAACTTCAGAACCACAGTTCTGGATAAACTCACTGCGCACAGAGCTACAGTGGAAACTCGGTGATATTGTATGCCAGGTTGCTATAGGCTGAAGGAATTGGACCTTTCTTCCATTCTCCCCGTTCAGAGGCTTCCCTTTGAGTAGGTCACACTACATGAAGAAAAGATTTCGAAAAGCAGACGGCTAATGTTGGACAAACTGTGATGGTGGTGTGCATTCACATTCAGATAACTGAGAGGTCAGTTTGTAAGACTATAATTAGACATGAACCAAATCACTTGATGTTAACAGAAAAATAACTTGACAAAGCATTGAGAAAGACGAACCTCCTTAAATAGGCTTCATAATTACAACTCTTCAAGCAAAGGTAACAAAACTGAAGCTCCATAAAACAGCAACTTTGAATCACAGTCTCTCTGTTCATCCATCAATACGACAAAGACCATTTAATCATCCTCCTACTATGAGTGTGCAGATAGCTGATCAATCAATCTGTATAATAAAGGTTCTTGTGTAGTGCAGACAGGGAAAAATGGCAGATATTGGGGTTGTGCTGGCCTGGGTTTTCCTGGCCTACCTGCACCAGTCCTGAAGGTTTCACAAATCTCTGCAACCACATGAATAGCTAAAAATCATTTTTACCCCGTCCAGAACTGCATGCTTCCAAGTACTATGATTGATGACGAAGGCCTTCAGTGAGAATTTCATATGGTCCTTATATTGTTTCTTCTGAGTGCCACTGGAACGCTTGCCATATTGAAGTTCCTCATAAAGAATTCTTTTAGAAAGGTGATAGTCTGCAGGCAAACTAAATGGAAGACCCATTGGAGCTGGAACTGCATCAGGATGGTGCAGAGCGTGTGAGGACTTTGGTGTCCGTGACTCTACCTTGTCATTTGACACCAAGGAGTCTTCTGAAGCAGGTTGTGTGGAAATGGCTCAGTTACTTTGCATGTCATGGTAAACTATCCAGGTCTCACAGGCATAGAGAAACATAGAAACAACCATGGTCCTGTACACCTTCAGCATAATAATAATACATGTTATTTACATACAGTCATATGAAAAAGTTTGGGAACCCCGCTTAATTCTTTGGATTTTTGTTTGTCATTGGCTGAGCTTTCAAAGTAGCAACTTCCTTTTAATATATGACATGCCTTATGGACACAGGAGTATTTCAGCAGTGATATTAAGTTTATTGGATTAATAGAAAATATGCAATATGCATCATCACAAAATTAGACAGGTGCATAAATTTGGGCACCCCAACAGAGATATGACATCAATACTCAGTTGAGCCTCCTTTTCATCCTTTGAGCCTCCAGACGCTGTCCTCCTATAGCCTTTGATGAGTGTCTGGATTCTGGATGGAGGTATTTTTGACCATTCTTCATACAAAATCTCTCCAGTTCAGTTAAATTTCATGGCTGCCGAGCATGGACAGCCTGCTTCAAATCATCCCATAGATTTTCCATGATATTCAAGTCAGGGGACTGTGACAGCCATTCCAGAACATTGTACTTCTCCCTCTGCATGAATGCCTTTGTAGATTTCCAACTGTGTTTTAGGTCATTGTCTTGTTGGAATATCCAACCCCTGCGTAACTTTGTGACTGATGCTTGAACATTATCCTGAAGAATTTGTTGATATTGGGTTGAATTCATCCGACCCTCAACTTTAACAAGGACCCCAATCCCTGAATGAGCCACACAGCCCCACAGCATGATGGAACCTCCACCAAATTTGACGGTAGGTAGCAGGTGTTTTTCTTGGAATACGGTGTTTTTCTACCGCCATGCAAAGTGCTTTTTGTTATGACCAAATAACGTAATTTTTGTCTGAACAGTACAAAGCACTTTGTTAAAATGAATCTGGCTTCTCTAAATGAGCATTTGAAACAACAAGCGACTCTGTTTGTGGTGCGAGTGTAGAAAGGGCTTCTTTCTCATCACCTTGCCATACAGATGTTCTTTGTGCAAATTGCATTGAATTGTAGAACGATGTACAGATACACCATCTGCAGCGAGATGTTCTTGCAGGTCTTTGGAGGTGATCTGTGGGTTGTCTGTAACCATTCTCACAATCCTGCTCATGTGCCGCTCCTGTATTTTTCTTGGCCTGCCAGACCTGCTGGGTTTAACAGCAACTGTGCCTGTGGCCTTCCTTTTCCTGATTCCATTCCTTAAAGTTGAAACTGACAGTTTAAACTTCTGAGAGAGCTTTTTGTAGCCTTCCACTAAACCATGAGACTCAACAATCTTTGTTTTCAGATCTTTGGAGAGTTGCTTTGAGGATCCCATGCTGTCTGTCACTCTTCAGAGGAGAGTCAAAGGGAAGCACAACTTGCAATTGACCACCTTAAATACCTTTTACCACTCATGATTGGACACTCCTGTCTATGAAGTTCAAGGCTTAACAAGCTCATCCAACCAATTTGGTGTTGCAAGTAATCAGCATTGAGCAGTGACAGGCATTCAAATCAGCAAAATGACAAGGGGACCCACATTTTTGCACAACCAGTTTTTCACATTTGATTTAATTTCATACAACTGAATACTGCTTCACTAAAAATCTTTGTTCGGAAAACACCCCAGTACTCAGATGTTCCTAGGAAATGAAAGACATACCACTGTTACATTTTTTGTTGAAAGGAAAGTCAATTATTATGCAGGATGAGAGGGGTTCTCAAATTTTTTCATATGACTGTAGCACCTTTCCCATGCTCAAGGAGCTTAACAGAGTAAAGCATTATATAGAATAAAAGGTAATAAACCAGACAAAATACTAATTCAATACTAAAAGAAAAGCCTGAACAAATAACATAATTTGTGATATAACACACACACACACAAATTATCCTGAGCATCTGGACAGATAGGTAAACTGAAAGAAGGGGCAGAATGTTAGGGTTAGTTAAAAGCCTTCCTGAACAGATTAGTTTTAAGTAGTTTTTTAAAGGAATGAATTGAGTCAGCTGATCTAATTAATTTCGAAAGGTCATTCCAAAGCCAGGCCCTGCTGGTTAATGTGGGACACAACAGGCTTGCCAGAATCAGAGGGCAAACAGGAGCCTAGTGATGGAGAAGGTCACTGGTGTAATCCGGTGCAAAGGCCATTTAAAGCTTTGCAGGTTATTAATAGAATTTCAGATTCAATCCTGTAAGACACAGGGAGCCAGTGAAGGCGAAGCAGGGTGGGTGTTATGTGCTCACTGTTGCCAGTTTATGTAAGGAGGACTCTTGCAGCAGAGTTTTAAATCAACTGGAGCTGTGATATAATATCAGAGGGGGCACCTGCCAGTAGGGAGTTACAATAATCAATGCGGGATGTGATAAAACTATGGAAAAGTTTCTCAGCATTAGAAAAAGGAAGAAATGAGCAAACAGGGAATACGGTTATGGTTCTGTTCCACATATTACTGTGTAGTCAGCCAAAACTGTGCTTGGTTTTGGCATCCTGAAGTTCACTTAGTCATCAATGACAATGTTTCTGGATAGTATACTGCCAAGATATGTAAACCTGTCCACTGCACTCAGTTTCAGGCCAATGACAGTGACAATGGGATCAACATGGGGTATCCCTGGACCTGGGAAGGACAGTAGGTTAAGTGTCAATGAGTATGACTAAAAGCTTGAAATGATCAAATAAATATAGATTTTTTTTTTACCAGTAAATATACTATAACCTAACATTTCATAGCCATTTCACCAAATTCATGGCAGTACTGGACACAAGGCAGACACCATCCCCTGAAATGGCATCAACACAATGCCGGCCCCACTTACAGAAACTCCCACAGAGTCTCTCACACAGGGCCAATTTAGAGTTACCAATTAACCTTGCAGGCACATTATTGAAGATATGTAAGGAATATTGGAATACTTGGAGAAAACCCACACAGATACAGGAGACAATACTACAAACTGTACAAGGAAAATGAGCAGGTGTGTTTATTTTGACAATGGATCTGTGAGGAAGAGGATGAACACTAAATCTTAATATAAAATTACTCCTGGTACCACAGCTTTAACCTTATTTGGTTATTCTGTCATTCCTTTACTAGAGGACATATATTACAAATAATCTGTCTGATTCTTAGTAATATATAAACCTCTGTGTTAATCATACTGTATCATCAAAGCCCATGAGAAATGACCTAAAGTAGAACTAATTGTTTTAAGAACAACACTTACCTGTGTATATAAAATCAAGAAGCAGTTCGAAGACATGTGCTTCTACTCCTAAAATCTGTACAACGTCTTTGTCCACTTCCCTCATCCCCCCAGCAAATAGGGCTGAGAAGTAGGGGCTACTGGCAGCAAGTACAAGCCTGTGCACTTGGAAAAGCTGTCCTCCAACCTGTAACTGGACATCACAGAAGTCTTGCTGAATCCTCAATTTGTTAATCTGTGCCAATATAAATCGGGCATATCTGTCTGAGGAATAACTCGTCATCTCCGAGACCGATGTACAGCCGGGTTGGAAGTGACCTACACCAGCCATCTTCAGATGTATGGGTAAGCAGGTGCTTGATAAATGATGGATAATTTCTTTGTCTATTAAAAAAAGAAAAGATGCAATAAAGGCTCAGTGAGGTCATAAAACAATCTGTTTACTCCAATTCGCACTAGTGCTGACCACTGCCAGCCTGTATTAGAATTACAATAAACTGTGTTTATTATTTAATGTTTAGCATTAGTAAATGTTTGACTGGTTCATTTCACTCATGCATTCACAGTAAAGAACACGGGCGTTCAAAAGAGATTTGTCACAAAAGCCAAAACGTCTAAGGAGTGTTACTGGTGAAATTATGCTCTGCTTTTCAGTAGCAATTTAGAGCCGCAAAAACAGTTTATTAGTTATTAGGAAGTCCGGTTCAAAAGTAGGAGACAGTCAGACCATGTATCTGTGAGGCACTCCAGTGGACGACTGCCTATTTGGCCTAAGAAAAAATACCTCAGCAATAATTCAAAATGTTTTGATATTGGAAGGAAATTCTAACTGAAACAAAGACTGCTGTAACACATACAAGGCAGAGAGAAAAAATATGAGAGTAAATCTAAAAGTAAAGGCAATTTGAAAATTACGTGGTAACTGCAATGGACAGAAGCTGATGCAATACAACATAATAATAAATACAGTGCATCCGGAAAGTATTCAGAGCACATCACTTTTTCCACATTTTGTTACGTTACAGCCTTATTCCAAAATGGATTAAATTCATTTTTTTCCTCAGAATTCTACACTCAACACCCCATAATGACAACGTGAAAAAACTTTACTTGAGGTTTTTGCAAATTTATTAAAAATACAAAAATTGAGAAAGCACATGTACATAAGTATTCACAGCCTTTGCCATGAAGCTCCAAATTGAGCTCAGGTGCATCCTGTTTCCCCTGATCATCCTTGAGATGTTTCTGCAGCTTAATTGGAGTCCACCTGTGGTAAATTCAGCTGATTGGACATGATTTGGAAAGGCACACACCTGTATATAAGGTCCCACAGTTGACAGTTCATGTCAGAGCACAAACCAAGCATGAAGTCAAAGGAATTGTCTGTAGACCTCCGAGACAGGATTGTCTCGAGGCACAAATCTGGGGAAGGTTACAGAAAAATTTCTGCTGCTTTGAATTTCCCAATGAGCACAGTGGCCTCCATCATCCATAAGTGGAAGAAGTTCGAAACCACCAGGACTCTTCCTGGAGCTGGCCGGCCACCTAAACTGAGCGGTCGGGAGAGAAGGGCCTTAGTCAGGGAGGTGACCAAGAACCTGATGGTCACTCTGTCAGAGCTCCAGAGGTCCTCTGTGGAGAGAGGAGAACCTTCCAGAAGGACAACCATCTCTGCAGCAATCCACCAATCAGGCCTGTATGATAGAGTGGCCAGACGGAAGCCACTCCTTAGTAAAAGGCACATGGCAGCCCGCCTGGAGTTTGCCAAAAGGCACCTGAAGGACTCTCAGACCATGAGAAACAAAATTCTCTGGTCTGATGAGACAAAGATTGAACTCTCTGGTGTGAATGCCAGGCGTCACCACTCATCACCAGGCCAATACCATCCCTACAGTGAAGCATGGTGGTGGCAGCATCATGCTGTGGGGATGTTTTTCAGCGGCAGGAACTGGGAGACTAGTCAGGATAAAGGGAAAGATGACTGCAGCAATGTACAGATACATCCTGGATGAAAACCTGCTCCAGAGCGCTCTTGACCTCAGACTGGGGCGACGGTTCATCTTTCAGCAGGACAACGACCCTAAGCACACAGCCAAGATATCAAAGAAGTGGCTTCAGGACAACTCTGTGAATATCCTTGAGTGGTCTAGCCAGAGCCCAGACTTGAATCCGATTGGACGTCTCTGGAGAGATCTTAAATTGGCTGTGCACTGACGCTTCCCATCCAACCTGATGGAGCTTGAGAGGTGCTGCAAAGAGGAATGGGTGAAACTGGCCAAGGATAGGTGTGCCAAGCTTGTGGCATCACATTCAAAGAGACTTGAAGCTGTAATTGCTGCCAAAGGTGCATCGACAAAGTATTGAGCAAAGGCTGTGAATACTTATGTACATGGGATTTCTCAGTTTTTTTATTTTTAATAAATTTGCAAAAACCTCAAGTAAACTTTTTTCACGTTGTCATTATGGGGTGTTGTGTGTAGAATTCTGAGGAAAAAAATGAATTTAATCCATTTTGGAATAAGGCTGTAACATAACAAAATGTGGAAAAAGTGATGCGCTGTGAATACTTTCCGGATGCACTGTAAGTTTTATTTATGTAGTGCCTTTTATACACTCAAGGACAGATTACAATTCAATAAACTCATTAACAAGAAAACAGAAATTACATAAAAGTAAATGAATAATACTCTTTGAAGAGATGTGTTTTTAACAGGAGTTTGAAATGAATAATAGATTTTTCCTCATGAAGGCTGAGAGGAAGAGCATTCCAAATGTTAGGGGCCATCACACTGAAAGCTCTACCACCCATAGTTACTAACCAGTATTTAGGTACATTGAGTAAGTTAGCATCTTAACGCACAGGAAGGAGTGTAAGGAAGCAGCAGCTCAGACAGATAATGAGGGGCTAAACCATGAAGGGCTTTAAAGGTGAGAAGAATAATTTTATATTTGACTCTTGAAAAGACTGGTAACCAATGCAAATCATAGAGGACAGGACTGATGTGAGCAGATTTTTTTAGTGTCTGTAAGTAGACAAGCAGCAGATTTCTGAACATATTGTAATCTATTGAAATTTTTAGTCGGGAGGCCATAAAACAATGCATTGCAATAGTCTAGACGGGTAGCGATGAAAGCATGAATAAGTGTTTCAGTATCCTTCACACTGAGGAAAGAATGCAGATGAGCAATATTTCAAAGATGAAGAAAAGCTGTCTGTACCACTGAGCTAATGTGTGGTTAAAAAGTAAGAAGCTGATCAAGGATGACATCCAAATTACGGACTGAGGCTGAGGGTTCAAACAGGATCCCATTGACGTCAATTTTTAGACCACAAAGGGTAGAGAGAACAGATTTGGTACCAACTAATAAGATTTCTGTTTTATCAGGATTAAGTTGTAAAAAATTAGCTGTCATCCAATGACTGATTTCCCGAATGCAATGAGTCAGTGCAACTGGTGAAGATGTTGCAGTTGCATCAACACTAAAGTTAAAGTTATAAAGTTGTGTGCCATCGGCACAGCAGTGGAAGATTAGACCATACTGACGAATAATCTCACCTAATGAGAGCATATAGATGTTAAAAAGGATTGGACCAAGAACTGACCCTTGAGGGACACCTTGTGCGAGTGAAGTAGTGGCAGATTTGTGTTCCCTAATGAAGACATAATACCGGCGATCACCGAGGTATGATGTGAACCAAGAAAGAGCAGTACCAGAGATACCAATAGCTGAAAGTTGGTCTATCCAGCAGGGGACGCTATCTCCCTGGTTGGAATAAGTTCTTTTGAAATTGTGGCATATTACATAACCCAAAACTATATAGATGTGTTATTAAAAGGTGATACCCCTCCATTACTGATACGGCGGAAAGAAATCACATAGGAGAAATAACTTGGCTTTCTTTAATGACGATTTACGCGGCATAACAGACGAGGAAGCCATGACAACATCTTGTGTAGAGTCTGCCATTTTTGTTTCTGCGTTGGAAGGATTTTCCAGATCGGATGACGTTATCTCCCATCCGTCTGTCGGCTTCAAAGGTGTGCTGGGCAATGTTCCAAGGCTTTATATGCTTTTTTCACGTTCAGACCCCTACTTAGGTAAATCATGCCATTCCAAACAAGGAAAAGAAGATCCAATGTCAAGCTGACTCTCACACAGAAACATTACAATGCCCATTTCGCAGTTGTCCCTTTCTTGTCTTTTAATGCTTGCCTAGCAGTTCTAAATGATGAGCCCCTGTGCTAAATCTGTCCTTGTGTTAGCTTGTACATGTGAGTGGATTTATAAAATACTAGCAAAATACCCACGCTTCGCAGCGGAGAAGTAGTGTGTTAAAGAAGTTATGAAAAAGAAAAGGAAACATTTTAAAAATAATGTAACATGATTGTCAATGTAATTGTTTTGTTACTGTTATGAGTGTTGCTGTCATCAAGGATTTGATTATCATTATTTCTTTCAATTAGGTTCGTATTTGGAGGACGTGTTGTGTTCAAGTTACATTCCATGCTTGTCAACCGTTGTAAAGATAACAGGTTTCATTCATCGAAGTGTTCACTACCCAAATCGCTACTCGTGAATCTAAGATGTTTAACAGGCATTCCAGGTATTAACTTGTGGATCTGCCTGCGAATATTTAGCGGCAGCGTGTCTATGAACTTATGGAATCGCCTGCGAGTATTTAGCGACAGCGTCTCTATAGTGTTGTGGATTTGCCTGTGAGTATTTAGCAGCAGCGTCTCTATTAAGTTGTGGAACTGCCTGCGAGTATTTAGCGACAGCGTCTCTATGAACTTGTGGATTTGCCTGCGAGTATTTAGCAACAGCGTGTCTATTAACTTGTGGATTTTTCTGCAAGTATTTGGCGGCAGTGTCACAAAGTTGTTTTCATCTAGCTGCATCAGAAAACATACCACGACGTCTGACACGCCTCCTTTTTACTGTTTTCTCACAGCTTGGATTGCTGCTGTCATAATCGGTTTGAGTTTCATGGTTTGTTTAAATTACGACAGTACTGTATTTGCAGGACTTGTGTTGAAGTGACATTCGGCATCTATCAAGCGTTGTAAGCATACAACCGGTTTCATCGATAACTTCGCATCCAACTGTTGAGAGTTGAAACATTCATAAACATCAAAGTGTCCACTACTCAAATCGTCACCTGTGAATCTAAGATGTTTAAGAGGCATTGGCGGTTCTCCAAAGGTGTAAAATATTTGGCCATTTCGGTACACTTGAAAGCGACAACTGAACAATTCAGCGGCAGACATCAACTCACATGCAGAAGCATAGATGAAGGGCTTAAGCATTTCACTCTTCTAGTGCTCCTGTGTAGTATAATTATCTCCTGTACCGTCATCAGTCCACACCTTGAACCTGTCCCAGTCATTCAATACATAAGACACAATGTTCCTCCGGATATCAAGATTGAGCCTGATATGGCCGTGCAATATGTAACACAGAGAATGTAAAAGGCAGGTGCCATCTCCGGGCATGGAAACCACTCGGTAAGTGACAGTTCTTTGATCGATGGTGATCACCTCGATAGACATGTTATTGGGGGTACAGTTGGAATGATAAAGCAAATGGGTACCTGAACAGTAAACTAAGTCTAAAATACCTACACAATAACTATAATCGTAATAAACGAACAATAATACAGCAGAGAAGCCGTGGATTAAATAAAAAGACTGCAGTTATCAGCAGGGAGACATGAATACCGTGGCGAAGCAAAGAAGGGAATGAAGATACCAGAGCGACGGACGGCCTTATATGGGCAGGCAGTCAATAACGTGGGAGGCGTGGGGATGGGGGACGCAACGCCGTCTCACATGGCGACCGAGCTGCAGGCTATGGACGTATATATGTACGTAAGTAGGATTCAGTTATGACCGTTACGCATAGAATTTCGAAATGAAACCTGCTTAACTTTTGGAAGTAACCTGTAAGGAATAAGCCTGCCAAATTTCAGCCTTCTACCTACATGGGAAGTTAGAGAATTAGTGATAAGTGAGTCAGTGAGGGCTTTGCCTTTTATTAGTATAGATTTTTTGTACACAGCACAGTGACATATTAAATTTATGTACTTACTAGCGACTGGGAGCCGATCGAATTGGGCAACAAATTCTACGTTTGTGAAATCCATACTTTCTCTGCAAAGAATTATTTTTTTTTTTAAGTCCTTGAAATGATTTTGTTATCATGGCACTAATTTGTGCTTAAAGTAGACATTTTCAGCCAATGTAATGAAGAGCTTCCTGTTTAAATGGGGCTGCGAAACGTGAACTCAGCTCTTCGGCGCACCTCATTTGATTTTTTCTGGCAAACAAAACAAACTGTATTTTACAACTCTAATCAGAGTCGGAGTAATAATTATGTTGGCGTGGTTATTTTAGATCTGAGATCAGCTAAAATTAAAACAATGACCGTTGTTAATACCCAGCCATCATTACTCAGTTTGCCAATAGATGTCAGAAGGATGGATGCCAAAACCAAACTGCCCAAAGATAGATTTTGACGTACCAAACAAATGGCGATACGTTCTAAATTACTTACAGTTCCAGAGCTGTGAAAGTGTTTAAGTCTGTCGACGATGTTATTCCTGGAAAGTATGCCCCACCAAACCAACGTTCCAAAATCCAACCGAACTTACTGTTATCTGCTCGAACCAACAACGACTTACTATACTTGGCCATCGAGCGGCGTCGCTGAAGCATTCGAACATTCTTAGCCAATCATGCAATACTGCGTCCGCGTTTGCCATGTTATGTTCTAACTACAGAGGCAGAGTCCCATTGCATGGTTCTAACTTGTATTGAGTCGAGATATTGATGCGAACACCATACATACGGATACTATCAAATTATATATAAGGATTACAGTCGGGACAGTTAAATGTCATGGCTAACTGCGTCAAATGCTGCGCTTAAGTCAAGAAGAACTAGAACAGCAGCCATCCCAGAATCTACGGCTATAGGTAAGTCATTGGTTACCTTAAGTGAAACAGTTTCAATGCTATATAGGGCTCTGAATCCAGATTTAAAAGGCTGAAGCAAGTTATGCAAGTTTAAATAATCATTAAGTTGTCTGTGATGACTTATGGGTAGTTCGAACACACACAGTGCAGCCCTCTGCCGTTAGTCTAGTTGAAGCCAAGTCCAAATGAATGGGGACGATGTGCAGCAAGATTGCATAATTGTTGAACAACACACTGTAGTGAGATTTCTTGAGCAAAAGGAAGTGAAACCTTATGAAATTCACTAAAGGATGTTGGCTCAGTACAGAAGCGAAAACAGCATGACTCAATGAAAAGTTCATGAATGGGTAAAAAAAAGGTTAAAGATCAAATAACAAGCATCACTGATGAAGCTTAATAAGGTTAGCCCTCAACATCAGGCACGCAAGCCCACATCAACATGGAGAATGCCTTCATCAGAGAAGACCAACAAATGAAGCTGTTGCTACACATTCGGATACCTGCTATGGATCTGCAAGTTCCATAGTTCATGACGAATTGGGGTACCATAAAGTTTGCACAAGATAAATACCCAAGCAGCTTACTGATCTGAACAAGCCAACCTCCTTCAGTGAATTTCAGCAGATCTCGCCTTCAGCAGATCTCGCTCTCTCTGCCCACAGAAATCTCACTGAGGCGAGTTGTTCAAAAATGGTGCAATTCTGCGGTAGATTGTCCAAGTTCATTTGACCTTGCTGTTGGAAGAATGATGACAATCTCTACAGCACCTCATTAAGGAGGCGTTTATTGTAAAGGGGCTAGACAGACGCCACCCATGAGTAAACGTTTGCCAAATGGCATTAAATGGTGTGACTCAAACCACCTACACCTGAACACCAGCAAAACCAAGGAGCTGGTGGTGGATTTTAGGAGGCCCAGGCCCCTCATGGACCCCGTGATCATCAGAGGTGACTGTGTGCAGAGGGTACAGACCTATAAATATCTGGGAGTGCAGCTGGATGATAAATTGGACTGGACTGCCAATACTGATGCTCTGTGTAAGAAAGGACAGTGCCGACTATACATCCTTAGAAGGTTGGCATCCTTCAACATCTGCAATAAGACGCTGCAGATGTTCTATCAGCCGGTTGTGGCGAGCGCCCTCTTCTACGCGGTGGTGTGATGGGGAGGCAGCATAAAGAGGGACGCCTCACGCCTGGAAAAACTGGTGAGGAAGGCAGGCTCTATTGTAGGCACGGAGCTGGACAGTTTGACATGCGTGGCAGAGCGACGGGCACTGAGTAGGCTCCTGTCAGTCATGGAGAATCCACTGCATCCACTGAACAGGATCATCTCCAGACAGAGGAGCAGCTTCAGCGACAGACTGAGGAGACCCCACACTATGCGACTCTTCAATTCCAACCAGGAGAGTAAACATTAACACAACACAAGATTATAGACAGTTATACCACCCTCGCACTCTTCACCTTGAATATTTTAACTTGCACTGCGCTTTTATTACTCTTTAATTATTGTTTTTATCAGTATGCTGCTGCTGGAGTATGTGAATTTCCCCTTGGGATTAATAAAGTATCTATCTATTTAAAGGATGATGGGAGAATGAGGGGAGAAAAAAAGACTCTAGTCTGATTAAACAAAAATTGAAATGTTTGAGCAGATCTGCCCTATACTATCCTTGCGGTGCAGCATGGTGGTAGCAACATCATACTATGGAGGTGCACGGACAGGGAGACAGGTCAAAATTGAGTGAAGAATAAATGCAAACAAATACAGAGAGACCCTTGAAAAAACCTAATTCAAAGTGCATGCCACTCCAGAATTGGGTGACAGTTAAGTGACCTGAAGTATACAACCAAGACAACGCTGGAGTAGCTTCCGAACAAGTTTCTGAGTCAAAGCTCAGACTCAAACCCCACAGAATATGGGTGAAGAAATCTGAAGATGGCATTTATGGATGCTTCTATAGTTTGTCGTGTGGTGGGTGTGGGAATGTGCTGTATCAGTGCAAGCCCCCCAATCTCTCTCCCTCTCTCTCCATAATTCAGTGCTAACCGAGCTCAATACGATCTGCTATGTAGAATGGGATAAAGTGTCAAATCCACATGTGCAAAGCTGGTAAAGACTTAGCCATGAACACTCGAGGTTGCCGAAGAGGTTTTTACAAAGTACTGAATTACAGGTCTGGATACTTCTATTTATGAGAGAGTTGCATTTTTAATGTTTGATAAGTTTGCAAAATTTTCTGAAAACATCTTCCACTTTGGGGCGGCACGGTGGTGCAGTGGGTTCGCTTCCCGGGTCCTCCCTGCATGGAGTTTGCATGTTCTCCCCGTGTCTGTGTGGGTTTCCTCTGGGTGCTCTGGTTTCCTCCCACAGTCCAAAGACTTGCAGGTTAGGTGCATTGGCGATCCTAAATTGTCCCTAGTGTGTGCTTGGTGTGTGGGTGGGTGTGTGTGTGCCAGGGCTGGCACCCTGCCCGGGATTTGTTTCCTGCCTTGTGCCCTGTGTTGGCTGGGATTGGCTCCAGAAGACCCCCGTGACCCTGTAGTTAGGATATAGCGGGTTGGATAATGGATGGATGGATTTTTCACTTTGGGCTTTTGAATGTAGACTGAATGGCAACAGTGGCAGATGTATCCATTTAAAAACAAATCTACAATACTGTAAAGTGCATAGGGGTCTGAATATGAAATTTGAAATCCTTTGTTTATTTGTGACCTGGTGTGCTCTGGAGACAGGATTAGTGAAGTTTATCACATCAAGTTTATTGTCACTTGATGTCGGTGCAATGCAATTCATACTTGTAGCTATAAGTCATTCAAAGACATGCGAAGACATTTGACAAAAACACAAAAATAAAGTATACGCAATATGCAACATATATACAATTTATAAATATGAATTTTTAATTGTAACTGTTTAAAATTCTAAAATTGTCACAAAATGTATTTTAAGTTTGAAGGTCTCATCTTACCTCCTTGTGTTCTCCCGTTTAGGATGTAAACAGAAAAGACGTGCAGCTGCCTAGCGCCTACAGTATGGCATTCGCCGCTTCTGTTCCACAAATGGTACACAAAAGCTAACGTCTACAATAAGGCACAATACTGCATTATGATCGACAGTGTCGCGTGTACCCGCCTCCTTCTCAAACAGCAGCCGGCTTCTTTTACTTCTCCATTCCTCGGCCCTTGACGGTCAGTTTCCACTTGACAGCTGCCGTGCTTTCTCGCCTTTACTTCGCCCTCGTGCGCGCTGCCTCCCAATGCAAAGACTCCTCGTACGACAGGGAAAGTGCTGATGTGCCTGCATGCGTGTTTAGGAAAAGCTAACATATCGGCAACATGTGCAGGCAAAAAAAGGCCATACGCGACTATACACAGGGCATCTACGTTTAATTTCTGTCAGCTCCAACTCTGACCGACTGGGAGAAACAAATGCGCCGAATCAGGAACTCGAGATGAGGATGCCGTTAAACACAACAGGCATGAGCCATCGAGTGTCGAACAAGCAATCGAACCACGCCTTCCAACCGCGCAAATGAAAAGAGACCATCTCATCCACAGAACGCCGTTGAACAGCCAATCAGATTGCGCCTCTATGCGAGGGGGGAGGGATTCTCATTTATCCACACTGCGCAGGACTGTTTGCGCGGAACCACAATGTCTGAGACATCCGTGAGCAGCGATAGCGCAATTCACATAACTTCTAGCTAATCGATTCTAGCGAATTTCCTGTGTTAGTCCGTACCTTCATACTAAGTTGTGGTCTAAGTTGCCCGATACTTTTCAACTATCACCTCCATCTCCTGGCTTAACTGCATTACAAACATATGCCGAACAGAGGCGGAGATGATGGGAACAGGGAGTAACGCGTTGTGTAATAACATTATTTTTTGTGTCAGGAGTAATATAATGTTGTCCTTTTAAAAAGTAAGAAATAATATTACTGTTGCTTTGCCCAGAAAAGCAATAATATTACAATTTTAACAAACAACTTACAATTCTCACTGATTTTCATTTTCCCGATGTATTACCAACAGGACCCAGCAGACATGTATCTTTTACTGTTCTGTTACATGACGTCGTTAGTCACAAAACATTTGGAAAACAACAAAGTATAGACATCACTGCCCAAAGCAAGTCTGCTATTATTTCACCTTCTCTGCTACAAAATCGTATTGGATCGTATATTGTTAAAGTCCTGCAGCCCGCGTCAACTGTGCACCTGCTTTATGATACCGTTTTCTCGAAGCGTGTCTCCTAATGAAAAACATGATCTTCATTGCGCTTGTAAAAACTGAACGTGAACGAAAAATGACTTTCGAGTAGGTCCAGACTATAAGTAGGACAGCAGGGACAATGCATTTTTTGGCGAATTACTGGCCATTGGATCGATTCTATGCCTTCAGCGCAGAAAAGCTGTCGCTGCATGCAGGCGCCACCATATCTATTATGCGATTGCCACTGAATGTTAAATGTCAATATCGATTTCTAAGAGGTATGCACGTCTTCATTCGATACAATACACCCCTCACTTCTAGCGCTCGAAAAGCAAATATACACACAGTTGTCCCAGTGGGCAGACCATTGGTAGTTTGGGCATGGGCAAACCCAATTAAATACCGCAGTGGTTCAATGTAGAGGCCGTCACAAGGGTCCCCTTAGCAAAGTTCCTCTACTTGGCTAGTGATGTGCAAAACGATTCTTTTTAGTGATTTGATTCCATTTCGTTCAATTCACCAAAATGATTCGAATCTTTCAATCACTGATTCGTTCACTTCAAAGACAACAAGCTATATTCTAGTTTAAAATCTATTATAGTATCATAACAGTGTAACAACTTTAACCACCAATACATATAAAAAGCATGTGACAAAACAATTCGCACATAATAATAATATTAACCCTCTGTTGAATTTTGACAATGAATAAAATTTCAACAATAAAAAATTGTGCAAACAGAACCTTACAATAATACACACATCACAATAAAACTGTGAGAAATTTGAAATATGACTAAATAAAATTTTCACATTCACGTAAATTATTCCATTCAATCAATTAATAGAATAGCTACTTTCATCATTACATTTAAAAAAAACGACATCAATGTAATTCCCCACCATGCTAAACAAGTTTCAAAAATTGTTGGAATCAATTAATTTATGTGCGCCCCACGATTTTATTTAGTTACATATAACCACAAAAATTGTGGTTAAAGAAAAATGTATTTTTTTGCTTTTTAATGCATTTATAACTAAAGTAAATATGATCATCTTACTTACATTTTTTTATATACAGTCATATGAAAAAGTTTGGAAACCCCGCTTAATTCTTTGGTTTTTTGTTTATCATTGGCTGAGCTTTCAAAGTAGCAACTTCCTTTTAATATCTGACATGCCTTATGGAAACAGTAGTATTTCAGCAGTTACATTACATTTATTGGATTAACAGAAAATATGCAATATGCATCATAACAAAATTAGACAGATGCATAAATCTGAGCACCCCAACAGAGATATGACATTAATACTTAGTTGAGCCTCCTTTTGCTCCTTTGAGTCTTTAGACGCTGTCCTCCTATAGCCTTTGATGAGTGTCTGGATTCTGGATGGAGGTATTTTTGACCATTCTTCCATAAAAAATCTCTCCAGTTCAGTTACATTTGATAGACAGCCAGCTTCAAATCATCCCATACATTGTCGATGATATTTAAGTCAGGGGACTGTGACGGCCATTCCAGAACATTGTACTTCTCCCTCTGCATGAATTCCTTTGTAGATTTCAAACTGTGTTTTGGGTCATTGTCTTGTTGGAAAATCCAACCACTGCGTAACATCGACTTTGTGACTTATGCTTGAACATTATCCTGAAGAATTTGTTGGAACTGGGTTGAATTCATCTGACCCTCGACTTTAACAAGGGCCCCAGTCCCTGAACGAGCCACACAGCCCCACAGCATGATGGAACCTTCACCAAAGTTGACGGTAGGTAGCAGGTGTTTTTCTTGGAATAAGGTGTTTTTCTACCACCATGCAAAGTGCTTTTTGTTATGACCAAATAACTTAATTTTTGTCTGAACAGTACAAAGCACTTTGTTAAAATGAATCTGGCTTCTCTAAATGAGCATTTGAAACAACAAGCGATTCTGTTTGTGATGTGAGTGCAGAGAGGGCTTCTTTCTCATCACCTTGCCATACAGATGTTCTTTGCGCAAATTGCATTGAATTGTAGAATGATGTACAGATACACCATCTGCAGCGAGATGTTCTTGCAGGTCTTTGGAGGTGATCTGTGGGTTGTCTGTACCCATTCTCACAATCCTGCACATATGCCGCTCCTGTATTTTTCTTGGCCTGCCAGACCTGCTGGGTTTAACAGCAACTGTGCCTGTGGCCTTCCATTTCCTGATTCCATTCCTTACAGTTGAAGCTGACAGTTTAAAACTCTGAGATGGCTTTTTGTAGCCTTCTCCCTAAACCATGAGACTCAACAATCTTTGTTTTCAGATCTTTTGAGAGTTGCTTTGTGGATCCCATGCTGTCTGTCGCTCTTCAGAGGAGAGTCAAAGGGAAGGAAGCACAACTTGCAATTGATCACCTTAAATACCTTTTACCACTCATGATTGGACACTCCTGTCTATGAAGTTCAAGGCTTGACGAGCTCATCCAACCAATTTGGTGTTGCCAGTAATCAGTATTGAGCAGGTAGATACATTCAAATCAGCAAAATTACAAGGGTGCCCAAATTTTTGCACGCCCAGTTTTTCACATTTGATTTAAATTCATACAACTAAATACTGCTTCACTAAAAATCTTTGTTCGGAAAACACCCCAGTACTCAGATGTTCCTAGGAAATGAAAGACAGACCACTGCTATCTTTTTTGATGAAAGGAGAGTCAATTATTATGCAGGCTGAGAGGGGTTCCCAATTTTTTTCATATGACTGTATATATATTTTTTGTTGTCTATGACTTTTTTCTTACATGTTTGCTCTGCTTATGTGAAATTATTTTGATTTCTGACTCCTCCGCCATGTTCTTTGAATTGACATTTTGATCTTATGCCCTGTTCTTGATTTTATTCACTACCCAGCTGAGTCAGTATAAAATATAGACATGCCACTGATAAACTTCTTTATTTATACTATAAATGTGGTTTTGACTGTTTAGCAGTTTTAGATCATTTTTATTATAACCTTTGAAGCGACAAAAGCGTGTATTGCTGACCCCAGTCTGTCCGACTACGTCTTGTTCCGGTCCTACGCTATCATCTCCTAGTTTGTTTCACACTCACAAAACCTTTGTGTAGTTATTTTTAGACTCATGTTGTTCATTAGTGTTGATTAAAGCTAGTGAATGGTTGTTCAGACAAGATAAGCTTCAGGAAATATGTAATTTGCATAATAGTGTAACACCATGACCCTCACCATGAAAAGCTGTTGAGAAGATGAGATGAGATAATAGTATAGCTGTTACAAGATACGTAGTCTATTTGGATTATTGCATGCGAAAAGGAAAGACGAGCAGATTCACTCATTCATACATTCATTCATTCATTTTCCACCGCTTATGGATGTAAGTGAGGCCCATACGTCCCTTTCTCCAGCCACTTATAATGATTCACCCCAAAGCTTTACCAAATGGATGATATAATCCTGGCAAGGTGCCCTGGGTCTTCCCTGTGGTCTCCTTCAAGCTGGTCGTGCCCATTAAACCTCAGCAGGTAGGTGTCTGGAAGGCATCCATAACAGACGTCCAAACCACCTCAACTGGTTCCTCTTGATGTGGAGGGTCAGCGGCTCTACTCCAAGCCTTTTCTGGATGTCTGTGCTTCTCACTCTATCTCTAAAGTAAGTACTAGGAGATTAAAAATGTAAACCAAACACCATAGTTGGCATGTGTCAGCCAGGGTGGTTCAAAGTCTTGAGTTATATCTTTTTTGTTCATTTTTGTGCCATTTATTTATGTTAATATTGCTGTTGTTCATTATGTGCATTATCCTTTGTTGTTGATCTTGCCTGTAAGCTGCCTGTGTTATGTTCCATGTGTTTTGTGGGTGGTTCCCCCAAGAGACGTGGCCACTTGCCAATCACTACTAGGAACTGCACACTGCCCTATACATCCAGAGGGTCTCCCACAGTTCCTGGTGGTTCATTTTGAACATACCTAGGAGTGGTGAGTTTATTTGTGCTTTATTGTACTTTTTGTGATTCACAGATTATTTGACCTTCTGCTCTGTCCTTTTTGATTATGTCTTTGTCTTGTTCACCTGGGCTGCCTTTTGTTTTAGACTAAAGGTTCTTTAACTATGAGTCGCAATTCACAATTGTAGTTAACGGAAGAGGGTCGTGTATGGCTTACAGAGTGTCTAGCAATGGGTTGTGTAGTTTAAGCAAATTACATTACTCCGCTATGACCTGCGTTAGTGATTCTACAAGGCGGACCACCGCAACTTACTGTCAATGGCAATTCTGTGACTGTGGCTGAGAGCAGTAATTCTTCAAGGGGGAAAGGATGACGGTCGGTGGTGATTATGGGTCTCCAAGACACAAAAAAGGTAAAAAAAAGTTTAAGAACCACTTGTTTGAGGCTGGCGAATTCCTATTGGCAGGCTATTCCAGATTTGAGGTGCATAACAGCAGAAGGCCGCCTCACCACTTCTTTTAATTTTAGCTCTTGGAATTCTGAGCAGACACTCATTTGAAGATCTAAGGTTACGATTTGGATTATAAGATGTCAGACACTCCGATATAAAAGATGGAGCGAGATTAAGGCTTTGTCAATCAATCAATCAATCAATCAATCAACATTTATTTATATAGCACATTTTCATACAAAAAAATGTAGCTCAAAGTGCTTTACAAAATGAATAGAAAAATAAAAGACACAATAAAAAAAATAAACATAAGTCAATATTAATTAACATAGGATAAGTAAGGTCCGATGGCCAGGGTGGACAGAAAAAACAAAAAAAACTCCAAAAGCTGGAGAAAAAATAATAATAATTGTAAACCATAAGTCGTATTTTAAAGTCAATTCTGAATGACACAGGTAACCAGTGTAGTGACATCAAAACTGGTGTGATGTGCTCGGATTTTCTTTTCCTAGTAAGGAACCCTCTACTGGCCATTTTTGGGAGTGTTTATGGAACTTATTGGGATTTATGTGCTTTGGGATTCCTAGTTCAAGACAGTAGTTGAGGATGGGCAGAGGTCATAACCGTGAAAGAAAACCAAACCAAAGGGCAAAACCAAAATGAAAAACCAAATATCAAAAGTGGGTTCCAAAACCGAATCTTTAGGACCTACTTGCTTAAAAGGGCGGCACGATTATGCAGCGGTAGCGCTGCTGCCTCGCAGTAAGGAGACCTGGGTTCGCTTCCCGGGTCCTTCCTGTGTGGAGTTTGCATGTTCTCCCCGTATCTGTGTTGGTTTCCTCCCTCAGTCCAAAGACATGCAGGTTAGGTGCATTGACAATCCTAAATTGATCCCTAGTGTGAGCTTGTTGTGTGGGTGTGTATGTGTGTGTGCCCTGCGGTGGGCTGGCACCCTGCTCAGGCTTTGTTCCTGCCTTGTGCCCTGTGTTGGCTGAGATTGGCTCCAGCAGACCCCCGTGACCCTGTGTTAGGATATAGCAGGTTGGATAATGACTGACTGACGACTGAATTGCTTAGACATGAACCACCACTATGAATCATGAAGCACAGAACGTGTATTCACTGAGGAATGTGACTGCCACCATATTTATAGCATCACTTCCTGTGATGTCAGCAAAACAACAAGCGCGGTCACATGATGCTACTTGGAGTATCGTGTTAACAAAGTAAAAAAAAAAAAAAAGTGGTTAACAAAATTAAGCTTTATCATCACAAGTTGAAAAAAAAAATGTACTGCATGAATATAATCCTAGATCAAAAAAAACTATGCACAGAGTAAAATTATACGTATTTCACAATAAGTCAGATGTTTATATTTTTAGGATGTGTTTGGTTACCTGCACAGATCTGGGAGAATTGAAATGAGACATCTGATAGGACTGCTGAAAATGCAGTGAAGAAGGATGGAATTGAAATGGCCCGGAGGGTCTCCGACAGTTGTTGGTGGTTCATTGTGAATGCGCTAGGGAGTCGGTGAGTTTACTTGTGTTTATTGTTATTCTTTGACTCATGGAATTTCTGGATTTTTAACCTTCTGCTCTGTTTTTTGACCTTTCTTTAGATTCTATAATGGGATTTTGCTCACCTTGGATTGTCTTGCTGGCAACTCCTTTTTGCCTCTCGTGCTCTTCAGAGCTTTGTAGTGTGACAGAGCATCCATCCATCCATTATCCAACCCGGTATATCCCAACTACAAGGTCACAGGGGTCTGCTGAAGCCAATCCCAGCCAAATAAGCCAACACAGGGCGCAAGGCAGGAAACAAACCCTGGGCAGGGCGCCAACCCACTGCAGGGCGCACACACACACACCCACACACCAAGCACACACAAGGGACAATTTAGGATCGCCAATGCACCTAGCCTGCATGTCTTTGGACTGTGGGAGGAAACCCACGCAGACACGGGGAGAACATGCAAACTCCACCTGGGAAGCAAACCCAGGTCTCCTAACTGTGAGGCAGCAGCGCTACCCACTGCACCACTGTGCCACCCATGTGACAGAGCATTTTTGTGAAAATAAACTTTTTATTTTATTACTGTTTACCCTCATTGTTAGGTGGGATTTGACAGTAAATTCCCTCCTAGCGGACATTTTTGGAAGTTTTTGGGATTCTCAGTTCATATCACCCCATCAGAGTTATGCCTGAGCTATATATACATATATTACATCGAACTGAGAGACGGGGTATGAGGGGGTGTCCCTTGGTATTTCATAACTGCTGTTCTAAAGTGATTGTGAGGATTTTAGTTTTTCAGTGTAGCAATGTTTTGCTAGATGGGCAGCCTGTTAAAGTCCGGACATTTTCATATTCTGGCAACCCTAATCAATTATAGTGACAATAAAATAGTAAATCATTATAATTTACAGATAACAGAGCTGTGAGTTTGGTTTAATATAACATAAGAGTATGGATTAAATGTTTATTTCCTGTGTCACAAGCTTACGCTTGGGAGGCAGGCTAAGGGCTTAACCGAGGGCAAAAACATGAGTACAGGGATTGACGAAGTGCACTAACCTCTCTTCTCCCTCTTCTGCAGATCACCTGAACAGAAGCCCACTTTAACCTTGAGCAGTTCCTGCATTCCCTTCCTATCCACACCCTCATTCTGACCTCATTTCTGACTTGAACCCTCATGGACCCACCTGTTCCTCCCCTACAACTATAAAAGACTCTGTCCCATTTTGGACGTTGACCCAGACACTACTCTGGAGTTATTTTGCTTTTTTGTGCCATTGTACACAATATACAGGGTGGATCGCCAACTCTTTTTCTGCTTTGTGTCTCTTGTTTTACAGTGCACAACAACTTACTGTACATACCACGAGGTACATAATTTATATCAGTTTGTTCTCCTTGCTTCCATTTTATTCTTTAACAGTTAGCAAGATCATTTAGTTTACCTGTTATGACTGAAAGCATTTGGAGGAGGAAGATGCATTCAGAGGTTTCTGCACACACCGATCTGGATGAGTCTGCTGTCTTCGTCGCCTCGGAGCCTCCACTCTTTAACTCCAAGTAAATGGAGTTAACTTACTCGACAGTACTTGTCATTATTTGAACAAGATAACTCTCCCACAACCCTATATTTAACCATAATGTAATCGGGCAGAACTCTGGACATTTGCAGCTAGACTCTGTTGATGCCCATTGAAGTCAGTTCCATCTACTTGGACCACTTTTTGGAGTCAGTTCCACCTACTTGGAGCTCCAGTATAGAGGATCCAGGCTGCAGAGATATGTGTTTAAAGCTGGACTTGCCAATAGACGGCTGCCACACAAACAGTGACAGTGACTTCCTACCCTGCGCATGCAGTCTGCCGGTGTATATTTAAGTTGTATTGGAGATCTGTTCGCCATTATTAGCATCTATCAAAGGTTAAGAAGTGGAAAATCTATAAATACAACTCAATCTGTTTGAGATATCTCAACAAAAATTGAACTGCCTCGACAAATTTCTTTGAAGAACAAGTGTGCTTCTTTTCAATAAAATTGGTCCATAGGTGGGCAAGTTGTTTCA
This sequence comes from Polypterus bichir lapradei, assembly GCA_026402145.1. Taxonomy (NCBI): domain Eukaryota; kingdom Metazoa; phylum Chordata; class Cladistia; order Polypteriformes; family Polypteridae; genus Polypterus; species Polypterus bichir. The sequence continues at coordinate 43,251,149 of JANRMT010062857.1, forward strand.
TGAGGACCCTAACCTTAACCGTAACGCTATTGGAGAAGTTGGAAATGAGATTGAGACTGTGAGACAAGAGATTTGAAATGAAACAGAGCTTTATTAATTATAGCATGGGCGCTATTACACATGAAAAGCCAAAAAGTGATGAGACGTTCATCCTAAGCGCTTACAGGCCACCCTCTCATTCATTTCCCAGCAACTCAGACCTGCAACAAGAAAGACATGTTGAAAGATGGTTAGTTTACTGCCAGCAAAGGGAAACACTGTCCTGCAAGAAAGGAAGAAAACAGTTTTTTCTTTTAAATGCCAGGTAAAAAAGCTAGCAATTCAGCTGGGTCAAAGCATTAGCAAGTCCACCAGCTTCTTTAAATCCAAACTTTCCAACTAGAGGCGGCAAAAAGATGGACAAAGTCAAAAACATTCATACGAAGGTCAATGCCGGAAGATCAGAATACACAGGCAACAAAAACAAATACCTAAAATGTGCTACAAGCAGGAGATACCCAACAAGGAAAACCGCATATAAAGTGCCAAGCACATAACATATACCTTGTTAAAGCTTTGTTCCTGCTGAAATTAGATCATAAATATCACAACCCCATTGAAGTGTTATGTATCTGTTGTCACACACGTGCGATTGGGAGACAGCTGAAAGGCCTTAAGAATAGGGGGTGGCGAGCTGCACTAACTCTCTTTCTCAATCTTCTGCAGACCATCCACGGGAAATCTTGCTAGGTCCCAGCGCCAGTGATAACGTCACTTCCAATACCGGCGTGAGTGATGATATCACTTCCGTACCCAGTGCCATGGATGATGTCACTTCCTGTCTTGAAGACATCACTTCCAGTTCCAGCGCCAGTGATGATCTCACTTCTGGTCCAGAAGATGTCACTTCTGGTTCCGGAAAACAGTGATGCACCACCATTAATGCAACTGAGGGAACAAGAAGCTCCTGGAAGACAACTGACATCACTTCCGGCTTAAGCGGCACAAGCCCTGTCCTTTCCAGTCTGCTGCATACTTAAAGATCTGAAACACCAGGAACCTCATGTATAATGCCATGCATAGAATTCACACTATAACATGGCTTGCGGAAAAAAGCGGAAATGTGCGTATGCACAAAAAAATCCAGATGCATAAATCTGTGCGTACGCCAACTTCCATGTTCTTCCACTACATAAATCCCGGTCAGCGTGAAAAGTAACGCACGTGCACACGCCTGCTGTCCCGCCCCAACTCCTTCCAGAATTACGCCTCTTTGGATATGCAAATCAATATAAATAGCCCTTAAGCTCAGCTTTCTGTGAAAAGGCAATGGCAAAAGCAAGATGGAAAATAGAAGAATTTCAGCGAATACAAACTGGAGGCAAAGAAAAACGTACTATTTGTTGGTTTAAACAGTTGTATAAACAACAAAAGGAAGTTGATCGTGTGACATAGCGTGTCAGAGAAACTCGAAAGCTCACGTTCACAATGTTGCACAGTGCCCGAAATAAAAAAGAAGTTGTCAGATATCAAAGTCAATGTGAAAAGGCGAGTCGTAGCCCACCGTCTGAGTGTCATATGAAAGCTTATTAGGGTACAGAGAAAAAAAAGGCACACAGTGGGGAAAAAATTTCCACTTTAATCACGTAGTTTATTTTGTCATTAAAGTAAAACATCATAAACTTAATCTTAAAATCATTTAATTTTTACTAGTTTCTCAATCCCATCGTAACTAAAGTAGTACGTTAAATGCTTTGTTTTGTATTTGATCTTCTATGTGCTCTATGTGTGTGAATCACTACGTGCTTCTTAAACCGGCTTTCACTTCTTCCGACAGGACACAGAATCCATTACATTCGTGATATTACAGCTCTCTGAATAACTAAAATACTGAGATGTATACTTGATATCATTTTCATGATGATAGGAGTTAAAGCATGTTATTAAACATGGGAACACGTGGTGCAGTGATTGTTCATGTCTCACGCAAGATGCTTGCTGCGCCATGTGCGACCTTCGATGAAATACTTTATTGTAGCAGTACTGTCTCTTTCAAACGTACTAACCTCCAATTCCTGTCCTTACTTTTCTTTCTCCAAATACCCAATCACCACACAATCAGCTCTGTAATAGATGTTAAGCCATCTGTAAGCTTAGAACGCCAATTCTTCAAAACATTTAAAGAACATCGAAATATCTTCGTAGTACGTGTTTAATTATTCTATCCATCTATCCTTCCAGTGTCACGTCAGCACCAACAAGAATACACCGCGAGGCAGGAACAATCCATGAACGAAGCGCCAACGGCTCGCTAGCGTTGCGGCACCGTGTAATTAAAGTTAAAGTTTTATCTGTATAATATGATAAACATATTTTGCTGCATTTCATCTTAAAAATGCTATTGTCATCATATGTAAATACGATCTTTATAAAGTGGCTCAGGTTGTGTAATATTATAACTGTATCACACGTTTCCAGTGAGGTGATTGTGCTTATAAGTACAGACAGTTCTACAAGGAGCACTTGATGGACTGATGGAGTGCGTTTAGAGCTCTTGGGATGAAACTGTTTCTGAACTGCGAGGTCCGTACAGGAAAGACTATGAAGCATTTGCCGTATGAGAGCAGTTCAATAGACAGCATGGCTGAGGCGGCGTGTGCTTGATGCTGTATACCGATAATTCTCTTTTTGATCAGCTGCTGTACCGCTGTGATTCAGACTCAGATACAGTGATATAAATACTCCGAGTGGTGCAGTGAGAGTAATATGGAAAAAGATGATCCGAGATGCAGTGAGAGTAACAATGCTAAAGCAGCTTTCGTATTTAGAATAGTTTGACCATTCTGTGGACCATTATATTGTTACAGGTTAATTACAATCAGATGCATTAAACTAATAAGCAATATGCGGTTAATTTCAGTGTATTTATAAAGCCGCATCAGGGATGTGGATCTAAAAAAGAAAGGATAACAACACAGGAACAGTAGCACTGCTTTGACGCTGGGTGCCGCCAGTCTGCAAAACCGACCAGAGAGCTTGTGTATGACAGGGCATGAGCTACCGTGGAAATGTGGCGGCTTTACGCCAAGTTTAGGTTTTATACATCGCAATTTGAACGTGGAAACGTTCTTACGCAACATTTTTGTGCGTACGCACCGTTTATACATGAGGCCCCAGAAGTCGCTGTTCATTGTTGGACCTGTTTAACTTTCCATAAATCAAAACCCATATTTATCATGCTAGAATCCCTAGCAAGACTATTTTAAAAGTAACTAGGAGAAAACAAGTAGTCAGAAAAAAAAGAAAAAGTTGAAAACCAGGAGATCAGTGTTAAAATCCAAATTGAAAGTTATAAAGTCAAGCAAAAGTCCAAACCAGGAAAAGGTTATAAGAAAATAGGCACAGAAATGACTGAAATTCGGGTGTTCTGAACCCATAAATGTGGATAAGGAAGAGTCTGAAACGGCGACCTTTAAAAACCATTGTGTCATTTCCAGTGGGTAACGACTTCTGAAGACACGACCCTGACAACACAGAGTTGTCCTAAAGACAGGATGGCAAAACTGGACATGATGTAAATAATCAAAATGGCCACAAAAAACAGTTCAAATAAAGACACTTTATGACAAAACTGATGTCAGAATCAAAATCAGGGAAACTTAATAAATAAACACCTGATTCTCGATACACATGGAAAGAGATAATAAACAGAACAAAATGTGATTTCAAGGAATTAAAAATTTAAAACCAATGTGACCATAACCTCAGTATTTCAGGCTCTCACTCCATCTCCTCGCATACTCACTCCTTCTCTTGCTCCCTGGCTTCCTCTGCTTTTTCTTTCTCCAGTGCCTCCATTACCCGTTGGCAGGACTTCTCCTCACTGGACTGGGAGCTGCTGCTGCTGCTGCTGGAGCTGCTGCTTGAACTGGAGTCATCAGGCTTCATATACTTCATCACAGCTTCGTCTCGTTCATCAAGCCTCAAGCAGCGGCACTCGCTGCTGGCCACCGTGAAGGAGAGGCCCCACATCGACTGGCACAAATCAGTTCCATTTGCGTACATCTGTCATGGAGAGGTGAAAAGAAGTTAGGTGATGTCAGATGCTCCATTCTCCTTATATTTACTAAACATCTTCTGTTAAGCCTGTCCAAGAACAGCTCTCATGCTTTGGTGATGTCCTAGTCCCTGATCCCACCTTTATCTTCCCTTTTTTTTTGGTTTTGCCCTTTTAAATTTTTCTGTAATTGTTCCCGTGTATCTTGTTTTCTTCTTTAGTTTCCTTAACAGGCATTTAGATAGCTAGGGTGAGCTCTTTTATCTCCCTCAAGTGACTGCATTCCTAATTGCTGCAGCACTTCAGAGAAATAAAAGAGCTCGTCTTCAACTCAGGTCATCACTGTGGCATTTTGCTTTTTCACAGTAAGTCTTTTCACGATTCTCATTGGTGTCACACAGGTACTCTGAGCTCTGCTTTCCACGAACTCCAGGAACATTCACATTACACTTTGCAAGCCTGTGAAGGTTAAATAAAGGCAGGCAGAGAGTGCCAGGCCATTAGATGAATAGAGCCTCACAAAAGATAAGGCATGTGTCAATGACAGAGGCACGACACCTGAATCTAGAACACGATCAGGAACACTGGAAGAAAGAACGTGACTTCACAAACAGAGCTGGAACTGCCGTGACTAGTTACAGTAAGTGTTACTTTATAGGGCGTTCCGCATGGCCGAAATAGCAGAAAGTTAATCCTTTTGTATGTACAGTTAGGTCCATAAATATTTGGACAGAGACAACTTTTTTTTAAATTTTGCTTCTGTACATTACCACAATGAATTTTAAATGAAACAACTCAGATGCAGTTGAAGTGCAGACGTTCAGCTTTAATTCAGTGGGTTGAACAAAACGATTGCATAAAAATGTGAAGCAACTAAAGCATTTTTTTAACACAATCCCTTCATTTCAGGGGCTCGAAAGTAATTGGACAATTGACTCAAAGGCTATTTCATGGACAGGTGTGGTCAAGTCCATCGTTATGTCATTATCAATTAAGCAGATAAAAGGCCTGGAGTTGTTTTGAGGTGTGGTGCTTGCATGTGGAAGATTTTGCTGTGAACAGACAACATGCGGTCAAAGGAGCTCTCCATGCAGGTGAAAGAAGCCATCCTTAAGCTGCGAAAACAGAAAAAACCCATCCGAGAAATTGCTACAATATTACGATTGGCAAAATCTACAGTTTGGTACATCCTGAGAAAGAAAGCAAGCACTGGTGAACTCAGCAACGCAAAAAGACCTGGACGTCCATGGAAGACAACAGTGGTGGATGATCGCAGAATCATTTCCATGGTGAAGAGAAACCCCTTCACAACAGCCAACCAAGTGAACGACACTCTCCAGGGGGTCGGCGTATCGATATCCAAGTCTACCATAAAGAGAAGACTGCATGAAAGTAAATACAGAGGGTGCACTGCAAGGTGCAAGCCACTCATAAGCCTCAAGAATAGAAAAGCTAGATTGGACTTTGCTAAAGAACATCTAAAAAAAGCCAGCACAGTTCTGGAAAAACATTCTTTGGACAGATGAAACCAAGATCAACCTCTACCAGAGTGATGGCAAGAAAAAAGTATGGAGAAGGCGTGGAACAGCTCATTATCCAAAGCATAGCACATCATCTGTAAAACACGGTGGAGTCAGGCAGTGTGATGGCTTGGGTGTGCATGGCTGCCAGTGGCACTGGGACACTAGTGTTTATTGATGATGTGACACAGGACAGAAGCAGCCGAATGAATTCTGAGGTGTTCAGAGACATACTGTCTGCTCAAATCCAGCTAAATGACATCAAACTGATTGGGCGGCGTTTCATGACACAGATGGACAATGTCCCAAAACATAGAGCCAAAGCAACCCAGGAGTTTATTAAAGCAAAGAAGTGGAAAATTCTTGAATGGCCAAGTCAGTCAGCTGATCTTAACCCAACTGAGCAGGCATTTCACTTGTTGAAGACTAAACTTCAGACAGAAAGGCCCACAAACAAACAGCAACTGAAAGTAAAGCCGCTGCAGTAAAGGCCTGGCAGAGCATTAAAAAGGAGGAAACCCAGCATCTGGTGATGTCCAGGAGTTCAAGACTTCAGGCTGGCATTGCCAGCAAAGGGTTTTCAACCAAGTATTAGAAATGAACATTTTATTTCCAGTTATTTAATTTGTCCAATTACTTTTGAGCCCCTGAAATAAAGGGATTGTGTTAAAAAATACTTTAGTTGCCTCACATTTTTATGCAATCGTTTTGTTCACCCCACTGAATTAAAGCTGAAAGTCTGCACTTCAACTGCATCTGAGTTGTTTCATTTAAAATTCATTGTGGTAATGTAGAGAACCAAAATTAGAAAAAAGTTGTCCCTGTCCAAATATTTATGGACATAACTGTATATCTGTGGATCACTCATTGTTAAATGAATGTGCTAATTGTCAGGCTTAACTCTCATTCGGTGTGTGTGTCTTCATCTTTCCATCTTGCTGCCCATTACAGTATTATTCTTGATGTTGTTGCAAGGTGGCAGCAGAGTGCAATATACCATGTATAGGTGTCAGGAATGAAGGACAGGCATCCAGGTCGGGATAAAGGATTCATGCGTGGTCAGGGGGCTGTCATGTAAGAATCGGGCAAATGGGATTATCAGGAGCAGGTCATTCTCCTACTCAACAAGTGGGAGTGTTTCTCAGGTCTGAATCCATTAAGGATACCCGCAGGGTGGCATGAGAGTTGGAATCCAGAAACACAGCCTTGTTGGTGTCTTGCTGGAGACTGCAATAGGATGCTGCTGGGGGAGGACTGCTCTGGTTTCCACTTTGGACTAACTTGGACACCAGTTCCCTGGTCGACTTTAAAAGAGAGCCCACCACCTCACTTAGATGAGTCTGGAGGCAGCAGGCCTCTTGGAGAGAATTGTGAATGGTGGTATTTTTGTTGGCGTTCTTATGAAGAAGGTGTTTTGTCAAATACCTGGAATTGTGTTGGGTTTTACTGTATCTATTGTTTGGGTCTCAGTGGCACCCCCTTGTGGTCACACTTGTTTTGTTTTCCTTCTTATTCTTTTACTAGCTGTCCCCCGCAGCTCTGCCCATGTAGTAATGATCTGGACAAACTTTTAAAAATCAATAAAAAAATAAATCCAAATGTAATTCTAGCCAAGTGGAAGGTAGGTACACTCCAACGTCAAACGTTGGCTCTGTATCTGATCGTGTTCAGCTCTGACGGGAAAGCGTCCCTCGCGTGGGGAGAAAAGCATGTGGTTGTGATATCTCTGGCAATGAGTAGCTACACTCTAAAACACATGGAGCTCTGATCTCTCTCTCTCAAATATCAAGCGTTACTTCTTATCGATCTGTAGATGATAATGTCTGTTGAACAAACAGGCATCGCTAGCTAAGCGGACGCAAGGAACGCTCCAACACATGGCGAGAGGAAGAGAGACTAGAAAGGATGCTGGCGCGGGAGTGAGGAGGGCCCCGCCTGGCTCCCCACTCCAGAGGTCCTGTTTCCCTCTCCTCTTGGCCAGCAGCCTCTTTCTCATATTCACGCAAATAAATCAGTACTGCAAGCGAACTATGATACTTAGTGTGATGAGAGAAGCCGCAAAATTAACTAATAACAGCAAAATTATAGAAAAAGAAAAACAATCTAAATCTGTTAAGTAGTTCTCTCGTGTAAGACGGACAGATAGACAGACATTGGATTTTATATATAGACTAGCTGAAATACCCAGCGTTGCCTGGCAGGAAAATAAAGTGTTTTTTTTTTTAATTGTTTGAGGAAAATATAATAAAAAAAAAAACACAACTTTTAAAATAAAAATAAATTAACAAACAATGAAGACTCACTAATGTCCTTGACTTGCAGTCTTGTATGTATGTTATCATCCAGTTGACGCTCGGAACTGGCCGACTGTATTTAATTTGAAAAGCAACAGGGCCCGCGGTGCTGCTCAAACATAAAGAATTCTGGCAGTCACCTCCTATATATTAACTGTGCAAGTAACAGCACGGGATCCTAGAAAGGATTGTGCTATGAGGATTCGTGTTGCCAACGTGCTGGCATCGTTTGTGCATTAGCAGCTAAGCGACTGTCTTTCTTTGGAGGTTTCCTTTTGCCGCTGTTCTGCCCTCGCTTGCATATCCTCGGAGCTGGAGCTGTTAAAGAGAAATGGATAACCTGGGGGTCACTTCAGACCAGTGTCTTGAAAACGGGTGTCAAAAACCCCCAAAATAATGTGTAAATTATTTTAACTTCTCCAGGAACTATATAAAAAGTTTAGAAAAAAGACACTACAAAAGCCAGGGGTTGCCACTGAGATCCCAAAACTCCAGCCACACCACACTAAGCAGTCCCGGGTTCAAAATAAACAGTTTTTACAAAATAACTTATATGTAGGTCAGTCTACAGCCCTTCATTTTACAAACCTCCAGGTGAGCCGTGCCTTCTGCCTCCCAGTTCTGACTCACTGGAGGAGGCTGGATGGTTGGTTCGCTTTTATGTCAGACTCTGGAGTACTTCTGTTTCCCTCTTGGAGACTCTAGAACCCGCATCGCGTGTACTGTAAGCGAAGGATGAGCCGAGCAAATGAGGACACCACACAAAGCAAGGTGTAAAAAGTGCTCCAGCATAGAATGTTCAAAAAGTGTAGTGCAAAGTTCAATAAATAAATAATCCATAAAAACAAAGCGAACGTAGAGGTTAAAAATCCAAATAAATAATCCATTAAAACAAGGTTAAAAAAACATCGACAGACGGCTGTCTCTTGAAATCAAATCCCTATAATACCTATGTCTCCTCTGCTCATCCTGTATGGGCCTTGCAGCAGAGGAGTCACCCTGCCGACAGACACAGCCGACCTTCCACAGGTCCGGGTCCCTGCAATTCCATGGCTACAACTAGGCTCCCACTCCAGGCATAGGCTTGGGTCCCCTAAGGCCATGGTGCTCACAGTGGGGCTCATCGCCCCCCCTGCAGTCTTCCCACACTTAATGCAGTGAGTCTCCCTTTTCAACACCATATTGCTCTGGCTCTCTAAATCGTTCAGCCAGAGTAATTACTTCTTCAGCCCCTGGATGTCAGTCACACGTTCCCCTCAAGGGGCTCTCCTTCCGAATGTCAGTCTTCTCTCTCCTCCTCTCGAGCCGTTCATTCACTTGCACGTTCCTACTCCAGCTCTCTCTCCAGTCTTTCTGCTTGCTTCTCTCTGTCTCTCTTTGCTTTAACCTCTCGTTTCTCTTCTAATTTTTTTTTGTCATCTTTTTTCCTTCTTGTGTCGACTCTCCTTATCTATCACTGTGGGGTGCAGTGCAGTGCAGAAAGCCAATGAGACAATTGGGACAGAACACAACCCCCCCTACCCCACCTTGCATCTCGTCCCAGTTACCTCACTAACCTCCCGCATCTGCGCGAGCGTGGACCCATAGAGATTGGGCCGGCCGTTCCATTATTTGGTTTTTAAAAATGGGCTCCCATTTATGAAGCCTGCTATGCCACACCGATGGAAGCACAGCTGGGTCAGAAGGAGGGCCTCCTGAAACAGGGAGTCCCTCTCCTGGCAGCAACCCCCGGTGGCACCCAAGAACCCTGACAGAATTTTCTTTCAGAACTACTACTCCCATATTTCACTGCGGGCTTACTTACTGGGTTCACGCCAATGGAGCACTGCCATCTATCATACTGGGGGACAAACTGCTCTTGATATCCCAGCTGCCCCCCTACTGTCCATAAATCAATTCCTTTGTATGGTATGTTGAACATAACTTGGCTGGGTTATGCCTCCTTCCATAGCATCCTACCATTATGACATCACGGCCAGCAAAGGGTCCTTATAAACAAATCACAACATTCATTGACGTTCATTGGGTATGCTGTGTCAGATATTTAGGATTACAACTCCTCCGTATTATCAGGAATTCTGATAGCGGGCATTGTCTTCATTGTTTCCTGTTTAGGCCCATTTGTATTGGTCCTTTGGTGGTCGATGCATAATCCGTCTACTTTTGCTTGATATTCTGCTGTCATACATGCAAGTTTCGGGAGTGCCTCAGGGGTAATGGGTCAGATCTATTTTGGACACACCTGAATGAATACAGTTTCCGTTTCCTATCGAGTAAAACTGTCGAAAGATGACAGCCGTCACTTCCTGTATGATCACCACAACTCCAGACTCACCCGATCATCACTACAGTTGAAGTTCACGTCTCCCGGAAGTCGATATTCAATACAGCACAAGCATTAGAAGAGGACAGACCTCCGCAACTAAAACGCCATCATTATTTGATGTTGTATTCAACTTCTAACTACATTTTAGTTCCTCTTTTAAATCAGGACATTAAACATTGTAATCCTGATGCACTGCCTTTCCATGGACCAACTCAAAACTGGAATTAATGAGCCTCTTTTTTGGTCTCTGCTCAGGAGATTGCATTGAGACCACATCATGGAGAAGCAAAGGGCAGAGACTCCAGGTGCAGGACTGTATGGGACAACTCTAGAGTGTCACTTAGGGGATTCACCAAAAACAATCAGAGTATTTAATTCCCAGCCTAAAGGAGCTTTCTTTAAAGATAAGACACCTGAAAGGCGGCTGTGGGCTGCCAGTGCACATCACAATGACCAGAGAGCTGTCCCCATTGACAGGCTGAATTATGCTGAGTAGAAGTACCCATAGGACATGGCAAACAAACACTACTCATATCACTGAGACTTATGGCATGTTGTGCCGGCACATGTCAATAAACCCTTAGAATGTCACCAGCAGGTCAGCACGGCCAGATTCCACTCTGGGTCATGTCACTTTTCTGCGGTTTGATGCCAATACTGTTGATCTATGGCCAGCTTTGATCAGTATGTTCATGTGCAAACTGCCAGCCTGGACCTCTTTGAGAGGACGCTGAGGATAATTTGGGTTAAAGGCTTACCTTGCTGTATGGGATGCAGCTGTTCTTGCAGTGGTTTCCATCGTAATTCCACTCAAAGTCCGTCAGCCAGTTCCTTGCACATGACAGATCATCTTTGCAAGCTTCAAACCTGAAGAGAGATCGAATGTCATCAGTCTTATTTTTTTTATACCATTTTTACTCACAGGCCACCATTACGATTTCTACATATTTTTTTAGGAGTTCTTTAGAAAACCAAGTCTGGACATCTCCAGTAGTATGTTCATTTTTCAGGGTGGCAAGCCTAGAACTTCCAAATGGAGGCAGTATACTCATAGGGAGAAATGGGTGTAGGGGTCTGGCCTTGGCTGTTATGATTGCTCTGGTAGCCAAAATAACAGAGGGGTGAGGCCTCCAAAATAGCCTACAAAATTAATCTCACCCCAAGGCAAGCCTGGTCCCAAAGAAAACAGGAGGCTTCAGACCTGTCTAGGCCTCTGATGGGGGTCACACTTTTAAATTTAACACAATAGCAAAAGAGTCCCAAAAAAATCTTGAAATATGTCTCACCAGAGGGAAAGCCATGTAAACTCTGGGTGGTGGAAAGACAAGTCCACAGAGTCTTATACAGAAAGATGTTAATTAACAAAAAAGAGAGCAAAATACACAATGGCTTTGAAACAAAATCCCAAAAAAAACACAATCTGAAAGTCACAAGACGTTGAAAAACAAACAAACAAAAAAAAAACTAAATCGCAAAGATCACAATAATTTCAATTCCACCAAACACCAGAGCACATTCAAAGTAAACTGGATTTCAATTCCCAGCAGGCCTTTATAGGGATGGGGGCAGACACATAACTGTGAACATAACTGTGTAACTGTGACACATAACTTCTTAGAAATCGCCTTAGTCAATGGGTGGGCCTCTCTGGCAGGGTCCTAAATTGGTTTGAATCCTACCTGGCAGGGATAAAATTCTTTGTTAGTTGTGGTAATTCTACTTCAAAGACACATGATATCCTATATGGTGATCCACAAGGCTCTATGCTGGGTCCGCTGCTCTTCTCAATCTACATGCTTCCGTTAGGTCAGATTATCTCAGGGCACAACGTGAGTTACCACAGCTATGCTGATGACACACAGCTGTACATATCAATAGCACCTGATGACCCCGATTCTCTCGATTCACTAACACAATGTCTTACTTGTATTTCTGAATGGATGAATATAGAGAAGGGCCAAGTTTTCTCAAACTAAATAAAGAGAAAACTGAAATTTTAGTGATTGGTAATAATGGATACAATGAGGTTATCAGAAATAAATTTGATGCATTAGAATTAAAAGTCAAGACGGAAGTAAAAAACTTAGGGGTAACTGTTGACTGTAATCTGAATTTTAAATCGCATATTAATCAGATCACTAGGACAGCATTTTTTCACTTAAGAACATAGTGTGACGGACAGCCGGGTCCCATGTCCGGCCGGCTGCATACGTCCCGGGGGAGCACCCTTGGACAGTGCAATACCTTCCCCGGGGCGCCTGGGGGCAGTCTCCCTGGCCGTGGGTCCTTCCTCAGTCTCCCCCGTGGCTCCATGGGACATGGAGTCCACCACAGCTCGGTTGGGAGATGGCGTGGCCGCTAGGGGGTGCTGCGGAGAGCCAGCCGCCACAAGGGACGACTTACCAGCCCCACCCGGAGGTGCAATTAAGACCAGCTGGTCAGGCACCTGGAGCACTTCCGGATGGGCTATAAAACAGGCCAACCTCCCTTCATTCGGGGACAGAATCGGGAGGAAGAGGACGAGGTTGCCTGGAAGGAGTGGTGGTGCCAGAGAGGGAAGAGTATTGTTTGTGGTTTGTGCTTTGGGACTGTGTATTGCCTGTGGGTCATGGGGAAGACGTGCGCCCACGGGTGAAGAAAAGAATAAAGCCTGTGTGTTTTGTACACGTGCCTCTGCGTGATCTGTGCCGGGTCGGGCGCTATATAGCACCTTTTACAATAGCAAAAGTTAGACCTCTTATATCATTGAAAGATGCTAAGAAATTAGTTCACGCTTTTGCTTTCAGTCGACTAGATTACTGTAATGCACTCCTCTCAGGACTACCCACAAAAGACATAAATCGTTTGCAACGAGTGCAGAATGCAGCTGCTAGAATCCTAACTAGGAAAAGAAAATCCGAACACATTTCTCCAGTTTTGATGTCACTACACTGGTTACCTGTGTCTTTTAGAATTGACTTTAAAATTCTCCTTATGGTTTATAAAGCCTTAAATAATCTGCTCCATCTTATATATCGGAATGTTTGACATCTTATATTCCAAATCGTAACCTCAGATCCTCAAATGAGTGTCTCCTTAGAATTCCAAGAGCAAAACTTAAGAGAAGTGGTGAGGCGGCCTTCTGCTGTTATGCACCTAAAATCTGGAATAGCCTGCCAATAGGAATTCGCCCGGCTAATACAGTAGAGCACTTTAAAACACTGCTGAAAACACATTACTTTAACATGGCCTTCTCATAACTTCACTTTAATTTAATCCTGATACTCTGTATGTTCAATTCATTATAATAACTATTCATGGTGGCTCTAAAATCCGTTACTAACCCCTACTCTCTCTTCTGTTTCTTTTTCCAGTTTCTTTGTGGTGGCGGCCTGCGCCACCACCATCTACTCAGAGCATCATGATGCTCCAGCATTGATGGACTAAAAGCCAAAAGTCTGCATGACCATCAACATCAAGTCCTTCCGTGAGAACCCTAAATACAAAGAGGACTGTTTCATTTATGTTAGGTAGAATGCCCAGAGGGGACTGGGCGGTCTCTTGGTCTGGAATCCCTGCAGATTTTATTTTTTTCTCCAGCCGTCTGGAGTTTTTTTTTTGCTTTTTCTGTCCTCCCTGGCCATTGGACCTTACTCTTATTCTATGTTAATCAATGTTGACTTATTTTATTTTCTTACTGTCTTTTATTTTTCTATCCTTCATTATGTAAAGCACGTTGAGCTACATTTTTTATATGAAAATGTGCTATATAAATAAATGTTGTTGTTGTTGTTGTTGATGGACAGGTAACCGCGCCTCTTGGCAATCCAACTCCAAAACACAAGGAATTTAACATGTTGTGATGTGAAATTTTGTGTACAATTTGATAAATATTTTGTATGTCTTTATTTGTGACTTAGACAAAGCAAATGTAATATTAGTGTTAGATTATTGAACCCCTTCCCCCCTTTTAGGGCTGAGTCTCTTTGTAGTTTTACGACAGGGTTGGGGTGAAGTGCCTCAAACAAGTTTGGCTAATATTTCTCTGCAGGACTCCCAGTCAACCCCCACAGGAACGCCAGACTGCCTAACTGCCATGCTTTACCTTAATATATGGTTTGGAGGGCAGGTGTGAAGGTATTCTGTCTTCCCATTGGTCTGAAGTATGGCTGTTTGGAACTGTCTTGTATCAAAAGCCTTTAAGTACCATGATGTCCTATTGGCTGTAGGGGTTGGACAGAAAACCTATAAATTTGCTTGCTTTACCTCACACTCTCTCTCTTACAAAAGTGATGAAAGATCATCTCACACACCATGAACTGAAAAGGACTACACAATGAAGAGCACAGCTCGGCAGCCATATTGAGACAGGTATGTGGCCTGTTCTGAAGAAAGCTGACCACAAATGAGGACTTAACTAGAGAAATTTTAAGTAACTAACAAGTCTGTGTGCCGCCTGAAACAACACATCAGCATTTATCAGGTTGTATGGTTGCCAATATTCAAATGTACTTTGCATATTGTTATTATTTATGAATATTATCAATGATACATTATTTAAATTGTAACTTAACTCCTGCTTGTCTTTAACTACACCTAATTGCGTGGGGAGAAGTTATATGGTACAACATCTTATAAACAGTGGTAAGTCTGGGAGATTTGAGGCATTCTGACAAAGGCTACACATGAACAATACAAAGGGGAAAGTAGAGTAATATAATACTCTACCAAGACAAAACACAGAGCATATTCTCACACACAGTAACTAGATAAACAAAAATTAAATGAAATTGATATAAATACCTGATCAGACAAACAGCAAAATTACATAACGATATTATAAAAAATAGAAAACCATGAATTATAATAAAAAGAGCACAAGGAAGACAAAACAAAGCACTTTAAACAGTAGCCAAGGGAGGAACCCAGGCTTGACCATAACATTGACATCTCTCAACTCCTCCATGCTTATGTGCCAATTAGTGGCATTTTTGGAATAATAATTCTAGTGTGGGGGGGGGCACATGGACCTGGGAGAGAGAGAGAGAGGTATTATCAGAAGAGGCCTTACAGCAAAGGAGTCACCCTGCTGACAGACACAGCCGACCTTCCACAGGTCTGAGTCCCTGTCATTTCAAGGCTACAACAAGGCTCCCACTCTAAGCATAGGCTTGGGTCCTCAAAGACCATGGTGCTCACAGTGGGGCTCGTCAACCCCCTCTGCCTTCCCGGACTTACGTGGTGAGGCTCTCTTTTTAACATCATATCACTCTGGCTCTCTAAATCACTTAACCAGAGTAATTACTTCTTCAACCCCT
>JANRMT010062857.1:43283651-43316681 GCA_026402145.1 Polypterus bichir lapradei
TAAATAACAAGCTGGTACATTTTCTGATGCAGCTAGACGAAAACAACTTTGTGACGCTGCCGGCGAAAATCCACAAGTTAATAGACACGCTGTCGCTAAATACTCGCAGGCAAATCCACAAGTTCATAGAGTAATGGATTGGATTAATGGATTGGTGTCTGTCCAGGTTAAGTGCTGGAATCCACCAGAAGGTCTTGTTTAAAAATAGTTGTAAGAATGGCGTGACTTGAAAGAATCTCATGGTAAACGTCTCCGCCTCGTGGGACTTCCTTCCAAAAAGTCTCTTTAAAAAGTCACGTCTAGTCGCAGGATTAGTCTCGTCTCGTCCCAAGATTTTTTATTATAATAGAGAGACAATAAGTACATGAAAAGTATAACTTAACAATGAATGTGTTCTGACACTGAGAAAGTGAAGAGACTTTTTAAAATTAAGAACCAGAAGAAGAGATGACAGTCAGAAAATAGGCAAAGATTCATAACTGGGAAGTCCAAGAAGCACACATGTTGAGCCAAAATGAATAACCCAAACTGATACAGAAGTCATTACCAAGAACATTAACTACTCGTGAATCTAAGATGTTTAACAGGCATTCCCGGTATGAACTTGTGGATTTGCCTGCGAATATTTAGCGGCAGCGTGTCTATGAACTTGTGGAATCGCCTGCGAGTATTTAGCGACAGTGTCTCTATGAAGTTGTGGAATTGCCTGCGGGTATTTAGTGACAGCGTCTCTATGAACTTGTGGATTTGCCTGCGAGTATTTAGCGACAGCGTCTCTATGAACTTGTGGATTTGCCTGCGAGTATTTAGCGACAGCGTGTTTATTAACTTGTGGATTTTTCTGCGAGTATTTTCGCCGGCAGTGTCACAAAGTTGTTTTCGTCTAGCTGCATCAGAAAATGTACCACGACGTCTGCCACGCCTCCTTTTTACTGTTTCCTCACAGCTTGGATTGCTGCTGCAAATCATACTGCTGCTGACGGACGGCCTTATATGGGCAGGCAGTCAATTACGTGGGACGCGTGGGGATGGGGGAAGCAACTCCACCTCACACGGCGACCGAGCTGCAGGCTATGGCCGTATATATGTACGTAAGTAGGATTCAGTTATGACCGTTACGCGTAGAATTTCAAAATGAAACCTGATTAACTTTTGTAAGTAACCTGTAAAGAAATGAGCCTGCCAAATTTCAGCCTTCTACCTACACGGGAAGTTGGAGAATTAGTGATGAGTCAGTTAGTCAGTGAGTGAGAGCTTTGCCTTTTATTAGTATAGTTAATTCCTTCCATTAATTTTCCCGTGATGCACGTTAAGCTTACTGGCCTGTAGTTGCTTGGATCTACCCGGTCACCCTTTTTATATAATGGGATGATATTTGCCATTTTCCAGTCCTTCAGAATCTCTCCAGTGCTCAGTGACTTCCTAAAAATATGTGTCAATAACTTGTATTGTATTATTTGAAATATCTGAATTAACTATTCGCGTTTGTTACGTACTTCAACCTCATGAAGTAGATCAGAACATTTCTTATGAACACCCCAAATTCGAGAGACTTATGCTAATTTAGACTTTTTATTCATTATTCTGTTTTTTATATCTATGTACTTTAGTGTGTTCTCTTATGTTCCTTGAATTTTGTGGGTGAATCCCCCCAAGGGGCAGGGCCACTGCTAAGGACAATCCCTAACGTATTAAAAGCCGACTGCTAAGCGAGTCTCTTTGTGGTTCATTGAATTTCCTTGGTGTTATCTTCTGAGTATTGTGTTGTTGTTATTTTTTTCCTCCGATTTTGATAGTTTGACTTCATATGTGGATCTGGTTGCACTTCATTTCTTTTTGTCAAACCCTTTCTTACCCTTTTGCTTTTTGCATTTACATTAAACAAACATTTTTCATTTTTATACAGATTCTGCATTTGAATTCCTTGTAATAAAACATTTTTCCAATTCTCCCTCTTGTAAAGTATTTTCTGTGCCATAAGACTTTAAAGCTTTTCAGAATTATAAAAGACTGTTCCCCAGTTTTGGCGTCTGGACAGGCCAAAGCCTGAATGTGGAGTTGGCAGGTCAGGCTGCCTTGGGGTGAGCCTTTTCCGGTTCTGCTTTTGTGGTTTATGTTGAAGATCACAAACCCCTTTTATGTTATGCTTTGAACCCCAATCATATCAATGATAATGCTGTACAATGCTGAAATGTTTAAGTTGCATAGATCAATTATGACTTGTGCAGTTCCATCCATGCAAAAACTGATTTTTTTACTTCTGATACTTGGTCAGACAATATTAACCTCCCGCACGAGCTCACAGAAAAACTGTACAAAAAAACAAACATCTCATCTTTCTCAAGCCTAAGACACAGCATCTGGCATCATACAGACGTCTGGTAAAGAGCAACTCACCGTTGGAATAGAGTTGGCATTCAGGCATGTCTGGCTCTTCACTGGGGGACTTCTTATGGTCCATCCTCTCCAGACACCCGCCTTTGTGACAAGAAACTGAACAAAAAATGGCCAACAGGCCCAGAACAGCAAGCAACAGCCTCATGGTCAGTCAAGTCCTGTGAAGAGACAAACAGGGAGCTCAAGGCGAAGAAATCTGCAGACTGGCCATCTCATCATGGTGTAAGGTGTCTTGTGACCGAGCTTCTATACTGAGTACCTTACACGCAGTCTTACTCACGGCCGTCTACCATTAACCTTACTGTGCTGGACCACCCAACAATAGATTCAATGCGTACTCAGAACGTTTTACTTTCTGCACACTTTATTGTGTTGTAGGTCTCGTTTTAAAGGAATAGATTTGTCATTATTTTCTATCAATCCACACTCAATAACCCATAATGACAAAGTGAAAATACATTTTCAGAAAGGTTTGAAAATTATATAAAAAATCTCAAACTGAAATCTCTCATTATTGGAAATATTCTGACCCATTGCTGTGCTCAGGTCCATCTTTTAGGGCAGATATCGACTTTTGGCGACACAAGGAGTTGAGGGGCAAACATTTTGTGTATCCTGTCCAGCGTGTCATCAAAAAAGTCAATTGTACCCCTAGATCATTTCACGTTAGATGAATGGACTGTCTCGTGCCTGCCTGTTGTGTTATAGTGGTGGATTTATTGTTGTGCGTCTCCTGGAAATCTCACACCTCGCCACTCAGGACTACCGGTAGGACTGTTTTATTAATTTTCTATGGAAGCTGTTCTCGGGATTCTCATCTTCCCACCATATTATTTCACCTGCTTTTGTTGTATTGGACTGTATAAGGACATTGTCTTGAAGGTTTATTGTTGTGGTTTGTGTTTATTGTACATCGTTGTACTGAACACACGCTAAGGAGAAGCGGTCGGATCATCTACTGGCTTTCTGGTGCTGGCGAGCTTCATGTTCTGCTTGTCGCTTGCCGTTGTTTTAAGAGCTGGGAGCACATGAAGTGTGTCTGCCAAAAGCAACCCAACAACTGCTAGGTTAGATGTTCGTGGACTTGTTTTAAATGTTGTCACACTGCCTTGTCTTAGATGATGTTGTAAAAACAATACTTGTCCCTTATTTTTTGCCCAGGGCGTGGTTTAATCTCTTTCTCGCAGGACGTATAACGCTGCTCGCGTTGTGAAGGGGGGGGCAGCTGAATGCATGCTAAGGAGATGCCATCAGATCATCTGCCGTCTTTCTGCTGCTGTTGCTGTTATGCTGCCCATCGATCATTTCAAAGCCTGTACAGCAGCTGTCCTTTTGCCACTTCGTGTCTCTGCCACTCGCGTTGTGAAGGGGGGTTGGGTTAAGGTGGCTGAACGCACACAAGGAGAAGCGGTCGGATCATCTGCTGGCTTTCTGCTGCTGGCAAGCTGCATGTTTTGCTTGTCATTGTTTTAAGAGCTGGGAACAAGTTAAAGCGTCTCTCACGGGAATTCAAATTGTCTTCCGAGAAGAAGAAATCTCATCTCCCTAGTCTCCCTCCCAAAAGATTTTTTTTTTATAATAGAGAGATAGTTTATTTTTGAAACATATAAGCACTTAATACAATCTTTATAATCTTTGAACCACATTATATTTTTAATTGAAAACTACACTACTACACTACTTATTAAATTGCATAACATTAACACCTACAAAAAAACTTTCCATCGAATTTCTTCAAGTCGTTTTAAATACCTACTAGAATTTCTTCCTTTGCGCTTTTGTCCATGAAAAGGCTTCAATTGTTTCATTGAAGTCGAGTCCGGCTTTCAGGCTTACGGCCCTGAGTAAACTAAACAGTATATAAAAGTAGTAACCAAGGTTATTATAGTTAACGAAAACCAAAATCAAAACTGAAAAAACATTTTCGTAAGCTGAAATAAAATAATTAACAAAACCAAAATGAAAAACTAAAACTAAACGAAACTATTAAAGTAGCTGGAAAGACTAACTGAAATAAAATAACAATTTACTAAAATATTTTTAGTTTTCATTTTTGAATGAATATTCTTGCCGTTAGTCTTTAACCAGGCGGCACGGTGGCACAGTGGGTAGCGCTGCTGCCTTGCAGTTAGGAGACCCGGGTTCGCTTCCTGGGTCCTCCCTGCATGGAGTTTGCACGTTCGCCCCGTGTCTGTGTGGGTTTCCTCCCAAAGACATGTCGGTTAGGTGCCTTGGCCGTCCTAAATAGTTCTTGGTGTGTGTGTGTGCCCTGTAGTGGGCTGGTGCCCTGCCCAGGGTTTGTTTCCTGCCTTGTGCCCTGGGATTGGCTCCAGCAAACCCCTGTAGTTAGGATATAGATGGATGGATAGTCTTTAACTCTTGTAAGTTTTAACTCTAAATCAGAAAGTCATCCACCACAAGCCGCCCGCACATATTCATCCAGGTGACGGAGGGCGGCCATTCACACAGCATTTGCGGCGACAGAGCAAGCTGAGTGCGGGTGCGTAAAGCGTGAGAAATACAAAGCAATTTGTGCTTGTTGTATATCAAGGTGTAATTCAAACGGCTGAAATCAGAATGTGCAAGACAACAAAACGTTTATCATATGGACAGAAAAAGCACGAGTGAGTAACGTTTCAGTTTATTTCTCAGGCGTCTGCTTTTTATTGACAGCAATTCACCTGCCACTTCGCACAGGAGAAATCATTTTTACTTTCTTATATACAAAGTATAGAGAAAGTATAGCAATCATGAAAAAATTGGACCTGGATATTTTGATGAATCTTGACGTTATAGACCTCTCAATAACTGTCCAACATTGTTTTTTGGAATTGTGTGTGTACGCGTGCGCGCGCATGTATGTGTGTGTAAACACGATAACTCAGAAGTGCAACTAGACATATGGATGAAATTCGGCATGTGGTTGTTACACCACAATTGTAGATTTGTATTAACTTTTGGGCCAAATCCATCACCCGGAAGTGGTACTTTACCTGAACACATACTCGATTTTTTTTTTTATTTATACAGCTGCAGAGTCTGATTTATTCAACTTTACTTTTATAATAATTGTTCAATATATTATTAATTTGATTTGTTGTTGATGGTTCCTTAATGTAAATAATATAAAAATATAATCATTGTCTTGCGGTTTACTCCTCAAATGTCCATCCCCATATCTGAGTATACAAGAAAGTCGAGGGGAGACCACTGGCGATATTTGAAAATAAAACGGCACTGATCGAGACACTGACCAGGTCATCATACAAGATCAGCATATCGTTACTGACCAATCACTTTTGCTTTAAAACATCGTTTAACAACGAAGCGATACAAACAAAGGTAGAGAGTCTGACAAGTGATAAAAAACTACGATTGGGTTTTTGTATTTATTCCATATGTATTAATTTATCTTTTTTAGTTCATATTCACAACTCAAAATACCTGATATTGTGAAAGTAATCCATTAGCAGAATTATATTTTTCAATTTATTTTTCAATGTTTTTTTCTCTCTCTCAGAATAGATGGTTGAAATATCATATTCTTTTTGTTCTTAACATGAGCCTTATCATACATATTGCATACCAGGGATTTTTCCTGCCTTGGTTCCAAACCTGCTGCGGTAGGCTCCAGGTTTCCTGCAATCCTACTCCGGATAAACAGGTTTAGATAATGTATATGTTGTTTTTAATCTCAGACGCTGTCTCTGTTATTTTGTGCCTGTCCATACTCTTATTATCTGCTCTTGCCCTGCTCATTATGGGTTTACTGTTCTTATGGTGGGCTATTCAAGACTCACCACCCCCAACCTTGACACTACATGCTTGTTGTTCTTTATTTCCCTCAATACAGTGAGGTCTGCACACTGATTCAAGTCTAAGAGCCCTGTTCTTCCTAGGCCCCTGTGATTTTCATGAGAAAATATTTTAAAAATTATAAAATTGTGTAAAATTGTTCATATTCAGTGTCTAGTTTTGATGATGCTTGTTTTTATCAGACAAAAACAAAACCAGATAATAAACTAGGCAGTATAGTAAGCTTTCACTAACATTAAACTCATATCCAAATCTGTTAAGTGTACACTTCTGTCTGACTGTGACACAAAACTAACTCCGTAGGCACTCCATGCCGTACTAAAACTGAAACTAATATATATAAAAATAAAATAGAAATGTCTTTGTGAAATAAAAACTAAACTAAAAATACACAATGAAGGAAAACTAAAACTAAACTGAATTTCCAAGTAAGGTCAGAAAAAATATAAAAATAAATACTAATATAAAAAAGCAAAACTATAATAACCTTGGTAGTAACGATATATTTTACATACCTACTATCAGTAGATATGTAGAAGTCAAGCTATATGAGCGTAATGAATCACTTGGAATCACTATTTTAACACCAAATCTGGAATTTTCCTTTAACACGTGGTTTACAATGAGTGTGTGAGAGAGACTTCTTGGCAGATCGTTCTGAATACCTGGTTTCAAACTTTGCTTTGTTTAATGGTTAGTGTCCCATCTTCTGGTCTTTTTCTCATTTTCTACCTAGGTGTATCTACTGTGAACGTTAGGGTTCACTGTTGCCCCTTTAACCCCAACAGAGAGACGTTCAGGACACAAAGTAAAAGCACCCAGAAGACTTCTTTAAATAGTGCCTTTCAAGCACCACAGCCACCATAAACAATTAAATAAACAATAATCAATGCAATTCTCTCCTCCACACCTCACAGCAAGTTCTGTCTTCTACCTCCCAACTCCAGCTCCCTTGCTGGGTTTCCAGCAGTCCATTAAATAGTCCTTGACCTGGAAGTGCTTCTGTTCTTCCTTACATGTGACCGGACAGCACTTCCTGGTCCGATGGAAATCCCAGTCTTTTAATCAGCTTCAGGGCTTCCGTCCTCATGACTTCCTAGTACTTCCAGGCTATAAGGGAAGCATGACTCCCCATAGTCCTTTCACAGCAGCCCCAGGCGTCAACCACGGCACCCAACAGGGCTGAGATAGCGAACTCCAAGTCCCAGGATGTCCTGCAGGCACCACTATGCACCATGGGAGCTGCCATCTAGCGTTTTGAGGGAGGCAGTGTCCTTGAAAATTTGTCTTCCCCCATCCTTCCATTGCAGGGTCGTCCCAACCGGGTTGAGCTGCCGCCCATCTCTTACACTACCCATGCAATTATTCATCCTGTTTAGGTTTATGCAGGGTTAGGGGGAGCCATTGGGGGTCATGGGGAGTATAGCATTTGTACAGTCGTGGCCAAAAGTTTTGAGAAAGACACAAATATTAATTTTCACAAAGTTTGCTTCCTCAGTTTTTATGATGGCAATTTGCATATACTCCAGAATGTTATGAAGAGTTATCAGATGAATTGTAATTAATTGCAAAGTCCCTCTTGGCCATGAAATGAACTTATTCCAAAAAATCCATTTCCACTGCTGTTGTGAAGAAGGCTTCAGGGCGCCCAAGAAAGTCCAAAAAGGGCCAGGAGTGTCTCCTAAAGTTGATTCAGCTGTGGGCACCACCAGTGCAGAGCTGGCTCAGGAATGGCAGCAGGCAGGTGTGAGTGAGGCGAAGACTTTTGGAGGATGGCCTGGTGGGTGTCAGGAAGGGCAACAAAGAAGCCAAGAAAAACATCAGTGACAGACTGATATTCCTGGATTGGACTGCTGAGGACTGCTGCGGGAAAGTCATTTTTTCTGATGAATCCCCTTTTCGATTGTTTGAGGCATCCAGAAAAAAAAAAAGGAGAGCGGCGCTACCATCAGTCCCGTGTCACGCCAACAGTAAAGCATCCTGAGATTATTTATGTGTGGGGTTGCTTCTCAGCCAAGGCAGTGGGCTCACTCACAATTTTGCCAAAGAACACAGCCCTGAATAAAGAATTCGACCAAAACATCCTCCGAGAGGAACTTCTCCCAACCATCCAAGAATAGTTTAGTGACCCACAATGCCTTTTCCAGCATGTTGGAGCATCGGGCCATAAGGGGAAAGTGACAACTAAGTGACTTGGGGAACAAAACATTGAAATTTTGGGTCCATGGCCAGGAAACTCCCCAGACCTTAATCCCATTGAGAACTTGTGCTCAAGAGGCGGGTGGACAAACAGAAACCCACCAATTCTGATTATGTAAGAATGGACGGTGGCCATGAGTCATGATTTGGTCCAAAAGTTGATTGCCAGCCTGCCAGGGCAAATTGCAGAGGTCTTGAAAAGGAAAGAAGGGCCAACACTCAAATATGGACTCTTTGCATAAACTTCATGGAATTGCCCATAAAAGCCTTTGAAACTTCTGAAATGCTTGTAAATCTACTTCAGTACATCAGAGAAACATCTGACAAAAAGATCTAAAAACACTGAATCAGCAAACTTTGTGAAAACCAACGCTTGGGTCATTCTCCAAACTTTTGGCCACGACTGTAGTTTCATGTGGTCAGGTATGACCCCAGATGTGATTCCTGTGTTGACCCAGAAATCATCCTGGGAGGAGACTTAAAATGTCCCCCTCAGCACAGTTTAGAAGAGGTCAGAGTTGGCTGCTGACGAGGGTTCAACTGGAAAGAAGGAAGAGTGGCCAGTTTGGTGTTATGATACCTGTCTTGGTCATCAAGTGGCACAGTCTTGTACTTGATTTGGGGGTTTTCTAAGTGAAGGATTCGATTTCTGCCATTATTTGTTGGATTTTTCCCGATAGTTTAGGAGTTGCATCATTTTGTATAACTTCTTGGATGTCATTTTAAGTGCCCACGATCGCTGCCATTTTTCGTACCACTTGCTAGGTCCATGTTCTGTGTTTCTAGGGGGATGGCATCAGAAACCTGTTGGTAATCGGGCAACAAGATAAAACATTTCCCTTTGGTTCACTTTCTTCCCTGATCTGCAGATTCCAAAATACTTTCAAATACCATTTGCTTTTTTTCCTTCTCACTTGAGTTCTTTAGTTTGGACTATTTTTGCTTTAACTTTCTGTCCTTAATTTTTGTCTCATGTTCTGTTTGTGGTTGCTATTTTTGATCCTTTATCTGTCTAAATGAGCATCTCCCGTTTTCTTTTTATAACTTTATCCCGTCAGCTATCTGCCAGGAAATTTGGTTCAAGATGATATAAAGAAAGAGAGGTAGAGAAGTAAAGAGTAGTATTGTTGAGGTGGGAACAGAGGTGATCAATCCATTGGGCACCATAGGTGTACTCTAAGGAGACTGTCATCCAAGGGGTGCTGCTTTTGGAGGTGTGCACTCCAGACACAGAGGCCACAAGCTCTGGAATACATCCCCCATGTGTGCTATGGACATTAAAGGGCATAATTTTGTGATCAGGATACCCACAATCCTCAAAGTCCAATAATATTGTATGTGCTATAGACCATCATTTATAAAACTCAAGGTGAGCACACTCTAGACCTTTCTGAATCCAAACCCACCACCCCTTCAATCATCCAAAATGGACAGCAAGGGGCACCATTTTGGTAACCCTAGGGGCATGTGCTCCTGACACCGCCAAGAACTTCATATGGGCTTTGACTGGCACAGGGTGGCAAAGTGGATTAACCACCCAACAGGGGCTGCGTGCTAAGTTTAAGAATGCTCAGAGACACTGAGGGTCTGTTATTTTATTTTATTGTGTGGGTCATTACTCCCCATGTATTACCTTACCCTTCTCCTCATATTTGTTATGTGTCAGTACCAAGAAACAGAAAGTTAGATGGAAAGAAGGACCAGAAAATGAAATCTAATCAGAATAACAAACTAAAAGTCAAAATGAAAAAGGTCATCTTCTACCAGAGCCTTAACAGCAACCAGAATCGTTCCAGACACAGGTAGTCCGGTTTTCCTCCCACATCCCCAAAGAGGCGAACTGCTCATTAGAGCATTTGGGCAATGTCCGGTGGGCTGCGGACTCTGGTCTGGTCTGTTCATGGGCCGGCCGTTTCATGAAATAAATTTTATGTACTGGTTACTGTTTGACATTTAAATTAATTTTCTAAACTACTAAATATGATCTGTCTGGAACTGCGATTTCTATACTCCTATATAATATAACGTATTATGTCATCAAGTTTTTTAGTTGTCAGTACTCAACGTTGCAACGAAAAATTTGATCAAAACTGGCTTTTGCAGATTTCTGTTTCGATACCGCTACATTTCAGTTAGCATATACATTATTGCAATTTATTTTATCTCATATCTAGTATTTAAATTCTTCGGTACTAATAATTAGTTGAGAATATGTATTGTGCATTTTATTTTTCTCTGGTCATCAGCATGAGTGATAATTAGTGGTTTGCAGCTGTGATTATTAGTATGATGAAATAAAGTTATAAAGCACAGGATAGGAACTTTTCATATTAGGACAGAACATTTATAGTTTATCGTTAAAACCCAGCCACATGGAATGCACAAGCCAGTGTGTTTCTTCGTGCCGGTCCCAAGCCCGGATAAATGGTGAGGGTTACGTCAGGAAGGGCATCCGGTGTAAAATTTTGCCAAATCAATATGCGGACAACAATACAAATTTCCATAGCGGATCGGTCGAGCCCCGGGTTAACAACGACTGCCACCAGTACTGTTAGCCAACAGGGTGCTGGCGGAAATTGGGCTACTGTTGGCCCGAAGAAGGAGAAGAAGAAGGGAGAGATGTGTCCGGAGGCAGGAGGAGGTAAAGAGAGTGGAACTGAGGGTAGGAACTTTGAATGTTGGCAGTATGACTGGTAAGGGGAGAGAGTTAGCAGAGATGATGGAGAGAAGGAAGGCTGATATATTGTGTGTACAAGAGACTAAATGGAAGGGGAGTAAAGCCAGGTGGATCTGAGGTGGATTCAAATTGTTCTTTCATGGTGTGGATGGGAGGAGAAATGGGGTAGGAGTTATTCTAAAGAAACAGCACGTCAAGAGTGTTTGGAGGTGAAAAGAGTGTCAGACAGAGTAATGATTATGAAGCTGGAAATTGGAGGAGTGATGATGAATGTTGTTAGTGCATATGCCCCGCAAGTTGGGTGTGCGTTGAATGAGAAAGAAGATTTTTGGAGTGAGTTGGATGAAGTGATGAACAGTGTACCCAAGGGACAGAAAGTGGTGATTGGAGTGGATTTCAATGGACATGTTGGTGAAGGGAACAGAGAAGACGAGGAGGTGATGGGTAGGTATGGTGTCAAGGAGAGGAATGAAGAAGGTCAGAGAATAGTGGATTTTGCCAAAAGGATGGACATGGCTGTGGTGAATTTAAGAAGAGGAACGAACATAGGGAATGGGGAAGTACAGGAGAGTATAGAGGAAGAGGACGGCAAAGAAAAAGTGGGATAGTCAGAGAGATGAAGAAAGTAGACAAGAGTACAAGGAGATAAGGCACAAGGTGAAGAGAGAGGTGGTGAAGGCTAAAGAAAAGGCGTGTGATGAGTTGTATGAGAGGTTGGACACTAAGGAGGGAGAAAAGAGGCTGATGAATGAAGTGAACGAGAGGGAGAGAAGGTTGGATGATGTGGAGATAGTGAATCAGGAAGTGCAACGGGTTAGCAAGGAGGAAGTAAGGACAGCGATGAAAAGGATGAAAAATGGAAAGGCCGTTGGTCCAGATGACATTCCTGTGGAAGCATGGAGGTGTTTAGGAGAGATGGCAGTGGAGTTTTTAACCAGATTGCTTAATGGAATCTTGAAAAGTGAGAGGATGACTGAGGAGTGGAGGTGAAGTGTATTGGTGCCAATATTTAAGAATAAGGGGGATGTGCAGGACTGCAGTAACTACAGGGGGATAAAATTGATGAGCCACAGCATGAAGTTATGGGAAAGAGTAGTGGAAGGTCAGTTAAGAAGTGAGGTGATGATTAGTGAGCAGCAGGATGGTTTCATGCCAAAAAAAAGAGCACCACGGATGTGATGTTTGCTCTGAGGATATTGATGGAGAAGTTTAGAGAAGGCCAGAAGATGTTGCATTGCGTCTTTGTGAACCTGGAGAAAGCAAATGACAGGGTGACTGAGAGGAGCTGTGGTATTGTATAAGGAAGTAGGGAGTGGCAGAGAAGTACGTAAGAGTGGTACAGGATATGAACGAGGGAAGTGTGACCGTGGTGAGGTCTGCGGTAGGAGTGACGGAGATGGGATTACATCAGGGATCGGCTCTGAGCCCTTACTTATTTGCAATGGTGATGGACAGGCTGACAGACGAGATTAGACAGGAGTCCCTGTGGACTGTGATGTCTGCTGATGACATTGTGATCTGTAGTGAGAGTAGGGAGCAGGTTGAGGAGACCCTGGAGAGGTGGAGATAAGAGAGGAGAGAAATGAAGGTCAGTAGGAACAGAATACATGTGTGTGAATGAGAATGGAATAGTGAGGATGCAGGGAGCAGAGTTAGAGAACGTGGAGGAGTTTAAATACTTGGGATCAACAGTACAGAGTAATGGGGATTGTGGAAGAGAAGTGAAGAAGAGAGTGCAGGCAGAGATGAGTGGGTGGAGAAGAGTGTCAGGAGTGATTTGTGACAGACGGGTATCAGCAAGAGTGACAGGGAAGGTCTACAGGACAGTAGTGAGACCAGCTGTATTATATGGGTTGGAGATGGTGGCACAGGAGACAGAGCTGGAGGTGGCAGAGTTAAAGTAGCTAAGATTTGCATTGGGTGTGACAAGAATGGACAGGATTAGAAATGAGGACATTAGATGGTCAGCTCAAGTTGGAAGATTGGGAGACAAAGTCAGAGAGGTGAGATTGCGTTGGTTTGGA
This sequence comes from Polypterus bichir lapradei, assembly GCA_026402145.1. NCBI lineage: Eukaryota > Metazoa > Chordata > Cladistia > Polypteriformes > Polypteridae > Polypterus > Polypterus bichir. The sequence continues at coordinate 43,296,765 of JANRMT010062857.1, forward strand.
CATGTGCAGAGGAGAGATGCTGAGTATATTAGGAGAAGGATGTCAAGGATAGAGCTGCCAGGTAAGAGGAAAAGAGGAAGGCCTAAGAGAAGGTTTATGGACGTGGTGAGAGAGGACATGCAGGTAATGGGTGTGACAGAACAAGATGGAGAAGACAGGAAGATATGGAAGAAGATGATCCGCTGTGGCAACCCCTAACAGGAGCAGCCGAAAGAAGAAGAAGAATTTATAGTTTATCGTTAAGTTAATGGAACATTTCAATCATGTGAGGCTTTCATTATAACCTTGGTTATAATTTATTCCATTGTAAATGAGCAGCTATAATCCTACTAGGGTACTGGCACTTGGACATGACATTGACATTTGACATGTACTCTAATAACGTTATTAAATTTTTATTTTTCATTAAATTTTATTTCTAAGCATGTCATCAAATTTTAAGTTGTGTCTAAACAACAGTGTACAGATTAAGTTGGGCAACAGTTTAAATAAAGTTCATATCATAGGCTCATAGCAAGTGGCGAGCTGCATACTCAACACAAATTTTAAGAAAATTATAATGAATAATGGGCCGAGTGAGTTGACCTCATCACCTCACTCGTTGAAGGATGCCTGGGCCGGTTTTGAGACCCAGTTTGCTCCTGAGTGCCTGTTAGATGTATTGCCCCCTGACTGAGATTGGTTGCGTATGGGGCAGGTGGGGGCTCACAATGGACAGGCACTATGTCTGGGGCTTTCTCCTGCCAATCACCTGGTCAGGCCAAGATAGGCTGCAGTGCCCACAACCCTCAATTGGATGAGGTGAGTTTGCAGATGAGATGAGCTAATTATTTATCTGCATTTTAGTTGTCGGTACAAAGAACAAATTCTACCATTGCCAAAAATGAGATACAGAAGCGAGGTCTTCAAGGCAAAGTCTACAAAGCAGATAAGAGCAGATATTTCCAGACGGTTAGATTGTACTTTTTATTTGCCAAAATTGCATAATGAAACTCGATAAAATGGAACGTCAAAAATGTTCATTGCAGTCTGTCGCTGACCACCTGATTTCCAAGAGGAAGTTTACGTAAGTAAATCTGCTTACTTCAATACGTGGTGTGATCCCCACGAAAGAGCAACTGGCATCCCATTGAAGGCTGGCATCTGTGCTGCATCCACAGCTGCTAGTCAATCCATACAGCTCTGTAATCTGCTTATTAAGGGCAGGGTCATGGGATAATACCATGTGAAATGCAGGAGCAACACATGTACAGGGTGCCAGTCCATTACAGGGCAAAGACATGCACACATTCACTATGCCAATCCACCTAACCTGCTTGTCTTTGGACTGTGGGTGGAAATCAGAGCACCCAGAGAAAAATGCAAAGTCCACGTAAGGATCACCCAGGTCTACTTTTTGCAAAACAGGAGCTCTACTACTGTGCCACCATAATTACTTTCAATCAATCAAAACACACATACAAGTTCAAATGCCAGTCACAGGCTGATGAAGGACTCACCTGACATTTTCGATTCAATGTTTTGAAGATCAGATTGTCATTCATCAAAAAAAACAAATAACCCAAAGAGCTCACATAAATGTCCTACAGACCAGTTTATGTAATCTGATTACAGTGCTTATCACTCCACAAGATGGCGTTGTTTCATATTCTTTGTCGATGAGCACTTGGTTCAAATTTAGCAACATCACTACCTACATTGGGCACAATACTGGAAACAGCCTCAGATGGACATGCCCGCCCATTATAGGGCACACATACAAACACACAAACTTGCTAACATGAAAACATAAATACAAGTGTAAATGCCAGTCCAGCACATGAACAAGATAATAAGATTTGCCTGATAGTACTGGATCTGAGACCTTGTGATGCGTGACTGCAGTGTGACAAACCAAGGGGATGACAGAAATGACACCACAGCCTCCCAACACCAATGTTCTCAATACCACAAGGGGGTGCTGTTTCATATTCATTATCTGCCGGCATTTAATCAAATTTAGTTTCATGCCTAGCAGCTCTGGGCACAGTGCAAAAACTATCTCTGGATGGGATGCCACTTTACTGCAGGGCATACCAACACCCATTTAAACAGACTAATAACTGATTACACTATTTATCATACCACAAGGGGGCAACTCTTCATATCCATCCTGCTTATCCAGAATAGGGTAGAAGGGCAGCAGGGCAGCCTATTCCAGCAAGCACTGGGGGCAATGCAGGAACAATTCTTGGACAGGGCGTCATTCCATATCCAACACACGCGCTCACTAGGGCTAATTTAGGAATGGCAATTCACTTAACTTGCGTGTGTTTGGACTGTGGGTAGTCATCAAGCTAAGTTTGACTAAGTATCTTCAAAAATGGATTTAAAACAGCGCCCTCCTGTGGTATGGTAAACATTGTGTGCCATTGGTTCTGTGATTACTGCTACTAAAAAAACACATTAGGTAAAGAACATTTGATTTTTGGGTTAGCTTGATTGGTTTTGCTGACATATTCTTGACTTTCTGGTTATGACCCTGGCCCGTTATTGACTATGCTTTATCTCCCAGTCCATCCTGAATTCATTGTTCTAATCATTAAAATGGTGGGATGGTGCATCAGTTTTGCCAGCCCCTAGTTCTTCAATGCACTCTCAGACCTTCAAAGCCTGGCACATCGCCTGCCCTTCTGTCATTTAAGCTTTTTTTTTTTTTTCCTGAATGCTGACACAGTACACTTTCAGATCTTTGAAGCCTGGCACTCAGTGCTGCAGGGTGAGTTTTCATCAGCAATGGACTGGCATTTGTAGTTGAGTATGTGCTTTGACTGAATGAAACTTATTGAACTGGACAGCGTCTTGCCCCAATAAATTTGTGCATTTATTTCTAGTAGGATTGACTACTGCAATGCGGTGTTCACTGGATGTTCAAACTGCTATTTTTACAGCCTCTAGTTAATCCAAAATGCTGCTGCAAGAATTATTACAAGAAAAAGAAAATATGAACACATAACTCCAGTTCTTAAATCCTTACACTGGCGCCTGGTTAAGTTTAGGGCAGATTTCAAAATCCTCCTTTTAACATATAAAACCTTAAATGGCCGAGGTCCAGCTTACTTGTCTGAACTTATCATGACTTACAAACCAGAGCGCACATTAAGATCTCAAGATGCCGGTCTGCTTATGATTCCAAGGATTAATAAAATAACAGTGGGAGGTCGAGCTTTTAGTTACAGGGTCCCTAAACTGTGGACTGGTCTGCCTGCTACTATAAGAGGTGTCCCTTCACTCTCAGCTTTTAAGACTCACTACTTTAGTTTAGCACACCCTGACTAGAGCTGCTGATTAACTGTACAGACTGCATCTCTGTTGTTAGTCATTGGCACTAAAACATAAGTAACAAGATCGTTATAATTTGATACTAATCCTTCACCTATTCTGTTTCTCTTCTCGGTACTCAAATGTGGCACTTGGTGCAACTGCCCACCGGCCAAGTTGTTCTGCCTGCCTAAGGTAAAGTCATCTCTGATGGAGGATCACAGAAATCATCGGGTAGAGGAGTCCTTTCATCGGATTGGCTGGCCCAGCACTGACTCATCTATGGAATGGCAAATTGGGGGAGGCAGCTTGATGGCTGGTGCCTCCAGAACTCTGAACAAATCCAAATCATATTATGGGATATCATCTACTGTTGAATTCTGCTCTCAACTTGTACTATTTCTATTGCACTATTATATTGTACTAGCAAAACACCCGCACTTTGCAACGAAGAAGTAGTGTGTTAAAGAAGTAATGAAAAAGAAAAGGAAACATTTTAAAAATAATGTAACATGATTGACAATGTAATTGTTTTGTCACTGTTATGAGTGTTGCTGTCATATATATATATATATATATATATATACAGTATATACAGACACACACACACACACATATAAACATATATATACATATACACATATACATATACATATATACATACATATCTACATATATACATATACACATATATATATAAATACATATATATATATATACACATACATCCACATATATATACATATACACATATATATATACATATCTACATATATACACACATACATATACACACATAAATATACATACATACATACACACACACACACATATATATATACATACACACATATATATATATACACATACATACATATATATATACACACATACATACATATATATATACACACATACATACATATATATATATTGTCACAGACGACCGGGGACACTGCCCGGCCGGGACGCCTGGATAGTCCCCAACTTGGACAATGCTACTCCTCGGCCACGAGATAGCAGCCGCCTGGGGCTATTTGGGGGCCACAGGGACGGAGCTGGGACGCTCTTTATGAGAGGACATGGCCACCGCCAGGGGGCGCCCAGACAGTTAGAGAAGCCTGGATGGCAGCACTTCCACCACACCAGGAAGTTCTGCCGGAAGTAATTCCGAGGACACCCGGAGTGCTTCCAGGTGCTTTCCTGACACTTCCACCACACCAGGAAGTGACGTCAAGGGAAGCACCTAGGGCTCATCCGGGTCATAATAAAAGGGGAAGCCTCCCTCCTGTAGACGAGCCAGACTTGGGAGGAAGGAGACGAAGCTTGTGAGGAGGACAGGAGGTCAAGGAAGGAAGGAAGGAAGAAAAGAGAGAGAGATAAAGAAGAAGAAGACAAAGGAAGAGAGTTGGTGCTTATAGACATTGTGGTGCTCAAGAAGTTAATAAAGGAGTGTGTTTTGGACATCCTGGTGTCGGTCTGTCTGTGTCTGGGGGTACGCTTTCCACAATATACACACACACACACACATATGTACATATATATACATATCTACATATATACAGTATATACACATATATACAGTATGTACATATCTACATATATATATATATATATATATATACCAATGTAATAGTTTTGTCACTGTTATGAGTGTTGCTGTCATCAAGGATTTGATTATCATTATTTCTTCCAATCAGGTTCGTATTTGGAGGATGTGTTGTGTTGAAGTTACATTCCGTATTTGTCTAGTCTATCCCTGACCATCTCATCTTCGTTGTCAACCGTTGTAAACAGGTTTCATTCATTGAAGTGTTCACTACCCAAATCGGTACTCGTGAATCTAAGATGTTTAACAGGCATTCCCGGTATTAAGTTGTGGATTTGCCTGCGAATATTTAGCGGTAGCGTGTGTATGAACTTAATTTAACCTTTCCCAGTCCTGCAAAGTCAGTTCACGTGAGCCGCTCGGAGTACATGCATCGAAGCTTCTCAGCTGTGCTTGTGCTATCTCGTGCGATCTCACGATGTCCACGGCTTTATTTAATGTTAGCTCAGACCTGGAATACCAGCAATTTAAACTCTGGTACAGCAATTTTAACTGTTATAAAGTGATCAAAAGTCTCGTTTCAACCTTGCGTCTTCTCATTAAACTTGTATCTCGTGAATATCGTATTCGTCGTGGGCATGACAAACGCCAGCAGCAGCCTGTATATGAACTTAATTTAAACTTTAGGTTTACACAGTGCTTTGTTTCCGCAGTAGCTGCACTTATGAATATGCTTGTATGCGTCACTCACTTCATATTCTTTTGCTGCCTTCTCAATTGTGTAATGCGTTTTTTGTACAGGTTTCATTCATCAAAGTGATCACTCGTACTGTGTTCACAGTCAGTTCACGTGAGTTGCTCTCTTGTGTGATCTTACGATGTCCACGGCTTTATTTAATGTTAGCTAAGACCCGGCACTTAAAGGTTTCTCGCTACAGCAATTTTAACTCTGTTACAAAGTGATCCAAAGTCTCGTTTATACCTCGTGTCTTCTCATTAAACTTGTATCTCACGAATATCGTATTCGTCGTAGGCATGACAAACGGCAGCTGGAGCGTGTCTATAAACTTAATTTAAACTTGCAGTTTACACCGTGCTTTGTTTCCGCAGTAGCTGCACTTATGAATATGCTTGTATGCGTCACTCGCTTCATATTCTTTTGCTGCCTTCTCAATTGTGTGATGTGTTTTGTGTTCAGCGCTTTTTGGAGCTGTTGCTTTTTGTCTGCGTACTGCATTCACAGTCAGTTCACGTGAGCCGCTCGGCGGCAGAGTGTTTCTATTGGATTGCCGCTGACAGACGGCCTTATATGGGCAGGCACTCAATTACGTGGGAGGCGTGACGATGAGGGACGCAACTCCGCCTCACACGACAACCGAGCTGCAGGCTATGGCCAGTATATATGTACATAAGTAGGTTCCAGTTATAACCGTTACGCGTAGAATTTCGAAATGAAACCTGCCTAACTTTTGTAAGTAAGCTGTAAGGAATGAGCCTGCCAAATTTCAGCCTTCTACCTACACGGGAAGTTGGAGAATTAGTGATGAGTGAGTGAGTCAGTCAGTCAGTCAGTGAGTGAGGGCTTTGCCTTTTATTAGTATAGATTGAGGATTACTTCTGTTCTGTGTATTCTATTGTATTTACCCCTTTTTTGACACACACTGCACGCCCAACCAACCTGGAAAGGGGTCTCTCTTTGAATTTCCTTTCCCGAGGGTTCTTACATTTTTTTCCCCCTACAAGGGTTTTCTTGTCTTCTTCGAGAGTCAAGGCTGGGAAGCTATCAAAAGGCAGGTGCCCATTGCAGCACTTCCTGTGTGATTTTGGGCTATACAAAAATACATTGTATTGAATTGTATTGTATTGTATTGTAATTAACCTCTTAACTGCCCTCTGCCGGATATATCCGGCATCGTAGCATTATTGCTGACGCTTTACTGCTGGAATTATCCGGCATATTTGCCTATGGTTATGTGAATGCCTGGTGCGTAGTATAACTGACGGTTTGGCGTGGGTATTATTACTACATTGTATTTTGACAACTCTGTGGTTGTATTGGCCGGAAATAACCATTGTTTACTTTGTGATTCGGAAGTGAAAGTTGTGAATATGACGAAACGTAAACTGACTTCAAGTGAGGTTTTGCAGGCGATTTTGGACAATAATTCTGATCACGATTTTAGCAGTTCTGAAGAAGATTTTAGTGACAATGATGATCAGCAACGTGTGCTGCATGATACTGTGAATGACGACACATCGGATGATGGCGATGAGTGGCAATGAGCCAGATAAGAAAGATCCAAACTGTGACCGCTTGTTTAAGGTACGTCCTTTGATTGACCTTTTATTTGAAACATTTCAGTTGCCCTACGTACCAGGCCCGTCAGTTGCAGTTGATGAAAGTTTATTGTTGTGGAAGGGCCGCTTGAAAAGGGCACGGTTTGGTATCAAGATGTTTTACTTAGCTGAGAATTCAGGTTACATTTATAGATTTTGTGTATACACTGGCAAAGAGGATCCTATGAGTAGCATTTCAGCAGTGTTGCCAGACGAATGTAAGTTTGTGCATTTCCCTGCTTTGGCCTGTGGCACAGCAAACTCAAATACTGGGAATGAAACTATGATTGACCGAACTACTTCGATAGCTTTTGACTGTTCTGTTTTATAGTAGACACTAAATCCAGAAGCCTGAGAAAATGTACATTTTTGTGTTTTATTACGCATTTGCCCATTTCTAGAACTTGCACAACATTTAGTGATAAATACTGCTTGAATAAATGTAATAAGTAAAAATCGAAAATTGTTCAGATTTCCCCTGGCGTGGGGAATATTTAGGGAGTTGGCGGTTAAAGGGTTAACCCACCAACTCCCCGCAGCTGCCTGAGTACCCCCATGGAGAACGAGCCAGCCAATGGATTATTTTTTTTAAAACAGCCATTTTTGTTTTGAGCTGCGGACCCGCTATGCCACATTCCTCCCCCCTTAAGCTGCCAATTGCACAGGAAGGCTCCATGCCTCTACCAGCTCAGTGGAACTCGTGGCCCAGGTCCACATCTTGGCCCTATCACTGCACTAAAACCAAACAATAAATGAAAGCACTTAAACCAACCCTACTAAAATGTAAACCCAAGCCTGATTCATAAAACTAGGACATGAAAAGAAATAAGAACTTTAAAATGACAATGAAACAATCAAATAAATGTTCATTAAAAAGCTCAATTTGCAAAAGTCCTCCTCTGGCTTGGGTCCATGGGTTCTTAAAAAAAAAAGTCAGACTCTATCGCACTTGCTGCTCTGTCCCCATTGCCAGCTCATCCCACCTCTGCCACCATTTGTGATGGTGCGGGTCGGTTCCTTGCTCCAATGTTGCCCTTACAATCGTTCAGTCTCACAGATGGTGGTCTGCTGGACTGATAGTCCATCATCCAGGCCACCACAGGCTCATCCACCTGTATATGTCTGAGTTTACCCCTCACAGGGAGTGCTGGATGGTACTGAAGGCACTGCAGAAATCAAAAACTATCATCCTCACAGTTTAGCCAGATTTGTCCAGCCTTGTGGAGCAGATAGACAATTGCCTCTTCTACTCCAATCATTGTCTGATAGGCAAACTACAGTGAGTCCAGGTGGTCTACCAGAAAAGGACTCATATAGTCCATGACCAGCCTCTCAATGGTCTTCATGCTGAGGGATATACCGTATACACTTGCATTTAAGTTTTCCCTCGTATAAGTCAGGGCTTGATTTTACCGTATAATTTCCGGTATTTTATAATCGTATAAGTCGAATGTGGAAAACTCACACTATTGATCCAAGAGATAATGATATGCTAACGCCCACCTGAGAGAGTAACCACGGAGCACACGGCCTTTTTTTTTCTATGTATTGTGCCTACATGACCACACAGTATTATCCTAACTATGCCGAAGCGACATTTGCACTGTTTTGTGTTTTTTGTATCTCACACTATCATACAACTTTATCGTAAGAGCATCCCTTATCTATGATGGAACATTCGGTCAGAAGAAGAGGTGAAAAAAATTGGTAACTGTGCTGATGCAACAAAATTTGATGTGTCTGAGAAACTGATGTGAGATTAGGGAAGGCAAGAAGATGTAAAAAAAAAAAATTAAGTGCTTTATTTTTGAACGGGAGTATAAGTCGGAGTCTTATTTTATGATCGATTTTTTGGGTTTCAAGACCCGACTTATACGTGTCACTCAGTTGATCGAGCTGCCCTGTGGGGCATCCTGAGGGTTTGCGGGATCCCCTCAAGGTTGCTGGATATCACGGCCGGCCTGTACACTGGTACTGTGAGTGCTGTGCAGAGTGGAGGCAGAACCTCTGTGTTTTTCCCAGTTGATTCTGGTGTTCGTCAGGGGTGTGTTCAATGGAGGCTCTGATCGGGGCTCTCGAGAGACTGAGCGAGGAGTCTGAGTGTCCGGGCTTGCGAGTGTCCTGATAAAATCCAAACAGCCAGGCCTTTAATGACCTCTTGGGCACGGCCATCAGCAGTGTGTCTGTCTGAGGAGAGAGTGTCGACCTCGTCAAGAGGTTTACTTACCTCAGCAGTGACATTTATGTCTCTGGTGACTCTTCCTATGAAGTCAGTAGATGGATTGGGAGAGCATGTGGGGGTCATGAGGTCGCTGTAAAGGGGTGTGTGGCGCTCCCGATATCTATGCAAAAGGACGAAGGTCCAAGTCTTTAGAGTCCTGGTGCTTCCTGTTTGTGAGACATGGACGCTATCCAATGACCTGAGACGAAGACTGAACTCCTTTGGTACTGTCTCTCTGGAAAATCCTTGGGTACCGTTGGTTTGACTTTGTGTTGCTCATGGAGTCCCGAATGAGGCACCTTACCTGCATTGTGAGGTAACGTCAGTTATGGCACTACGGACTTGTAGCGCATTTCCCCGAGGGTGATCCAGCTCGTGGACCCGAGTGGCTGGACCATGCCAAGGGGTCGCCCACGTAACACCTGGCTGCGGCAGATAGAGGGTCGTTTCTGGAGGGTGGGACTGGAGCACGTGTCTGCCTAAGGGGTTGCCAACCGGGATCCTGAGCTGTATCATCGTGTGGTGGGTGCAGCAATGCACTATTCCAATGCATGCTCCCCAACTTGATTTGAACTTGACTTGACTTGCCACTGATCTGTAGTCATGAGGTGAAGAGGCGCCTGCCTTCTTTGGAACAGGAACAATACAAGATGTTTAGCATGGTGTTGGGTAGGGGGTGTTCTTATTTTTGTCATCCACTTGTTTTAACTTGTGTCATGAGGTCTGAAACCTTAAACACCTGACGCCCAGGCCCGTGGGGGCAAATCTTCTTGCCCTGGCCTGGCGTTTACATTTGTATTTTCACACATGTGCACATGGGAGGCAACTAAAGGGCCTGAATGAGGGTAATTCCACAACAGACCAGAGGGTGGCAGAGTGTATTGACACTTTCTCTCTTTCCATTGCAGACCGATTACGGGAAATTCCACCTGGGTCCAACAACATCACTTCCAGCTCTAACCCTGATGACCTCACTTCCAGTTCCAGCCCTGATGACCTCACTCCCTCTGCCGGTGAAGTCAAAGATGAGCCAATAGAGTCGCACAAAGGTTTAGGGAAGCCACCCGTATCATTTTTCCTGTCTGTGAAAGAGTTAAATTGGGAGTACACTGTGTACAGATACAAGTCCAAAACAGAACTGATTTAAGGAGGCAAAGATGGCAGTTTTAAGGGAGAGTAGAGGAAGTGAGGTCATCAGGGCCAGAATCGGAAGTGACATCATCGGTCCCCGGAACCAGCAGTGAATTTCCCGTAATCGGTCTGCAGTGGAAAGATAGAAAAGGTCAGTACACTCCGCCACACCCTGGTCTGTTGTGGAATTACCCTGTGTGTGACAATATGTATGTTTTCAAGTTTGCTAGTCTGTTCAGACGTGTGTGTGTGCCATGTGATGGGCTGGCACCTGGTTTGAGGCTGGTTTCAGCATTGTGCACGATGCCTCTATTCAGTCAGTCAGTCAGTCATTTCCCAACCCGCTATATCCTAACACAGAGGTCTGCCGGAGCCAATCCCACCCAGCACAGGGCGCAAGACAGGAACAAAGCCCCAGGCTGGGTGCCAGCCCACTGTAGGACACACACACCCACACACACGGGACAATTTAGGATCACCAATGCACCTAACCAGCATGTCTTTGGACTGTGGGAGGAAACCCACACAGACACGGGGAGAACATGGAAACTCCATGCAGGGAGGACCCAGGAAGCGAACCCGGGTCTCCTAATCGTGAGGCAGCAGTGCTAACCACTGCGCCACCATTGCTGCCCGCCTCTATTCATATTGCTAAATTTCATTCAGTGTGCAACTAAACCTCCACTTTATTCCACTCCTGGTGGTGCCCATTCCAGTGTGCCTTGCGAATGTATTCAGACCCCTTCACTTCTTATACCTTTTGTCATGCTGCAGCATTTTCTTCAATTATTTAAATTCATGTTTTCCCTCATCAAACAACACTCAATGCCCTAATATGACAAGGCACAAACTGGATTTTAGAAAACTTCATATTAACACAACCATTCAGATGCTTTGCTATGACCTTTGAAATATGGCATCCCAATGTATTGATCATCGTTGAGATGTTTTCTACTCCCCACTTGAAGTCAATTCAATTGATTGGACTGATTAAGAAAGGTACACACACCTGTCTATAGAACGTCTTACAGGTGAATAGAAATATCAAAACCTTGAGGTGGAAGGAATTGCCCACAGAGCTTAGAGGCAAGATGGTGTGAATGCACAGAGCTGGGGAAGGCTGCAGCACTGAAGGGTCCCAAAGGCACAGCAACCTCCATAATTCGTAGATGGAGGATGTTTGGAACAACCATAACTCTTCCTTGAGCCGACCACCTAGCCAAACTGAACAATCACGAGAGAAGGACCATGGTGGTGGTCACTCTGGCTGAACTACAGAGAATGTGTCTGGAGAAATTTCCAGAAAGACGACCACCACTGCAACACTCCACCAATCTGGGCTTCATGGCAGACTGGCCGGACGACACATGAAAACCCGTTCTGAGTTTTTCTGGTCTGATGAAGCCAAGATTAATGTCATGTCTGGAGGAAACAATAACATTCAAGTGGTGAAGCATGTTGGTGGCAGCAATAGGGCCTGCCAGACTAGACAGAGTGGAGAGGAAGATGAATGCAGCAAAGTACAGAGATATCCTTAAAGATAAAAGATAAAGATGTCAGGATAGGCCAAAGGTTCACCTTCCAACAGGACAAAGCAAAGACAACACCTGAGTTACTTCCAGAAGACTCTGGGAAGGCTCTTGAGTGGCAAAGCAACACCCTGGATTTGAACTCAATTGAACATCTCTGGAGTGACTTGAAAATGGCTGTCCACTGACGGCCTTTATCCAATCTGACCGGGCTTGAGAGGATCTGCAGAGAAGAACGGCAGAGAATCCCCAAGTCCAAGTGAAGCTCGTTACATGAAACCCAAGAAGACTCCAGGCTGGAATCACTGCCAAAGGGGCTTTAATTGAGTATCGAGGAGAAGATCGGAATACTTTGCTCAATGTGACATTTCAATAAATTAGCAAAAATTTCTATAGTACTAGGGTGTTGTACCATGTTAGCCATTATGAATGTAGTGAGACGTCAAGCAAAATGGCACCTTTTATTGGCTAACTAAAAAGATTACAATATGCAAACTTTCCAGGCAACTCAGGTGCCCCCTTCAGGCAAGATGTTACCTCGAAAGCTTGCATGTTGTAATCTTTTTAGTTAGCCAATAAAAAGTTTCATTTTGCTTGACTTCTCACTACAAGAATTTCTAAAATCCTGTTTTCACTTTGTCATCGTGGGGAATTGAGTGTTGGCTGGTGAGGGGAAAGCCTGAATTTAAATGACTTTAGCGCAAGGCTGCAACATCACATTATGAAAAAGGTGAAGGGGTCTGAAGACTTTCTGAAGGTACAGGATGTTTAATAAAATGCGTTGTTGTTAACAGTTGTCAGTTGTGGACTGACAGACCCCAACCCGCCTTCCCGATAGTCCCAGCCCCTCCGCTGTCTGCACTTCCCAGCTGCGGCCCGGCCCGAGGAGCGCTCTGCACTTACCTGGACACGCAGAGATGATTTCCAGTTCTGAAAGCTCCAGAGCTTCGTCCAGACTCTATTTATACAGCTCATCTTTGTGTAACTTGGCCTGAGCCCAGTATGCGGGCCAAAGGGCATCTGTATCAGCATAACTGGGCATTGATCTTACGGCAGTGCAGCAGATGACCTCCAAGCGGTCAAAGCAATGTGCTAAAGACTGCGACAGACTGGCGTGGGGTACGGCCAAGGCTTTTAATTAATACTATCTGGCTGTCCCCTGGAAACAGTAATCCATTTTTAAATGCAATCCTGAGATAAAGGAGGCCAGAGCCTAACCCAGTAACACAGGGTACAAGGCAGGAATGGCACAGGATATCACACTCACCCACTCACACTGAACCAATGCCAAGCCCCCAATCGACCTAACTAGCACATTAGAGGAATGCTCTAATGAACATGGGCAGGATGTGCCAACTCCACGTAGCCTGGTAGTTGAACCTCAAGGCTGGGAGATGGGAATGCCACATTTGATGATAACAACTTTTAAAAACTTAAAAACTGCAAACTTGCATGGCCAATGTAGTTTTCAGAATAATTTTTAAACTCAGCTGCTCTCAAGGCTATGATGAAGTCCACTGCTTGAAACAAGAAGCCACTGGCAACAGGGACACACTATAAAAGGGTATTTTAAGTGGGCTAACTGACAGGATCCAAAGAATACAGATACGATAAGAAATGTGGTCAGGTTATCATTAGGGTCCATCGTGGACCTATCTTTGGACTCCTTCATTTTCTTATTTATATTAATGGCATATAACGATGAGTGAAGCATTCTGAGTAAATGCCTTTGTTGATCTCGTAGCAACAACGCATATCAAGGTCAGGGATATATGAGCTGGTTAGGTGACATGCAGAAGAATGAAGAAGATGTGGGCATGTGTAAAGACCTGAGTGACTCCGATAAGGGCCAAGGCAACTGGGTCAGAGCATTTCAGAAATGGCAAGATTAGTAGAGTGCTGATGGTCACCTGTGCTGAGGACCTACTGACAGTAGTCACAGTACAGAAAAATTGTGAACTACCAATAGAGTTTTGGGTGGTAAAGACACTTCAATGCAAGAGGTTATCCTAAGCTATCCCACCTGGTACAAACCAACAGAAGACCTACTGTGGCACAAATCCCAAAAAAGTTTAATGATGGTTACAGAAGAATCTTTCTGCATGTGGGACTGCGTAGTCTCAGGTCAGTCAGAGTGTCCATGCTAACCCCTGTTCGCTGTGAAAAGCTGCTCTAATCAGATCAGGTCAGGTTGGGGAGCACGCATTGGTACAGCGCATTGCCACACTCAACACACGATAAAACAGCTTGGGACCTGAGTTGTCAACCCCCCGGCCAGACATGCGGTCCTGTCACTCTCTCTGAAAATTACCATCTATCTGTCGTACACAGGTGTTATGTGGGCATTCCCCTGGCCTGGTCCAGCCACTCACGTCCTCAACAATGAGAATCCTGTGAACCAAATCACCCTCGGGGAATTGTGCCACATGGCCATTGTGCTGTAACTGATGGTCCCTCACGATGCTGGTAATGTGCCTCATTTGGGATTCCATGAGTCACAAAGTCAAACCAGTGGTACCCAAGGATTCTCCGAAGAGACACACATGAAGGAGTCCAGTCTTCATCTCAGGTCACTGGATAGCATCCATGTCTCACAAACATCTAGCAAAACAGGAAACCCCAGGACTCTAAAGACTTGAACCTTCATCCTCTTGCAAAGATATGAGGCGTACCACACCCCTTTCTAGTGACCTCATGACCCCTCAATCGGTCTACTGACTTCATAGGAAGAGTCACCAGAGACATGAATGTCACTGCCGTAGTAAATAAACCTCTCGACGAGGTTGGCATTCTCTCCGCAGATGGACAAACTGCTGATGGCCGTGCCCAAGAGGTCATTAAAGGCCTGGCTCTTTGGTTTTTATCAGGACACTCGCAAGCCCAGACACTCAGACTCCTCGCTCACTCTCTCGAGAGCCTCAATCAGAGCCTCCATTGACTCTGTGAAGATCACAGCACAGATCAGTGAATCCTTCTTCTCCAACAGATGCCCCACAGCCGATGGACCCCATGATCCTGCCCAAAACTCAAGCCTATGGAAGCATTGAACAGAGTAGTAGCAGAACACACTGGGAAAAGTGCAGAGGATCTGCCTCCACTCTGCACAGCACTCACAGTACCAGTGTATAGGTTGGCCATAAAAGCAGCACTAATGGGCACACAAATGTCAAAACTGGACCTTGAATCAATGGAAAAAGGTCACCTGGTCTGAGAAATAACATTTACTATTGCATCATATGGCCACCCAGGTATGTGTGTGGAACCAGGATGTATTGTGGGTCTAGGCTCAACAGGCCATTTCAGGCATCCACGTATGCTCACACCCAGGATCTTCAGTGTTCTCCATAGTGATTTCCATGACACCAACCTTCACTGGCAGGGCTTTTTTTCCTTCCATCCATTCTCTACACACTGATCCACCAACGGCTGGTATTTGCTCAGTTTCTTCTCAAATGATCCCTTTATGTGCTCTTCCCAGCATGACGGTGGTCCTACCTGTTTTAGACAGAATTAACAAATCCAGTCTTAATGCTTCCAGATGTTAGGTTGAGGGCTTCTCTTTACTTGAAATAAACTAGATTTTCTTTCAGTGTGGTGTCCTCAATGCTTCTGTGCACCTAAACCAATGTTTCTGATGGAGGGGACTCATTTATAAAGCTTGCATGCTGACAAAAGGAGGCTCAAAATGTGCATACGCAACTTCCCATGCAAACATCAGAATTTAATAAAGAAAAGAGGAACATACATATATGGCAACTCTGACCCATGCGTACCAAACATTTAGGAGAAGCTGGGAAATTAGGACCCCCTTGATCAAAATAGGAAAATGCCGACAAACCTGCTAAATGATGACTCATGTATAACAAGTCATTTCACCAAGCTGTTATTATAATGTGTGTTGATGTGACAAAGAGTGATGAAAATGATGCACAGATTGGATTTAGTTCCTTTTTAAGAGAGTCAATGTGGCGTAATCACACTGAAAAAACGTTTTTGGTTTTTCACCAGGTTCTGTCGGCTACCTGTTGTCACTTCACAGGGACCTGGCAAGCTTCACTCCGTCATGCCTGCTGTGCTGAAAGCCATTAACCAACCAGCAAAGCACTACGTCCAGTTCTCGAATGGTGTTGGTGCACATACTTAAAATATAATAAGTTTTGGCCAACGTGTCCGGTTCTCCTAACGCAATCGGAGGACTTAACTGCACTCATACTGCAATAAGGGCACCTGGTGCAAATGAAGCTGTTTTTGTTAACTGTAAGCTGTGACATTCCATTAAGTCACCTGTGATGCCATGAGGTGGCTGAGAAACATTGTGTTCCCATGGCCTGGGTCAGCCCTTGATTCATCTATTTTGAGACACAGAAGCTTTGACAGATGTGATGGTGCTGTACGTGAAATGGTTTGTTGGTAAAGTAAACTGAACCTGCAATTTTTCATATGGTTTCTGCTGTTCCTTGTCGCAGCAATTAAGTCATTACATGTACCAGGTAATAGCGACTACCTACTCCGATGATGGCTCCTTAGCCTTTCCCTGACGCGTAGAACGCCACTGAAGATCTTTTGCTCTCAGCCAGCTACTCTTGAATGCAGTAGTGTGGTGTCTCGATATGTCATGTGGTGTCTGCTCTACCAATTAATGAAGATTTGCAGCCTCGTGATTGCATATGTATGAGGTAGATTAGCATAGTCTATATATAGATATTTCTGGGTGGCGTTTAAAGCACATTCACAAAAGCTGTGAAATGATCAGACTCAACACACTTAAAAAGGTTTGGGGCAGCCACCCATATAATATCTCTGGCTGCAATGAATTTTGAAAATTGTCACTTGTTTGGAGTCCAAACAAGAAGTGAATTACTGTTGGTAAGAACGGAAGTGATGTAATGGACCCGGAAGTGACGGAGGTTGAATCAGACAGGTTTTCCCGTTTTCGGTCTGCAGAGACAACAGAAGAAGGTTTAGCGCACCCCGCCACCCCCTGGCCTGGTGTGGAATTACCCTCATTTGGTCCGTACAGCTTCCTCCTACTCGCATGTGTGTGACAATGCACATTTAGAAGATGATTTTGATTAATAAACCGTGAATTGTGTAGAAATGTGCATACGGCAGGTTTTATAAATTAGATTTTTTTTGGGTGTATGCATTTTCCTGTCTTTTTGCTGTGAGTATATTATTACCCTCAAATTTACACAGTTAAATGATGCCGCTGGTCCGTAGAATATTATTGATGGTCCTGGATAATCAGTCATTTCCCAGGTCATGTTTTTTAGGCAATGTGAACACTTTTTATGACCTGTTGTGACTGGACGCTCCAAACTCAGTCCAACCCACGCTCTCCAATTTAATGTTGGTAACTATGGATGGTAACAACTCCTGTGGCCGGGTGCAGGAATGATAGACGATTTGATATATCTGGGGTACTAACTGGGTTGTCCCTTTTAAAAGATACGAAAAATAAATGAAAGTAACCCCCTCTTGGCGTGTCTTCAAGGGCTTGTGGGCCAAAATAAAAGAGGAAGAATTCAATATAAATTTTAGTAAGTGCTTTCTGAAGTCTGTCAGCCAAATGCCACCACCTTCTGGGAGCCCAGGTTCCTTATAGCTGGGGAACTGGAAGAGGTTTAGTGAAGTGCCCTCATTGCTGCAGGGAGAAAAGGAGAAAAGACATTTAGCGATAGCGCCCCCTCTTGTCTCGGCAGGTTATTTACTTACCTTGACAGAGCCCAGGAGGAGATCCTCGGACGCACATGTGTGACACTCTGCTACAGTAAGAAGTCAGATTTAAATAGAGGGTACTGGCACTTATGTATTTCCACTTAAGGCACTGGCAAGACAAGTGTACACAGTTTATTATGTTAAGTTTATTACATTTTCAACCTTTCTGGCTGCGGTGGGCTAGCGCCCTGCCCGATGTTTGTTTCTGCCTTACGCCCTGTGTTGGCTGGGATTGGCTCCAGCAGACCCCCGTGTCCCTGTGTTAGGATATAGCGGGTTGGGTAATGACTGACTTGACTGACCTTTCTGGTCCACAAATATTTTCTCAGTGTTTTTCCAGTCTATAAGTCAAAATGATTGAAAACCACTGACCCGAACAGTCAAATTCTTTCGTGCAACTGGCTTTACATCCACATTCTAGTGTCCAACCATGAGGTGGTCCATACTGTACTCCCGAATACATTTTCAGGTCTTTACAAGCAAATCTGCAAGCCCACCACCAGGTGGGGCTACAGAGTCATGGCACCTCACACTTCATTCTCAAACACGGAGGCAAAAAAAGTCTCAGCAAGAAGAAAGGCTAAAAACAACCTGTAGATGAAAACTTTGAAAGATAAATACAGTGGATTCAAAAAGTATTCAGGCTGCTTCACTTTATGTTGCAGCCTTGAGTTAAATTCACGTTTTCTGCTTTCCAGCAACACTCAATACCCCAGAATGACAAAGAGAAAACCGGACTTTAGAAATGTTTGCCAATTTATTAAAATAAAAATTGAAATGTCCTATTGACACAAGTACTCAGGCCTTTTACTCTAAATATCTAGGATCAGTGTTGGCTCAAGATGGACACTTCACTCAGTAATTAGTTGAAGCACTTTTGGCAGCCATTCCAGCCTGGAGTTTACTTGGTCTGATGTGATAATCTCCCCACATCTATTCTTCTCTGCAGAAGCTCTGTCATGTTGGATCGAGACCGTTGGTGGAAAGTTTTATTTTCAGAGCTTTCCTCCTGAGATGTTTGATTAGGTTCAAGTCTGGGCACTGGTTGAGCCACCCAAGACCACTCATAGAGTTGTCCCTAAGCCACTCGGTTGTTGTTTTTACTTTGTACTTTGGCCCAGTCTGAGGTCTTCATTAAGGATGTCTCCGTAATTTGCTCCATTCAGCTTTCCTTTAACTGTATTTATCCTCCCAGTCCCTGATTCTGCCATAACCATGGTTCACCATTGGAGTGGTATCATGCAGTTGATGAGCAGTGCCTGGTCTCCTCCAGATGTTACATTAATCTCATTTTCATCAGACCAGATAATCTTGCTTTTTTACAGTCTGAGAGTCCTTTACAGGCAGGCTTTCATGTGTCCTTTACTGAGGAGAGACTTCTGTCTGACTTCTTTGTCCTAGTGTTTGTCCCATGTAGGTGCAGGGTTCACAAGTTTCTTCACATTTCTCCACTTGACCCGATCAAAGGTGTCCCCGAGGGTGATGTTGATATGCTGCATGTCTTCTCTTAACCTGTTTATCCACCGCTTCTTTGGTGAGCTGCGTTGTCGTATTCCATCTAAACTGAGACGTAAGGCAATATTAGCTACCGGATTTTCGTCACTTCTGAGCATATAGCCATACCATCACAGACGTGCCTCTTGCATCTTCTCAATGATTGGGATGTCACTCCCATCATTCATTACACATCTTCATTCGCGACATGGTCTAAATGCATCAGTCCGAGTATCCAAAGGAGCATCTGCATCTCCATCACATGCACTGTTTGTTCATGCTTTACAATCACCAGCCAGCATTCAGCTCCATACAGGGCCACTGGCTGGACCACCAGCAACATAACAAATTATGAAAAGAGTGAAGGTGTCTGAATCCTTTATGAAGACACTGTGTGTGAGCAAAAAACAGAAAGTGGTGCTCTTACAAACACAAAAGGAATGTCTACTAGCTTATAACTATGGTATGACAAAGGCCAGATAGATAGATAGATAGATAGATAGATAGATAGATAGATAGATAGATAGATAGGAAAGGAACTATATAATAGATAGATAGATAGATAGATAGATAGATAGATAGATAGATAGATAGATAGATAGATAGATAGATAGATAGATAGATATGAAAGGCTCTGT
>JANRMT010062857.1:43321681-43335730 GCA_026402145.1 Polypterus bichir lapradei
CTTGGACCGCAGCACTTCTGCCACACCAGGAAGTGCTGCAGGGAGATCATCAGGGAGCACATCCGGGTGCATTATAGAAGGGGCTGCCTCACTCCATTCGAGGAGCCAGAGTCGGGTGGATGAGGACGGAGCTTGCGAGGAGTGGAGTAGAGGCGGCAGAAGGAACAAAGATAACGACTGAGAGTATTGTCTGCACTGTGTGCTATTGTGTGCTGTGAAGAAAACGAGGAATAAAACTTGTGTGGTCTGGACATCTTGAGTCTGTGTCTGTCTGTGTCCGGGCTATCTTTTACAATATATTTTGGAATACTTTGGCAGATGTTGGTGAAAAATTAGAGCTGTTTTTGTTTGGTTGTGTTTGGTAACTTGGTGTCTGATGTTTGGGACTCAGTGCTGTGGTCACAACATGAAAAACAGGCCAAATATATTAACAAAAGTACTGACAAATGGGCCTGAACACTTGTGTCAATGGGATAGCTGAGTTTTTTGTTTTAAATACATTTGCAAAAATTTCTAAAAATCCTATTTTCGCTCCACTATTCTAGAGATTGTTGCATGATGAGAACAAAAAAAATTAAATAACTTTAGCATAAGGCTGCAACATAACAATATAAGTAAAAAGTGAAGAGACAGAGAGAGGTTAGGAGCACACACTGATACAGTGCATTGCTGCACCCACCACACGACAAACCAACTCAGGATCTAGACTAGGACCCGAGTTCAGCCACGCAACGGGTGATACCTCAGCACCACACTAGTTCAGATGGAGTGGAATAGTGTGAGGTTTTTTTTATGGTGGCTGGAGTGCCAATTCTGCCACCAACCCCCAAGTTTTTCCCTGCAGATTAGAGGACCTACATGCAGGGATGGATGCCTATTAACGTCATACCCAGGAGGGAACAATTGCAAGTTAAGGGCCTTGCTCAAGGGCCCAACAGAGCAGAGACCCTTTTGGCATTTTATCGGATTTGAACTGGCAACCTTCCGATTGCCAGTGCAGATCCCTAGCCTCAGAGCCACCACTCCGCCCTTGGAGGACAAAAAAAAAATATTTAAGTACCTTTACCATTAAGCTGCAACATAACAATATATGTAAAAAGTGAAGAGGTCTTAAAAAATTCTGAAGGCACTAAAACGCCTTCATAACACCCATCTTTCTTTATCGATGTGTACCATTTTGTTCCCTTTCATTATTTTGTTCTAATCTTCAGCACAACACCCATCTTCAACATTAGGTGGCCCTGCCCCCCTGGGTACAACATGCCAAACATAAGAAACAAAATTTAAAGAACAAGACATCAAAAAAACAAAGATTATTTATAAATAAATAAGTATTAATGCACAAAATACAGTATTCATAGACACAACAAGAATAAGAAACAAAAAGATATTATTTACAAAATAATATTTGAACGTATGGGCGGCACGTTGGTGCAGTGGGTAGCGCTGCTGCCTCGCAGTTAGGAGACCCGGGTTCGCTTTCCGGGTCCTCCCTGCATGGAGTTTGTATGTTCTCCCTGTGTCTGTGTGGGTTTCCTCCCACAGTCCAAAGACATGCAGGTTAGGTGCATTGGCGATCCTGAATTGTCCCTAGTGTGTGTGTGTGTGTGTGTGTGTGTGCATCCTGCGGTGGGCTGGCACCCTGCCCGGGGTTTGTTTCCTGCCTTGCACCCTGTGTTGGCTGGGGTTGGCTACAGCAGACCCTGTGATCCTGTAGTTAGGATATAGCGAGTTGGATAATGGATGGATGGATGGGTAATATTTGAATGTTAACAAAATGATTAAATAAAGAGAAAGTACTCTTGCGCCAGGGATAAAATCCTAGGTTACATAGTCAGAACAAATAAATATGTTTTTGACATAATATCTTCTTCTTCTTCTTTTTCATTCAGCTGCTCCAGTTAGGGGTTATTAAAATATAAAATAATAATAATGAAAGCAATGTTCAATAATAATTCAGAAAGAATTATTGGACCTGCCTTCATTTGTTCAGTTATGCTCCTAGTACGTATTTGAAATATTTTTGACAATAAAAAGCCCTGGGAAAAAAACTGCAGTATAGTCAAATTAAACCTGCCTATCCTACATAATGGCTTCTTACAATTTAACTAAGCCCAGGACTCAGTCTATGACCTCCAACAGAGCGAATGAGCTCAACAAATCATGTAAATCAAGCTGATTCAGAGCAGCGTGTGAGTAATTGTCAGACCAAATGGTTTTCATAGATTTTAGTCCTCTACACAATGGCCACCCCAACTCTGGCCACTACATCACATGGTCAGTGCTGCTGCTGCTGCTGCCACAGAGTTCCAGAGTCCTGATTCATTTTCTATCCTGGTCGCTGCCTGTGTGGATTTTGTATTGGTCCCGTGTCTCTGTGGGCTTTTCTCCAGGTCCCACCTCTCTTTTTAAAAGTTTAGGTTTAATGGAAGTTTTAAACTGGCTTTCTGTGATTGTGGGTGTGTATGTGTGTGGGTCCTGTGATGGACTGGTCTCGCTGTGCAGGGATGTTTCCTGCTTTGTTACTGATGTCAATGGGATAGACTGCACCCACAAGTCCCTGAATTAGCCTAATTCTAAATTGACCCTGAATGTGCGTGCCCTGTATCGGACTGGTGCCCCATCTTGGCTTGGCTCTTGTCTTGCTCACAATTCGATGGACACTGACTCCGCAAAGCACTGGACTGGATAAGTGGGTTTGAGAAGGGGTGGATGGATTGGTGTCACAACAGTTTTCTGGCACCTTTCAATGTCTACCACATCCCAGTTGTGCTTCTTAAACAGTTATACTAATTAAGTGATGTGCATAAATTCATTTTTTAAAGTGTAACCCCATTTTATACAGAAATGAAAACATTGCAAAGCACTTAATGTGTAATAAAAAAAATTATAAATGGTTTCAAATCACTTCATTTTTTTTTTTGTCTGGCTCTTCCTACCTCACTAGTACAAGAAAACCCAAACATCTACTCTAGTTATCAAGTCAAGTTGGGGAGCATGCACTGGTACAGTGCATTGCCACACCCACTACACGACCAAACAGCTAAGGATCCCGGTTGGCAACCCCCCGGGCATACAAACGGTCCAGTCCCACCCTCCGGAAATGACCCTCTATCTGCTGCAGCCAGGTGTTACGTGGGCGACCCCTTGGCCTGGTCCAGCCACTCGGGTCCCCAACAATGAGGATCCTACGAGTTGGATCACCCTCGGGGAAATGCTCCACATGGCCATAGTGCCGTAACTGACGCTCCCTCACAATGCCGGTCATGTGTCTCATTCGGGAATCCATGAGCGACTCAAAGTCAAACCAGCGGTACCCAAAGATTTTCCGGAGAGACACAGTACCAAAGGAGTCCAGTCTTCGTCTCAGGTCACTGGATAGCGTCCATGTCTCACAACCATATAGCAAGACAGGAAGCACCAGGACTCTAAAGACTTGGACCTTCATCCTTTTGTAGAGATATCGGGAGCGCCACACACCCCTTTCCAGTGACCTCATGAACCCCCCATGCTCTCCCAATCCGTCTACTGACTTCATAGGAAAAGTCACCAGAGTCACATGAATGTCACTGCCGAGGTAAGTAAACCTCTCGACGAGGTCGACACTCTCTCCGCAGACATTATTAGTTATGCTAGTTATGCAAGACATCAACCTTTTTGGGGTTGCCCCCTATTTGTAGCCCGCTAGACCCCAAAAAAAAACTTATTATTAGGCCATTTTTGGACCATATTTTTTTGCATGAAATTACATAAAGAGTAAACCAGTAGATGTCTTCAGCAATAATTATCAGTATTTGTGCAGACCACGTCGACTGACCACAGGAGTTCACCTTCAAATGAGGTACAAGGGGCCAAAATTACTCCTTTTAACAAAACGTAAAAAAATGGAGATTGGTAATAAAGACACGTGGAGTTTCGCTTTATGCTAGCTAGTTTGAGGTTGCTGATCATATTTTTCATATGTTATTCTTTAGTGGTGTGGTGGGCTGGCGCCCTGCCCGGGGTTTATTTCCTGCCTTGCGCCCCGTGTTGGCTGGGATTGGCTATTCTCTTCGTGTTCTTAGATCCGCAGATCAGTTGCTCCTAACTATTCCCAAGGCACGTTTTAAAGCTCGTGGTGAAAGGGCTTTCTCCGTCTGTGCACCCAGGCTCTGGAACTCCCTACCTTTAGTGGTTAGGCAAGCCGCCTCAGTCGACTCATTTAAATCACGCCTAGAAACACATTTCTTCACATTGGCTTTTAATTCTTAACCTGTCTCATTTCCACTTGCTTCTTCCTATTTCTCTATTTTATTGGGTCCTCTGACCTGTTTTTAGTATCTCTGTTTTAATTCTCTCTCAATGTTTGTTTTTAATATTTTGTTTTTAGTCTTGCTTCTTTTTAACTGTACAGCGCTTCGGTCAGTTGTAATGCTGTGTTTTTAAGCGCTCAACAAATAAAAATGGTATGGTATGGTATAGCAGACCCTCGTGACCCTGTAGTTAGGATATAGCGGGTTGGATAATGGATGGATTCTTTAGTGGTGGTCCTATTTCTCTAAGAGCCAATCCCAGAAGATGAAACCACAAAGGGGCACCAGAGAGCCCCAAACCACAGACACAGTAAAGTCCTACACTTTTGTGGAATAAAATAAAGGCTTTTTATTCTCCTCACAAGCACCTTTCCAAATCTCCTGTTTGACCAGTTGTACAAGCACAATGAAAATACACAATAAGCACAAAATTCTTCCTCCTACTACCTCCGCTGAGTTTTGCCCGCCACCTCCCGACTCTCACTTATCCACGTGTGGCAGCGGGCTTCCTTTTATGCATGACCTGGAAATGTTTCCAGTGCCATTCTGTCCCCTCTAGGAAACACTTCGGGGTCATAGAGAAAGTAGGGCAGTCCTCCCCTGACAGCGCCCTCTACCAATCCCAAGGGACCCCTACAAGACTGCACTTCTGGACTCCATTTCCCTAGCACCCCTGCAGGTGTCTGGACTGGGTTCTCATATGAGGACCACTGCCACCTAGAGTATGGGGGATGGAACCATTCCAAGTTCTGGTTTCTGCTGGTCCATCCATTATTTTACACTGGTTGGGCAGAGAGTTACCTTTCTGCCCAGCCGGCCAATCCATCCAATTTTCCTCTCGGGCATCCCGTTCAGGTAATCACCCGTGCTCCTGCCTGGCCGGTATGCCCGTTCTTATCCCACAAAGGTTAAAATTTAAATTTCAAACAGAAGCATGTGGGGTATCATTGTAGACTATTTCAAAGTTACTGATTACAAATATGATATTATTTTTGATTTTTTTTCTCTTACAATTCATAATATTTAGATTTTAAACATTTAAATTCAAGCACATATTTTAACATTTTAAATATCTGACACAACAGTTCTTGTTTATTATGTACCTCTATCTTAAGAAATAATCATTATATTTCTTATGAACACCCCACATTAGACAGGCAGCACGGTGGCGCAGTGGGTAGCGCTGCTGCCTCGCAGTAAGGAGGCCTGGGTTTGCTTCCCAGGTCCTCCCTAAATGGAGTTTGCATGTTCTCCCCGTGTCTGCGTGGGTTTCCTCCCACAGTCCAAAGACATGTAGGTTAGATGTATTGGCGATCCTAAATTGTCCCTAATGTCTGTTTTGTGTGTGTGTGTGCCCTGCGGTGGGCTGGCGCCCTGCCCGGGGTTTGTTTCCTGCCTTGCACCCTGGGATTGGCTCCAGCAGACCCCGTGACCCTGTAGTTAGGATATAGCAGGTTGGATAATGGATGGATGGACCCCACATTAGGGCAGCTGAAGCTAATTCAGAGTTTTTTAAACATTGTTTTCTTGTCCAATTATATGACTCCCTACTTTCAGTTCTCTTACTTTATGTATCAGAACATAACTAATAATCATTTTGCTCTCACCTAATATTAGATAAGGGTTACCTCAGAGAACAAAAGGTGCCTAGCATACTTGACTTTACTGCCATTATTTTATTCACAAATGTAAAAGGGCAATTTTGACATTTTTTAAATACATTATTTTTGCACCTTAAATTTTTTTAAACAGTTTTAAAAATATCTCACATACAGAGCTTTGTAAATCACACATTAAGCAGATTCATAGGACTGCATTCTTTCATTTAGGGAATACAACAAAAGTTAGACCTCTTTAACTGTACAAGACACTGAAAAAGTAATTAATGCTGTTATTTTTAGTGGACTACATTGCTGTAATTCACTGCTAAGAAGGACCTCCTAAGAAAGACATTGAATTGTTTGCAAGTAGTGATGCAGCAGCCAGAATCTTAACTAGAAAAAAAGAAAATTTGAGCACATCACACCAGGTTTAGCGTTGTTACATTGGTTACCCATATCATTCAGAATTGACTTTAAAATATTAGCAATGGTTTAGAAAGCTTAAATAATCTGCTCCATCCAATATTTTGGAATGCCTGTCCCCCTACACTTCAAATAGTAACCTTAAATCTTTGAATGGAGGTCTGCATATAATTTCAAGAGGCAAGCTTAAAAGAAATGGTGAGGTGGCCTTTTGATGTTATTCACCTAAAATGTGGAATACTTTACCAATAGATATTTCCCAGGCTCATACTGTGGATCATAAAAAAAAAAAAAAAACTGCTAAAAACTCATTATTTTAGTTTGGCTTTTTCGTTTAGCTACTTTCCAGTTGTATTCCTAATAGACTATATGGCCATAGAATTATATTCTTCAGGG
Source organism: Polypterus bichir lapradei (assembly GCA_026402145.1). Taxonomy (NCBI): domain Eukaryota; kingdom Metazoa; phylum Chordata; class Cladistia; order Polypteriformes; family Polypteridae; genus Polypterus; species Polypterus bichir. The sequence continues at coordinate 43,328,394 of JANRMT010062857.1, forward strand.
ATTTGCAATCTGTACTAATCCCCACTATTCTCTTGCATTTTTTTCCAGTTCTTCTGTGGTGACGTTCTGCACCACCATCACCACCTGATCAAGGCACCATACAGCTCATTGAGATGATGGATTGGGGTCTCAGCTGTCCATGATACCAACTTAATCACATTCTATCATGTGAAGCATGAAAACTAAGAGGTTTTATTGAGGAACATTTATGTTAGATAGAATGCCTAGTGGGGTCTGGGATGACTTTTGGCCCTAGAACCCCCTTTTTTTTATCTCCAGCCTGTATTTTTTCTGTCCTTCCGGCCATCTAACCTTACCTTGTTTTATTGTCATTTATTCTTTAATATCATTGCCTAATCTTAATAGTTTTTCACTCTCTTTTTGTCATCTTGTAAAATACGAAAATACCAAAATAAAACACTGTACAATTCAATGATCAATGCATTTTCACCGTTTTTGCAGCTTTGTCAGTGGAGAATTAGCATACTGTCTGACCACATTTTTATGCTAAATGCTTATTTATTCATTAATTTAGCAAGCATGCTAATGTACAGTTAAAAAATTCAACACACTTTTTAAGGTAGGCTATAAGATCACCCACAGTAATTTAATTTAATTCAAAACTCTCCTACTAACTTTAAAGGCTATCCAAAACCTCGCCCCTCCATATCTGTCTGACCTCCTCCATGTTGCCATTCCCTCCCGTACCCTTAGATCCTCTTCCTCCATCCACTTGACTGTCCCCTTCGTCCGTCTTACCACTATGAGGAGCACAGCATTCAGTTGCTCTGCTCCCCAGCTCTGGAGCTCACTACCATCTGAGCTTAGAAAAATTGAATCATTTTCACTTTTCAAATCTAAACTTAAAACTCATTTGTTTAAAACTGCTTTTCTCTTTGATTACAATTGCTCTGTCTGATTTTAACTTTTGTATTATACTTTTGTTTATAATCTGTGTTTTGTCTATTGTTCGGTGTCCTTAAGTGTTTAGAAAGGCGCCTACGAATAAATAAAATGTATTATTATTATTTTCCAAAAGATCGCATACATCATGCCTTAATTTTGTGTTGCGGATCGTGCCTATCTAGTTATCTATCTATTCTAGTTAGAATTCAGATCGGTATCCTCACACCTAGTCGATTCTTCTTTCTTCTTAAGTGGCGGGCCCCGTTACTCCAATTTCGTGCCTTTCAATGTCGAAGACCACGCCCTATCCACGCCCACTTTTTTGGTAATTTGGCCGTGCGCATCGTTATTGGGCAAATTTCCACCACGTCCCGCCCACTCCGCCGTAATTTGTTGCACAGTTCAACTTCGATTCACTACTGCGCATACTCTGTCACGCCTCCTGCGTGGCTCTGTGCCGTACAGGCCAATGGACGCTTACATTACTCGTTGCAACGTAACGCAGCGTGGCGGGCGGTGTCAGCCTCGTTCCAGGAAGCACTCCCCCAATCTCTTGTCAGTCGGGTAAGACGTTGCTGCAGACGCCGCTTCTTTACCCTCCAGTCTCTGGCGACAGAGTAAATGGAAGCTCCTGGAGGAGAGTTTTTTGTTGATGACTTTCCTGACAGGCACCCTGCGACGTGACACGTTTCTCTCATTCTACAGAGAAGGAGGAATTTATTGATTTTAATCATTTTCAGAGTGGATTAGGAAGGAGTGGGCAGCGTGCCACGGGACTGGCGTTTCAGCGACTGGGCACAAGCGGAATATGCGCGCTCTGGTACGAGAACAGTGCTCTTGCGAACAAGGAAGCCGGGAGGGAGAACGACAACGCGGGAACGGGAGAAGATTCTTTGAATCTCCGTTGAATTAGCGCTTTGAGCCATTGAGCAGAAGCAGAAGCCGCAGGAGGCGGAGCGTCGCTCCTGTCAACCTCCAACGCCGGCTCATCGCTCCCGGGTCAGCCGGCTCGCACCTGAAACTGAACGTGAACGAACTCTCAGACGTGGCGATCCCAGACGGGATGGAGAATAGCTGATGCTGTGAGAGACGAGTTAGAGGCGACATGAACCCACTGCAGTCTGGCGACAGGAAATCGAGCAGGGACAACAAGGGCCAAGGGGAGCTGGTGAGTGGTTGGCGCTCGGGCCGCGTCTGTCTGTGCCACTGGTGGGCATTTCTGATAGTAGCACCTTGAAATCTGACCAGTCTGCTGACTTGCCTCTCTCGAATCATGATATCTGGCTGTCTGGCCCTTTCCTTCATTGTTCCTGCTTGTAGCTTTTAAGTCATTGTGCCCAATGTAGCTTGTCCATCTCTCCATATGCTCAAGACTGTCACTGCTCCGTCTGGCAGTCTCTGTGGCCTTTGAGTCATCTGAGTTCTTGTGTCCACTACAGTTTGGGAACCTGTTTTACCATATGTTTGGAAATTCCTCACTGTCACTCTTACATAGTTTGTGTGCCTCCTCATACATCTTTCCATTCTAATTTTGACCTCCTCATACATCTTTCCATTCTACTTTGCCTTTATTAATATATCCTGCCTTTCCAAATTACATTCTCTATATTTATCTGTTCATCAATCATCAAATCTTTCAAAGTCTGCACACCTGTACTGATCTCTATGTGTAGCAGTGTTTGTAAATGTCTCACCCTGTTAATTCATGTGCACACTGTTTTAGCTTCTTTAACTTAATTTCCTTAAGCTCTATCATTACTTATAACCTTGCTGTTCTTTTTTTAATTGTCCCTCTGTCACTTTCGATTTCCTTTTCTCCAAATTGCACCCTTAAAAATGTATGGGCTCACAGTGACTGGTGCCTCAGTCAGTATTGCATTCAGAATCACTTTTATTTGCCAGTACTTAATGTACAAGAATTGAACTTAGTATAATTAGAGCTGCAGACAACAGAAACAAAATCACAATCAAATAATATGTTAAACAGCATATGTTATAAAACACTGCAGAACAGTGCAATTTTAAAGACCTTTGCTTATCTCAGTATTTCCACCCTTTATATCGATTTAGATAGAAAACTTGGCCTTCTCTCTATAACCTTGTCTGTTCATCTGTTCACATCTCCTCATCTGCTGTCTCTGCACTTTGTCCACACTTTTTCTCAATACATTTTTGTCCATCTTAATTTCCATGCATTTTCATCATTTCATCTTTGCGTGTCTTTAGATATTTTTGACTTTCACCATCTTCAGTAGGGCGGCATGGTGGCGCAGTGGTAGCGCTGCTGCCTTTCAGTAAGGAGACCTGGGTTCGCTTCCTGGGTCCTCCCTGCGTGGAGTTTGCATGTACTCCCCGTGTCTGCGTGGGTTTCCTCCGGATGCTCCGGTTTCCTCCCACAGTCCAAAGACATGCAGGTTAGGTGCATTGGCGATCCTAAATTGTCCCTAGTGTGTGTGTGTGTGCCCTGTGGTGGGCTGGCGCCCTGCCTGGGGATTTGTTCCTGCCTTGCACCCTGTGCTGGCTGGGATTGGCTCCAGCATACCCCGTGACCCTGTGTTAGGATAAAGCAGGTAGGGTAATGACTGACTGACAGGCTAACGTCTGCTCCGTCTCCTCTGCCCACATCCTATTCTGTTCAATTCAAGATATCACATTAGAAACACAGTTAACAAGAACTTAGCCATCCAATCCATTCATCTTTGAAACCCACTTTCACTTAGCTGGATCCTATCCCAGCAAGCATGGGGCTCAATAATTCCTGGGCAGGGCACCAGTCCATCACAGGGTGAAGACACACACACACACACACAGCCCTTCCCTCTCTAAGGCCAATTTAGCATCACCAATCCAATTAATGTGCATGCATTTGGAAGTGTAGGAGGAAACCATCAAACGTAACTTTGCAGGCAGTGCAGGAAGGCAATGTGGTGCAGTGGTTAAGGTTGTGAATCCACTACCTGAGGTTGGGAATTGAACCCTGTGAGACGTTAAGGGCTCAGATTCAATTACTGACATTGTGTGACCATGAACAAGTCACATTACCTGCCTGTGCTCCAACTGGAAAAAAAAGAATTGTAACCTCAAATGTTTTAGGTTGCCTTGGATGAAGGTGTCAGCCAAATAAATAAAAGTATACTTATATTTGTGAACATGATGCTCATAATAATCTCTTTGCTTATACCAGGAATCCTGTCCTTGTGCATCTCTAATAATTACTGTACTTGCTCTCCTTACGGTGGCGCAGTGGGTAGCGCTGCTGCCTTGCAGTTAGGAGACCTGGGTTCGCTTCCCAGAGGAGTTTACATGTTCTCCCCATGTCTGCCTGGGTTTCCTCCAGGTACTTCGGTTTCCTCTCACAGTCCAAAGACATGCAGGTTTAGGTGCATTGGCGATTCTAGATTGGTCCTAGTGTGTGCTTGGTGTGTGTGTGCCCTGCAGTGGGCTGGTGCCCCGCCCGGGGTTTGTTTCCTGCCTTGCACCCTGTGCTGGCTGGGATTGGCTCCAGCAGACCCCCGTGACCCTGTAGTTAGGATATAGCGGGTTGGATAATGGATGGATGGATGATCTCCTCATGTCTTTGCTCCTTCTTTCCATGCATCCATCCATTTCCTCACTTCACCTTGTCAGTTTTCTCTTGCTTTTGGTTCCTCTACCTGACCACGATTATGGCAGTTCATTTGTCCTTGGTGGCTGTATACTGTGCAGTGTTGCATTGTGCATGAAGCTTTGGCTTACCCATGTGCCACCTTGATTGGTCCATCTATCCATAGCTCAGTATGCTTTCTGTTATATCTGACATTCTGTTTCTCAGTACTTTAATTCATTGCAGACTATCTGGTTATAAAGCACTCTTTCTGCGCATTAGTGAAATTCCTGTCAAGTTATCCAGGCATCTTGATTATTCCATTGAGTGGCGGCCTATCTCTACATTTCTTTCTGTTACAAATGCCTCTTGTCTTTTTGACTTGTTTGTTCTCTGATTCCTGCTACTTGGCCTCTCTTTACCCATTTTTATTTCCTGCAGCCCCTGTCTGTCTGTTTCATTGTCTGCCAGTGTATCAGTTCATCTAAACTGAAAGCAGAGTTGCTCACTTTGAGTTGATTAATAAGGCCGACTAGGCATACAGAATTGCTTCCATACCTCTGTGTCAAGCTGAAAGCTGGTTTGGTTCAGCAGAAATTTGCCATTTTTCTCATCTGACTTCTTTTTTGTTTTGTATATATGTAGATGATTAACATTGCAGTTTAAATGGAGACTTAAGCACATTTATTTATTGAGCGAGGATTGTTTGTGGGGAATTCTGTGGAGATGGATGCTTTCCATATGTTGTAGAGTATCACTATAAACATCATTGCCACATTTTCAGGATAAATCTGAATCTGAGAACAAACAATAGAATAAAAAATTGAAGGCTGTGTGATTTATTCAGGACTCTGCCTTGGTGCCTTTTGTGACCATACTCACATAAAATTGTGTTTCCGTGTTGCTTGCTGTATGTCTCTCTTTCTCTGAAATGCATGCTGGCAAGCAGGAGCACCCACTGCGACATTTCTGATATCCGCTGCATACATTCCCACACCTCTGTTCTGCTAAAAAAAACACGTACAGTTGCAGTCAGATTAATAAAAGTGAATGAGGCAAAGGTTGCAAGTGTATTGAATGCTATCTCAAGAACTTTGCATTTACCATTTAGTGAGAAACACCTGTGTCGATCCAGGCCCCCCTCCCCGCTTTCCCTTCAAGTCTAGGGTGTCCGACTTCACCTTATGTATTTGCCAGCTAGTGCCATCATTCCCTCTGACTCCCTACTTTTTTTTTTTTTTTTTTGTCTGAGGGCATTGTAGCAGAGTCTGCTGACATCTGCAGATGTGCTTTGAGAGTGTGAAAAGGATCCCCTTGAGTTAAAAGACAAAAAAAACACACACACACCTCTCAGAAAGCACTGCACTGTTTCGTGTCTTGCCTTTTTAATTAATTCAAAAAAAACAGAATGGCATGCGTCATTTCCAAGTTTGGCCTAAGGGCATTGTGCAGGGTGTTTGCCAAACAGAACTTAAGCTGTGTGGCATCCAGTCGAGCCTGGCTGAGCTTGTTGACTTGGTAGCCCTTTTTGTTTTACCACTGAAGCACTGGAATCAAGTGCTTGGGGTCTCACTGCATTTGTACCTTGAGCTCACAGTAAGTTGATCAGTTCATTAAAGGAGATCCAGTGGCAGGACAACGTCACTATAATGTTGCAATAGGGTTCACAAAAAATTAAAGTAAAAAACCGGGACTGCGCTCCCCTTGACTTTCTTGTTTACTATGGGGATGGATATTAGAGGAGCAAACCGCAAGACAAATGATTATATTTTTATATTATGTACATTAAAGAACTATCAACAATGAGTCCAATCATATTAATAATATATTAATTGGCCGATGTTAAGAGTGGTGTTCCACAGGGGTCAGTGCTAGGGCCGTTGCTATTTTTAATACAGGGTGGTCCAGATTTAATTATGCAGATCCAAATCGTCTGGATGACTGATTTATGCAGGGACTATTCCAGTTCGGTGCAAAGACGATTCTTTATGTCGTCAGTTCGCACACTTCTCGATGGTCTGGGATTTTTCAGGTGATTTTCTGTGTAATAAACTTGTTAAATGGTGTGACTCAAACCACTTACACCTGAACACCAGCAAGACCAAGGAACCGGTGGTGGATTTTAGGAGGCCCAGGCCCCTCATGGACCCCGTGATCATTAGAGGTGACTGTGCAGAGGGTACAGACCTATAAATACCTGAGAGTGCAGCTGGATGACAAATTGGACTAGACAGCCAATACTGATGCTCTGTGTAAGAAAGGTCAGAGCCGGCTATACTTTCTTAGAAGGTTGGCATCCTTCAACATCTGCAGTAAGATGCTGCAGATGTTCTACTAGACGGTTGTGGCGAGTGCCCTCTTCTACGCGGTGGTGTGCTGGGGAGGCAGCATAAAGAAGAAGGACGTCTCATGCCTGGACAAACTTGTTAAGAAGGCAGGCTTTATTGTAGGAATAAAGCTGGACAGTTTAACATTTGTAGCAGAGCGACGGGCATTAAGGAAACTCCTGTCAATCATGAAGAATCCACTGCATCCACTGAACAGGATCATCTCCAGACAGAGGAGCAGCTTTAGTGACAGACTTTTGTCACTGTCCTGCTCCACTGACAGACTGAGGAGATCGTTCCTCCCCCACACTATGCGACTCTTCAATTCCACCCGGGGGAGTAAATGCTAACATTAGTCAAAGTTATTGTCTGCTTTTACATGCATTTTTATTACTCTTTAATTTAATATATATTTTTTTTGGTATCAGTATACTGCTGCTGGATTATTTGAATTTCCCCTTGGCATTAATAAAGCTATCTATCTATCTATCTATCTATCTATCTATCTATCTATCTATCTA
>JANRMT010062857.1:43335740-43346508 GCA_026402145.1 Polypterus bichir lapradei
TATCTATCTATCTATCTATCTATCTATCTATCTATCTATCTATCTATTAATGAAAATTGCATAATTAGATCTGGACCACCCCATATATATAAATGATTTAGATAGGAATATAAGTAACAAGCTGGTTAAGTTTGCAGATGATACCAAGGTAGGTGGATACAGGCTTGGGCAGATTTTTGCCAGATGAAATTTAATGTCAGTAAATGTAAAGTAAAAATGTGAGGTTTGAATACACAATGGGTGGTCGGAAAATCAAGAGTCCGTCTTAAGAGAAGGATTTTGGAGTCGTATTGGATTCTAAGCTATCGACTTCCCGACAGTGTTCAGAAGCCATTAAGAAGGCTAACAGAATGTGAGGTTATATAGCGCCTTGAAGTGTGCAGTACAAGTCACAGGAGGTTCTGCTCAAGCTTTATAACACACTGGTGAGGCCTCATCTGGAGTCCTGTGTGCAGTTTGGGTCTCCATAAAGACATAGCAGCACTAGAAAAGGTCCAGAGAAGAGCAACTAGGCTGACTCCAGGGCTACAGGGGATGAGTTATGATGAAAGATTAAAAGAGCTGAGCCTTTAAAGTTTAAGCAAAAAAATATTAAGAGGTGACATGACTGAAGTGTTTAAAATTGTGAAGTGAATTAGTCCAGTGGATCGAGACGGTGACTTTAAAATGAGTTCATCAAGAACACAGGGACACAATTGGTAACTTGTTAAGGGTAAATTTCGCACAAACATTAAGAAGTTTATCTTTACACAGAGAACGATAGACACTTGGAATAAGCGACCAAGCAGTGTGGTGGACAGTAAGATTTTAGGGACTTTCAAAACTCGACTTGATTTTTATTTGGAAGACATAAGTGGATAGGACTGGTGAGCTTTGTTGGGCTGAATGGCCTATTCTCGTCTGGAGTATTCTACTGTTCTAATGTTCTATATTGAACAGTTATTATAAAAGTAAAGTTGAATAAATTGGACTTTGCAGCTGCATAAATAGTTAGAAATAGTTCAAAAGTTGGTAGAAATCTATGTTTTGTACCTAATACTTGTATGCAAAATTTGGTTGACCTAAGTGAAAACGTACTCCAGTTGTTGTGTTTACATATAGACACACAGACATAATTCCAAAAAATGGTATTTGTGGACTCAGGGAGGTCTAAACATCAAGATTCTTCAAAATCTCAAAGTGGAATTTTTGGAGGATTCTAATACCTTCCCTATACGAGAAAGTCAGGGAGGTCTAAAACGTCGAGATTCAGCAAAATCTCGACATCAAATTTTTGGACGATTACGATACTTTCCCTGAACTTCGTATACGAGAAAGTAAAAAGGTAAATGACAATGAAAAAGTGACAGTTTTTCAAAGACTTTACATAGTGTAGAAAAGAAATAAGGACACATGAAATGTCACAATGTGTCAGAGTACCAAGAAGTCACCTTGTTTAATTTGCCAGCATTTGGTGTAAGCCAGCATTCTCATCACATGACTTCTAGTCAAGGAGGGCTGTCAAACTTGAGTACTGAGCTTGCTGAGCTCGTCGCATGAGGATGAGACTTTGCCATTACTCACTTTAATTATGTAATTTCATTTAGGGGGTTGCCACTCTTGGGCTTCTTTGAGTTGGTTGGCTTCAGATACTTTGTTGGGCCAAGTGGCTGTTTTTTTCAAGAACTTTAGTATGCTTCATAGCACATATGCTTTTGCATGTAAAAATAGAGAAAAAGTCCCCTTGTGCCCATGAATTTTGGAAGGCTCTAATATACTCCACTGTCACCATGATGCTGTTTTGGTTCTCCACAACTGGCAGTCTTTTTGCCCTGTGGTCTGAGTTGGGAAAAGTTGATTCTGTCGAGTATGTGTCTCATCTGTGTTCATTTGCCATAGAGTTTATCGGCCTTGTATTTACCAAACTGTCTATGGAGATCCAGGTTTAATAATAATAATAATAATAATCTATATATATAATTGACTAAGGCAAGACACCCATGGAAAGCACGCCGGGAGGGGTGTGGATTTACTAAGCTGCCGACAAGTAAGACACCTATGGCGCACGCAGGAAGGAGCCACGCCGGAGGTGAATCACCATATGCAGCGTGTAAAACGGTTTGCGAGGCGTATCCCATGGGATCCTTAAAACAATCCTTTACAACTGAGGTTTGAACACAATGAAGTAAGCAGTCTTTAAAAACCGAGTTTTCGGTTACGACGCACGACCGCGTGCACCATAGCAAACTGTTTTACACGCTACATACAGCAATTCGCATCCGTGACAAACATGCGTCTTCTTAGATGCTTCTGCAGGAACACGGAAAGTCTACGTGAGTCACAGGTGCATCTGGACTATGTAAAGACGACAACGACTCAAGTGACGAGTTGGAGGTGGGCACATGAGCGATGGCGGTCCGCCAGTTTTCAGTCACGGATGATTGTGTGTTGGTTTGTTCCGTGCATTGTTACAATGTTGCTTTTCTTGCTGATTTATTACATTACCGATTTTTTCAAATGTTAATTTTCTCCCTGTGCCTAGAAATCATTAAAAAACCGGCCTGATTATGCGGCGTATGGTACGCCTCGGGTTGGCTAGTACATTTTATTTATATAGCACCTTTCCCATGCTCAAGGCACTTACAGAATATAAGAAATAACGGCAGCATTGTACAAACCAAATGAATAAGTAAAGAAGTGAATTCAGAGAAAAAAAGCCTAACAGACAACATAATTGATGGTCTAACACACACACACAGGTTACCTGAGCATCTTGACATGGAGCTAAGCTGAGAGAAGGGTAATAAAGTCAAGCAGAGCTAAAAGCCTTCCTGAACAGATGATTTTTGAGCTAAAAGAATTCATGGAGTCAGCTGATCTGATTAATTTCGGTAGGTCATTCCAGAGTCTGGGCACTCGCTATACAGCTGAAGGCCCTGCTGTCACCCATGGAGTGTAGATTAGTGTGGGGCACAACAAGATGGCCAGAATCAGAGGACCTTAGTGGGTGCGCAGGCACATAGTGATGGAGAAGGTCACTGATGTAGTTTGGCGCAAGGTTATTTAAGGCTTTGTAGGTTATTAGTATAATTTTATATTTGATTCTGTAAGACACAGGGAGCCAGTGAAGACGGAGCAGGATGGGTGTGATTTGCTCGCTGCTGCTGGTTCGAGTGAGGACTCTTGCAGCCGAGTTTTGAATAAGCTGGAGCTGTGATCTAAGATTAGAAGGGGCACCTGCCAGTAGGGAATTACAGTAATCGATGCGGGATGTGATAAAAGCAGGGACAAGTTTCTCAGCGTTAGAAAAGGAGAGGAAGGAGCGAACACGGGATATGTTACGGATGTGAAAGTAAGAAAGTTTCTTAATGTGATTTGAGAGGGAGGAATCAAAAATGACACCGAGATTCTTTGCAGTAGAGGCAGGTCTGACGAGATCACCGCCAAGATGGACTGGGAAGGAGCTAATTTTTGTCTCCTGATCTGCTGAATGCACCTTTGGCCAGAGCATGTCAGGCTCAGTCAATTTGGTTATGCTGTGGGTTCATAGCTGTTGTAAGAACGCTAGGGGTCGCTGTCGCACCATTAAACCCAACAGACAGAATCGCAGACACAGGGTAAAGGCACTAAGAAGATATTTAATCTTTTTCTTCTTTAAATCCTGCTCCTCTAGCACCACAGACACCAATAAACACAATAAATCACTAAGCACAATAATACACAATATTCTTCACCTCCACACCTCCCAGCAAGCTCTGTCCTACTCCTCTCGACTCCGGCTCGCTTGCTGGGTTTCCATCAGTCCTTTAAATAGTCTTTGACCCGGAAGTGCTTCTGTCCTTCCGACCACATGACTGGCTGGCACTTCCGGGTCTAATGAAGAACTGAGATTTTCTTCAGCCTGGAAGTACTTCGGGGCTTCTGTCCTCGTGACTACCTCATACTTCCGGGATATAAGGAAAGAATACATCCCCAGGTCCTTCGACAGCTCCTCCTGGCGGCATCCACGGCGCCCAACAGGGCTGAGAAATCGAACTCCAAGTCCCAGGATGCCCTGCAGAAATCTGGAGCACCGCTACACTCCAGGTGAGCAGCCATCTAGCATTTTGGGGGAAGCAGTGTCAGCAAATAGCTGCCTTCCCCCATCCTTCCATTCCAGGGGCATCCTGGCCAGGTTGAGCTGCCGGCCGTCCATCACACCGTGTAACACTCCATTTTGTTTTAGTGGGCAGTAGAGATGGTAACTCTCTTAAACTCAGTGCAATCATTATGTTTTGGATGAAGATTGTTTGTCACATTGCTAAGTGCAGTTCTGTTGGATGGTCTACTACAGGGGATTCCAGCTCCAGTCCTGGTGGGCCACAGTGGCCGCAGGTTTTCATTCTAACCCTTTCCCTAATCAGTGAGCAGTTTCCACTGCTAATTAACTCCTTTTCCCTTCATTTTAATAGCCCTGTTTTAAGGATTCAGTCCTCTGAATTGATTTGTTTCTTCATTAAATGGCAGCCAAACAGAAATGAGACATGAAACGAGCCAACAGATGACCAGCTAAATGGTAACGCCAAACTCCAGCCAATTTCACTCCAACCAGTTTCTTAATGAGAAACTGATTCTTGCTGCTAATTAAAGCCGTTATTGAATATCAGGACTCGTTGCTGCTCTCATTCTGCCACAGCGGACTGTTGATTTTCTGTTTTTGCTAAGACCACCGTCAAGGTGTTTTGGTGACTTGAGCAGACCAACATGACCAAGACCTTCACATTTCTTCATTTTCAGATATTGTGTGATGGGCACAGGTGAGCTGTTCATGTTTTGCGTCTCATTATTGTTTGGCTGCTCATTAAGGAAAAATTAACAACTAAGGAGTCGGAGTCAATTACAACTAAGGCAAAAGTTAAGATTATCAGCAGCAAAAATGGCTCACTAATTCAGAAGTTGGTTAGAATGAAAACCTGCAGCCACTGCGGCCCACCAGGACTGGACTTGGACACCCCTGGTCTACTACTTTGTTGAAGAAGATGGCACAATTTTAAAGATGAGTTCTGCATTGTATCTCATAACAGGATTATTCCTGATGAATGTTAATGTTTAAGAGAAGTGATGTGTATATCATATTCTTGATTGTCACCATTTATTGTTGTTGGAGAAGGCTTTAAGAGGGCCCATTCCACGGAGACTACTTTAAGTACTGTTGTCAACACATTAGGGCTGGCAAGACCTACCAACATGTCAGCTGTGTTCATCCTTCTAGATCTCTCCTCTGCCTTTGAAACAGTTATCCATTCAATTCTCATTTTCATCCTTTCTGACCTCTGCATCACAGGGATTGCTGTTAGGTGTTTTGAGTCCTACATCTTAGGCAGATCCTACCATGTGTCCTGGTGAGTAGGTATGTTAGGGTATCCTAGGCAAGCACAATGGTTCCCCAGGGATCGTCTCTGGGTTGACTCCACTTCTCTCTCTCTATACACCTCTTCACTTGACCTGTGGTATACAGGGGGTCCATGCAGATAGTGCCATTCCAAATAAGCAAATATACACTCAGGCTTATGCAGGGCGTAGGCGTGTGTGCGGTAGTGTGTTGGATAGACCCCGGGATGTGAATTGGGGTCAACAGGCTGAGCGTGCCTTTACGTGCAGACACACGTGGTCCAGTCAGTTGCCTTATTTGTGCTTCGTGTAATCCGCACCAGCACACCCGCAATCCTTGAAAAGGGTTTAAAGAAGCTTGAGCAGGAAAAAGAGGAAGATCAGAACAAAAGAGATGGAGGGAACTGTGAATGGGCATCATTAGGGTTGTTGGAGACATTGTGATGGAGAGGAGGCAGAGTGGTTTAGGGATGATCGTTCCCTGCTGATAATTGTGGAGGGGCTGAGTATGATGGAGGTGCCTCTCCCATGGATCTCATAGACGCCGAGGTGGGTGTGGTGGCAGACATAAGATAATCCGGCTCAGAACAGTCCGGCAGATGCTTGAGAGACCTGTAGGGTGAGTCTAGGGAGATCAATTAGAGAAGATGGGCTTCAGAGGGAGATAGAAAGAAAGACTCTGATGACTGCAATGATTTATTCTTGTTTTTATCATTTGGATTATTTATTGATTGTCTTTTTAATTCACAGAAGAGCACATGTTTTTACAAGTTATTTTTTCATGTTATTTACTGACTGCATTACACTTTTTGCACTTTATTGTTGGACTGAATAAAAGCATTGGAGCACTGTGCGCCACCTATTGGCTGCGTGTGTCCTCATTTGCCCGGCTCATTCTTGGACATGTTATTGGCAGTTCTGAGTTCAAGTGCTGCCAAAGGACGTAGAGCCACCCTGGACTGTCACATTTTATCATCCATTCCTTTATCAGTGCTATCCCGGTGATAATCAGCTGCACCTCTTGTTCCTTCCAGAGGACCAAGTAGTATCGGCGAAGACATCTGCACGTCTCTCTTTGTTGTCGGCCACACATAAATTGTCTTATTCTATGTATGGTTTAATTCTGTTTTGTAAGCAGTTACAACTTGTTGTATTTGTATTTATTTGCTATTTTAAGGCAACTATTCCCAGTGAAGTGCCTCTCTATTATAAAATAAAATCTTTGGGAGGGAGACTAGGGAGATGAGACATGATCTTCTCGGAAGACAATTTGAAGTCCCGCGAGAGACACTTTAACTGGCTCCCAGCTCGTAAAACAACGACAAGCGACAAACAAAACACGCAGCTCGCCAGCAGCAGAAAGCCATCAGATGATCCGACCGCTTCTCCTTAGCATGCGTTCAGCCACCCTGTGAAACCCCCTCCCCCCCTTCACAACGTGAGCGGCAGAGACGCGAAGTGGAAGAAAGACAGCTGCTGTACAGGCTTTTAAATGATCGGGCAGCGCAACAAGCAGAAAAGGCAGCTCGAAAGCAGCAACAATCCAGCAGATGATCCAACCACTTCTCCTTAGCGTGTGTTCAGGCCCCCCTTCACAACGCGAGCGGCAGAGACATGAAGTGGCAAAAGGACAGCTGCTGTACAGGCTTTCAAATGATCGACAGGCAGCGCGACAGCAGCAGAAAGACAGCAGGTGATCCGACGGCATCTCCTTAGAATGCATTCAGCCGCCTCCCCTTCACAACTCGAGCTGGGGTATTCATCCTGCGAAAAAGAGATTTAACCACATAGTTTTTTTCAATGTCATGCGAGACAAGGCAGTGAGACATCATTTAAAACATGTCCACGGACATCTAACCTAGCATTTGTTGTTTTGCTTTTGGCAGACACACTTAATGTGCTCCCAGCTCTTAAAACAATGATAAGCGACAAGCAAAACACGTAGCTTACCAGAAACAGAAAGCCAGCAGATGATCCAACCGCTTCTCCTTAGCGTGCGTTCAGACACCCTAACCACCCCTTACCCCCTTCACAACGCGAGTGGTAGAGACACGAAGTGGCAAAAGGACAGCTGCTGTAAAAGGCTTTGAAATGATTGGGCAGTGAGACAAGCAGAACAGGCAGCTCGCCAGCAGCAGAAAGACAGCAGAGGATCTGACGGCATCTCTTTAGCTTGCGTTCAGCTGCACCCCCTTCACAAGACGTGCAGCGTTATACATCCTGCGAGAAAGAGATGTAACCATGCCCGGGGCCGGAAAATAAAGGACAAGTATTGTTTTTACAAAAGTTTTAAAGTAAAAGTGAAAATAATGCAAATGTAACAATTCCCATGAAAATAACAATCTCTTAAAATTGTATTTCCGGTAAACCTGAGCATCGACTCAGTTGATCGAGCTGCCCTGTGGGACATCCTGAGGATTTCCGGGATCCCCTCGAGGTTGCTGGATATCATGGTGGCCTCTGCACTGGTACTGTGACTGCTGTGCGGAGTGGAGGCAGAACCTCTGTGTTTTTCCCAGTTGATTCTGGGGTTCATCAGTGGTCTGTTCTGTTCCTACTCTGTTCAGTGCTTGTATGGACTGGGTATTGGGCAGGGTCATGGGGTCCAGCGGCGTTGGGACATCTGTTGATGAAGAAAGGTCCACGGATCTTGACTTTGCTTACGATGCTGTGATCTTCGCAGAGTCAATGGAGGCTCTGATCGGGGCGCTCGAGAGACTGAGTGAGGGGTCAGAGTGTCTGGGCTTGCGAGTATCCTGGATAAAAACTAAGAGCCAGGCCTTTAATGACCTCTTCGGCACAGCCATTAGCAGTGTGTCTGTCTGTGGAGAGAGTGCCGACCTCGTCGAGAGGTTTACTTACCTCAGCAGTGACATTTAAGTCTGTGGTGACTCTTCCTATGAAGTCAGTGGACGGATTGGGAGAGCATGGGGGGTCATGAGGTCACTGGAAAGGGGTTTGTGGCATTCCCCATATCTCTGCAAAAGGATGAAGATCCAAGTCTTTAGAGTCCTGGTGCTTCCTGTCTTGCTATATGGTTGCGAAACATGGACGCTATTCAGTGACCTGAGGTGAAGACTGGACTCCTTTGGTTCTGTCTTTTCAGAGAATCCTTGGGTACCGTTGGTTTGACTTTGTGTCAAATGAGTGGTTGTTCATGGAGTCCCGAATGAGGCACATTACCTGCATTGTGAGGGAGCGTCAGTTACGGCACTATGGCCATGTGGCGCGTTTCCCCGAGGGTGATCCGGCTCGTAAGATCCTCATTGTTGGGGACCCGAGTGGCTGGACCAGGCCAAGGGGTCACCCACGTAACACCTGGCCGTGGCAGATAGAGGGTCATTTCCGGAGGGTGGGACTGGACCGCATGTCTGCCTGGGGGGGGTTGCATACCAGGATCCTGAGTTGTTTCGTTGTGTAGTGGGTGCGGCAACGTGATGTGCCGGTGCATGCTCCCCAACTTGACTTGACTTTCAGCACCATCCATAAACCTCCATCAGACAAGATCAATGTCATTGTTTGCCATCAGTCTTTTTATTTGTTAGTTATCTGGGTAACATAAACAGCCTACCAGCACAGCCATATTAGTTTAGTTCTGAGTTCATGCTCTAGGAATGGTGTCATCTGCGGGCTTCAACAGTTAAACAGATTGGTCACTGGAGGTTCAGCTGTTGGCACATTGGGAGAAAAGAAGTGGAGATGGAACATACCTCTAGGATGAATAATGGTCACTTTTAGGAAACCCAGATGATTTCTGCCCAGCTGCATTGCTCAGCATCTGTTTCTCTGAAATTGAATTGTTTAAGGTCTAATGCAAGTTATTGTGGTGGAATGCTGCTGTAACTGTGTTAAATGACATGAAATCCACACAGAGAACTGTTTTGTAAGTGCGAGGGGAGTCTAAATACTGCAGGATGTTGTTTTGAAACATATTTTCTATGTCTTCTATTTACCACTTGGCATGGTTACCAAACTGAAGGGGGCAAAGTAGATAATTAGCAGCAGACCTGAGGTACTTAAACTCTGATGATCGCATTATTTCATTATTGTGAATGTAAATACCACTTTTCTGTAATCATTAAGGCAGTACCTTTTGTGCTAATTGAAGACTGGAGAAACTGCAAATACCTTAAAACTGACAGGAGTGCTCCATTGCGTCAAGGACTAATTAAAGCTGTCCTTAAACACAGGTGCTAGATTGTTAGCAGTCTTGGGTGGGGGCTGAATTGAATTTAGTCTTATTAAGTTTGACTTGATTGTATGGAATGTTACTTGCTTGTTAATAAAATCAATTAAAAAACACACAAAAAAAAAAAAAAGATTTGTCAGCAGTCTTTTAGAATGGACACTGCCTTGTGGCACTTCTGTCTCCGGAATAAGACAAAAGTAGCTGAATGACAGAAATGGTTTGAAGGAGGAGCAGTGGAAGTGAAAGTGGAAGAGGGTCAGGGGGTGCATGACTGTAAATGTAGCCCTGTGGTATGCTGGAGTGCCTATCAAAATTGCACTGGAATTTGTTCAGCGGGTTAGGAAGTGAAGAATCAAGCATGTTAGGCAGAGCACATATGAATTTGTTAACATTTTACAAACTTTCACAGTTCGATATCCAGCCGTTGGTGTGAGAAAGCCACGTTGAAAAGGGGAGCTGATCCCCAAGTTTGTCATTATTATAATTATAAGGTTTTAGCTCAGGGTCCGGTTTCTTTTCTACCAGGGCAGACACTTCAGTTAGTAAGTAATAAATGTTATTGGCTTTATCTGCTGTATTTTTACAGTGTTATTTGCTAAGCCTCATGTTTCTTGACATTGATTTTGTGATAATCCATATCAACCTTAAAAAGTAAAGAAAGGTTCTGTTCCTGATTTTATTTATACAATCCATTTTTACTTTCTGCATATCAGTTTTGTTTTTTTATCAGTCTCAAAGTTATTTGTTTTTTACCGTTTTACTTCCTTTGGTCACTTTTGGCCAGTGAATGTTGTTATACTTTATATTTATTATATTTACGTAAACTGCAAAATATGAAATCTAAGTTGCTGTTATGCTTATGTATTTTACATTTTTTGAGACTTGAAACTGAAGGTGTGCTATTGAGTACGTTTTTAGTTGTTATTGCAGGTAAACAAAAACTACATCTCATTTACAAGATTGTTTTTAAACATGTTGTGTATTTTTTGTATGCTTCTCTATTTTTCTTTCAGTTTTTCTTTCTCTACATCTTTTTAACATATGGCAGTTCTTGGGCTTACAAAATTCTCAGCAGTGTGAACAGAAGTGTTAAGGAGTTGAAACACTTTATAGTGCACCTTTTCTGCCTTTATATACATATATAACTTGTGTGTTTATTTATGTAGGTGGGTTAGGACCAACAAGTTTCATGAAAATCGCTCTAGCCATTCGGAAGTGATGCAGGAACAT
>JANRMT010062857.1:43346908-43422870 GCA_026402145.1 Polypterus bichir lapradei
ATGTTCCTGCATCACTTCCGAATGGCTAGAGCGATTTTCATGAAACTCGTTGGTCGTAACCCACCCCTTTCTGGGTAGGGTGGGGGGTGATCTTATGGTCTTGTATAAATGTTATCATCCAGTTGACACTCGGAACGAACACCAGAGGGGCAAACTGGAGGCGACTGCCAGCATTCCCCTGTTGCTTTTGAAATTAAATGGAGTTCTACGCATGGAAGTGTGTGTGCGTGTGTGTGTGTGTCTGTCTGGAACGGAAGTGAGACATAGAGTCGGGGTGAGGGCTCCAGCTTCGAGGACACACAAGCGAGGCCAGTACACCGGCAAAACGACAGTCGCTTAGCTGCTAATGCACAAACGATGCGAGCACTTCAGCAACATGAATCCTTCTAGCAGAGAGATGCCCACAGTAGTTCTGACGATTTAAATACTTTCTAGTGTCAGGGATGCCAGAGGCAACGACCCGGCCGGGACGCCTTGAGGGACCGGAGGAGGGTCTACGTACACCCTGGATCACGTGGGGGCTGCCATCCTGGTTGCTTTGGGGGCCACGGGCACAGAGCTTTGAAGCTCCACCCTGTAGGGGCCTGTGGTTGCCGCCAGGGGGCGTTCCCGTGCCTTGGGAGCCCTGGACCTCAGCACTTCCGCCACACCAGGAAGTGTTGGGGGGAAGAAGAGCAGGGACACCCGGAGTGCTTCCGGGGATGCAGCCGGCACTTCCGCCACACAGGGGCGTGTCGGCGGATGATTTCCGGAACCCACCTGGAGCACATCCGGGTGATTATAAAAGGGGCCGCCTCCCTTCATTCGGGGCGAGAGTTGGGAGTGGAGTGGACTGAGCTAGAGAAGAGAGAAGGAGGCGGTCTGAAGAGGCATTGTGTGGCCAGGACTTTTGGGGTATTGTGGTACACTTTTGTATATATGACTGTAAATAAACGTGTTGTGGGTGAAATGAACGTGTCTGCCTGTCTGTGTCTGGGCCAGTCTCCACACTAGGATCCCATGCTTTTAACAGTACGGGCTTATACAGTTAGTATATACCAGGTGACTGCCAGCATTCTTTATTTTTGAGCAGCACCACGCCCCTGTTGCTTTTCAAATTAATTGGAGTTGGCCGGTTCCGACCGTCAACTGGATGATAACATACATACGAGATCAAAAGACAAGGACATTAGTGAGTCTTTGTTTCTTAATTTATTTATTTTTTTAATATTGTGTTTTTTTAATTATGTTTTTCTCAAAGAATTAAAAAAACCACAAGGGCGAACTCGGAGGTGACTGGCAGCATTCTTTATATTTGAGCACCACTGCGCCCCTGTTGCTCTTTAAATTAAATAGAGTTGGCCAGTTCCAAGTGTCAACTGGATGATAACATACATACAACACCGCTAGACAAGCACATTAGTGAGTCTTTATCCATCCGTCTATTATCCAACCTGCTATATCCTAACTACAGGGTCACGGGGGGTCTGCTGGAGCCATTCCCAGCCAACACAGGGTGCAAGGCAGGAAACAAACCCCGGGCAGGGCACCAGCCCACTGCAGAAAACCCACACAGACATGGGGAGAACATGTAAACTCCACGCAGGGAGGACCCGGGAAGTGAACCCAGGTAAATTGTTCCCCCCTTTTAATATCTGCGGCAATAAAACATCACTAAGGGGGTGGTTAAACCTCAGGAACAGGGTAGGGTTACTCAGTGGAGCAGTCAAATTAGGTGGGAGCTCTGTCCGGCGGCCTGCTCTTTTTCTAATGTGAAGTCCCCTTCTGGGATCTTCTCAGTCTTAGAGTCATCAGACCAAAAAGGGATGGAGTCGGTTGCCCTCATTGGTCATCTTCCCCAAGGTTGGGACGGAGAAAGAGATAATATCATCAGTGACAACACCCCCTCATGTCCCAGAGTGGTTGTGCTTACCTCTAACAAGCCGGGAAGGTGACCCCCTTATGCACATGCTTGTATCTATCTGTCTATCTATCTGTATATTTATATGTGTGTATATACAGATGCAGTTAGGTCCATAAATATTTGGACAGAGACAACTTATTTCTAATTTTGCTTCTGTACATTACCACAATGAATTTTAAATGAAACAACTCAGATGCAGTTGAAGTGCAGACTTTCAGCTTTAATTCAGTGGGGTGAACAAAACGATTGCATAAAAATGTGAGGCAACTAAAGCATTTTTTTAACACAATCCCTTCATTTCAGGGGCTCACAAGTAATTGGACAATTGACTCAAAGGCTATTTCATGGCCATGTGTGTTCAAGTCCATCGTTATGTCATTATCAATTAAGCAGATAAAAGGCCTGGAGTTGATTTGAGGTGTGGTGCTTGCATGTGGAAGATTTTGCTGTGAACAGACAACATGCGGTCAAAGGAGCTCTCCATGCAGGTGAAAGAAGCCATCCTTAAGCTGCGAAAACAAAAAAAACCCATCCGAGAAATTGCTACAATATTATGAGTGGCAAAATCTACAGTTTGGTACATCCTGAGAAAGAAAGCAAGCACTGGTGAACTCAGCAACGCAAAAAGACCTGGACGTCCACGGAAGACAACAGTGGTGGATGATCGCAGAATCATTTCCATCGTGAAGAGAAACCCCTTCACAACAGCCAACCAAGTGAACAACACTCTCCAGGGCTTGGTTGGCGTATCGATATCCAAGTCTACCATAAAGAGAAGACTGCATGAAAGTAAATACAGAGGGTGCACTGCAAGGTGCAAGCCACTCATAAGCCTCAAGAATAGAAAATCTAGATTGGACTTTGCTAAAGAACATCTAAAAAAGCCAGCACAGTTCTGGAAAAACATTCTTTGGACAGATGAAACCAAGATCAACCTCTACCAGAATGACGGCAAGAAAAAAGTATGGAGAAGGCGTGGAACAGCTCATTATCCAAAGCATAGCACATCATCTGTAAAACACGGTGGAGTCAGGCAGTGTGATGGCTTGGGTGTGCATGGCTGCCAGTGGCACTGGGACACTAGTGTTTATTGATGATGTGACACAGGACAGAAGCAGCCGAATGAATTCTGAGGTGTTCAGAGACGTACTGTCTGCTCAAATCCAGCTAAATGACGTCAAATTGATTGGGCGGCGTTTCATGATACAGATGGACAATGACCCAAAACACACAGCCAAAGCAAACCAGGAGTTTATTAAAGCAAAGAAGTGGAAAATTCTTGAATGGCCAAGTCAGATCTGATCTTAACCCAACTGAGCAGGCATTTCACTTGTTGAAGACTAAACTTCAGACAGAAAGGCCCACAAACAAACAGCAACTGAAAGTAAAGCCGCTGCGGTAAAGGCCTGGCAGAGCATTAAAAAGGAGGAAACCCAGCATCTGGTGATGTCCACGAGTTCAAGACTTCAGGCTGGCATTGCCAGCAAAAGGTTTTCAACCAAGTATTAGAAATGAACATTTTATTTCCAGTTATTTAATTTGTCCAATTACTTTTGAGCCCCTGAAATGAAGGGATTGTGTTAAAAAAAAATACTTTAGTTGCCTCACATTTTTATGCAATCTTTTTGTTCAACCCACTGAATTAAATCTAAAAGTCTGCACTTCAACTGCATCTGAGTTGTTTCATTTAAAATTCATTGTGGTAATGTACTGAACAAAAATTAGAAAAATGTCTCTGTTCAAATATTTATGGACCTAACTGTATATTTTGCATATAACAGAGGCAGAATTAATATCGATTGCAAAGTCAAAATTTTTGTACTGATCCAACACTAAAATATATATATATATATATATATATATATATATATATATATATATATACAGTACAGGCCAAATGTTTGGACACACCTCCTCATTCAATGTGTTTTCTTTATTTTCATGACTGAAGGCATTAAAACTATGAATGAACACATGTGGAGTTATGTACTTAACAAAAAAAGGTGAAATAACTGAAAACATGTTTTATATTCTAGTTTCTTCAAAATACCCACCCTTTGCTCTGATTACTGCTTGGCACACTCTTGGCATTCTCTCGATGAGCTTCAACAGGTAGTCACCTGAAATGGTTTTCACTTCACAGGTGTGCCTTATCAGGGTTATTTAGTGGAATTTCTTGCTTTATCAATGGGGTTGGGACCAGCAGTTGTGTTGTGCAGAAGTCAGGTTAGTTGGACGATCATTTATTTTTCAACGGGACAATGACCCCAAACACACCTCCAGGCTGTGTAAGGGCTATTTGACCAAGAAGGAGAGTGATGGAGTGCTGTAAATTGTCATGAAAATAAAGAAAACACATTGAATGAGGAGGTGTGTCCAAACTTTTGGCCTGTACTGTATGTGTGTGTGTGTGTGTATATATATATATATATATATATATATATACACATACACACATACTAGGGGGCTGTACCCCCTACTCGCTTCGCTCGCCCACCCCAAAACCCCCACCCCCAGGGGCGCGCTTCTCGCTAGCTCGTGGGATGTTAACGTGTCTCTGAGAAATTGTTTGTAAGTAGGGTGTGATGTGCAAGATGATCACGTCTCCACCAAAATTTTTTATATAGTAGATAGATATATATATATATCTACTCTCTATATATAAAATCCCAAGCCTAAAAGTGCAACAATTTTATGTTACGTTTTTATGTCTCGTTTTTTGTCATGCTTTAAACCTGGCTTATTTTAAAACCTACTGTACATATATATGTTTGGTATCATTCTTTTCAGAATTTATCAAACTTTAATGTGATTTTGTTAGATTTTCAGATTCTCATTTTTAAATTATTAACTATAATATATCATGAACTCGCGTCTCGCGAGACGAGACTTTGTGCCAAAAGATTTAACCACACCCGGGGCTGGAAATAAAAGACAAAGAGTAGGAGAGCTGCTGTACAGGCTTTTAAATGTACTAAGTATGTTTTAAAAGTACTTCACTGTGGATATC
Organism: Polypterus bichir lapradei; assembly: GCA_026402145.1. Taxonomy (NCBI): domain Eukaryota; kingdom Metazoa; phylum Chordata; class Cladistia; order Polypteriformes; family Polypteridae; genus Polypterus; species Polypterus bichir. Next base: position 43,351,822 of record JANRMT010062857.1, read on the forward strand.
CGGACCCCAACCCCTGTCGCCAATCATCAGGATGATTGTGTTCAATTCACACTCACTTTGAATCAGTTGTTTTGAGAATTGCTTGCCATCGTTAGGCAGGATGGTTTGGAGTGTCCAACGTCATTACCAGGTTGGTATAAAAGGTCAGCGTTAAGCACTTTCTTGTTCATCCAAGTTTTTTTCTGGATTTAACTTAAGTTTCTACTGTCATTTTTATTCATTATTATTATTATTATTTTTACATTTTATTAATTTTATTAAAATCAGATACATTCCATACCTGCAAATCAAGTTTAACAAAGCTAGGTTCAAAACAAATCGATCCCCACCCAATGAAATCTTTTCTGTCTTTTTTGTTTTTCGGCTTAGGTTTTGGCTCAGTTTCATGCATATTCTGTTTTTTGACTATCTTGCTATATTCCCTGAATTCGAATTTGGCCTTATGCACAGAGCTTGTTTTCTCGATTCTCGATTTAAACTTAGCTGGTTTAAATACATAAGAACATACATAAGAAAATACATAAGATTTGGAGAAAATCTTTTTAATAACCCTTCAGCATTTTGGACTCTTAGGCTCACAAGGTCATTGAATATAATTTAAATAAGCAAGTATTGTCCCAAAAGTATGCAACTGGCCTAAAGTTAGTCTTGAGTGAGTGCCATAAGATTACCAATATAACAAAGGTGCTTTATACAGACTTTTGTCTAACTGGTTAAAGTATGCAGACAGTTCACTAGTAAGCAGTCTCTGACCTTGAATCTCAGCACTATGAATATATTCCATTAATCATGTTTAGATCATCCTTCTTTACCTTTTAAGTAACTGTGCCTGCCTAAAGATTTGCATGTTAAAAGCTGTATGCTAAAGATGCTCTTGTATATTCATGCATATAAAAGCTTTGTCTTCACAAAGATTTGTCAGCGTATCTTATGGTAAGCTCCTGAGATATCTCTCTATTATTAAAAAAAAAAAAATCTTGGAAGGAGACCAGACGTGATTTTCTTGGAGAGACACTTACACGTCCAGCAAGACAAGTCCATGCCCAGGGCCAGAAATAAAAGACAAAGAGTAGATGATATAGTAGAAAGTCGTAAGGAACTCAAAAACGTTGGTGCGGTACACATGCAGAGCAGGTTAGAGATAATGGAAGTACGAAATTTCGAAAGCCTCAAAAAAAGGATAGTAAAGATCGCATTAGCGTAAACAAACAGAAATTATTACTTGGTAAATTAATGGAACAGCAAAAAGAGATTGAATATATTGTTCAGATTTAAACTTTAATTCTGAGACTTGTAGATTGTCCAATTCGTGTTCCCATCAGGGGAAAAAAAGTAGTGTTTCTTCCCAATGAAGAGGCGTATCTGCGAGAATTAAAAGATTCCAAAAATGTTGGTGCGATACCCATGCAGAGCAGGTTAGAGAAAATGGAAGTACGAAAATTCGAAAGTCTCAAAAACAAAGATAGTAAAGATTGCATTAGCACAAACAAACGGAAATTATTATCGGTGAAATAACGGAACAGTGAAAAGAGATCGAATATATATCGAATATTAAACTCTAAGTCGGAGATTTGTAGATCATCTAATTCACGTTGCCAGCGAGAATTAAAAGATTCCAAAAACTTTGGCATGGTATGAAGTCCCGTGAGAAGGAGACTTTTAACATGAGATTCTTTCAAGTCACGCCCTACTTACAACTATTTTCAAACAAGACCATGGTCATCTAACCTCAGTTGTGTGAATGCTTTTGGCAGGCACACTTCTGCGCTCTCAGCTCTTATAAATTTAATTTTATACATTCTAAATGACACGTCGACTAAGCGAAGAAGAAAGAAAATGGACAAATATTCGAAAAAGTAATTTTATTTATTAGAGAGAAAGAAACGATATTCACTCACAGGCAGTTATACGTTGTGTTGTCACGATGAAAGTCCAAACACTGAATCAAAATTCAATGCGATCTTAAAGAAAAGTTAATTCCAAATATTGTTTTAATTTAAGTTTTAAAGTAAACGTGAATTAATGCATAGGTAGCAGTTCCCATGAAAATAACAATCTCTTAAAATTGTATATCCGGTTAACCAAACCCGGGGGTGGGCGAGCGAAGCGAGCAGGGGCCGGAGCCCCCTCGTCTTTGTTAAATACATTTTTTATATACTTCAAGAAGTCCTGGGTTCTTCGGTATTCTATTGAGGAAGAGAAGTGTGGATCAAAAAGAAGGATCAGGGATTAATAATTTTTCCCTAACAACTTTTCTTTTTCCTTTCCTACTAATTGCAGTAATCCATCCATCTAGTTTCTAAGTCTGCTTTATCCTGGGCAGGGTTTCAGAGAAGCTGGGACCTTTCCCAGTAAGTGTAGGGTACAAAGAAGTTGGATATAAATACTCAGAGTTCTCATTGTTTTTACTGATAACCTATTTCAATTCCTGTAAAAGTGTGTTTTGCACAGATGATCAACAAAAGTGAAAGTCAGTCACTAGGAAAGGCAGGAATTAATCTGCGGCACAAATGTTTTACTCACTGGCAACTGTGTGTAACATGTTCAAGACTAAGCTGCTCCAGTGAACTATAGTAAGAGTATTATCTCCTAATTAAAAAAAACTACATATATTGTACACAAAAGTAAACCTTTGAGGGACTCCTCTCCTCCACCAGACTATAAAGGCAGAAGGTGGTCCCTTAGTAGTTACTTCATGGTGGCCCCGCCTCTTGGGGTTCCACTCGTTGAACACTATGGATTATAGCTTAAAAGCCCATATTGTATTTACAATATATGATATTTACATCAAGCAATATTAACAACAATTATATCCATCCGTCCATTTTCCAACCCGCTGAATCCGAACACACGGTCACCGGGGTCTGCTGGAGCCAGTCCCAGCCAACACAGGGCACAAGGCAGGAAACAATCCCAGGCAGGGTGCCAACCCACCGCAGGACACACACAAACACACCCACCCACCAAGCACACACTAGGGCCAATTTAGAATCGCCAGTCCACCTAACCTGCATGTCTTTGGACTGTGGGAGGAAACCGGAGCGCCCGGAGGAAACCCACGCAGACACGGGGAGAACATGCAAACTCCATGCAGGGAGGACCCGGGAAGTGAACCCGGGTCTCCTAACTGCGAGGCAGCAGCGCTACCACTGTGCCACCGTGCCACCCACAACAAATATATAAAAAAACAATTCAACATTAACAGAATACAGGGGGTCCTCGGGTTACAACGTTTCGACATACAACCTTTCGAGTTTACAACACTCACTCCCATAAAAAATTGAGACATGAGAAGAAATAAAGGTAAGCATTTTTTTACACTCATTCTTTCTGTTACTACAGTATAGTGTACAGTACAGTATATTTATGTCCTTTTCTTTTTCCTCAGGCTTAGTTTTTGTGTTTTTATGTTCTAGATTATGATTTTGCAAATGTGTTAAGATAGGTAAGTGACTTAGGCTAGAGCGTTTCGACTTACACCAAAATTCGGGTTACATCACTGTTGTAGGAACGGAACTGTGTCGTAACCCGAGGACCCCCTGTATAACCATAAGCCAGAGAGGAAATCCTGGGTGTAATATAACAGCCAGTGGTTGAAGAATGCCCTTCCTTGTGAGAATTCTTCAGTAAATCTTAAAGATTGGCTTTTGGGCAGTTTTATAATAATACTTGCATTCTAGTGTACAAGTAGCTGATAACAAAAGTATTTTCCATGACCTCTTTGTCTACAGCCCTTGCCAACCTTGATGTGTCCAGTAGGATATCTGAAATTGGCAGGGCTTTACTTGCTTTTAAATCTGCTTGTAATCTCCTTAACGGCATGTCCTGCTAGTCAGGCGCAGGTGTTTTCAAGGTGAGCCCAGCTTTCCCAAGTGCAGAACTTGGCAGGTGCATCCCACGGTTTTCGCTGGTACGTAACATCATTCTCTCTCTTTTTCTCTTGCTTCATTCTTTTATTTATTTGTTTAATTCTTTCTTTACCTGTAGCAATTTGAAGTTCTGTCTGTGTGAGTATCCACAGTGTCTCCGTCTGTGGTCTGGTGTAGTGTATCCTAGAAGCTGCTTGCCAAACACTCCCAACTGGAGTTTCTGGTTTGTCTGCCATATTTTTTTCTGAAATGGAAACTTTTAGAGAGACAGAATAGATTCACGGACTATGGATTTGGCAGTTGTTTACACAGAAATGAAGACTGTGTTACAAAAAAGCACCTATAATTCAACTAGACCTGCCAAAAATCAGATTGGCAACAAAAAAAAAAAATCATGTTAAAAAAGCGAAGTGTGATTTGAAAAAACATTAAAAGCTTTGAAGTATAATATTTCAAATTCTAAAAAAAACAAATAGTCATATTTCAAACTGTAGCCACAAAGAGCAGGCTATCTATACTTTGACGTATCTGCTGTACATTGCGAGTGGTATTTTAGTGCTGCTCCTCACAAATCCAGCATCCTGTGTTAACATCTAAAGCCATTTTGCTGTCTTGTTTGCTGGGGTTCCTCCACCCTGGTTCTTGTTTAAAGATTTTCTTTTTGTCTTCTTTTTGTTCATTATCTTTCATTGTTTTCTATTTGTTATAATGTTATTCTATTTACCAGAAGTTTTGTATTTCATGCCAGTGAAATTTTGCAATGCTTGATATCTATTCAAATTAAAGGCAAAAAAGTATGAAATGGGATATACAAAATCCCATTCAACACATTTTTATTAAAAGTACCTACCGGTACATAATTTAAGTGAATAATATTTTACCCTTTTCTGTTATTGAATAAAATATATCAATATTAATAGTAACAACATCTTTAAAATAACTGGTATACCCATCAGGTAGTTAGCCAACTATCATTTAAGTAAATTAGTATTGGCATTCATAAATATCAAAATACAGTGCAGGGCTTGAGTTTTAAGTTGTGATGGAATTGGGGGGTTCTCCGGTGTAACAACAAGTGGGGGACATGTTATAAACTTGTGGGGGGGGGGGGGGGATTATAGCATAGGGTTTATAAAGAATGGTATCATCATAGACGACCTGATTTATCTTAGCATGTGCACATTTTAGATTTATTCTGTGACATTTTCTGTCTTGTAACCGAAAAATTAGATTTTTTTTTTATTTACTTTGCTAACCCACAGGGGTAGATTGTCTTTTTGCATGACCTTTGGGCATCAGAATGCAGGGTCAGCCATTGTATGGCGCCCATGGAGCAATTTTCATGTTAAGGGCCAGTTTAGTAAGATCCCATTTGGTAGTAACAGGATTTGAACCGGCACCCTTCCAGATAGTGGCACAGAACCTAAACCACAGAGCCACGTTGTTTAAAATACTTCTTAAAATCAATGCAAAAAATTAAAATGGAAATATTTTTACATCTGTACTATTGAATTAGCAAATTTCAAGGTAATTCAACATATTTTTTCATTTAAACAAACCGTTTTTCTAACAACATGCTTTTAAAATGATTTGCCAGAAAATCACTTTGTTAGGTTTGTAACATTATCTATTGTAAGAATAATGTTCAAGTCATTAGCTATTTTAAAATAAACATACTAAAGAGTTGTATTTAACGAATGAGTCAAATTACCGTATTTACGCGTGTACCACGCGCAGATTTTTCCCCGAAAATTAGCATTAGAAAATCAGGTGCGCGTCATACAAAAGGAAATGTAATTCTGTAATGTTTACTTCTTCTGCTTGGGCTTGCTTGCTCGCTCGCTCTCTCTCTTGCTCACTTGCTCGTGCACTCGTGCTCTCTCTCACTTGCTCGCTTGCTTACGCTCTCCCTCTGTCTTGCTTGCACTCTCTCTCTCTTGCTCACTTGCGCTCTCGCTCGCTCTCTCTCGCTCTCGCTCTCTCTCGCTCTCGCGTTCTCTCGCTCACTTTCTCGCTTGCTTTCTCGTGCTCTCTCTCGCTCGCTTGCTTGTGCTCTCTCTCGCTCGCTTGCTCGCGCTCTCTTTCTCGCTTGCTTCTCGCGCTCTCTCTCTCTCTCGCTTGCTTGCTTGCGCACTCGCGCTCTCTCTCTCTCGCTTGCTTGCTCGTGCTCTCTCTCGATCGCACTCTCTCTCTCTAAACGCTTCCTATACAATCACAATGCACATCGTACACGGGGCAAAGCGATTTTCGCGATTTTCTTTGTAAAAATTAGGGTGTGCGTCTTACACAAGGGTGCGTGGTACACGAGTAAATACGGTAAATCAAATTTTAAATGTCACATGCTCCTGATGCTTTAGTTGTCCAAATCTGCCCCTCATGTCTAAAATTTATGACTTCATTTGTGAAATCAGACTTGTCAGTTTTACATTTCTCCATTATTTCAGAACTCTTGTGTGATATTCATTTTTGTGCTGTTGTTAGAGTATCTTAAATGAATGATCAGGTGTTGTTGTTGCTTATGCCTTTGTACAAATCCAGAGTTAGAACATTAATTGGATTTGTGTTAGCAGTTTTCCGTTAATCTCAACCCTTCAGATATATGACATGTGCATTCACAATGTTCGTCACATTTTAGGGGTTATTTATCATTTAATACTCGTAAACATTAGTTTGCCTTCAACAACCAAACAAATGATACACATTTGGTGTTTGCAGAGTCGTAGTCAGCAATGAAGTATGCTGTTCTGCCTGTCTCAGCGATGATGCGTTTCTGTAAACAAAGTACATGTTGTATTAATTGGAAGATGTGCTTTGTGCTTCAAAGTATTCAAACACTAAATTAATTTTATATTGTCATTAATAAATGGAGCAGCTCATTTCATTGGCAATGTCAAATAGCCATCTCGACTTTAAGTTGCTACAGCAGTTGTTAGCAGCACTGCCAAGAGTGCAGGTTCCTCGCATATCCCAAGTCCTATCTATGCAATTGTGCATTTGTGACACTACAAGTTAAATGATTACAAAGCACATCTAATCAGTCACATCATTGTGTAATAACTTAACATTAGAATAATCTAGACATGAACAGGCCTTTCAGCCCAACAAAGCTCACCAGTCCTATCCACTTATTTCTTCTCAAATGACATCAAGTCAAGTTTTGAAAGTCCCTGAAGTCCTACTGTCCACCACACTACTCGTCACTTATTCCATGTGTCTTTGGTTCTCTGTGTACAGAAAAACTTCCTAATGTTTGTGTGGAATTTACCGTTAACAAGTTTCCAACTGTGTCCCCGTGTTCTTGATGACCTCATTTTAAAGTCACCATCTCGATCCACTGGACTAATTCACTTCGTAATTTTAAACACTTCAATCATGTCACCTCTCAATCTTCTTTTGCTTAAACTGTAAAGGCTCAGCTCTTTTAATGTTTCCTCATAACTCATCCCCTGTAGCCCTGAATCAGCCTAGTTGCTCTTCTCTGGACCTTTGCTAGTGCTGTTATGTCCCTTATGTAGCCTGGAGACCAAAACTGCACACAGGACTCCAGATGAGGCCTCATCAGTGTGTTACCTCCTGAGACTTGTACTCCACACATCAAGGTGCTATATAAGCTGACCTTCTGTTAGCCTTCTTAATGGCTTCTGAACACTGTCAGGCAGTTGATAGTGTCGAGTCCGCTGCAACTCCTAAATTCTTTTCATAAGGTGTACCTTTGATTTTCAGACCTCCCATTCAAACCTCACATTTTTACTTTCTACATGAAATGCGTTACATTTACTTACATTAAATTTCATCTGCCACAAATCTGGGGTGCAGGAATGTATTTCTGAGCTGCATCAATAATTGAGTAAAAGTGGCAATAACGAAAGTGTTTTGGATTCTTTTCATCAATAAAGACAATTCTCACAAACACACTCTGAAATTTACCTTTGAAACGCTTGTACAGTCATGACTTCTGTTTTTCTTTGTGACGTTTTGATGCATTGCTGTATCATCACCACCATAAACCATTTTATATGTAGTTTTTACTTACTGTATGTTTTTCTCACACATTTTTGTGCGTTCCAAGGTAATTCATCTTGTATTTGCAGTCACTCAGGAGTTCAGTACTTACTTTCATTTGGCACCACTAAACTTTCTGTACCAAAGCAATTACTGTCTGTTTTTCAAAAGTCTGGTATTGACTCGCCATTAAAGTAGCAGTCTTGTGACATCCCCAGTTCTGTTAATTTATTGTTTAATTATCTGTTATCTGTTACGTTTATTCTTTTTGGCTATTATTTAGTATCTCTGTGTGTCTTTGAATTCTTTCATGTTCCTTGTATTTTGTGGGTGGATCCCCAAAACGTGGTCACCAGTCCATCGTAGTTAACTGACCTCCCCCAGCTCTATAAAGTGTACCGGGACTTTTAATTCAGGGCAGTTCATTTCAGTTTTGCTCTGGAGTTTGCTGGTATTGTAAATATTGCACTTGTTGTTTTTGAATTATGTTTATTGTCTTTTGGCCTTTTGCTCTGCATTTTGGACTCTCTACTTTTTAGGCTATTGTGTGCTTTAGGTTTCCTTTTGCAACTTTTTTTTTGTTCTTTAAGACCTTGCTTGTATTTTGCTGTTTTTTAAATTAATATCGTCTTCTATAAAGATTATTTGTGGAGTTCTACCTCTGGTGGGATGTACTTCATGGATTTTTAAGACTCTTTGCTATTGTTTTTCGAATTTAAAAGCACAACCTACCTTCTGTGGCCTGGTCAGGACTGAAGCCTCCTGTTTTCCTGGGGCCAGGCTTGCCTTGCCTTGGGTTGAGTTTTGCTTTGTCTACTATCTCAGGGGCCTTCCTCCTTTGTTACTTCGTGCTGCCAGAGTAATCATAGCAGTGGCATTTGCACACTTCTTCTGTGTTTGTGTAGATTTTCTTTCCATATCCTGAAAGATATGCTTGTTAGGTAAATTGGGGATTCTAAATTGACTCCATGTGAAAGTGTTGGTGTGTGTGAATGATAGTGAATGAGTGAATGAGTGAGTGAGTGGGCCCTGCAGCGGGCTGTTTTCTGATGCTATCAGAATAGAGTCCTGCCTCATTGTTTATGTTCTGAGTGGGAGAAAAATGGATGGATGTTGTCGACGTTATGAGGGTATTCACTTTGAGTATTTGAAAGTGACATATTTATAGTAGTGTATTATCACAGGTACAGGGAATTTCTCACTTGCTGTTTGCATATGATCTTTAGCATTTACATAAGCAATTTGTCCTACACAGGGCTGTAGAGTCGGTAGATAAATCCTTCGACTTCAACTCCGACTCCAACTCCTTAGTTTCTGGTACTTCTGACTCCGACTCCTCTGTATTTAATATGCTAATGTATTTTCCATGTTGATTAAAGGAAGACAACATACACGTCATTTAACCACAGAACTACTGGCTAGGAAGCTGACTCTCTATCGTATTGGCCAGTTTAAACAAAAGACAAGAACCACTGAACACACATCAGGCCATAGCACACACGTCCACCTACATCATTACTCTTGTTTACACTCAAATGAACTTGTTAAACACATTATATCTGAAATAAAATGAAAACGCTTTTTGTAATGTACCATAATCCAGATTACAATATGTGAATGTCAGGTTGTATAACAGCTGAGCTGAACTTCACACTAGTAGTAACACAACTATGCACTGGGGTTTATTATTACATCAAGTACATAATTAATTATGACTATTGTTTGTGAATGAGACATTTGAACTTGCTGTATTTTTTTTCATTACAATTTAAATTTATTAGGAGTCTGAGTTGGTACATTTTTGCCGACTCTGACTCCAGGTACCCAAAATTGTCTCCGACTCCACAGCCCTGGTCCTACAGGGACAGATAAGATTTTCTGGGCCTGGAGACAAAAAAAAAATTGGTAGCTGATAGTGGCAAAATCGGCCGCTGAGAAGCCTCATCCATATTGTTGCTGTCAATTTCCACCAATCTGTGTATTTTAAATATACAGGGTCGCAGTGTCCCATTCATCTTGTCTTGATGTTAATTTGAACAATCTAGGGGTATACATTTACATTTTATGATTACTTATTAGAAGTTGTAATCCTTGCCTGAAGAAGATGCCTGAGCTTCCTTGATAGCTAGCATATTATAATCTACTCAGCCAATAAAAGTGTCCATCTTGCTTCACAACCCATTGGGTTTCCCACAGGAATAGTTGGAATTTTGGGGGGAGAAAACCCCGGGGCACACTGCTTAAGGACTGCAGCACTCCTCCAAACCCAGAAGAGCAGAAAGTGAGTGTATGCATTCAAGTGTCCCCTTATTGAACTCTTTCTTGCTTTAGTAATCTGACTCCTGCCTGCTCTATCAGATGCGGTTGAGAAAAGACAAGTGCTTGGGCACCTTTATAGCTTTGTAGCTCGTGTGCACCTTTTGTTTAAATTGCTTCTTGGTTTTAGATAAAGTCAGAGCCCTTGTTTGAAGAGGTGTGAATTGAAGCAGACTTAGCAATCAAAATTTGAAATGGCATTGTTGCATTTCAGGCAAAAAAATTGAAATGTCAGTTGAAATTGTGGATAATGCTGGGGAATCTTGCCATTTTTTAACAATGTTTTGCAGAGAAATAGTCACTTATTTTATTATGAATGCAGCTTAAGTCCTCTGGGAGGCTTTACTCAGGATTACAATGATGTCATCTTGAGAATCTGAGTTTAGTGTACCAGTTGACGATTTCAGTATGCAGAATCCCATCTGGACCTCATTTAGATGTTGTTAACAGTTTAAAATATGAAGCGCTTTCATTCCACCCCATTAGCGTGAGCAGTTTCTTGGTACATGCTGGTATACCTCGATTTCAGAAAGGCAGTAAGTGCTCAACATAGAAAGCATCTTTTTATTTCTTTTTTTTAACCTGCTTTTTACTGTTCACAGCTCTAAATCAGAAAGTAGCCCTGGACAGGACAGCAATCAGGCTATACTCATGAACTGCTTGTTTGACTGTAAATCTTACAGCGTGCAGTAATAAAGCTTGTCATGAAATCAGAGGAAGAAATACTTTTGTCCAAAAAACACAAAAAAAAAATCCAAGGTGCCTGTCCTTGTGTTGATTTTTTTTTTGTTATAAATTAGATTAAGTAAAACTTTAATTTGTCCCCAGGAGGAAATGTGGCTTTTTACGGAAGCACTTTAAATAAATAAATACATAAATTGGTACAAGTATACCAAATAAAACATGGCATATATATGTAAGTAAATATATAAATATACAAACACACTTTGGTCTTAACACACACTGGAATTACTATAAAGCAAGTGTGGAACTTGACCCGGACACAGACAGGCAGACACGTTTGAATCACCCCACACACATTTATTTTGGTGCTCCATATTTACTGTGAGTGCTCTCAAGTCCCCAAGTCCCCAAAGTTCTGGCCAACACCACACAATGCCTTCTTCCTTCAGGCCGCCTCCTTGCCTCCTCCCAGACCTCGTCTCCCTCTCTCCTGACTCCAGTCCTAATATGAAGGGAGGCGGCCCCTTTTATAAGCACCCGGATGTGCTTCAGGTGCTTCCCGGCAATCTCCCACCGACACGCCCCAGTGTGGCGGAAGTGCCGGCTGCGTACCCGGAAGCACTCCGGGTGTCCCCAGTATTCTTCCCCCCAGCACTTCCGGGTGTGGCGGAAGTGCTGAGGTCCAGGGCTCCAAAGGCATAGGGACGCCCCCTGGCGGTGACCACGGGCTCCTACTGGGTGGAGCTTTAAAGCTCTGAACCTGTGGCCCCCAAAGGTACCAGGGTGGTCGCCCCCACATGGTCTGGGGATGGCGCAAGCCCTCCTCCGGTCCGCCTGGGTGTCCCAGCTGGGTCGCCACCCCAGCCATCTCTGACACAAGAAAAAGTAGGGTGAAATGACATCTTTTATTGGCCAGTAAAAGGTGTCATTTCAACCTACTTTCTCCTGTATCAATCTATGGCTAACACGGTACAACACTCTACTGCTTTATAAAGCAAGAAAAAAATCCAAAGAAAGAAAAGTTCTGACTTGGCTATCACAGTCCCAGTGAGGCATTATGCAGGCATACAGTGATCCCTCACTATATAGCACTTCGACTTTCGCGGCTTCACTCCATCGCGGATTTTAAATTTAAGCATATCTAAATATATATCACAGATTTTTCACTGGTTCGCGGATTTCTGCGGACAATGGATCTTTTAATTTATGGTACATGCTTCTTCAGTTTGTTTGCCCAGTTGATTTCATACAAGGGACGCTATTGGCGGATGGCTTAGAAGCTACCCAATCAGCGCACGTATTAAATATTAAATAAAACTCCTCAATGATATACGATATGCTTCCCGCGCGGTGCTTGATTGTTTGCCTTTCTCTGTCTCTCTCACTCTTTATGCCTGACGGAGGGGGTGTGAGCAGAGGGGCTGTTTGCACAGAGGCTGTTTGCCTAGAAGATACGGACTCTCCTCTAAAAAATGCTGCTTTATCGCGGTGCTTCGGCATATTTAAAAGCTCAAAAGCACGTATTGATTTTTAGATTGTTTGCTTTTCTCTGTCTCTCTCACTCACTATACCTGACGGAGGGGGTGTGAGCAGAGGGGCTGTTTGCACAGAGGCTGTTTGCTTAGAAGATACGGACGCGCCTGTAAAAAATGCTGAAAGACTACCTTCACATTGATCCCTTCATTGCAGCTGCATTATCGCAGTGCTTCCCATACTTAAAAGCCCAACAGCCCTATTGATTTTTGATTGTTTGCTTTTCTCTCTCTCTCTGACATTCTCTGCTCCTGATGTGCGCACTCCTTTGAAGAGGAAGATATGTTTGCATTCTTTTAATTGTGAGAAAGAACTGTCTTCTCTGTCTTGTCATGGAGCACAGTTTAAACTTTTGACTAAAGGGTGTTATTTCATGTCTAGAGGGCTCTGATAATGCTAACAGTGTGGGAGAGTTTGTAAGGGCTTAAAATATATAAAAATAACCATACAAACATATGGTTTCTACTTCGCGGATTTTCATCTATCGCGGGGGGTTCCAGAACCCCCTGCGATCGAGGAGGGATTACTGTATTTCTGTTGCTATAAAATAACCCAGAGTATCATTTCTTGACACCTTTCTGCTGGATAATCTATTGGCTGTACTTACTCAGTGTGTCACAGAGAGTATGTGCAGCCGTGTTCATAAAGGCACTCACTTTTGTTTTAGTTCTCTCATTCACAGCTACTACCTCCAGGAAGTCCTGAGTACATTCTATAACTGAGGTTACCCTTTTAATTAGCCTGCTGATTTGTTGGGCCTCTCTTGAAGTGACGTTACCAGTCCAGCACACCACAGCATAGAAAACCACACTAGCTGTCACAGAGTTATAGAAGATGGGAAGATTGTGTTCCTTTAATGTGTGAAGTGACAGTCTCCTAAGGAAAAAAAAATCCTGCTCTGCCCTTTCTTTTCTAGTCCTCTGTGCTCCGAGACCAGTCCAGTCTATCATAAATGTGGACCACCAAGTACTTGTAAGTGTGGACTACCTCCATATCCATTCCTTGACTATTGACTAGACTTAGAGGTTCTTTAGTGCGGCGAAAGTCTATAAGCAGTTACTTGGCTTTTTGTTAAGATGCAGACAATTCTCTTTGCACCAAGAAACGAAACTTCCACACCTGACTCCTCTTCTCTGACTCATCCCTTTTAACAATACACGCCATAAGAGCAGCATTAGCTGAGAATTTCTGCAACTGACATGACCTGCTGTTATATTTATAGTCTGAGGTGTACAGAGTGAAGAGAAAAGGAGACAAGGCTGTTCCTTATACAAACTGAATTCAGTTTATTTTTGCATAGCACTCCTCATTAAGCCCTTGAACATGTTTATTGGGCTGTTCTTGATATTTGCACAGAGTCTGGTGAAATTCTTACTTGCATACACTAATCAACATGCAGCAGGTTGCCAAGTCTGGTGCCATGATTAGATTTACCTCAAAGAAAGTGGAGTAATTAATTGAGAAAAAGGGAATTGGAGGAGTCATCTTGTGTAATTAGACAAATGGCAAGAAAAGCTACTTTAATAACTCAGACTTTATTTTCCTTTATAATTCCTTTAATTAAAATGAATACTGCTTGTTTGAGTTTGGACAGTAAACAAGCTTGTGCTAAGTACAGTAGCTCACATTTTCAATTGGAAAAAGAACAGATAAAGAAGAATTAAAAAGTGCTACTTAGTAAGCAATACACTTGATAGCTTAAGAGCAAAATGTGTCTGTTATATTTGTGAACATGATAAGCATGTTAGCCTTGTATCTTCTTGGTAAACATGTTTTGAACATTTGATAGATTTGCGGCTTGTGTGTGTCATGCAATTGAAGTTTTGGTAAAAACCAAATACTGCATGCTTAAAATGATAATCTATATTGATAATTACATCTCAAAAATGAGTAAAGTCTAGTTGGCACACTGGAAAAAAAACACCTATTTAAATATATATATATATATATATATATATATATATATATATATATATATACTGTATATACTAGGGGGCTCTTCCGCCTGCTCACTTTGCTCTCCCACCCCCTGGTTTGGTTTACCGGATATACAATTTAAAGAGATTGTTATTTTCATGGGAATTGTTACATATGCATTATTTTCACTTTAAAACTTTTGTATAAACAATACTTGTCCTCTATTTCCGGTCCCGGGCGTGGTTACATCTCTTTCTCGCAGGATGTATAACGCTGCTCGCGTTGTGAAAGGGGTTGCGGCTGAATGCACGCTAAGTAGATGCCGTCAGGTCATCTGCTGTCTTTCTGCTGCTGGCGAACTGCTTGTTTTGCTTGTCTCGCTGCCCGATCATTTCAAAGCCTCTACAGCAGCTGTCCTTTTGCCACTTCGTGTCTCTGCCACTCATGTTGTGAAGGGGTGGGGGGTGGGGCTAGCTGAACACATGCTAAGGAGAAGCAGTTGGATCATCTGCTGCTGGCGAACTGTGTGTTTTGCTTGTTGCTTGTCGCTTGTCATTGTTTTAAGAGCTGGGAGCACATGAAGCGTGTCTGCCAAAAGCAATTCAACAACTGCTAGGTTAGATGTGTGTGGACTTGTTTTACAGTAAGTGATGTCTCACTGCCTTGTCTCGCGTGGCGTTTTAAAAACAATACTTGTCCTTTATTTCCGGCCGTGGGCGTGGTTAAATCTCTTTCTCGCAGGACGTATAACGCTGCTCGCTGAACGCATGCTAAGGAGATACCATCGGATCATCTGCTGTCTTTCTGCTGATGCTGTCACGCTGCCTGTCGAGATATATATATTTTGTGATAGAAACGCAGTCCAGACATCGTGAAAATGTTTGGGGCAGCCACCCGTATAATATCCCTGGCTGCAAAAGGCTTTTGAAAAGAACAGAGTTGTTCACAAGACTGAGTCCAAAACAGAACTGATTCATTGGTGGTAAGATGGTGGCTTGAAAGGCCCTTATAGGAAATGACATCACCTAAGGGGACAAACCCGGAAGTGATGTTGTCTGGACAGGAAGTGACATCATCGAAAGGGCCAAAACCGGAAGTGAGGTCTTCTGTGGCGCCAGAACCTGTCAGGATTTCTCGGGGAAGGTCTGCAGGGACCTGAGAAAGACAGTCGGTGTACCCCGCCGCCCCCTGGTTGAATATGGTATTACAATTACTTAAGCCGTTTAGCTGCCTCCTACTCGCACATGTGTGACAATATATATATATATATATTTTTTTTTTTTAAGAGCAAAATAGCTATAGTGCAATCAATGATTAAAAATGGTTAAAACCTATAAGTGCATGTATGCATACATTTAAACAATGTTTAACTGCTAATCAATTATCAATTAATTAAATCAATTTGTGAGAATATATATATTTTTGGTTAAACAAATGGTGAAAACTACTTTTTCCTAAATTAAGTTTTGTTTCATATAAGTATATTACAGAAGAAATTAAAAAATATGACAGCTTGAAATTCTAAGAAACATTTAATTTTTTTAATGTGGTATGTTTTGTGGATAAATATTTTTTCTACATATTTTATTTGTTAAAAAAGTATGTATTTTGTTTATTTTATTATTTTTGTGGTTACTGAAGAATAAGCCCTACAGATTTTCATTTTGTTAATAAAAAATGAACAGGTAACATCACTGTCTATAGTTTTAGTTGTAAAAATACCAACGTTCATACTGTAATGTGGAACATACGGCTTCTCCTTATCTAGTTATGCAGGAGCTCAGTGTGTAAAGTTTTTAAAGCAATAAAGAAAAATCGGACTCGGCCAGTCCTGTAACAAGAAATTGTTTATCAGTATCGGCTCTAAAGAAAATCCTGATTGGATCATCCCTATTTGAAACAGTGTGATATGGTGCTTGAAATGCTTCAGATCTTTGGGGTCACAGATTGGGGATAGAAAAATAGGATGAATGTTATTTACTTCATAGTCTTAATGAAAGACTAAACATGTTTTGTTAATTGTTAAAACGAGTTTACCTGTCATGGATACTAATGAATCCACAAATACACTGGGAGAACATGCAAACTCCATGCAGAACCTGGCACAGTGAGACAGGAGTGAGCCCTCTGTACCATCGGTACAAAAATGACTAAACTTTGACCTGATTAAAACTGAATATATACCTACAACTTTTGTTTGGTTCTTATCACTTGATTGCAAACTACATATGTGCTTAATGTCTTACTTAATAGCTGTCTTTAGATGATCAAAGCATGTGGTGATCAACCTTTGTAACCTTGAGATGTTTCTACACCTTGTTTGAAGTCCACCTGCTGTCAGTTCAATCGATTAGACCTGAGTAGGAAAGGAACACACCTGTCTATAGAATGTTTTACAGTTGAGCAAAAAGCAATGAGGTCAAAGGAATTGCCTGCAGAGTTTAGTGAAGGGATTGTGTGTCAAGACACAGATCTGGGAAAGGCTACAAAAAATATTTGCAGCATTGAAGATTCCCAAGCATCAGGGGTCAGAATCCTTTCTGGATAGCCCTGTTTAATATGGTTCACATTTACTTTAGAATTTTATTGCTAAGATTTTAATTCTGATCAGAGCCTTATACACATTGGTAGTGCTGCTGCCTTGCAGCGAGGAGACCTGGGTTCGTTTCCCGGGTCCTCCCTGAATGGAGTTTGCATGTTCTCCCTGTGTCTGTGTGGGTTTCCTCTGGGTGCTCCGGTTTCCTCCCACAGTCCAAAGACATGCAGGTTAGGTGCATTGGCGGTCCTAAATTGTCCCTAGTGTGGGCTTGGTGTGTGTGTGTGTGCCCTGTGGCTGGGCTGGCACCCTGGGATTGGCTTCAGCAGACCCCCGTGACCCTGTGTTAGGATATAGCGGGTTGGGTAATGACTGACTGACTGACTGACAGAGCCTTGTAAAGTGAATTTGATTTTTTCCAGTTAGAGATAATATAGAACATTGCTTTCTGACTGAGTTATAGAAGGTGGATTGGGATTTTCAAGCTTTTGTGTAAGTAATGTGGTGTGGGATATTACAACTGACTTTTCATGGCTGACTTTTATCCCATCTGGTATTGCTCCAAGTATTCCTGTTGAGACTTTAAGAGTGTTTTTTAAATTCCATGCTGTCCAAAAGATATGCAGATAGTTTTGTCTCAAAATGGTTTAAGTGTAGGACTTTCCCAGATTATGTCACATGCCATTTTAGACATCTGTTGACTTTGCTCTTAGGTTAAGGTCTTGCTCTGGGTTCATTTTAGATCACTTTTGACAAGATATGTGTGATCAATGAAGAATTTTTAGTTGAATTAGGCCATGTTTGGGGCATATTGAACTAGAATGTATTTTATGAATGGCTGAATTCCATTCCTTCTGATTTATTTATTTCTTTTAATTTAGAGGTCCCTCTCCCATTGTTCCCTAAATCCAGTGTTTACGTGCAGGGCTGTGGAGTCGGTAGATAAATGCTCCGACTCCGACTCCTCAGTTTCTAAATCTTCCGACTCCGACTCCCCGACTCCGACTCCTCTGTATGTATATACTATGCTAATGTATTTTCTACATCCATTGAAGGAAAGGAAGGCAACATACATGTCATTTCACCACAGAACTACTGGCTAGGAAGCCAACACTCTACTATAATGCCAGATTAAAGACAAACACAATGAAAACAAGGTTTTGTTTTGATGGCCGCAGATTGCGGGTGTCCACATGGACGGGCAGATCCAGCTTGCCGAAAATCTCGACCACCGCCCCCATCCAAAGTAATGTGATGCCTCTGTCTGCTGCAGTGGCTGTCTCCTCTGTCAGCCAGCCGGAAGTTTAGTGCATTGTGTCACTCACCGGCCAGCTGATCAGCAGAACGAGCCTCTGCTGGAGACAGGTAGGGAGATCTGTGTTCTCGGCTCCTTTGGCCCCCTTCACTAGCGCATAGCGAAGGGGAGCCGACGGAGCTGAGAACACACCAGATGATTTTTCAGGCGTTTGACGCATGATGACTCGTTGAACGGCCGAAAAATCGGCAGTGCATCTGTAAATGTATGGGGGGCTTTAGGCTAGGTTCACAGTTCCCTGTAACAGTGGAACACGACACAATGGAAAGCGGTGCCGCACCTTACCTGTGCATTACATCCCATATAGTGACGCATACAGTCAATGAAAAGCATGCTTCATGGTTACTTGACATGTTCGTTTTGTGGTAACATTATGCACTGCATGCATTGGGCTTTATTCTTACAGCAGAGAAGTAGTTCATTATGACTGTTTGTGAATTGGGACATTTCAACTTATTTTTTTAATTCCCATTTAAATTTAGTAGGAGTCGGAGTCGGTTAACTTTTTGCCGACTCCGACTCCAGGTACCCAAAATTGTCTCCGACTCAGACTCCTCGACTCTGACTCCACAGCTCTTTTTACATGACTTCTAGTTGTAGGGTAGGTCAGACTTGCCGATCAAAGTTGTTGGTCTCATCGTCGGGCCTATAATATTTACACAATTGCTGGGGATGTCAAATATAGTAACGGTGTACAGACTTTCCAGTACAGTCATGCCTGACAGAGCTAGTGCTGTAGAAAAGGTTAACAGGTGTAGAAAATATTGATCCCACCAACTGGTTTATGTGTAATTGTACTTTATGTTACTTTTTTAACTCCTGTTTACTGCATTTATTTATTTACTTATGCTCACTAATTATCTTTTGCTACTCTTTTTTATTTATGGTATTTATTTATACATCAGCATGACAATAATTTCACTATGCTTTCACAGTAGATGTGACAATAAAGATATCCAATCTGCAGTATGTTCAGCAGCAATCTCTGATCCTTTTTTCCCCCTGTTTTCCATTCATAAAACACGAGACATCAGACAGGGGAGCTTCTTTTTTCTTTTTGAGGTTCACAACACCTTATATTTCATCACTGCATTCTATTCATTGTACTCCTGGATGAACATTCACTGGTTGCCAGCTCTCATGCACACAAAGCCTGCCCCACGACTAAAGGCAAAATCAGATCTATTTTATTTTGTCGGTGTGAGTCATGGATTAGTTGCGAGTAAGTCACTGGGCATGTCACATTATATGACTGGTCTTCACTGAAGTGTGCCACAGACTCCCTCCCAACTCGCTAAGATCCTGTAAACAAAGGCTATGACTGAAAATCACTATATAATGGTCATCTAATGTGACATGGCCTTAAGATCATTAAGAGGTAAATTCCTTGAAATTTTTTAAATATACTCTTTCGTACTAGGGAGTTGTATCGTATTAGCCATTATGAATGTAGTGAGAAGTCAAACAAATGACACCTTTTATTGGCTAACTAAAAAGATTACAATATGCAAGCTTTTGAGGCAACTCAGGCCCCCTCTTCAGGCATATTGTAATACAGAGACTGGAGTTCCCTGTGTTTATATAGACCCCAGGGCAGATACAGCTTTGGAAAATCTTTAAGCGAGACTCTAGAAAGTTTATTCTGTTCATCTGGACATAGTTTTTTTTTTTTTTTTCTGATACGTTTCATCACTCATCCAAGTGACTTCCTCAGTCTCAGTTGACTGCAGGTTTCACCGACCTTATAAACAGTACCTTGGCCTAATGACCGATCTAGCACCATTGACTAACAGTGGGCCGTGTGATCAATGATATGCAAATTGTCCATTGATCAATGGCCATGAGTACCATTCACAGAGAGCTGGGGAATGGCCGCAATCACCGCATTGGAAGATGGTGAGAGATGTACCCTTAGGCCCTCTCCTCGGTTCAGAGATGGTCGTTCCTTTTTCATGTAAATAGCCTTTTTTGACTCCTCGCTCAAACCATCCATCCATCCATTATCCAACCTGCTATATCTGAACTACAGGGTCACGGGGGTCTGCTGGAGCCAGTCCCAGCCAACACAGGGTGCAAGGCAGGAAACAAACCCTGGGCAGGGCGCCAGCCCACTGCATCGCTCAAACCAGTGTTCCCCAGTTGTAGAGGGAGGGGGTACTTTCTAGAATTTCCTTACCTGGATTATTGAGCCTGCATTGAGACACTTTAAGTGAGACATCTTAAATGTAAAAAGTAAATAGACCTCTTCAGGCTAAGATTCATTAAGCAAGAGAGGAGAACAATTGTATTGTAATATTTTTAGTTAGCCAGCGTCGCAGATGGCTGGGGGGGTGGGCGACCCAGCCGGGATGCCCAGGAGGACCGGAGGAGGGCTCACGCCTCCCCCAGACCATGTGGCGGCGACCGCCCTGGTGCCTTGGGGACCATGGATACAAAGCTTTGAAGCTCAACCCTGTAGGGGCCCGTAGTCACCGCCAATGCCGTGGGAACCCTCCACCTCATCACGTCCGCCACACCTGGAAGTGCTGGGGGGAAGAGGAGCAGGGACACCTGGAGTGCTTCCGGGGATGCAGCCGGCACTTCCGCCACACTGGGGGAGTGCCGGTGGAAGACTTCCAGGAAGCACCTGGAGCACATCCGGGTGATTATAAAAGGGGCCGCCTCCCTTCATAGGATAAACTTGAGTCAGGTGGAAGAAGGACGATGTCTGGGAGGAGGCAAGGAGGCGGCCTGAAGGAAGAAGGCATTTGTTTGGTGGCCTGGACTTTTGGGGACTTTGGGGTTATGTGGCACTATTGTAATTAGAATAATGGTTATTAAACGTGAGTTGGGTGACTTTGACGTGTCTGCCTGTCTATGTCCGGGCCGGCTACCACACCAGTAAAAGGTGTCATTTTGCTTGACTTTTCACTAAATATACACTTGAAATGCTGTCTGGATCCTCATTCACACTGACCAGAACCTCCTTGGAGACAGATAGGAGTGAAAGGTGAATGAAGTTGCTTAGGCTACTTTTAACAAATGGGTCTATAGGAAAAGAAGGTGAAAGATTAATTTTGGAACTGAATAATTCGATGTCCATCGCAATACTAGAACAGTAATCGTACATATCGTTTGGCTCCAGTTGCCTTAGCCGTTGCTTTCAAAACCACTAAAAACTCAGTTTTATTGTCAAGGCCTCCTATGTGGTACAATGGGGCTGAGGAGACTTAACTTGGCTAGTCAAATCAACATTTATTTAATGTATCTTCAGTGAAAATGTCATATGGGAGTCTGATGCTAGCCAAGAGATTTATGAAGGGGTGATGATAGAAAACCTTTTCTTTGGCTTGTCAGTATATTGAGTCATCATCAGAAAAGAGATTGTGCCAAGGGCCCCAAGCAAATAACTTTGTCTACTTTTATATTTGTTGTGCTAGCACAGCAATAAATATTGACATTGCCTGTTACTTTTTGGTAATATCCCTAATGGAATAGTCAGGTAGCTTAGCAACGCTGGACTGTCTCCAGTTTGGCATAAAGCTGCTCCTCCTTGTGAGAGCAAGTAAACAGGTGAGTGTGAAACAGATGGGGAGCTTCCTGCCAGTTGCTAGGAGTGAAAGAGCCATTAAATTGCAGAAGGCTCTGGATTTTAGCTGTAAAACGTGTTTGATGTTGGGGGGTTAGGCTGGTAGGTGGTATTAAAATATGCCATTGATGGCAGTAGAAAAGAAAACAGACCCAGGACCTCAACAGTCCTTTTTGTAATTATCTGTTAGCAGAAGTGTGTTAGCACCATTGCACTACTTCTAGATTGGATATTGCCCAGCCTAGAGTAGAAGCTTGGGACTGGGGAAGCCTTAAGCTCCTAATTAGCAAGAATGTAAAGAAAAGAAGGTGCTTTTAACCTAGTTTAAGGGATCTGATGTAGTAAGGCAGATTTATCTTTGCTTGCTGTTAATGCAGTAATCCTTAAAGTTTAGTGCTGGCTGAGTGAAGGAAGGCCGACTTATCTTGTGCCCTGAAAGTGGTTCTCAGTACTTGGTGTTTTTGTTCGACTGATGATGCTGAAACTCTCTTCTCCCCAATCTTAATGTAACATTATCAGGGTTGCTTACTCTGGGTTATGCCCAGAATAAAACCTTACAGCACCAGCTCAGGTCAGAAAGCATCTCCAGACAAAGCTCCAGTGCACTGTAGGACCCACTCGCCTGTACACCCATGTTCACATGGAATCAGTAAGTTTCATCTGGATGTCTTCCTAATAGATTAGGTAGTGATTTGTTCAACTGAAGTCATGCTTTTAGTGAGGGCTCATTTAAAACACTGTGTTGTGAAAGAATTTGTCATATTTCATGAAATGCTGATGAAATGGGTAAATAAGGAGATAGAAAGGAAGCTGCAAAAGAAAAAAAAACATTTGTATAAGGCATATAAGACTAATAACTCTAATTCTAACCGTAGGGTGTATGACAGGATAAGATCTAACATTAAGAGAAATTTTTGGTGAAGCTAAAAGGCAGTTGAAGATGAATATTGTAGTTAAGGTGAAAGATGACCAAAAAAGATCTTTCAGCATTTTAGTAGTAAAACAACAGTCAAGGAGGAGGTATCATGAAGAGTAAAGGAGTATTAAAATATATAGACAGTGAAATAGCGAGTGCTATACACTTTTTCTGAAGTAGGAAGTTTTCAAATTTGTGGAATTGGATAACCTCTCAGCTGTAACAGAGACTACTAAGGAAGTACTGAAGAATTTGGAAATTGATTAGATTAGATTAAATAAGCTGAAAATCAAATAAATTACCAGGATTGACAGATGACACTTAACCTCAGGTGCTTAAGGAAGCTAGTGTGTTCAGATTGAAATAGAAAGATAGAAAGTTACATGGTACTGGGGAAATTCCTAAGGACTGGAAAATAGCAAATATTATCTCATTTTAATAAAAAGGGTGACCTGGCAGATCCAAGTAGCTATGGGCCAGTAAGCTTAACGTGCATCACAGGGAAATTTAAGGAAGGAATTATCAAAGAAAAGATTGAGTAATACAATGTAAGAACAGGTGTTTTACTGAATAGTTGGAATGTGTTCCAATCCTGGAATTCTATGAGAAAACAACCAATGGATACGATGAGAGTGGTACATTTGATATTATTTATCTTAATTGTCAAGGAGCACGAGAGGTTAGGCTAAAAGAAGTGGGATTGATTTCAGGGTGCTGTGTGTAGATGGGTGCAAAATTGGCTAAAACACAGGAAGCACTGGTACTGCTGCTATTTTTAATATATATATAAATGATTGGGATAGGAATATAAATATCAAGCTGGTTAAGTTTTCAATTGATACCAAGCTAGCTGGATTGACAAATAATGTGGAATATGTTGAATTATTACAGAGGGACTTGGACAGCACAGGCTTGTCAGATTTGTGGATAATGAAATTTATTGTAAGTAAGTGTAAAGTATTACATATAGTAAGTGAAAATGTGAGGTTTGAATACACAATGGGAAAATATGAAAATTTTCCGAAAATGAAAAGTGCACCTTATGAGAAAGATTTAGGAGTCATAGTGAACTTGTCAGTATCAACTGCTAGTGTTCAGAAGTGATTAAGAAGACTAATAGAATGTTAGGTTATATAGCACCCAGATGTGTTGAGTACAAGTCCAAGAAGATTATATTTTAACTTTATAATGTAGTGGTGAGGCCTCATCTGGAGTATTATGTGCAGTTTTGGTCTCTGGGCTACAAAAAAAAAAACATCTAGCAGCGCTAGAAAATGTCTAGAGAAGAGCGACTAGGCCTTTAGAGCAGTGAAAGGCAACCTTTTTCGAGTTGAGGCGCACTAAGTCCAAAAATTTTCTTTCACAGCGCACCTGAGGGACTGCCCATAAATAAAGTCGTGGCGACACAATCTATGGACAATCGCCAATAAAAACAGTTAATTTTACAAGTTTGAAAAACATTTTATTAATAAAGGAATCAAAGGATAAATTTAATTAATGTGAACATTGAGATTGTTTTTCAGCACATATGAGATTGATGCGAGGATCAATTTTCGAAAGACAGACGCGCATTTCCTTGTCGATCATTTAAAGTCTCTCGCATTTCTTAGACTTCATTTCCGTAAGTGTTCTGTTATCTGTTTTTCCAACATAAAATATTTTTTTTAAACATTATCTTTTTAATCAACCAAAAGTTCAAAAACACTAGCAATTTTAAATATTTTACAAAAGTTTTCGCGGTGCACCGGTTGCCCGACAATGCTTTAGAGGATGAGTTAGGAGGAAAGACTAAAGTAGCTGAACCTTTTCAGTTTAAGCTAAAGGGGATTAAGAGGGGACATGATTTAATTGTGATAAGTTATAAAGGGAATTAGTCTGCTGGGCTGAGACTATGACTTTAAAATGAGCTGAATAAGAACACGGAGACACATTTGGAAACTTGTTAAGGGTAAATTGCACACAGAGATCCGTAGACACATGACACATGAAGTTAAGTGACCAAGTAGTATGGCAGATAGTAGAACTTTAGGAACCCTCAAAACTAGTCTTGGTATTATTTTGGAAGAATTGTGTGAATAGGACTAGTGAACTTTGTTGGATCGATGGCCTGATTTTCATAATGTGACAAAATGTTTCTTAAACTTGAAAGTGTGAGAAAGGCCCGGGATGTCATAGTGGACCCGTGTCTAACCATACAGTGTTCAGAAACCATTAAGAAGGTTAAAAGAATGTTAGGTTGTATAGGGCCCTGATGTGTATAGAACAAGTTAAAGGAAGTTGTGCTTAAGGCTTATAATACAATAGTGAGGCCTCACTTGGAGTACTGCACAGACATAGCAGTGTTGGAGAAAGCTTAGAGGAGAGCGACTCGGCTGATTAGAGAACTGAGAGGTAAGAGCTGTGAGGAGAATTTGAAAGAACCGAACCTTTTTGGGGGTGGCACGGTGGCACAGTGGTAGCGCTGCTGCCTCGCAGTTAGGAGACCCGGGTTTGCTTTCCAGGTCCTCCCTGCGTGGAGTTTGCATGTTCTCCCCGTGTCTGCGTGGGTTTCCTCTGGGTACTCCGGTTTCCTCCCACAGTCCAAAGACATGCAGGTTAGGTGGATTGGCGATTCTAAATTGGCCCTAGTGTGTGCTTGGTGTGTGGGTGTGTTTGTGTGTGTCCTGTGGTGGGTTGGCACCCTGCCCGGGATTGGTTCCTGCCTTGTGCCCTGTGTTGGCTGGGATTGGCTCCAGCAGACCCCCGTGACCCTGTGTTCGGATTCAGCGGGATGGAAAATGGATGGATGGATGAACCTTTTTGGTTTAAGCAAATGAAGTTTAAGAAGTGACATGATCAACGTGATCAAGTAGTGGTAAAGAGTAGGATTTTATGGACCTTCAAAACTTGACATAATTGTTGGACTGGATGGCCTATTCTTGTGGAAGTTTCTCGAATATTCTAATGTTTGGCAGATATTCTGAACACAGTGTAAAATCTTTTACATTTTGTAACTTTTCTCTTTGTTTTGCTTGCTTGGGTAAGCTTGGATGTTATCAGCTTTTATTGATCAAGTTATTTGACTGACCTTCTCAAAGGCACACTCAGAAAGCTTATAAACAAACGCACCTTTTTGCTGATGTGGGACACATTTAATAATTAAATTAACCAAAGTGTAATGGTGCTGTTTTGCTTGAAGTGTCTACATGCAAGATTTGTCGTAGATTAATTTTGGCTGAGCTATAAAAACAAAAGGTTTTATTTGCAAAGTTGGAATTGCACATGCGTAGAGTTTGCATTTCCCTGACTGTTCTTTTTATTATTTTTCAGAATAAATCTTGATGTTCTCTCTCAGTAAAGCAGTGTTACTATATAGGTTGTGAATGTAAAACAGAGCCACATTAGACAATTATGAAATTTTAAATCACAAATTACAAATAATTTAAACTGTATGCACACTAAACTATGTTGACATTTTGCTTAAACATCCTTGTGGGTACAAAACCTCATGGTGTAAGAGAAGTAAATCCTGTTTATTTCTCTGAAGTTTTGAAGTCAAGAATCAATGTACAGCCCCTAATCAGAAAAAAAGTTTGAACGGTATGGAAAATGAAAATAGAAAAAAAAAAGAATTATTAAATTTACTTTGCCTTTTATTTCATTGCAGATAGCATGAACCCAAGATAGGTCATGCTTTGTCTGGTCAGCTTCATTTCATTTGCTAACATACATCCATTCATGCATTTTCAGGCCTGCAACACATTCAAAAAAAAAGTTGGGACGGGGCAAATTAGATGATGTGAACAAGTTATTGTAATCATGATTTGGTACAAAAGCAGTATTCATGAAAGGCAGATTCTTTGAGGAGCAAAAATGGGCAGAGGACCTCCAGTTTGTCAGCAGATGCATGAGAAAATGATTGAAATGTATCAAACCAATGATCCTCAAATAAAGATTGGAAGGGATTTCCTTATTTCTCCCTCTACTGTGCATAATATCATTATACGATTCAAGGAATCTGGAGGAATTTCAGTGCATAAAGGGCAAGAACCGTCACTCATCAATAGCTGATGCAACCCCAAGGGATCACTTTGGCAAACCTTTGTCAAACACTACAATATGGAATTACATTCACAAATGCCACTCAAAACTTTACGGTACATAATAGAAGCCTTATGTTAACTATGTTTAGAAACTGCGTCGACTTCTGTGGACTCTGAGGCATCTGGGATGGACCATCATACAGTGGAAATGTGTATTGTGGTTCGACAACTCCATCCATCCATCCATTATCCAACCCGCTATATCCTAACTACTGGGTCACGGGGTCTGCTGGAGCCAATCCCAGCCAACACAGGGTGCAAGGCAGGAAACAAAAACTGGGCAGGGTGCACACACACACACACAGCACACATTAGGGACAATTTAGGATCGCCAATGCACCTAACCTGCATGTCTTTGGACCATGGGAGGAAACCCACGCAGACACGGGGAGGACGTGGGAAGCGAACCCGGGTCTCGGGTCGACAACTCAATATTCCCAAATCTTTTTTCGAAGAAATGGGATGCTGTGTGCTCCGGATCAAAGATGAAAAGGACCATACCATCCAGACTGTTATCAGCAGCAAGTCCAAAAGCTGCGGTCTGTCATGGTATGGGGCAGTGTTAGTGCTCTTAGCACTGTGATGGCAGCGTTAATGCAGAAAAGTATATTGAGGTTTTAAGAGCAGCATATGCTGCCCTCAAGATGACATCTTTTCCTGTGATGTCCATGCATTTTTCTACAAGACAATGCAACACCACATTCTGCACACATTACAATGGCCTGCCTGTAATCCTTACCCGTCCTCAACAGAGAATGTGTGGATACTTTTTAAATGAAAAATGCATCAACAGCGACCCCGAATTGTTGCACATCTCAAGAAATTTATTGCAAGAAGAGTGGGACAAAATAAAACCTGAAAAGCTTCGTCACTTGGTATCCACAAATGCCAAGACGTCTTTCAAGTGTTGTGAGAAGGAATGGCCACATTACAGTGCTTGAATGCTTTACCAGCCCAACTTTTTTTGGAATGTGTTGTATGTCTGAAATACAGTAATGGATGTATATTAACAAATGAAGTAAAGTTGACCAGAAAAAACATGAAATGAAATAAAAGTCAAAGTAAATTTTAGAATCGCTACATTTTTGTTTGTTTGCATTTTCCATACTGTACCAACTGTATTCATTCAAATCGAACACGTTCTCTTGCTTTGTCTTTATTTTCAGTTAAAATTAATTGAAAACCTATTGTTTTTTATCACTTGTTCATATGTTTATTTCTCTCTCAGTGTCTCCTGAGCTCCTGTCTTTATCATTAACTAAAACTCACTGAGCCTGCGATGCCTGTGATCAGCATTATATATTCTTGAGTGGGGAGGGGACCGGCTGCTAGTCAAAGACTGAGCACATGGGGATAGCTAGAGACATCTGTTACTTTAAATGTAAGGCTGATGGATTAACTGCATATTATGGGATGGTTTGTGTACGTATTATCGGATATAGATGGAGGAAGTAAATTGCACACATAACAAGCCATCCTTTGGTTCTGAGTCCTTTAATTGAATAAAGTGGCAGTACATATAACAGACTTGTCAGTCAACAGTAATAATTTTGGATTACTCCATTAAAACTACCAAAAGGAAAACATAAAAATTCATTATTATGAGAATATCAACACCGTGTTGTGCAATTAAGTGCAAAAACGAATGCAAACTTGAAATCTTTGCAAATCGAAATCATTTTGGTTCACAGATAAACGTTTGATAACATAAGTAGTGCAGTTTGAATCACATACTACAGATCAGACCTGCTCAGCAGTATAACGCAAGTCAAAAACGTAAGATCAAGTAACAGTGGAGCTTGTCTGAGTAGATTTCAATGACACACAAACATATAATCTGTTTAGCAGTCCAACACTAGTGCAAAGAACAGTTTAAGTAACACTTGAACACAACTTATCAATTCATGTAACACTTCAGATTACAAATGAAAAACCTAGGCCAAAAAGAAAATGAATAAAAAGTGAGTGTAAAGTAAGGTATCATAAACCACACGATAAATATGTTATCCTGTTTATTATACACTACCAGTCGGAACGGCATACTGCACGATAACATGCAGTGAATACACTTGACTTGAGCATTCCTAGTTTTCATTCTCTTTCTCTGTACGTTTATCATTCTTTTACTCAGAGGTTGATGCGCTTGCTGCTTCCTGAGCAGCTCTTGTTTTTTGCCCGCTTCTTCTCTTCTTTTGTTGGCATCTTTTCGCGTTAAAACTGATTAAGTCAGTGTTTGTGTTGCAATTACTTAGTATGTTTTTTTTTCTTAATTTTTCACTTAAGCTGGCACTTAAGTGTTCAATCTGCCTCAAGAATAATTTAAGATATGAAGAGGAAGAGGAAGTGATGGCAAAGGTGGTAGGGGTGAGAACGGCGCCCGTATGCATGCTCTGCACGGCCACCTTGCTGCCCGTTGCCGGGAGTTTATTCTATATTAAAAAATAATAAAAATAAAAAGAGGAATAAAAATCATCACCCCGAAAGCAGACAGTAGACGTCACGTAGTATATGTGTACCAAATTTCACGTCAGTGGGTCAAACGTTTTGCGAGCGACAGGTGATTTAAAATCCTGCACAGACAAACGGACAGCCATGGTAGCTTATTATATAAGAAGATTTCTGTCACACTGTACATTACAGATCATATGTTTTCTTTAACTAATTATAAGGTTCCTCCTCTTGTTTTTACTGCACTGCTGCCAGATGATGTGTCCTTTATGAAGTTCTGGGCTCAGAAAAATAGGTACTGTAGAATGCAGCAATTTACCAATTAGAACTTAAGACACTGTCTTGGCGGCGTCTGAATAGAAAACTCCAGAATACCTCCATCTTAGATGCTCCTGTATAGCTGTTGTGCTGCTATGATACAACATTTCCCATTTTCAGGGTGTACAGAACACAGTATTATTTGGCTTCAACTTAAAGTACTCCCATACATTTGAAGTCAGCAGTTTTGTACAGGAAGGCCCTGCAGACGAAGTAGATGCTGCTTTGTTGATCTCTTTAAAGACAGTAAAAAGGTGATGTGGTGTTGTATGCCACCCCAACCAATGAATTTAAATAACTGACAATGTCGATTACAAATCACAACACTGTAACAGCACTACCCATATTGCATTCTTTCTTTTAGTCAGCATACCCATCCTCCTTTGTCTGTAACTTTATAAATAATACATCCAAAGTCAGTGCTCACTTGTGTATAAAATGCTTGCCTTGTACATGCAAGTTCAGGGTGTACAGAACATCAGCAGCCATTGAAGGAGCTGTGTACTTTATGTTCTTACTTTACAAACGGTGTATTATTAAACATCCTCAAGATCTCCTCAGAGTCCGATAGACAGAAGTTTCAAATTAAGTTAATTTTCTGAGGTAAGGAAGTCAGAAGCTTTGAGATGAGGTTATTATATCCCCTATTCATGATGCTGCAGAACGGCAACGTGGTGCACGTTGATTAGCACATAGAAGTAGGAATTTCACAGGACTCTGTAAAAGTTGGTACCGACTTGCTCAGCTTTGACCTTTTTCATATTTCACATTCATGAAACAGTTCTGCCTGGGGGCCTCAGCATTAAACAGAATCGTAATTCTGTGCTGTTACAGGGTAGTGCATACATTTTGCACTTCAGTGATAAATGAGACAGAAAGCAATAATGATCACAATCGGACACACTGCCGCGTGATGTGCTGCTTATTCTCACGAGAAACCCACCAATATGTTTGAATTGTTGATCTGCGTTTAGAAGCTTATATTGCATTAGAAGTCCACATCTTCTTATATAATATGCTACTGTGGCTGTCCATTTGGCTGTCCAGGATTTTAAATCACCTGTAGCTCGCAAACCATTTGACCTATTGACCTAAAATTTGTTACACTTATACTATGTGACGTCTACTGTCCGCTTTTGGGGTGATAATTGACCTCCAAGATTATTCCTCTTTTTATTTTTATTTTATTTTATTGTAGAATCAACTCTCGGCAGCGTGCAACAGGGCGGCCGTGCGGCGCATACGTACGGGCGCTATTCTCGTTCCCTACCTCTTCATATCTTAAATCATTCTTGAGGCAGATTTAAGTGCCAGATTAATTGAAAAATAAAGGAAAATGTACCAAGTAATTGCAGCACAAACACTGACTTAATCAGTTTTAACGCTGAAAGATGCTGACGGAAGAAGAGAAGCGGGCCGCTAGAGTGGAGAAAAGAAGAGCTGCACAGGAAGCAGCAAGTGCATCAACCTCTGAATGAAACGAATGCTAAACGTGCAGAGAAAGAGGATGAAAACTATAAGTCAAGTGTATTCACTGCACGTCATCGTGCAGTCCACCGTTACTGGTGTTACATATAAATCATGCTGACTACGTTAGTCTTGCAAACCGCTAAATCAAAAAAGAGACCCTCGGTGGTTATTTCATTTGACAGCTTGGAACTTAAATACAATAAAAAGACATTACCAATAATCATTTCCAAATGTATCTATTATTGAAAATTTTTGATGTCCATTGAGGAAATTGATCCTGATGTAAAGGGGACTAATACTCATGAGACTGATTATTTTGTGTTTTACATTTGTTATTAATTTTGACAACTTTGCAGAGGTCTCTTTTCACTTTGACGTTAAAGAGTTGAGGTCGGGTGGTAGAAGGACAGACTGGAAACCAGTTCAAATGTTCGGACGCCAACCGGGTCATCCCTTTTAATCATCGCGAGACGAAACAAACAAAATAAAGAATTAAGAAAAACAGCGCCAATGAGCTATCCCCGATCAGGGATTTCCTCCGTCTAAAGGATTTTCGAGATTCACGTGCTCCGCTGTGCCACTTGTTCCGGTCTTCCGACAAAAGATGCCTTTTTCTTCGTCGGCACTTCTTTTACAGCGCAACTTCCGGAAGGGGTGGGGTTAAGTGCCCTTACCGGGTGCCTTCGCTGAGCTGTGAGGGAAGAAGAACAACAGGACAAAGTCAGCGGTAGCCCCCTCTCTCATCTTGGCAGGTTATTGCATACCTTTCCCCGGCCCTTACAGGAGTCCTCCGACGCCCATGCATGACAGAGTCTTTTCATGTTGATCACTGTCAAAAAAAGCCAAATTAAATCCACTAAGATTCAATGTTGTATAACAATATAATTTGAAAACGTCCAAGATGTATAAACACTTTTTATAGTCTGTGATAGACATTGACTCAAGGACATCAGTGGAAATTAAGGGGAAGTCCTTCTAAAACTGAATCCAGGAAGCACTTCTTTACACAGAGAATTGTGGGACATTGGAACAACTACCAGGACACGGAGTTGAAGCAGAAACCCTGACAAACTTTAAAAATCTGGATAAGATAAAGGAACAGCTTAGCTATTAGCTAAACAAACAGCCTCGATGGACTGAATAGTCTTCTCTTATTTGTCACATTTCTTAGTTTTTATGTAATGGATGGACTGAGAGTGGTCCCTTACGCGACCTGGAGGCCATTATGAAAGGACAAACCAGATGGATGCACATCATGGCCAGGATGGTTCCTGTTTTTCTGCCCCCTTTCCTAGTTGGAACAAAGATATAATGGATGGACTGAGGGAGACTGCCTGTCAAAAACAGTTGTTCCCCCAGTGTGATAAATGGCACTGCTTGTCTGACATGGCACCGGTTTGGACACCCGCAGGGTTGCATAGGAAGTGTAGTTTTGAACAGTACACTTGTCGGGTTCCCCAGTTCATTCTGACCCGGACGTTTTTTCTGGGTACAATGTTCTGGTACCAGAAGTTCTCATGGATCCAGCATAAAAGGAGTCTCCTCACCACACTCTTGGAGTTGGAGTCAGGAGGAGGTGGGCGAAGCTTACTTGGAAGGAATGGAGGAAAAAAGTGACCAAGAAGTGGTGTCTGTGCAGTTGTGTCAATAGTTTGGGTCTCTGAGATGCAAACCCCCCCCCCCCCCCACACAGGTCACTAAGCACTGTATTTATGTTTTGGTGACATTTTTATCTATATTAACTTACATGGGCAGGTTAAGGGTTTACTCGACTTGCACTACCGAGTGCATTAATGTTATTTAGTTTTCTTTCTTGGAATGTAAGCCTTAAAAGGAAGAGCTATTTGGCCGGTCTGGTCTGTAAGTTTAAAGTCTGCCGCCTCACTCAGCCACATTCTACTCTGATTAGCCTTTGCACCCCTTCTGTATATGGGAATTTAGTTTGTTAAATCATCCCGCTCATTGATCTGTCTAAAAAGTACAACCTCCCAACAGTGTTAACATAGCACTTGGAAAAAAAAATGTCAGTGCATTTTTTTAGACCGAATCCTGCTCTTTCCCTCTTGGGCCCTTGGGCTTGCTAGTACTTTTAGTCAACATCAAAGTGCGCGTTTCTTTCACATGACCGAATGTGTACTTCGGTTGGGTCAGAGGTTGGCAGTAATGGCACACCTGGGCGCGGTGAGATGGGAGTGCCAGGGCTGCACATTATCATCATATCATTTTGCTTTTTATTGATAGGGGGTTTTATAAAAGCCCTTTAGCTGTGAGCACACATCATTGTTGTGGCATACATCCCAAGTCTGCAGCTGTAGGGCGCGGCTGGTATTGAAATGAAGCACACTGTTGGCAAGGAAGTGGGCAGCCTGTTTAGCATACTTGGTTAAGGTACCAAATACACTAAAATTCAGGATAGTAGAGGCCTCCAGCCATGACATTTGAACATTGTTTTTTTTCCAAAGGCTGTAATTGACTGTTTGAGTGTTTTAAGGCCCGGGCTCTTTGTGTATTTTTTATTTTAATTGCCCTCCATAAAGGTGTTTAAGAGTCTGATTGCTGCAATTTCCTTTTGTACACTAACCTCAGATTGCACTGTTAGCATGTTACAACCTGCAGTGCAATGCAACATCTTCTAGTGGCTAAGCCAGCCCATTTACACTGCACCATGCCAGCTTGAAAACTCTGCCACCACATCCCAAGCTCCATCCAGTGTTGCCACTGGAAATACAAAAAAAGATCTACAGTTGAAGTCAGAAGTTTGTGAATTCTTTAAAACTCATTTTATAACCCCTCCACATTTTTTATACTAACAAACTATAAATTTGGTATATCGTCTAAGACTTATCTACTTTGTGTAGGGCAAAAGGGCAAAAGTAATTTTTTTCCAGCAAAGTTCACAGACCTCAGAATATTGCACTTTTTGTTGACTATATCAAAATTCCATTGGGTCACAAATTTACATAAATTTTGTTAATATTTGATAGCATTGCCTGTAAATTGTTTAACTTGAGCCAAACATCTTGGGTTGCCTTCCACAAGCTTCTTACACTAATTTGCTGGAATTTTGGCCCATTCCTTCAGACAACAACAACAACATTTATTTCTATAGCACATTTTCATACAAATTATGTTGCTCAAAGTGCTTTAAATAATAATAAAGAAAGAGAAAAAAGACAAAATAAATAAGAAAATAGAATTAGGGAACACTAATTAACATAGAATAAAAGTAAGGTCCAATGGCCAGGGAGGACAGAAAAAACAAAAAAAAAAAACTCCAGACAGGTGGAGAAAAAAAAATAAAATCTGCAGGGGTTTTGAGGCCACGAGACCACCCAGCCCCGCTCTAGGTGTTTTACCTAACATCAATGACCTCAATCAGTCCTCATGGTATTCAGGGTTCACATGGAAGAACTTGATGATGACGGTCATGTGGACTTCTGGCCTTTAATCCATCAATGGAGGGACATTGTGATGCCCTGATCAGGTGGTGGGGGCGCAGATCAACACCATAGAAAACTGGAAAAAGAACAGAAGAGAAAGTAGGGGTTAGTATGGATTATGGAGCCACCAGGAATTATATTGATAATTAAATACTGTACATATACAGAGTATCAGGATTAATGAAGCTCTAAGAAAGTCATGTTACAATAATGGGTTTTTAGCAGTTTTTTAAAGTGCTCCACTGTATTAGCCTGACGAATTTCTATTGGTCAGCTGTTCCAGATTTTAGGTGCATAGCAGCAGAAGGCCGCCTCACCACTTCTTTTAAGTTTAGCTCTCGGAATAATAAGCAGACACTCACTTGAAGATCTAAGGTTACGATTTGGAGTGTAAGGGGACAGACATTCTGAAATATAAGATGGAGCAGATTATTGAAGGCTTTGTAAACCATCAGCAGTATTTTAAAGTCAATTCTAAATGACACAGGTGACCAGTGTAGTGACATCAAAACTGGAGAGATGTGTTCAGAGTTTCTTTTCCTAGTTAAGATTCTGGCAGCTCCATTCTGGACTCGTAGCTGATTGATGTCTTTTTTGGGTGGTCCTGAGAGGAGTGCGTTACAGTAATCTAGCCGACTGATAACAAAAGCGTGAACTCATTTCTCAGCATCTTGCAGTCTTATAAGAGGTTTAACTGTTGCTATATTTCTTAATTGATAAAATGCTGTCCTAGTAATCTGATTAATATGTGATTTAAAATTCGGGTCCGAGTCAATAGTTACCCCTAAATTCTTTACCTCCATCTTGACTTTTAATCCTAATGCATCAAGTTTATTTCTAATAACCTCATTAAATTCATTTTTGCCAATCAGTAAAATTTCTGTTTTCTCCTTATTTAGTTTGAGAAAATTGAGACAGAACTGGTGTAACTGGGACAGGTTCATAAGCCTCTTTGCTCACACCCACTTTTTTCAGTTCTGCCTAGAAATTTTAAATTGGATTGCGGTCAGGGTTTTGTGATGGCCACTCCAATACCTTGACCCTGTTGTCCTTAAGCCATTTTGCCACAACTTTGGAGGTCTGCTTGGTGTCCTTGTCCTCTTGGAAGACCCATTCGTGATTGAGGTTTAACTTCCTTGCTGAGCTCCTGAGGTGTTGCTGTAGTATTTCTATATCATTTTCCTTCCTCATGATGCCATCTGTTTTGTGAAGTGCACCAATCCCTCCTGTATCCTGTAGCAAAGCCCCACCACCTCCATGCTCCCATGTGTTCTTTGACTTGCAAACCTCACCCTTTTTCCTCCAGTCATAACAATGATCATTATGGCTAAACAGTTCAGTCTTGGATTCTTCAGACCAGAGGACATTTCTCCAAAAGGTCAGATCTTTGCCCCCATGTTCCACTGCAAACTGCACTCTGGCTTTTTTATGGTGGCTTTGGAGTAGTGGCTTCTTTCTTGATGTGCAGCCTTTCAGGTGATGTCAATATAGGATTTGTTTTACTGTGGATATAGAGACTTGTCCTACATGTGTCCTCCAGCATCTTAACAAGGTCATCTGCTGTTCTTCTGGGTTTGATTTGCACTTTTCAGTCCTTTCTTCTCTATAAGACACAATGTGTCTCCTTCCTGAGTGGTATGACGGCTGTGTGGTCCCATTGTGTTTATACTTGTGTATTATTGTTTGTACAGCTGAACGTGGGACCTTCAGGCGTTTGGAAATTGTTCCTAAGGATGAACCAGATTTGTGGAGGCCACCATTTTTTCTGAAGAATTGAATGATTTCTTTTTTTTTTTCTTTTATGTCAAGCAAAGAGGCAGTGAGTTTGATGGTCAGCCTTAACATCCATCTGTATGTTGACTCCAATTAGCCTAATCGGCTATCAGAAGCTAATTGTTGAATTACCTAAAGGATTGACAGCATTTTCTGGAATTTTCCAAGCTGTTAACAAAGTGTATGTAAACTTGTGACCCACTGGAATTGTGATGTAGTCAATAAAAAGTGAAATACTTGGCCTGTGAACAGGGGAAAAAAAAATACATTTGCCCTGCACAAAGAAGACGTCTTAAACAATATGCCAAGTTTATAGTCTGTTAGTATAAAATCTGTGGATGGGTTATAAAGTGAGTTTTCAAGATTTCACTGTAAGTGGATGGAAACTTCTGGCTTCAGCTGTTCAACCAAAAAGTAGCTGGATACCTTTTAAGATGTTCAATGGAATTTGGGATATCCCAAAAACCAGGACTTTGATAGTAAGTCAATACCACAATTCTGAAAACGTAACGGTACTTGCTTTTTGTACAGTATCGGTAGTAGCAAGGAAAAGGTTGGTACTACAACTATGCCTTACTGCAAGTAGACAAGTTACTTCAACAACAACATTTCTTTCTATAGCACATTTTCATACAAACAATGTAGCTCAAAGTGCTTTACATGATGAAGAAAGAGAAAAAAGACAAAATAAGTAAGAATTCAAATTAGAGAACACTAATTAACATAGAATAAAAGTAAGGTCCGATGGCCAGGGATGACAGAAAAAACACAAAATAAAAACTCCAGGTGGCTGGAGAAAAAAATAAAATCTGCTGGGGTTCCGTGGCCATGAGACCTTCCAGCCCCTCTAGGCATTCTACCTGCAAGAGCTATTTTCCTAGTTCTATAAGATTAATGAATATTTTACTAGATAACAATGCATAATCTATGGGAGGTTCCTATAAACCCCGTAAGTAGAATTGTATTGGTATATTGTTGCCATTTCTAACAGCTTTGAGTAAACATTATTCTTCAGTTAGTGACAGCCTTGCCATGAGTAAGGTGTAGAAGGCATAAGGTTTTAAACCGTACCAACTGGCCTACAGGCCTTTTGAGTGTGTGAAGTAAATATGTAAGAAAACAGCACTTAATTTATGTGCTGTGCTTCACGTTTAAAGCGTACAGAAGAAGAAGCTAAGAATCATTAAGTAAAGAAGAAGTAAAGAACTTTTAAGTGCAGAAATAACTAAAGTTTCTTGAGAAAAGCTAAATTTAGAGAAGATACATTTTTCCTTTTTTTGCCTTTTATTCTACGTGTGTCACTATTTTTTCTTTTATTCTTGTGTGGATTATTTGCTTTTAACTTTCACTAAATAATTTTAAAACAAACTTTTGGACTGAGAGATTTTTTTCGGCGCGCGTTTTACCCGTTGTGGAGCCGACCCGGACACAGACAGGCGGCCATGTTGTTAATCACCACCACACGTATTTATTTACAATAATATTTACAAAGTTTAAAGTCACTCACACACAGTCCTGGCCACACAAATGCTTTCTCTTCGGGCCGCCTCCACACTCCTCTCGTGCCTTGTCCTTCTTCCACCCGACTCCAGCCCTGAATGAAGGGAGACGGCCCCTTTTATACTCTCCCGGATGAGCTCCAGGTGGTTCCCGGCATTCCCCTCTTGGCCACGCCCCAACGTGGCGGAAGTGCCGGCTGTCCTCCCGGCAGCTCTCCGGGTATCCTTCTAATTCTTCCCCCCAGCACTTCCGACCACACCAGGAACAGGTCCCCAAGGCATTGGGGCGCTTCCTGGCGGTGACCATGAGCCCCTGCAGGGTGGGGCTTCCATGCCCTCAACTCGTGTCCCCAAAGCAACCAGGAAGGCGGCCCCCACGTGATCCAGGGTGGGCGTAGACCCACATCTGGTCCCTCATGGCGTCCCGGCTGGGTCGTTGCCCCTGGCATCCATGACACCGTGCTTGACCTTGCCTTACACTTCGGTGGCTACAATACCTAACATCAATGACCTTAATCAGTCCTCATTGTATTCAGGGTTCACATGGAAGATCTTGATGATGACGGTCATGTGGACTTCTGGCCTTTAATCCATCAATGTAGGGACATCACTGAGCCCTGATTAGGTGGTGGTGGCGCAGATCGCCACCACAGAAAACTGGAAAAAGAACAGAAGAGAAAGTAGGGGTTAGTACGAATTTTGGAGCCACCATGAATAATAATGATGATTAATTGAATATACAGAGCATCAGGATTAAACTAAGACGAAGCTCTGAGAAAGCCATGTTAAAGTAATGTGTTTTCAGCAGTGTTTTAAAGTGCTTCACTGTATTAGCTTGGCAAATTCCTATTGGCAGGCTATTCCAGATTTGAGGTGCTTAACAGCAGAAGGCCGCCTCACCACTTATTTTAAGTTTAGCTCTTGGAATTCTAAGTAAACGCCCATTTGAAGATCTAAGGTTACAATTTGGAGTGTAAGGTGTAAGACAATCTGAAATAGAATATAATCTATTCAGAGAGGCATAGCAATATGTGTTATAGTCTTTTTTTCTAAAAGAACTTTGTGTTTGTGATTGCATCAGTTTTGTTTGTTATTTTAAAACACACACACACACACACACACACACACACACACACACACACACACATACACATATAGGCTTTTGTTGGATTTGGTACTCCAATACAGTTGGTGCATTGAAGTAGATCGATTACATCCTCATGGGCACATGCTGGAGACTCCTGCAGAACTGCATGGTCTACATAAGTGCCCAGTTTATGAATTCTGACCACAAACTGCTTCTCTGAAGATCCAGCTTAGGTCACGTAGGCTACCACCTACTAGGAGAATGAGGCTGGACCATGCCAGACTCCAAGATCAGGCTGTTTCTAAAGAGTTTGCATGCAGTTTGTTTGAGGATCTCACAGACTTGGGTGTGAATGCAGATCCTAATGTGATGTGGGAGATCTTCTGTGACAAGACCCTGAAGGTTGCTGGGGGTTGCGTTGGTGCTGCCAATGATCACAGAAGGATGTATTTCATTTCGGAGGGAACCCTAGATATTATCGAGAGGAGTTGCAGTGCACGGCTTTATTTCATTTCTGTACCAGGAACTGAGAAGGATGGCTGTGAGAGATCTGAAGGCAAATAAGGAGACGTTTGTTAGAGGATTTTGTGAGCAAGTGACACACCATCTATGGTCTAGTGACCCACTCCCGCTTACAGAGAAATCAAAGCATTACGCACATCTGAATCTGTTCCTCGGACAGTCGCAGTCACGTTGAGTGATGGAACGGTCTTTACTGATGATGCTGCAGATGTGACCTACTGGACTGGCTACTTTGATTAGCTGTTTAAAGCTTATCTTCCAGCTAGAATGTCTGGATATTTCTGGTCCAAGTTTCTTGAGCCTGATCCTCCAGTTAGCTGTGAACCACCCAGTCTTATTGAGATTGCACAAGTGGTGAATCAGCTGAAGGTAGAGAAGGCAGCATATATCTGGGGTGAACTTCTCCAGGCTGGTGGTCAGGCTGTCATCCTGGCATTGCAAGCAATGTTTCCATTTGGGATGCGGGCATCATCCCAATTTACTGGAAAATGGTACTTTTTGTCCCTATCTGGTAAGAGAAGGGTAATTGCTGGATTGCGGCAACTGCGGGGGGATAACACTACTCTCTGTGCCGGGTACGTTCATTGCGAGGGTGATCCTCAATAGGATCCATGATCACTTGCTCACCTACCAGTGACTGGAGTACAGTCTGGTTTTATGGCAGTGTACCATTGACCACTTCCTGGCACTGAGGGTTCTCATCGAGTACAAATGCATATATCGGTAGTTTCTTTGCAGCCTTGGTCGATTTTCATAAAGCGTTCGACTCAATTGATCGAACTGCCTTGTGGGACATCCTGAGAGTTTCCTGGATCTCTTTCCAAAGTTACTGAATATCATGGCCAGCCTGTACACTGGTACTGTGAGTGCTGTGCAGAGTGGAGACAGAATCTCTGCGTTTTTTCAAGTTGATTCTGGGGTTTGTCAGGGGTGTGTTCTTGCTCCTACTCTGTTCAATGCTTGCATGGACTGGGTGTTAGGCAGGGGCGTGGGGTCCAGCGCCTCTGGTGCATTTGCTGCTGAAGAAAGATTCAATGATCTTGACTTTGCTGACGATGCTTTGATCTTAACGGAGTCAATAAAGGCTCTGATTGGGGCTCTCAAGAGACTGAGCGAGGAGTCTGAGGGTCTGGATTGTGGTTTTTTTGTATTTGTTTAAGTTTAATTGCTTTATTCATTACTAGCGACTGGGAGCCTGATCGAATCGGGCTACAAATTCAACGTCTGTGAAATCCATACTTTCTCTGCAAAGAATTATTTGTTTTGTTGTCCTTAAAATGATTTTGTTATCTTGGCACTGATTTGTGG
The DNA here is from genome assembly GCA_026402145.1 of Polypterus bichir lapradei. Taxonomy (NCBI): domain Eukaryota; kingdom Metazoa; phylum Chordata; class Cladistia; order Polypteriformes; family Polypteridae; genus Polypterus; species Polypterus bichir. Next base: position 43,392,425 of record JANRMT010062857.1, read on the forward strand.
TTAAAATAGACCTTTTCGGCCACCGCAAGGCACGGGCTGCTCGATTTCTTTCAACCCGTGCTGAATTTGCAGCTGCTCGAGCTTCTTCAGTTGCTTGTGCACGGCTGGCACGATGTCTGTCAGCGTTAGTAGCATTCTGTAGCCGTACGCTGCTCATCCTTTTGTTGTGCTCGTTGTGTACGTGTGGTCGCATTAGCAAGTCTAAGTTCCGCGTCAGTCATGTGACTTCATTTCCTACGCATCCTTCCCGTGGCCGCTACTCTTGTGGCTGCTCGAGGTATTGCTGCGAACACCATACATACGGATAGTATCAAATTATATATAAGGATAATCTGTGATTGTAAATTATTAGTTATTAATAGCCCTAATAACCCTAAAGCCTAAGCCTAACCCTAATTATTATCTTTTCACTTGTGGCAATCAGCTTTTGTTACCCATCCTATTATACTTGCTAAACAAACAGGTCCTAGCCTAATGTTACTCGATTATGTTTACCTCTGTTGTAAGTCGCTTTGGATAAAAGTATCTACTAAACAATTAAATGTAAATGTAAATATCTGACATGCAAGGGAGAGTGATGCACCGCAAAGTAGGTCTCATTCTGGAATTTACAGGGAACTCCCTTGCCACCCCTTATTGCTTTGCCACACTCTGGACTTCACTTTGGAAGTTTATTGCTTTGATGTGGTGCATTGCACCAGGTATCAGGGATGTGGTTATGAAGAGTGATGTGGTGCAAAGGGCAGAGTGATTGGGGGGTTCATGGAGACCCTCCCCACCTTACTCCTTTGAAGCAGCTGCAGCCTCACAAAGGAGAATTTTGTTTGATGCAGTGCATGGCGTGGAGCGCCAAGGAGGCGGCTATGAAGAGTGATGCTCTACGACATACGTCCCTCCATCTTCACTGATAACATTCCAAAGTCCAGACTGCTAACAGGTTTGTAAGCTACCGCTAGTGCTTGTGGTCAGCCAATCCATACATTCATCACCTGAGCTCCAACCACGTAGTTCCCTATTGAACGAAAAGTACATACACTGGAGGAGGAGTTAAAAGAACCACCAGGAACTACAAATGGCCAGAGTTTCTACTGTGGGAATGCTACAAAAGTTCCTGAGTTTCTGAAGGCCCTAGTACCTTAAAAATGTTCCTGTGGTGGCAAAGTGGCTATAGTATCCCATGCACAGGATGTTGCTGGGTTTGACAGTGGATCATTTCCCAGCTGTAGATTTGCATAGTGTATTGTTCAGATTGGTATGTTTACCTTGGTCAAAGAGTGGGGAGGATTGTCAACAAAACATCATGTCTGTTCTGTGATTATCCAAGTGATTGTAAAGTGCAGTCACCTCAATGATATCATTTTCCACATTTGCTTACTCCCTCCCCTGTAGCTCCAGATTGCTTCCGAATTGTTGACTAAGTGTCATGTTCCAGGAGCGTTTCTTCTCCTCCCTGATTCAGTGCAGGGAGTGAACTGGAGGAAATTACCTTGCATAACAGGAATGTATTTTGTCAAGCGCTGCATTACATAAGCATGTGGTCTAGCCGACGGGCGCGTTTTATGAATGTTCTGAACGCTGCCCTCCTGCCACTGGTTTACTGGCATGTTGGAGCAATTCTAGCCTTTTGGTAGTACTTTTGGATTTGAGGCCCTATGCATGTCAAATGTTGGCAATTGAGAAGATATTTGTGAGTAAAGAGAGAAGGCGGCCAGAGGTGGTGTGCTTTTTGGCTGATGATGAGCTGCAAACAAATAATTGATAGCCTTTTTGTAGGTAAAAATCACCTTTTTTAGTTTTAGTGTTTTGTGTGACAGGAATGTCTCAGTGTAAGTATTTAGAGCCCCCAGAGGTTCATTCTCTTAATGTCCATCTGCTGTATACTGTTTCCCAGCCCAACATCCACTGCATCATGCCTAATGAGTACTACAACAGAAAGAACATGCTCTATATGGTTTCTTTAAGATTAAAGCACAAATGTAAGTGTTATCCAACTTACAGTGGCACCATAAGTCTTTTTAAGAACAATATACAGGTAGTCCGTGCCAAAATTTATCAAAGGAATACTCCACCCAAAAACATTTTTTGTTGATTTAGTGCATCCAAATAAGAATTTCACTGTAGGTTGTACATTGGACAACAGAAAAACAAATTAACTTAATAAATAGTACCTTTCACATCTTTCTCTCAATTATGTAACACATTTCTCATTGTAATCAGCCACTGGAACACATCAGAAAGAACCATGGCACCTAGCTGAACCCCTTATATTGTGATGGTCAAAAACAGAATTGGAAAAAAAAAATTGGAAACTGCCCAAAATGGCGATTCAAGTGGGCAGGAACTTGAACTGACATCAAAGATGGAAGATCTCTCAGTCATTTTTTCTGATAACGTAAATAAAATCTGATATAGTAAATCAGTGGTCTCAAGCTCCGGTCCTGGAGACCTACAGGTTTACATTGTAACCCTTGTCTTAATTAGTGACCTGTTTTTGCTGCTAATTAACTTCCTTTGAATTTATTTTAATTGACTTACTCTTGAAGACTCAGACCCCTTAATTGTTTCTTTTTCATTAACATTAGAATTACCAAAGCCTACGAAAAAACTTGTAAATCCGTCCTACCTTAAATCCCTTCGCACCTCTCCATCAGTGTCGTTTGTCGAATATCGAATGTTATTTACCTATTTACCTTGATTTATTTACTTACATCCCACATCCCATACACTGCAGAGCTTCCTGTGTTTGGTTGACACGAGCATGTGCAAAAAATACATGTGTTATGCCACAAAAGTGCACGCTGACATTTCAGTTCAGAAGCAATGGTACGAGAATGCAGTCAGACATTCTTTTTTGGGCACATACACTGACCAAAGCTAAACACTAGAGTAGAGAGTCGCTCGCGTACTGAAGAGTCTGTAGCTGCAGGTGGAAGCTGCCGTCGCTGTACTTTGTATATAAGAGCCAGTTCAAATGTTATTTACCTATTTACCTTGATTTATTTACTTATCTTCCTACAGCCTAAAGTCACAAGTAGACTGCAGAGCTTCCCGTGTACATATACAAAGTACAGCGACGGCAAAAGTGCGACGTGCAATCTTTCTCCGATGTAGATCCCTCATCCTCTTCTGAGTTCATGTCTGTTGAAGGATGTCTTTATGTGAAAACAGCAGTGTCAGACAGGGGGAAGCGTGAACGCAACTGAGAGAATACAACTGAATAAAAAAGAAAAAAGCTAACCTTTATAAATTTTCACCGGCTGTTACAGACTCAAATCAAATGTATGTTTTTATTCTAAAATAGTAAGAATAAGAGCAGCTTACTTGTCAAAACAGAGTTGTCTGGGGACGAACCCGTGAAGTTTTGATTACAAGTCAACAGTTGTTGCCATTGCGCCACCAAAGCGGTCGTATCAAAGGGGTGTCAATGTCACACCCTAAGGCAGGTTCTTTTTCTGCAGTTATATTCTTGGATAGCAGCGCACTTGTTCTGTTATATTTGTACCTTTTGTGAAAGTGTTTCTTTGATATTTGGACTTCAGGCTTCACACATTATACACTTCATGCATACATTTTGTGACTAAAACATGAAAAACGTTTCTGTTTTAACAATGTGTTTACATATATTGTTGTAGACACGGAACACACATGAAATGCATGTGTTCCAAATAACGATATAGTATTTATAAAAGGTGTCATTTTGCTTGACTTCTCACTCTATACAATTCTAAGCAACTGACACGCAGGTAAGCAGACTTGAGTTGAGAAAACTGTGCGGGGATCGGATAGCAGGCTGCTTGTCGACATATTTACAAGACAAAAGACGCTGATGGAGAGGTGCGAAGGGATTTAAGGTGGGACGGATTTACGAGTTTTTTCGTAGGCTTTGGTAATTCTAGTGTTAATTAGCAGCCAAACAATAATGAGATACAAAATGAGCCAAAACATGAACAGCAAACTGTGTCCATCAAACAATATCTGAAAATAAAGAAAGATGAAGACCTCAGGTATGTTGATCTGCTCAGGTTCCCAAAACATTTTAACAATAAAAGAGAAAATCAACAAGTTTGGAAATGTCTGCCATTGCACAATGAGAGCAGCAACAAGCCAAATTAAAGAACGGGTTTAATGAATAACAAGACTCTGCGCCTAATTAATCAACTGGTAGGAGTGAAATTGGTTGGAGTTTGAGGCCCTGACTTAGTTGGTCTTCTTTTGGCTCACTCACTTCACATTTCATTTCTGTTTGGATGCTATGTAAGGAACGAAATGAAGCAATTCAGAGGAACGATGAAGAAATTCAGGGAAACAAATCTTAAAAAACAAGTCAATTAAAATGAAAGGAAAAGAAGTTAATTAACAGCAAAAACTGTTCCTAATTAAGAAAAGGGTTAGAATAAAAGCCTGCAGCTACTGTGGCCCTCCAGGTCCAGAGTTTGAGACCACTGTAGTAAATAAAGGCTGAAATCAATCTGTTTCTTAGTTATTATTGTGACTTTAATAATAATAAGAATACATTTTATTTATATAGCGCCTTTCCCGTGCTCAAGGCACTTACAGAATATAAGAAATAACGGCAGGGTATACAGTACAGTGTATAGCATTGTACAAACCAAATAAATAAATAAAGAAGAGTAAGACAGTAAATTCAGAGAAAGCCTAACAGACAACAGAATTGATGGTCTAGCACACACACATACACACAGGTTACATGAGCATCTTGACAGAGAGGTAAACTGAGAGAAGGGGAGTGAAGTCAAGTAGAGCTAAAAGCCTTCCTGAACAGATGAGTTTTGAGTTGTTTTTTAAAAGAATTCATGGAGTCAGCTGACCTGATTAATTTCGGTAGGTCATTCCAGAGACTGGGCGCTATACAGCTGAAGGCCCTGCTGTCACCCATGGAGTGTAGATTAGTGTGGGGCACAACAAGATTATCAGAATCAGAGGACCTTAGTGAGCAGGCAGGCACATAGTGATGGAGAAGGTCACTGATGTAGTTTGGTGCGAGGTTATTTAAGGCTTTGTAGGTTATTAGTAGGATTTTATATTCAATTCTGTAAGGCACAGGGAGACAGTGAAGACGGAGCAGGATGGGTGCAATGTGCTCGCTGCTGCTGGTTCGAGTAAGGACTCTTGCAGCCCAGCTTTGAATAAGCTGGAGCTGTGATATAAGATTAGAAGGGGCACCTGCCAACAGTGAGTTACAATAATCAATGTGGGAAGTAATAAAAGCAGAGACAAGTTTCTCAGCATTAGAAAAGGAGAGGAAGGAGCGAACACGGGATATGTTACGGAGGTGAAAATAAGAAAGTTTCTTAATGTGATTTATGTGGGCGGAGTAAGAAAGGGAGGAATCAAAAATGACACCAAGATTCTTTGCAGTAGAGGCAGGTGTGATGAGATCACCGCCAAGATGGACTGGGAAGGAGCTCATTTTATTAAGTTGCATTTTAGTCCTAATTTTCAGGAGTTCAGTTTTGTTGCAGTTCAATTTTAAAGAGTTCTGCTCCATCCAGGTTTTAATTTCACTAAGGCAGGTTGTTAGCTGAGAAAGCTCTGATGAAGTTCCACTTTTAACATTGAAGTAGAGTTGAGTATCATCTGCATAAAAATAATAGCCCAGTCCATAGCTACGAATAGTATGGCCAAGGGGAAGCATATAAATACAGAAGAGAAGAGGGCCAAGGACAGAGCCCTGGGGAACTCCTTGTGTGACTGGCGCCAAGCTGGATCTACTGTTGCCAAGACTAACAAACTCTTGCCTATCCGTCAGATAGGACTTGAACCACTGGAGGGCAGTGCCAGAGAAACCCAGCATGTTCTCCATTCTGGACAGTAGAATGTCATGTCTGACCCGAGTGACAAATGCTGCACTGAGGTCTAACAGAATTAATATGCTGGTTTGTCCAGAGTCTGCTGCCGTAAGCAAATCATTGGTTGCCTTTACCACTTACAAATATAAAAATTCGATATCCTATTTGCCTTAATACAGAATGTTTGGGAACATGGCATGTGTAGAGTCAGCAGACATTGATCTGGAAAAGCTTTAGACTAAGTAGAGGGAAATTTTGGACTCTTGTGTGCTGTCTATTCTGGACCCTATAATCCTATTTGTCTGATTTTTTACTTTTTGCCCCCACTGGTTGCTGCTTTTTTCTTGTGTTTCCAGTATCTTCAGTGCTGAGTTATACTCCATTATCGAATTGTGTTAGAAAATTGTGATGAGCCAAAGGTGCTCACATCAGATCCTTTTCTGGGGTCTGATATTTTATAGTTGTAACTTGTGTATTTGCTGGCTTGCCTCTCATATCCATTTCATTTGTTGATTTTTCAGGTGTGTTGTATTTGCATAATGACAGACAAACATATGCAACAGAAATATTTGATCAACCAAAAGTAAACTTGTTGTACTTTCTCATTGTAACTTAAAGCTTATTTTATATTTTTATTTTTTTTTTCATTTTTCAATTATTGTTTATGAAGTAACAAAATCTTATAGGTAGTATGATCTGTCAGGCCAAAAAACTTTTAAAATCTGTTAATTACTCTGTATTGGGTGTAGTGGTAGTGGTGGTTTGGGGTGGATAGAGGAGACCTTTTATTTCATGTTTTCAAGGAGAATGGAGTTCATAAAATTCTTAATACAAAGCAGTCTTCAATGGAAACCCATACTGATCAAAAGCAAAGAATACCAAAGCCACCATGAAAAAAATCTTTCCTGTCACATAATCCAATCCAGTCGAATGTGTTTTGGTTGAAATATCATTAAAAGAATATATCCCCCAAAAATTATATGCTTTTTTATATGTTACTTACCCCATGTTCACTACTGGTTAAAAATTTTTAGAACACCTAATTTTTTTCAGTTTTTATGGAAATGCACACAGTTTAATGTATTAATGTTAGAACACATTCAAAAAAAAAGTCAAGGAATCATTAAGTGTATAAAATTTTATTTACATTTTTGATCCATCAAAGCAGCCTGCACCTTTTGCTGATATAATAGCCAAACTGTGGTAACCCTTTTGATTTAGAATACCAGTCACTCTGTGCAAGTCTGCCACCAGCAAAAGGACCCCCAGACTATCACACTTCCTCTTCCATGTTTAACAGTTGGTTTCACACACTGAGGAACCATCCTGTCACCCACTCGATGGCAACAAACACCCTGCGTGATGAACCGAAGATTTCAAATTTGAATTCATCTGTCCATATAACTGTCACCCAGTCTGCAGTAGTCCACAACCAGTATTTTGAGGCCCTATTTTGTCCTTTGGCTTTCTTTCTGCCACTTGCCCTGTCAAACCTGCAGCACAAAGTCTCCTCTTCACAGTACAAACTTACACTTGCTTTTTTTGACCGGCACTGTTAAGCTGTACTTAAATCTGTTGTGCTGCGAGGAGCTGGTCATGCAAGCTGGTGACCCTCAGAAACTTGTCATCTGTTTAGGCCGTGACTTTAGCTCTGCCAGATCTCTTCCTGTCAAAGTTTCTTTTAAGTTTCCAATTGGCATTGGATTGTATAGGATACCACTGGACTCACTTTGCACAAAAAAAATAATTTTTATATATATATCAATTTCTCTAAATCAGAGAGTCTTAACCTGAGGGCCGTGGACCCCTAGTGGTTCCATGAATGGGTTTCAGGGTGTCTGTCAGGGTCAGATAAAAGTGAACATTTATATACACTATGCAGCCCGGTACTGTTGATTTTTTCTCACATTAACTTTCTCGTAATTTTTCTCGTGCCATTATTTTTCTGAATAGACATAGATTTCAAAATAGATAGGATGTCAAAAATGAGATGCATGTCATCTTGTTGAAGACCACACCACAGTTTCATATTCTTATTCAAGGCAAACAAGAACAACATCTCATTGAATAAAGTAGATAATGAGAGAGTAGATGTAGTAAGGTTAGTAGTAATGGTGGTAGAAAACATAGTAGTAGTAGATCTGTTTTCATTTGCACAAGAGGATTGAATTTTATAATTATAATGAGTGGCCATTACTTTTTGCATAACAAGGAGTGTTTTTTTAGATTGCTTACTTAAAAGTTTAATACTTTGTGCATGTCATATATGTATGAGACAATCAAATCTAGATAAATAAAGTACATTATATTCATTTCATGCAAAGTTGTGTTTATGTCAATATTTCTGGGGAAGGGGGTCCATAGCTTTCATCAGATTCTTAACGGGGTCCATGACTCAAAAAGGTTAAGAATCACTGCTCTAAATGAAAGGCCTACACTTCTAAGGGTAATATTGCTCTTTTTTATTTGTTACTTGACATTTTTTTGCCACTCTCACTGGAATATTGTCCAAGTAGTACTTCAGATGGGTGTAGTAGCACTGTTACAATTGTGCTTTAATACAGATGGTTTTTAAGTAATCAACAAAAGTTGGGACACCTGTACAAATTGTTTGCTTCAACTTGCACGGCTTAATTTACTTTCATTTCTGCTGAACATCTGTAGGTTGTAACCTGTTAGGTATTCCCTAAAAAAAGGCCCATTTGTTAAATTCTGAATTTTCCTTTTTTCACTTTAAGTTGGGGCGGCATGGTGGCGCAGTGGGTAGCGCTGCTGCCTCGCAGTTTGGAGACCTGGGTTCGCTTCCCGGTCCTCCCTGTGTGCAGTTTGCATGTTCTCCCCGTGTCTGTGTGGGTTTTCTCTGGGTGCTCCGGTTTCCTCCCACAGTCCAGAGACATGCAGGTTAGGTGCATTGGCGATTCTAAATTGTCCCTAGTGTGTGAGTGTGTGTGTGCACCCTGCGGTGGGCTGGCGCCCTGCCCGGGGTTTGTTCCTGCCTTGCGCCATGTGCTGGCTGGGATTGGCTCCAGCAGACCCCCGTGAGCCTGTGTTAGGATATAGCGGATTGAATAATGGATGGGTGGAAATTTTAAGTTTAAGCCTCTGGCAGTTTAGTTCTTACCTTTTCACCATTTTAGGTCATTCATTGCATTTCAGCTATTCAATTTAAAGAAAAACTGGAAAACCTGCGGTTATATAAAGGTTTTGACCAGTAGTGTAGTTTGTAATGATGGCTCATATTTTCCTTCTAAACAGATATAAAAAGTTTATGGTGTCATACAAACCAATGGTGATCAATGCTTTACAACAGCAAATGATGTGGGAAATGTCCGTAGAAAATAAAATTTAAAAAATCTCATGTTGTCAAGTCATGTAATTCAGTGTTTCCCAATCGTTTTGGTATTGTGACCCAGTTTTGTCAATATAAGAGATCATTTATACTTACTTCACACTCAGAATGCGGGCACGCACGCACACACGCATCATGGCTGCCACGCATTGCCAGCGTTAATTTGACACGTGCTCTGAGCAGGTCCTCAGAAATTAATGTGACGTCTGCGCGAGTTGCAGTACCAGCAAAAAGTCGAGGGCACAGTGTGATAAAAGTTGGAACGTGACGTCAGAGTCTCTGTTTACAATCTTCATGTGATGGTAAGCTGCTATGCAGATCCTACGGGATCGATTAGTGCGCTTCCATGTTTGATGATTGTTTTGATGTGGTGAAGCAAAATGTCGACATACAAATGCATTCGTGGTGCTTTTATATGCAAGAGTCACATATTCCCGATCGTAATGACATGATACATTTTAAAGGTCTCACATACCATCTTTTTTGCCGTCTTTTTTTTCTGTTTTTTAATGGGTGTTCCAGGCAATTCACAACACAGTGAAGCCGAACCTGTTCTCACTGTGACAATATCTCACACTGCCACCTGCTGGATTCCTACAGATTTACGTAAAGTACGCGTGTGAGTATAGACAGTAAAACACTTGCATAGTAGGTGCGTCCGCTGGAGCATGCGTCGCGTTGTGTGAAGTATAAACCTGGCCTAAACGTGTAAGTGACCCAAAGAGAGGGTGTAACTTCAGCAAGATCATCATAGTGGAGGAAGAGTTCCCCTTTGTAAGTCGAACATGATTGGTGGAGTGTTGACATGGAGTAACCCATTTGAGACCCACGTAACGCTTTGCTAATAGAAACAAAAGCATCACAAGACCTAAAGGTGGCAAGCTATGACACACCCAGTGGTTGAGAAACATTGGCATAATTCAGATGTCAGTTATCCAGTCGTATGCTCAATACATGTAAAAACATGCATTTTTTGCTAAAATATTGTAAAACTAGCTGTCGCCCGCCGTAGCATACGCCGGTGTAAGAACAGGAACGGAAAACGGTGAGAAAGGAATTCAGAAATCAAGAGGAAAGAAATACTTCTTGAAAGACGCAGTTGTGAATAGGTGTTTTGCTGGAGACGACAGATAATGAGTCGAAAGATCTAACCCTCGAAAAAGCCACGTACAACTGACCGTGGCTGAAGACTGGTTGTTGTAGATTAACGCAAATCTTTGCAAATGTTTGTCCTTGGGACTTGTTGATAGTCATGGAGAAGGCGAGTCTGAGTGGGAATTGTGTGCGTTTAAATTTAAAAGGGAGATTGGTATTGGAAGGAAGGAGAGAGATTCTGGGAATGAAGATTGTTTCAGAATTTTGGATAGCGATCAGTTTGCACTCAATAATCTCTTATATATAATCTCTTATATATATTTCTCTTCTGGTTCGTCCTGCTTCCACTTTAAACCCGTTCCCCCCACACGCAGCACACACGGCATTTCTCAATTCCAATTCCTCCTCTTCCAAACCCTTCCCCACCTGGTTTGTCCTGCTTCCTTTTCAAACCCGGTCCCCCTCACACGCAGCCCACACAAAATTTCTCGATTCCTATTCCTCCTTCGGACTACTACGTTCTCCGCTTCTCTCTCATGACCCAATTGGTGTCACCTCACCGCCGAAGTGAAAGGTCACGCGGTCAGGCAATATATAGGGCAGTGACGTGACGTGACATGACCGGGTTTGAAGTGGAAACAGGATGAACCAGAAGAGAAATATATATAAGAGATGGATCGTTCTGGAACAGTCAACGCATATCATAAACAGGAAGTGCAAGTCACATGGGGATTGCCTTTTTGAATTGAAGATAAGAGTGTTGACCATGGAATGAAAGGGAGAGGCTAATCTTCAATTCAAAAAATCAGTCCCATGTGACGTGTTTTCCCTGTTTATGATGCACGCTGATTTTTTCCAAATATCTTTTACAAAATTTTAGCAAAAAATGCACGTGTTTTGCACATTTTACATATTTAGATTTTCCTTGTGCAAGTCTGTCTGTTGCATTAATTATATGGCATTTGCTATAGGATTGTCAAATACTGTGGTCATTTTTGCAGTGTGCCATCTGTTGGAATAAAAAAATGTTATGCAGTTTAATACAACACACATAAAATACCTTCCAATTGATGACGCATGCAAACGTTAATGGCGAATACACCTAACAAAGTGTAACTGCTGGAAGGTCAGAAATTGACTCATGTATATATATATATATTCATGTAAATAAGTACCATGGAAATTGCTGACTTTTTCAATATATTGGAACAGACAAACATTAGATATTCTTGCAGGCAGTGTCTACATATAAAGGTGATGTGCTTGGACAAATGACTTATCAAATGAACATAGTGTATTTATTTGCATGATCTAAATGAAGAGAAATGCAGATTTGTCTTATGGAAAAAGTATGTCCACCCCTACATTCATCACCACTTCAAATTCAATGCTAATGATTAGAACTTCCTTAGGTTCTTAACCAGCAGGTGTATCGACAGATATTGAGGTTCTGGTTCTCTTTCCCATTGCCTTGTGCAGTGTCATCATTTCAAGATCAAAAGAGCTTTCTTAGGTCTACAGAAAGAATGTTGTGGATGTCTATGAGTCTAGCAAGGGACTTAAACCAGGTGTGTTTTTTTTTTTTTTTAATCAATCATACCATTGTAAAGAAAATCATCTGCAAGTGACGCCGACTTCAAACTTTCTCCCCTGTACCATGTGATTTCGGCAATCTTTACATTCATGGTGAATGAAGAGCTATAGTAAGCACAGGCGTTCTTACTTTTAATAAAGCCTGAAAATAAATAATTGTGGCTAGCCAGGCTGTTTCTGGAATGGCATGGAGTATTAAACCTCGATGTTTGTGGCTTTGTACATTTAGAGCCAGGGTGCACTAAATGTCGGGAATTCACTGGCTTCTTCTGTCTCTTTCTCTTTCCATCTCTGTAACTGGATGAAGTGAACAGGCTGGCGTGCTGCCTTTGGGCAACAGCTGCTAGGCTTGCCATAGAAACATCTGCATCCATCTGCGTCCTGCTGGGCTTTTTTTTTCTTCTTTTTTTTAGTTTGTTTTTGCTAACACATAGCCTATGTTGTTGGGAAGCACATCTGGAATCTGCTTTGTGCCTCCAGGAGCCTAATGTGGGATTAATGGAGCTTAGTGGGAGGTGGAGGAGGAGACAGAAAGTAGCACTTAACAGTTGGTGGGGCGAAGCAATGTGTCTCCTCCTGTGCAGACCTGAACCAAGCTGCTGATCTTAAGTAAAGAAGAGTGCTGCACAGCGTATAGTCAGTGGACGAGCATGAATAAACTGTGAGAACGAGGCTGGCATAAACCCAGTTCTTGTCACATGATGAATGCTGCCTCACCGCCTTCATCTAAACAGCTACATTTCTTTTAGGAGATAAGTGACTCTATGGCGGCATTTGGCATCCACAGGTCTACATGATGTTGAGCTCAGATGACAGTAAATACGAGGTGGGAAGGCTGTGTTGGGTTTCATTTATTGCACACACTATTGGAATTTCAGAGAGACCCGGCCTGTTATTGGTTAGCAGATCGCCTAGCCAACTCCTGACTCTGAATCTGCCGTGTCGGTTCCTGCTAGAAGGTCAACATTTAGCCCAGTCTGAGGTTCATATTGCTCTGGGGCAGATTTTCATTAAGGATATCTCTCTACTTTGCTCCATTCAGCTTTCTCTCAGCGCTGACTAGCTTCCAAGTCCCTGCCACAGAAAAAGCCACTGAAAAACAACTCTATAGCATGATGGTGCTATCACTTTACTTCACCTTTGGAATGATATGGCACAGGTGACAAGTGGTGCCTAGTTTCCTGACAGAATTTTGTTTCTAATTGTCTGAGAATCTGTTAGGTGCATTTTTGCAAACTCCAAGCAGGCTTTCAGAGCCCAGATTGGTGAAGTGTTGCAGGGATAGTTGTTGTTTTAGAAGTTTCTCCCCATCTCCAAACAGGTTTGATGAAGCATAGCCAGATGGACCATCAGATTTTTGGTTACCTCTCTTACTAAGATCCTTTGCTCAGTTTTTGGTTGGGCAGTGAGCTCTCATAAGAGTTGTGTTGGTGCCAAACTTGTTCCATTTAAGGAACCTGGAAGTTCCGGAAGTTTCTCCCATCTCTACAGTTGTGCTTGAAAGTTTATAAACCCTTTAGAATTTTCTATATTTCTGCATAAATATGTCTGAATATGACAATGGTGTGCATGGCAGGGTTGCAAGGAGAAAGCCACTGCTCTCCAAAAAAAACATTGCTGCTCATCTGCAGTTTGCTAAAGATCACATGGACAAACCAGAAGGCTATTGGAAGAATATTTTGTGGATGGATGAGACCAAAATAGAACTTTTTGGTTTAAATGAAAAGCGTTATGTTTGGAGAAAGGAAAACACTGCATTCCATCATAAGAACCTTATCCTATCTGTGAAACATGGTGGTGGTAGTATCATGGTTTGGGCCTGTTTTGCTGCATCTGGGCCAGGATGGCTTACCTTCATTGATGGAACAATGAATTCTGAATTATATCAGAGAATTGTAAAGGAAAATGTCAGGACATCTGTCCATGAATCTCAAGAGAAGGTGGGTCATGCAGCAAGACAACGACCCTAAGTACACAAGTCGTTCCACCAAAGAATGGTTAAAGAAGAGTAAAGTTAATGTTTTGGAATGGCCAAGTCAAAGTCCTGAACTTAATCCAATCAAAATGTCGTGGAAGGACCTGAAGTGAGCAGTTCATGTGAGGAAACCCACCAACATATCAGAGTTGAAGCTGTTCTGTATGGAGGAATGGTCTAAAATTCCTCTAAGCCGGTGTGCAGGAATGAACAAAAGCTACCAGAAACGTTTAGTTGCAGTTATTGGGGGGTCACACCAGATACTGAAAGCAAAGGTTCACATACTTTTGCCACTCACAAATATGAAATATTCGATCATTTTCCTTAACAAATAAATGACCAAGTATAATTTTTTTTGTCTCATTTGTTTTACTGGTTTCTCTTTATCTACTTTTAGGACTTGAGTGAAAATCTGATGATGTTTTAGGTCATATTTATGCAGAAATACAGAAAATTTTAAAGTGTTCACAAACTTTCAAGCACAACTGTAAACATGTTCAATGGAGCTCAGCTAGAGTGACTATCAGATTTTTGGTTACTTATTTTACCAGGTTTGGTTGGGCAGTGACCTCTCGTAAGAGTTGTGTTTGTTCCAAACTTATTCCATTTAAGGAACCTGGGAGTTCTGGAATTTTCTCCCATCTCTAAACATGTTCAATGGAGCTCAGCCAGAGTGACTATCAGATTTTTGGTCACCTCTTTTACCAGGCTCTTTGCTCAGTTGGCTTGGGCAGTGAGCTCTCTGAAGAGTTGTGCTTGTTCCAGACTTACTCCATTTAAGAATTATTAAGGTGGCCATTGTGCTCTCTGGAACTTCTAATCTTGTAGACATTTTTTTATAGCCTTCCCCAGATCTGTGCCTTGAGAAAACCCCATCTATGAGCTCTGCAGGCTGTTCCTTAGACCTCATGGCTTGTTTTTTGTTCAGCTGTGGGACCGTCTACTCAGTGCAGTCGATTGAATCAGCCACAGATGGACTCCAAACAAGACATAGAAACAGCTTAATGAGGATGAACAGAACGGAATGCACTGGAGCCAAATTTCAAGTGTTATAGCAAATGGTCTCACTACTTGTGCTAATGTGATATCTCAGTTTTTTTTTTTTTTTTAATACATTTGCAAAAATGTTTTGCTTTTTCATTCTGGAATATGTGTTGTTTGATGAGTGAAAAAATGAATTTAAATGATTTTAACATCAGGGATTAACATAACAAAATGTGTAAAAATTGAAGGAGCCTGAATACTTTGTGAAGGCACTATATTTCAAATAGACTACGCTGTGCAAATGTTTGAAATTTCAAAACTTCCTATTGCAAAGCTCTTGGGAATTTAAAAAAGTGTCTGTCTTAACCTCCTTAGTGTTACATCTGCTCTCAGAAAAACTTGTATAATGCGTTGCATTTTTTGGTTTGAGAAATTACATTTATTAAATCTCATCTTTCTACTGTAAAACGTGCTAGTCACTGAAAGTACAAAGCCAGAAGTGTAGAAAGTATAATAATGATACAAATAATAATACAAATACTTCTCTAGCGCCTTCAACACCATCCTACCTCTGCTCCTTAGGGACAAGCTGACAGAGATGGGAGTAGCTTCATACCTGGTGGCATGGATCGTGGACTATTTTACAGACAGACCTCAGTATGTGCGTCTCGGGAACTGCAGGTCTGACATTGTGGTCAGCAGCACAGGAGCGCCGCAGGGGACTGGACTTTCTCCGGTCCTGTTCAGCCAACATACATCAGACTTCAAATACAATTCGGAGTCCTGCCACGTGCAAATGTTCACTGACGACACTGCTATTGTGGGCAGCATTAGGAGTGGGCAGGAGGATGAGTATAGGAACCTAATCAAGGACTTTGTTAAATGGTGCGACTCAAACCACTTACACCTGAACACCAGCAAAACCAAGGAGCTGGTGGTGGATTTTAGGAGGCCCAGGCCCCTCATGGACCCCTTGATCATCAGAGTATAAATACCTGGAAGTGCAGCTGGATGATAAATTGGACTGGACTGCCAATACTGATGCTCTGTGCAAGAGAGGACAGAGCCGACTATACTTCCTTAGAAGACTGGCATCCTTCAACGTCTGCAATAAGATGCTGCAGATGTTCTATCAGACGGTTGTGGCGACCGCCCTTTTCTACGCGGTGGTGTGCTGGGGAGGCAGCATAAAGAAGAGGGACGCCTCACGCCTGGACAAACTGGTGAGGAAGGCAGGCTCTATTGTAGGCACGGAGCTGGACAGTTTGACATCCGTGGCAGAGCGATGGGCGCTGAGCAGGCTCCTGTCAATCATGGAGAATCCACTGCATCCACTGAACAGGATCATCTCCAGACAGAGGAGCAGCTTCAGCGACAGACTGCTGTCACCATCCTGCTCCACTGACAGACTGAGGAGACCCCACACTATGCGACTCTTCAATTCCACCCGGGGGGGTAAACGTTAACATTATACAAAGTTATTGTCTCTTATACCTGCCTTTCACTCTCCACCTTGCATTTTTTAACCTGCACTTTTAACACTCTTTAATATTGTTTTTTATCAGTATGCTGCTGCTGGAGTATGTGAATTTCCCCTTGGGGATTAATAAAGTATCTATCTATCTATCCATCCATCCATCCAAATAATGCTAATATCGTATATACTGTCAAAATGTGTTGTTTGTGTGGTGTATCTTGAAGCACAAAAATACACAAACCAACGTCAGAGTCGAGACAATAGTAGCGTGTTTCCTAGCGGATTTTCTTTCCAGACTGATCAGCACGCTGCACGTGTGCGATTGACATGAGTGTCACTTTCGGATTCATCAGAATGACTTTTGACTTCACTGTCCATTTCAGTTTCACTGCCTGAGGACAGATTCACTTCATCATCACTGCTTGTATCACTTTCAAGAGCGTGCAACACCTGAGCTGCTGAAAAACATTTCTTAAGAGGCGCAATTATGAGGCTAGGAGAAGATGTGTCTGCACCATTGCCTGGGTGGTGCTTACGTAAGACTCGCCTATATCATTTTCTGAGCAATGCTCAGCACTAGCGTTGTTGGCACTTTTATAGCCTAAGTAATCCTCAGGTCAAATGTTTACGTGAGACACATCTATACAGTTGCCCGAGTGACACTCTGGTCTAACGTTAAGGAGGTTAAAACAAAGAAACGTTCTGCTATAAATTCAGTTTAGTTTATTGTGTCAGCTTTACTTTGAGAGTGGTTATTTCAATTTGTATATTTTTTATATTGTTTTCTTTTACTCATTTGAGAGACGATCCTAATAGCAAAATTGCGAAACACCTGCAGTCCTTCATGCATGCTGAAACAAGTGCACCCCGTACAAGACATGGGATGTGGTAGGGACAGAAGTAGGCAAGATCTGGATAAGCAGGTGCAGTCACTCCTCAACATTCCCACGTTTAACTCTTGTGACTTCAAGTATTTGCGGAATTTTTTTTTTCATAACCTGTTTGGAAGAAAAAACATTTGGAAATATATTAAAGAAAAAAGTCTTGTCGTAAACTAGGACCTCTGAATCAGGAACCAGGGAGGAGGAAACTTGTTCAGTCTGTCTTTTATTATACTTCCTGACGTGTAGTGATAGCGCCATGTACAACAATCTGCTAAGGGACAGTGCACTGTGCAGAGGATGGCATCAAGTGGTCAAAGAATAAGAGCAGAGGTCTATATTTATAAACAACTGAATTTACATAACAGTGCTGAATTAATACATACACATCACCCAACATTTACTGTGGCTGGTTTGTTGGATCACACACCCATCATCTGATTGTTTCATTAGTTTATATGCCCAAATAAAAGTCTTATTTCACTATTTTCTTGGTCTTTACAATACTTTTCAATACTTCTTGAGTTCCTGTATCCATGACACCTGTCAAGTCTTGCTGGGTACATGACAATCAGACTCTTTTGAAGCCATCACCCAGGACCTTCTTGTTCTTTGTTCTTCACTTGACTTCTGTCTGGTTTCCTGATATGCTTGAACAGGTTTATGATATTTATTAACCATTTTATACTAATTCTAGGATGGGTGCTTCATTTTAATGTGCAGGGCATACCAAAACACTTAATGTGCATTAACTATATTACCCCTAAGTCTCATTTTATTTCCACACCTCTTTTTTCCTTTCATGATAGCAACCTCACACATTCGCAGGGTTTATGACAATGCATAGTAGAGAAAAAAATGAAAGGTGCAATGCGTACAAGTTTGAGGAGCAGTTGGTACCCTACCATTGTAGAGTAAAGAGCTCCCCATGTATTTGTTACACTTTTTAATTGTTTTGCTTGAAATATCAAGTTTGGTGTTGTAATTATGCCTGAAGGTGTAGTGCACATCTTTCTGGGGCTAAGCCAAAGTATGTAAAGTCAGTGAAGAGGCTTGGTGAGCAAATAAAGATGTTAGATAAATTTCATGCTCGAGTGTTGGCTACGACTCATGCAACAGGGCTACCATGTGTTCCCAGAGTTGTATTGACGCATCCTCTGAGCACGTCATCAGAAATGAATGTGATAAGTGCACGTGTTGCAGTACCAGTAAAAATATGGGTGGTGTATGTGTTCAAGTTTTGGTACGTGACGCCAGCATCGTTGTTTCCTGTCAACATGTGACAGCAAGCCGCAATGCAGCTCCAACAGGATCACTCTGCGAGCTTTGATGTTTGATGAATGGCTCGATGCGGTGAAGCAAATCATCAAGCTTAAATGCTGATGTGTGAATGTGCTTTTCTTCATCCGTTTCTCGCATAGGCAGTACAAGTGTTGCATATTTCCAATTGTATTGATGCAGTACATTTAAAGGTCTGACATACCATCTGTATTGCTGTTATCATCTGTTTTTGTTTTTCTTTTTGCATCTTCACAACAGCTTCAGAATGCAAAGAATTTTCTCACCATTGTGATGATGTCTCACAATGCCACCTGTTGGAATCCTACAGATGTACTTAAAGAATGTGTGCAAGTGTGTACATCAGCACTGCTTGTGTAGCAGCAGCGTCCTCAAGTGCACGCATTGCATAGCATTAAGTATAACCCTGGCCTTAGTCACAGCAGCTCCTTGAAATCAGAGCAGGCAAGTGTGTGGAAGAAAATTATTTTAAACAGACGCCCCTGACTAGAATGCCCCGATTTAAGCAATAAAACACAGACGGGAGAAACCATCAATCATTATTCTTTATATAAATCTTGCAAGAGACAGCAGCTTGTCGTATTAGCAAGTGTTGCAAAGAAAAGAGCGTCCTCTGTGCTATATTTATACAATTCGTTGATTAGATCACTACTCAAAAAAGGAATTCAGTACATAATCAGAAAACTTTTAACATGATTCGTTACACTCAGTTGTTAACGGGAAATGACAAACTTTGACACCTTAAATAACTATAATCAACCCGACACACTTCAGTGACTAAACCTGTACTTGGTATTTCTGTTACATGCATTACGGCTGCATTTTCTAACGATTATAATGATTCAAAATTTCTCTGACTCTGCAATTTATTGGAAAATCGCCACAGTGATCCACTATCTATCATGTTTGAATACGGTCAACAATTTTAGCTTGAGACATCAATCCAGTTTTTAAATCTCAATCGGGTAGTTGATCAAACCTGTCGCTTTTAACAGTAAGCACCATCATAAGCTGCAAAAGCATCTCAGGTTAATAAACTGGAGATTAAAAGTAGACCAAAAATAAAACGAGTTACTGTATGTCCTTCCTTCTACATCAGAATGCATTTAGCAGTGAGCACGTTATAATGGCACTCAAATGCAGCTAACGATCCATGACAAAACAAAAAGGACAGATAGCTTAGATTACAAGGTATATCAGATAAAGAAACAAATGGAAACTGCTGTATCAGTCAGTATTTATATTGTAATTTCACAGCGGACACCATCTCAGACCATTTTATAATACAAACAAGACATTTAGGTAGACGGCATGATAACTGAGTGATTTGAAAATTCACTTCCATCAGTTTTATTCTAGATGGAGCAGATCCTTGCAGTATTTGTGTTACATGGGATTGTGTGTTATATGAATTTATTGAATTGCTAATTGTCAGGTGGCATGTGTAGTCCCAAAATGTGTGTGAAGAGTAAAAGGTGTTTTAGGAATGTTGTGGAACATAAGGACCTCCCTTCATTCACCTCCCTCACCAAGGACCTTCTTTCCTGGTTACTGAGTTTGGCCAGATGGCAAACTCTAGGAATTTTTCAAGTTTTTTCCATTTCCCGATTACTGGGGGGAATAATTGCATTTGGGAAAACTCAGAGCTTTAGAAATGGTTTTATCCCCATTAACTAATCTAAGATAACTGAATTCTACATGAAGCCCTTGGACTTGGACATGGATTGTTGGTCCTTGGACGTAATGGCTTGACTTTTGTTTTGACATGCAGTGCGAATTTTGGGACCTTTATTACACAGGAACACGTCTGCCTTTCTAAATGATATCCGATCAATTCAGTTTACCACAAGTGGACTCCAGTCAAGTTCTAGAACCATCTCAAGAAGAATTAAAGCAAACAGGAAGCACCTGAGCACAATGTGGATTGCCAAAGCAAAGGTTTTGAATACTTCTGGGAATGAGAGATTTCATTTTTTGATTTTTAATAACATTTGCAAACCTTTCTGAAAATATGTTTTCACTTTTATCATTTTGAGTTATTGAGTGTAGACTGATGGGTAAAAACGGGAAATTTAATTTATCAAATTAAATCTGCAACACAAAGAAGTGTGTACAAAGTGAGGGACTCTAAATATTTTCTGTTTCTAATGTATGTATAGATAGTTAAGAGAACTTTATTTGTACCCAGGGGTAATTTTTTTTTTTTTCCCAGAATTTAAAAAGTATGTATTTATCTATTATAGTGCCCTTTATAATGCTTTATCAGTACTGTGGTTTTTGTTTTTATTTTTAGCTAAGATAGAAGTTTTCTTTCTTTTTAGATATTCTAGTGTGTATTTGAGAAGGGGGTGGCGCAGTGGGTAGAGCTAGTGCCTCACAGTTAGGAGACCTGGGTTCGCTTCCTGGGTCCTCCCTGTGTGGAGTTTGCATGTTCCCCCCATGTCTGCGTGGGTTTCCTCCCACAGTCCAAAGACATGCAGGTTAGGTGCATTGGCGATCCTAAATTGTCCCTAGTGTGTGCTTGGTATGTGTGTGTGTGCACGCCCTGCGGTATGCTGGTGCCCTGCCTGGGGTTTTTTTCCTGGCTTGCGCCCTGTGTTGGCCAGGATTGGCTCCAGCAGACCCCCGTGACCCTGTAGTTAGGATATAGCGGGTTGGATGATGGATGGTTGGATATTTGAGAAGGATTGTTGTTGTTTGTTATTGTTTTTATTTATTGAGCTTCTGCTAATTTCCTCCTTGGAACAAATAAAGATGTATCTATTTGTCTATCCCTCGATAAATAAAAGCAGAAAGGGCTTTGAAAAAACAGCTTTATTGTTTATCCTTTTGGCATTTCATCTCTCTATTATAAAAAAAAAAATCCTGGAAAGGAAAAGCAGGGCGACGATACGTGATTTTCTCGGAAGTTCTCGGAAGACACTTAAAAGACCCGCGAGAAGCAAACAATATCAAATAAGAGTACTCAGTCGTGTAAAGGCACGTAGCACACACAGATCCTGTGCTCTCAGCACATATAAAGCGTATAAGGACAATATGTTCTAGATGAAACGTCAACGAGTAAGTGAAGAAGAAAGCAGATGATCAGACTACTTCTTCTTAGCGTGCGTTCATCCAAACTGACCCTCCCCCCTGCCACCTCACCCCCTTTACAATGCGAGCGACAGAGATGCGAAGTGGCAAAAGGACAGCTGCTGTACAGGCTTTGAAATGATCGGGCAGCGTATGTAACAATCCTGTTGAAACTAACTATCTCTTTAAATTGTATGTTCGGTAAACCAAATCCAGGGATGGGCGAGCGAAGCGAGCAGAGGGCAGAACCCCCTAGTTTAAAATATATTAAAAATCAGAGTAAAATAATTGAAAGCAAAAATAAATTCTCATCATAAAACAAACATTTTTTCTTTGGCACTGTTATTGGCTCCCCTAGAAAGTCACATGAGTGAAGTCTAACCAAAGTAAATTCCCATCCATATTTTACATTTTTAACATTCTTTGAGTGAGTAGGAACACTTGAGTGGTCAACCTTGACTTCCAGTTTCACTGGGTTATAAATATTAGGTGACACAAAGGCCAAATTCCCTTACTCACCCATCACAATGGGATAACCCTGAGAACAAAGTACTGATGTGTGACAATAGGTTATTGAGCTTCACAAATCAGGAAATGTCTATCAGAAAATACCAAATGGTTGTAAAGGCCCATTTCCACTATCAAGGCAAAAATTATTAAGTTTGAAGCTGCTGGAGATGTTAAGAATAATCGTGCAAAACAACATGGGCGTATGTTGAGCCCAGACACAATGAGGAAGGTGGTCCAAATAGCTGAAGTATCTCCAAGGATCATGTTAGTTGGGTCTTGGGATCAGAAAATTTCCAAAAGTATGATCAGACATCACCTGTGTAACTGCAGGTTGTTTGGGTGGGTTGCCAGAAAAGAGATTCTGCTGTCATCAAGCAGCAAACCAGAGTGCCTATAGTTTGCTAAATGTTACTGGACCGAGTACTATGGTTAGACAAAACAAAATTAGAGCTTTTTTGCAGCAGACCCCAGAGATGGATTTGACATAGAGGTATGCAGGACGTACCTCATCCCTGCCGTGCAGTATGGTAGTAGATCTTTGAATTTGTTGGGCTTTTTGTTTTCTGCCAAAACCCCTTGATGATTTGTTAAAATAAATGTCATCATGGACTCCATCAAGTAGCAGTAGATATTAAATTAGAATATGACCTCTGTCAGGAAGTTTACATTTGCCTGTGGTTGAATCTTCCAGCTGGACAATGATCCAAAGCTTAATACAAAAAAAGGGCCAGTAACCACAAAATCGGGATTTTCCTATGGCCATCCCATTCATCTGACCTAAAACTGAGGGATGAGATGAAAAGGAGGGTCCACCAGCATGTACTTCGAAAATCTGAAGGAGCTAGAGAGATTCTGAATGATGGAATGGCTTTATATTCCTTACCGTGTGTTCTGTAAACTCATTAAGCACTATAGGAAAAGACAAAGGAGGGCATAAATAAATTAAATATAAATAAATAGGTTAAATAAAGAGTTGCCAATAATTGGGCACACATGTATATGAGAAAAATATTTTTCTTTGAATACTTTTACTTTAGTGGAAGATAAAGAGGTTAAAAAATAAAACATGTTTTCAGTCTGTTTTCCTTTTATTTGCCAAGGGTGCCAATATTAGTAAAGGGCGTTAATAGATATGGTGCTGTAAAAAAGTATTTCCTCCTTACCTATTTTCTCTGTTTTTGCTTATTCATAACACTTGATTGTTTCTGATCTCCAAACACATTTAGTGTTATACAAAGGACAGCCTGAGTAAATACAACACAGTTTATAAATGACCATTAGATTTTTTTTTTTAAAGGAAAAAAGTTCATCAACACCTATTTTACCAATGTCATAAAGTAATTGCCCTCATAGTCAATCAATCAACCATTGAACCCAATTGAAATGATAACGGACTAAATGAGACTAAGACACATCCAAGTTTGATGGCTGCCAGTCCTGTTGAATCTCAGCATCCCTTCAATGGAGGGGATGGAGGCGCTGGAGAGACTGAGTGAAGAGTCTTGAGTGTCTGGGCTTGCGAATGTCCTGATGAAAACCAAGATCCAGGCCCGTAGTGACCTCTTGGGCACAGCCATCAGCAGTGTGTCTGTCTGAGGAGAGAGTGTTGACCTTGTCAAGAGGTTTACTGACCTCGGCAGTGACATTCACGTCTCTGGTGACTCTTCCTATGAAGTCAGTAGACTGATTGGGAGAGCATGGGGGGTCATGAGGTCGCTGGAAAGGGGTGTGTGGCGCTCCCAATATCTCTGCAAAAGGACAATGGTCCAAGTCTGGTTTGTTGCTTTCTTTCTTGCTATATGGTTACGAGACATGGACGCTATCCAGTGACCTGAGACGAAGACTGGACTTATTCAGTACTGTGTCTCTCTTTGGAGAATCCTTGGATACCGCTGATTTGATTTTGTGTCGAATGAGTAGTTGCTCATGGAGTCCCTAATTAGGGACATTACCTACATTGTGAGGGAGCATCAGTTATGACACTACGGCCTTGTGGCACGATTCCCCGAGGGGGATCCAGCTTGCAGGATCCTCATTGTTGAGGACCTGAATGGCTGAACCAGGCCAAGGGGACACCCACTTAACACCTGGCTGCAGAAGATAGAGCCTTATTTCCAGAGGGTGTGACTGGACCACGTGTTTGCCTGGGGGGTTGCCATCCAGGATCCCGAGCTGTTTCATTGTGTAGTGGGTGCGGCAACGTACTGTACCAGTGCATACTCCCTGACCTGACCTGACCTGTCCTTTAACAGGACCTTTCCAGTAATATGAATATGACTAAGAGGTCTCCACAAGCAGCACACCATGCCTTGATTAAAGTAAGATCCAGAAAACATGAGAAAGAAACAATCTCTAAAACTCTGGGACTCCAGTGAACCACCGTGAGTGCCATCATCTCCAAATTGACCAAACTTAGAACAAGTGCATAGAATACTCATCTGGCCAATCACAGAAGAACCCAGGCAAGCATTAAAGGAAGTGCAGGCCTTGCTCAGCTCTGTTAATGTCAGAGTTCGTGATTCCACCATTAGAAAGGTATTGAGCAAAAAATGGAATCCATGGGAGAGTTGTAAGGCGGGAACTGCTGCTAAACAAGAACAGAAAGGCAAGTCTGACATTTGCCTGCAGCACTTACCTTGATTGCCCCCAAAACTTTTGAGATGTTCAGTAACCTGGAACGTTTTGGAAGACAAGGGTCCTCTTACATCTGGGATAATTCTAACACAGCAGCTTTCCATAATAAGAACATCATGCTCACAGCCAAACATGGCAGTGGTATGTGATCTTGTGACTGACATGTCATAACTGAAGGAAGCATGAATTCAGAAAGTACTGGAGGAGAATGTCCAGTCATCAGTTGGTGATCTGAAGCTCAAGCAGAATTGGGTTCTATGTAGCAGAACTATGATCGAAAGCACACGAGCATGGCCCAACTCTGAATGGCTGAAACCAAAAAAGCAAAATTAAGATTTTGGAGAGGCTTAGTCTAGTCAAAGTCCTGACTTGAACTCCATTGAGATGTTGCGGTAGGACCTTAAATAGGCAGTTCAGAATCAGAAACCCTTCAATGTGACTGAATTAAAACCATTCTGTACAGAAGAGGAGGCCAAAAAAATTCTCCACAGTGATGCCAAAGAGTGTCCTCCTGTTACTGAAAGTGTTTGATCGCAGTTGTTACCTGCTAAAGGTAGCACAACCAAGTATTAAGTTTAGGGGTTGACTACTTTTTCACATGGGTGATATTTATTAGGTGTTGATGAACATTTTTTTTTCAGTAAATCAAACGATCATTTTAAAATGGTGTATTGACTCTTTTTTTATGCTAAATTTGTTTTGGAAATCAGAAACAATTAAGTGTTATGAATCAGCAAAATGTAAAAAAGTATTTGAGCCATCTTGATTTCTTCTAACACTTTGGTTTCGATACACAGAACAACCGACAGAGACGGACAGACCATCCAATCTCTCTGATGTCTATTCAGGTTCTGCTTCAGAAACAGCTTAATAACTACACCAAAAATTTGGTAGATGCACAACTTTAGAGGCCTAAGACATGTCAAAGCATGGGCAGCTCTCCTCTGAGCTCCTTGTTAATCATTATTGCGTTGCTGCCTCTGAGACATGGGTTCTCCTTTTCTTTCCTGGATGCATCAAGCAGAGGTTATTTGTTAGGTGGTGAGGATGCAGCTTGACCCTCAACACCTTCTAACAACATGGCAAAATGTCTTCTTATATTGTCTCTGTTTGCTGATTTCTACAGTATTCATTTTTGTATAGGCAAAGATTAGACCCACCTGGGCACAAGAAGCATGTGTCAGCTGTGCCAGTGGTGCTCTGAGGCATCACTTTCTGGATATTCTAGGGTGGAGGTTAACTGCCCGCTACTTCATTGAGGGACTTGACTGGCTTGATTTTCTAGCTAGGCAGCTTAGTGAGTGAGGTGAGGTCAGTCACATGGCATGTTCTCCATCTGACATTTCAGCAGCTTACTTAAAAAATAAAACAATTTTTAAAAAGTGAAAACTCACAGGGTGGGGCAGGGATTAATATGCTGCCTTCAATTGTTACAGGTTTCCTTGTAGGCTTCTCTTTCTGCTATTAATGAAGTTCACAGTTAGCAAATGAAAATAACTGTGAGGCCGTAGTCTACTAGGGGAGCCCCAGTAGACTTCCAGGGGGCCACGTGATGACTGAAAATAATTATAAATTAGCAGCAAAATATTTAAATGTCTAAATATCAAGCTAAAGCATGGGTGTCAAACTAACTTGTTAAATGCAGACTGCTTAGTGAATATTCAAGGCATGGGCCCTGCTCATGATATGTGGGTAGGAAAGATGGATGAATGGATGGATGGATAGATGTTAGATATGTTGCACAATGACTTGGTGATCTCAAAGGCCCCTTTGAAGTGTGTTTCATTTATAGATTGTATCCGTATATAGTTTAGCCAGATCAGTTTTACTCCTGGCATTAAAATGCATCTCCAGTGTTTGCCCCATTTCTGGGTAGAAATTGGATGGACTCCTCATATATGCACAGCAATTCGGGGTTTAGTGGTCGCTCATGTTTATCTGCCCAGCACAGTGCACTACAGCTACTAACCAGTAATTAGAATGGGAAAGGGTTGCTTGTAATAATGACCTAGCAAGAAACAAATGAAAAGAAGGTGACATGCCACACTGCAGTAAAGAAGTTTATGACTCAGATTCGACAGCTTCATGAAAGAAGTAGTAGGTTGACTTCAGATGCTTCTGCTGCCACTCCACTCACTTTTTAAATCTGCACAGGTGTAATGGCTGGTCACTAGTCCATTTATGGCTTACCTGACTGCTTACCCAAACCAATGGTTTGTCTTTTCCACTGACTTGATGGATGTATGTGGAAAGAAAACACATCTGCATTTCCACTCATGTTAAATGTGGCTATCGCTGATGGAAACACTCCTGTACTAAATCCAGAGGATAACAAAGTCGCTTCTGTGCTTAAATTCTGTTGTGACTGATTCTGCTTTTTAAAAATGATTTTACATTTTTTTATTTTCAAAAGCACTTAGTCCTAATGCTTAAGTCCAGTGAGTAGAGAGCAGCTTTTGTTGTTATCACAAATACCTATGGTGGCAAAATTAGTATTTTCGTAATTACTGGTGATTGTTTATCCCTCAGAAATGTCTACTTGTGGTATGTAATTTTTAAGAAATTCTGGAACTAGTAAAAATAACGTTTATTTATAAAAGCATACAGCGGGTTCTTGCAGTGTCTTGTTAATTTTGTATTATGCTTTAAAAACAATTGATAGTGTAATAGCCCCAGCTGCTCATATTCTTTTTTTGTTAAAAAATGTACATTCAAAAACAAGCACCAGCAAATGCACAAGAAGGTGAATATAATAGCCTGTTTTCTTCTGTTCTGGTTAACCCTTCTGGAAATTTCCTTCTTTAGAAAACCAAAGTAAAATTTTGAGGTTTCTCGACCTCCTTTCCTGGCAGGCACTCGAGTTTTTTGGAAGGGAAATCCTGTCTCTTTTATGATGTGTGTAAATATGCTGAATCGTATTTTGAGTTACAGTGTCTTGCAAAAATATTAAACCCCTTGACCAATTGGTGTATAGGGGAATTGTTGTCACATGTACAGAGTAGACTGAAATTCTTGCATTGCGTCATTGTATTAAATAACAAATTCTATGCTGTGATATTTATACATATATACACATATATATATATACAGTATATATATATGTATATATATATATTAGGGATGCACCGAAATGAAAATTCTGGGCCGAAAACGAAACCGAAATTTTTGGATGCACTTGGCCGAAAACCGATACCGAAACCGAAAATGGCTTCATTAAAAAACATGTTTAAAATATTTTCTTTTTGTTTGTATTAAAAAAACTACAAATTAATTAAGCAATCAAACTTTTATTGATAATAAATAACAGTAATAAGGCTGTTTAACAATAACAAAACTAAATAAAATTTCTTTCTGTAACAAAATTGTGCAAAAAAAATGCTAGCTGCTTTTTTACTTCAATTTTAAATTACTGTACCAAACAACAGTGCACAAACAGAAGAAAAATAAATAAATCCAACCTCTTACTGTAAACAACATAACTATACACACTAAATTGGTCTGCTTTTAATTTAAGCAAAAGAAGCAGGTTTATCTTTATGAACAAAAGTTTTTCAGTTTTCTGGCTGAAGACACAGTTCCTCTTCTCATGAAGAACATACTGCACTGAATAAAATCACTCAGTCTGTGCTAGCTTTTAGTGCCTTTACGAATTGTGCAAAATATTACCTGCATTAAACGTTTTACTTCAATTTTAAATTACTGTGCAAAACAACATTGCAATAACAGAATAAATAAATCAAACCTTTAACTGTAAACAACATCAAATTAGGCTGCTTTTATTTTAGCAAAAGTGGCAGATTTCTCTTTATGAACAAAAGTTGTTCAGCTTTCTGGCTGGAGAGACGATTTCTGTTCTCATCAAGAACATGAGATGCTGCACTGAATAATCTCTCACTGTCTGTGCTGGTGCTTGGGGCAGATAAGTACTTGCGCGCAGTCCATGCAAGCAAAGGAAAGCGATCTTTGTTCGCGCGCCAGTAGTCAAGTGGATTGTCACTTCTGCCAATGGGTAGTTCAGCTAGATAGGTTGCTACTTCTTGTGAGGCTGCGCTTGCTCTTACACCGCTGTGGGTTGGGACGCTTTCCTGTAAAATTTCGTCAAACATATCAGAAAGCGAAGGAATGTGCGCCTCATCACTTGTACGTGACCGTTTCTCAGGCACAGTTTGCTCTGTTCTCCCCGTCGCGGCTTGTGCTTCACCAGAGGTTTCAAGAGCCGTAAGCTCTGTTTGCACCATTTCGCGTACATCCTGCCTTTTCTCATCGTCAAAGTAATGGTCTTTAAAGCGTGGATCTAATATTGTTGCAATGCCGTAAAGAGGGTTGGACTCAATGTCTTGGAAGCGTTTGTTAACAGCCTCCAGTAGAGTTTTTTTAGCTGTTTTTACGCCATGATCTGTTTCCGCCTCTTTTCCAAGCAGGCGCTTCAGTGCTGCGATCAGTGGAATAACTTCAGCAACAGACGCTTGAGCTGAGCTTATTTCCTTGGTTAACTGTTCGAACGGGGCGAGAAGAGAGACAATGTTTTCCACCAACATCCACTGATGTGCACTCAAAGTTGCTGGCAGGTCGTGATCTGTCATGTATGCAGCTAAAACCCGCTTCTGTTCAAGTAATCCTTGCAACATATAGTATGTACTGTTCCAGCGAGTGGCCACATCTTGCTGTAGTCGTTTTGTTGGCATCCCAAACTGTTTTTGCAAATCTTGTAGTCTGGAATAAGCAAGCGGAGAATGCTTAAAATGTCCCACAATTTTTCTCCCAGTTGCTGTGATTTCTGATATGCTCCGCTGACTAAGCACTCCCTCATTCACAGCCAACTGCAGCGTGTGTGCCATGTAAGGTATGCTCTTTAATCCACTGTCATCCATAGCCTTTATCATGTTCCGTGCATTATCTCTCACAATCACATGCACTTTAGACTTGTCTATGTTCCAAGTTTCAAACATGTTAGCCAAAGCATCGGATATTGCTGCTGCAGTGTGTGAGCCGACAAACTCCTGTGCATGAAGCAGAATGTTTTGCAATTTAAACTCCGCGTTTATCCACTGCGCTGTCAAACTGAGCATGCTAGTTGGACTAACGTCAGAGCTCCATATGTCTGTGGTAAAACTTAGAGCAGAGATATCTGTGGTCATGAGCTCATGAACATGTTTTGCAACACGGTCATACATTTCAGGTAGAGAGGTCTCTGCAAAATACAGTCTGCTTGGCAGTGTGTAACGCGGCTCAATGTGGTGTATTAGCCTACGAAATCCGATGTCCTCCACGACTGAAAACGGCTCGTCATCTAAAGCAATGAATTCCATTACTTTCTCTGTTATGTCACGTGCTTTAGCACTGTCATTTGCAAATTTCTTAATTTTTTCGAAAACTGTGGCAACCGAGGGTGTTGATGTGCTAGTTGGCTTAGTTTTAACCAACGTTGTTTGACGGTATTCCTCAAATTCAATTGCGTGTCTTGACTTAAGGTGGTGTATTAAACCTGTAGTCGAAAATGTCTTTGCTGTTGAACCCCCTCTTGAAACTTTTGCAGAGCAAATGTTGCATATTGCAACTTTGCTGTCCTCATCTGAAACTTTGAAGTGCTTCCAAACCGCCGACATACTCCGTGTTTGATGCGTAATGACAGCGCGAACGAGACGGGAGGATGGGAGAGGCGTGGCGACAATTTCGGCTTTTATTTTCGGCACTTTCTTACGTTTCGGCCGAAACCGATAATGCTATTTCGGCCGAAAATTTTCGGCGGCCGAAATTTCGGTGCATC